>JAWWLV010000011.1:10162591-10253226 GCA_035041135.1 Platyrinchus mystaceus
CCTAAAAAAATCCATTGCGCAGGCTTGAAAGGTGGGAACACCTTTCCCAGATCTTCGTTCGCGAAGACTGGCCATTATCTTTCATCAAAAAGCTCTCCCAAACAAACTGTGTGTAGTCCAGGAGAAGGGATATTTCTGCATCCATTATTTTCCCTATGAGCACAGTGGGGAAAGTGAAGAAATTTCTGGGTCATAGTTAGTGCCACAGGGATCAGATGATGCTTGAATTTTCAATGACACCTGGATTATTAGGGATTACATGTTGGCTGATTGAAGTGGCCCAACTTCAAAATCTACATCCTAACCATGATTCTTCAACAGAGGGGACAGATCTTGGCTTGACCATGTGAATAAATCATTCTTTGCAATGCCAGCAATGCTTCCTTCTGAGAGACATGGATATTGTAAACAATGGCTCAGCCTGTGAACTGGTCAGAAGATCTGGTATTAGCTGATCTGGCCAGCCAATGACCCTACTGCGTTTGGAAATAAAAGGTCAAATTCTCAGACAGGCTGCAGTGGATTAGGACATTTTTGTGAGAGATTTCCCTTAAGAAAGCCACCCTAACTGAATCTTCTAAGTTCCTTGGATGCCCAGAATTTGAATAGCACCTAGGAATGGCTTTGATTTAGTAGAAGTTTTATTGGGGAAATTTAACCAACACCTGCAATTAGTCAGCATGAGTCCTACCAGAATGGTCAGTTCCTTAATTTAAGGAGCATTAGAACAGTGATTCATTTCAAAGTGGAACTTGGTTATATAGCTGCAGAAAGAAGAAATGACAGAGAGGAACAAAGAGAATGAGGAAACAGTTGTTTTAGGCTGAAAACAGAGCAGTATGTTCCTGGAAGTACACTTTCAGCCCCTATGCATGTCTGACTGAAGCTAAGGGAGAAATTGCTGTACATAGTTAGCTGATCTTCTCTTAACAGGGCTGGCCTGACCTCATCCCTTTAGGCCAAAGCTCTGCAAGTCTGCAGGTATGCCTAGCACCCTGTAACAGGCTGATCTGCACTATACAGCCACACAAGGAGCATTTTCTGTGCATTTCCTTCTTCCATGAAAGTGCTAACAGGTTAAATACTTGCATAGAAATGTAATAATAATGATTAATGCATTCCTGCTCAAGTTCTGGTCTTTCTTCTGGCATAATCTATCCTTCTTCAAGACAATAGGGACTTTGGTCATGCTGGTGGGTGTTCTGTCCTTCAGTCTAACTGAAGTCAACAGAAGATGAAAGTATTGCACCTTTCATAAAATGAAATCCACCCGTTCTAGACCAAGTAAATGCCTTCCAGAATAACAAAAACAATTTAGCAACTAAGCCTGTAAATAGGAGATCAAGCAGAGAAATGTGAAAACATTCATTGCCTGGGAAAAAGTCCTGGCAAACCTTGTGGTGGTGAAACCAAATGGAAATGTTGCAAACTTTCACCTAGAATAAACAACCCGAATCAGCTGGAAGCGCTTTGCATCGCACTGGTTCCCAGGAATGGGGTTGCCTCATTTTCTTGACATAAGGCTGCCAAAATCTGTAGCGACGTACTAGAATCCTGCTGATTAGCCAAGCTCTTGGCACACTTGTACGGCCAGAGATTTTTATTTATTATTATTTATTATTTATTTATTATTATTTAATTTATTATTATTCTGGTAAGAATCTCTAATAGATTAAAAATGGGAGGCAGGCAACAGAAATACATATTTGTTTGTGTGGAGAAGACTCTGGCTTTAGGGTAGAATAAAGCGTTGCGTTACGTGGCAGCTGTCACAGAACCTCAGACATGAAATACCATTATTAACCTCCCAGCATCATCTGTGGCAGATGAGACATGTTCCATTTCTCAGATGGTCAGAAGCTGGCCAGAGATATCAGGCGCTGAATGCTCTTAAATCCCCTTGAGTCAAGCCTGACTTGTTTATTCAGGGTTCTGAGGACCCCCCTCCATATTTTTACATTAGCTGTTGAAAGCTGCCTGAGGCATCTACAATTTGTAGGTGCTCTGGTCAAGAAGTTAGTGCCACATTAGGATCAAAACTCAGGAACTCTGGCTTTCTTCCTTTGCTATCTGTCAGGTTGTGCATGGAAGCAGGGGCACCATCCCTTGGTGTTTGCGCTTCAGAATTACCCTTCTGTGGGAAAATCCCCTTCTTCTTTTCTTCACAAATGTCTTTCATTCCACGTCTGTTCTTCAAGCACTGCCTAACCCATCCGTTTCAGTGGCTGTCTAGTCCTTGCTGCTCGCTGCTCACAGACCAGGGACTGAAGCACCTCCTTAATGCACCTCATCTTTACCAGTTCTCCCACAGTGCCTACTTCTTCTTTTCACCCTTCACTGCCTGAGCCAGCATCCTCCTGTTGTTCAAGGCAGCCTTTGTACACACTTCCTTTTTCTCTGAAACTCTAGCAACACAAGAAATACGGGCTCAGAAAAAATTTAATAACAATGGCGAGGTTTCCCTTTTTTTCAGCTCTTTCTTCAGCATGGCTTCCTTTGGGAATTCTGTTCGTAATTTCTTGCCATTTGCAACAGCATCCCAGGAACTGAGCTTCAATGCAATACATCTGGGGCTAAGTTTGAAGGGGAAGCCAGATGCAGGAGGGTGTACTAGAGTGGAGGGGAAGGAAACAGGGAAAGTTCAGACATAACTGGACATCCAGCAAGGCCTTGCAAAGCCAACTGGCAGCCCTATATTCCAAGGGGCTGTTTGAAAGCAGAGATTTGTCTGAATCAGAAACCTCCATCCAAACAGACGTGAACTTTGAAAAGGGTCAGGTCCAGATTAGCTCCAGCTGGATTCCAGGCCTTGATAAGGGAGTTCCTCCCTGGGGCTTGAGAGCAGCTGAGTCCTCAGGCAGCCTCTGGACTGACCTCTCCTTTCCAGGGTCTCCAGGATTTTTTTTTTTACCCAGTTACTAGGTCATGAGCTTGCAGGAGGAGATCAACCCACTTTGGGATTGTTTGTTTCAGTGTCCAGAGACTTTTTTGTTTCTTCAGGGAGCTCTGTGAAGCAGTTTTTCAGGGGGGGAGGAGATTCAGCGTGACTCAATGGTGTTTGAGAAACAGAGGAAACAAATGAGGAGATCCTAGAGGTACTTCCTTTCTAAATAGCTCAGAGATTAGTAATGCTTTGCCATACCTGTAAATAGTTCACTCACAGACATGAATGCCAACGTGCGCTCTGAAAGCTGCACCTCGCTGCCCCTCATTTTCAAAGTGCATTTGTGAATTTTCAGCAACCACCTACCAAGCTGAGAGAAAACAGAAATATCCCTGACCTTTCACTGCTCTGATTTCCTAATAATTTGGACACCTTTAATCCTTGCCTCAGTCTGCAGGGCACGGTTGTGTAACACAGCCACAGTCCAGGAAGGGCCTGGCACAAGAGAAGTGCTGGACCCCAATGTGCAAAAAAAGCAGGAGGGGAGCAAAGAAGAAAGCATGTCTGGGGGCTCACAACAGCATTAGCCATTTTTCTGTGGTGTTTGGAGAATCAGTCAGTGCGTGGAAGGCTTTTGCTTGTCACCAAAATGTCCGTGCAGAGTGGTCGGACAAGTTGGGCAGTGAATGCATGTACATTAATATTTGCTGTCACTAAGGTTGCAAAATAGAGCAGACAGATCATTTCAGGACTTGGCCTCCTTATCTCCACCTACCACAGCCTATAAAGTTGCATAAGCAAACAGGACTGAATAAGAAAAATTTTGAGGTGGAAACCTCAAGAGAAATGAAGCAGAGCAGCAACACCAAATGGCAAAGATCCCCCAGAATGGGATTTTATGTTAATGGCAAAGTAATTCTGAGCTTGTCTCAAACCCTGACTTCAGGTCCTACCCATCTTAGGCCAAAAGAAGTTAAAATTAAGGAGGCTTCTTTTGTGGTTTGTCAGACACTCTATGATTATGGACACTCAAAATGCTTTTTACTGAAAGACTCAAGGATGCGCACCCTACTGGAAAACTTCCTTGTTTAATGCGTATAATTCCAGTATGCAAAAAACTTAATGACTGAGAAAAAGAGGAAGATGTTCCCATTGTGGTTTAGTGGTGACAAAAGGGTTAATCATCTCCCAACACTCCCGACAGGACACACTAAATGCCATTGAGGCCCAGCCTTTCCCTGGGCTGCAAGAGCAGCACAGAGGGGACAACCCCTCTAGAAACAGGGCCCCCACAAACTCCCAGCATGCAACAGAAGAGACAAAGTGGCTTCTAAGTGCTTTTGGTCTGTTGTAAGCCCTGACTTTATTTAAGAAAAGTGAAGACTTTTTTGTTTGGAAGCCATGAGCATCTGCTTAGTGACTTCCCAGTGCATGGGAGAAGCAGCTCTCTGGTGTCTTGCCAGGTAAGCAGCAAACAACATTAGGTCATTGAAAACAGTTCTCCTTGGGCTCCATCTGTCAGATAAGGACAGTGTCACTGGCAGGATGTTTGTGCTGACAAACTCTCCTTCAGTTAAGAGAAGCCAAATGTGAAGCTCGTTGAGGAGAGAACCTGAGATGCCCTCCCTAGACCAGCAGCAGCTGATTTGCTGCCATGGGTTAGTTAATCTCTCATTAGCTCAGGACAAAATGAGCTGTCTGCAGAAGAAATGTCTCTGTCATGACATGTCAAACCTGTGGAGCCAACTGAATCCCAAGTGCTGAAGCTGTTTGGGGCCACGAGGGTGATTCTGGCTCCAAATTACCCACGGTTGATTATGTGTGAGTGACTCGTGCAGTTGGGGTGCGATCAGCAGCCTTCTTCAGGCTCAGCCTGCAGGAGACAAGCATATGTTCCAGCCTCACCTTCCCCAGCTTTGGAGCAGGCCCTACTTAGTGGCCATTCAAATACGGTGCTGTCAAGGAAGAAGTGAAGCACCTAATAGTGGTGTAGATTGAGATGAGATTAAAAGAAAACCTGTGGTTCAGAGGAATGACGCCATGGAAAACATCAAGGAAAATGAGATGGAATGTGCAGTCATTAGCAAATTGCTTTATTTATGGCTATTGGACACTGCTGTTGTGCCAAATCTTGAATTTATTTGGTATCGTGAATTTCTTAAAGTTGTATTATTGAATTGTTATTTGTTGAAGTTTGCAATGACCATCCCCTTAGCTATTTCTACTTTCTCTCTGTTGTTTGTGTGTATGATCCTGTAAAAACAGCGCATTTTTAGTTGTGCTTTTTAAGTGGCACAGCTGATTTTCTCTGAGTTGTCTCACTTCTCCATTTTGCTTTTGTGCGTTACCTCACAGGCTGCAGTGCAGTGGCTCCAAACCCTTTCCCTCCCTGTTATTAATGTTAAGCTGACAAGCTTTAAGTAAGGATTTTCAGGTGTCTTTGTAAAGCTTGTGTTGGCTCCTAGGTGTTCCCAGGAGGCTGCAGATCCTGGAATCTTCCACCCTGGCAATGTGCCCAGGCCATCGCAACTGCGACCTTACCAAGATCTCAGTACTGGGATTTTGCAGCTGTTCAGAGGTCTCCAGACACTACAGCAAATGATTTCTGTTCTCTGAGTCAGCCAGTTCCTGCTCTAGATGACACAGATCCCAAGCCTTTCAGGTTTTCCCACCTTCAGAGTTGGTCTCCTTGAGACGGAGATAGAGTAACAAGTGGAGGTTGGCAACTGTGTCATTTGTCTTTAGTTTTCTTATGCCAAGGTTTTGGGCAGATTGTCTTCAAGGAAGGCGCATGGAGATGCCAGGATGTGGGAGAGCTGAGATATCCAGAGCTGATGATTGGATCGACAACCAGGTCTGCACATGTGCTGCACTATACAGAAATCACAAGAGCCCTCTTCTCTTTCAGTAATTAAACACATTATGTGATACTGTGTGGATGCAAACTCCATTCAGGTAGTTTTGTGACTCACAGGCTGCTGGATCACTGTGACAGCTGGGCAAAGCTGACAGTGGTTGCAGAAGGACAGAAGCAGCTCAACCCTGAGCCCTGTTCCCTCAAACCCCGCTCTCCTCTATGCACACTCGTGTGCTGGAACATCGCACAGAATCCCTAGAGCTCACTCTGGCTTTTCCCATCATATCAAGTCATCAAGAGTCTTCTCTCTCTTCTAACCAGACATGCTCATAATAAAAGTATGGGTCCTCAGCAAAGTAAGGTAAACATGGCTTTTCAATGACATGCCCATCATCAGTCTCTACAGGAAGATTTTTCAGTTTAGAAGCTCACAGGTACATCATGTACTACTCTACACTCTGTGCTGCTGCTTTGCATAATGCTTCCCAGCCTGTTTGAACCTAGCCCTGGACTCTTTCAGGTCTCTTGTCCTGGGGACAAATCTCTCTTGAGAACTGCAATACCAGCCTCATGTGTTGCTCAGTTTTAGGCAAGCAACTGGAAGCTGGTTATACTCAGGTTCATTAGTAGGTTTCACATCTTGCATGAAGTAAGACCAAAAAGTTTGCATTCACTTTCGTTATTTTCTTTTTTTTTTTTTCTTTTTTTTTTTTTTTTTTCCCCTGTGATTTGGAACACCTGGGAATAACCTGGCTGCCAAAGCAAGTAAAAAACAGACAACACCTGGGATATTGAGGGCAGGGGGAGTGCAAAAACATTTCAGCATGTATGATACTGTCCTGTCAGCTGTCACTTACTCCTGAAAGCATCAGTTTGTAGATCTTTCTTTTGCTCCAGTACCTCATGAGATGAAAAGCTCCCTGCAATGGCTTCTCCTGCATGGATTAGTGACCCCATGGGAGCAGCAGTCTGTGTGGAGGCATTGAGTGTGCACTCACCTGCCGTCAGCGTGTGACATGTTGCAGCCGTTGATGTCCGGGGTGGATGACACTAGGAAGGCCTATCCAGGTCTTCCCTTTGTCTTACTCCAAACAAAGGATGCTTACCAGGAGCTGCTCCCCATGGTAGTAGAATCTAAATAATCCCTCTAATCAGAACACTGGCTTCTCTCTCAACACATATACCCGGAGGGTTGGGTGCAGAGGTTTCGGGGGAAGATAAGAAGTTCTTCTGTCAATGAGAAACCCCGTGAACAGCATTCACTCTGCTGTAGCGAGGCTGTTATGTATTTCATGTCCCTTCCTGTGATTCTTCCCCAGACTTTTCTGTGGATGGAAGGCACCTGGCAGCTGGCTCTCGAGACTGCCATCCACAGACCAGCCGGAGCACATGCACATACCTGCCTTCAGCCGGACCAACATCAGACGAGTCATCTGATGCCAAAGGAGGTTTCTTCAGGATCAGAATAACTAAAACTTCCTTAACATATGCAGGAGTCCTTCCAGATTGCAAAATGAAAATCACTGCCCGGAATCACTGCATTCAAAGTAGGGAAATATTCCTTTAAAGAAACCCATTGGCAATATAACTAAAGACCTTTAGGCCAAGATGATATTCAACATAACTCCACTGAGTCAAGAGAAATACACCAGGGATTAAGTTTGGCCTGATATCAAAAACCACAGGCAAGTGAGACTGATTCCCAGAATCAAGTTGACCTGGAAAATGTAGTTAGATTTTGCCCTTAAAGAATAATTTTCTTAATAATAACAGATAAAATGAAATGCTTGTCAAAATTATTATGAGCATATGGGGATGAGATGATCAACATTGTATGAATTATTTCCTTCCACAGCTGTATTTCTGGTTCACTCTTTAGCTGTTCTTTAATTCCCAAGGTTGTAACCTTTCTACTGCTCTTCTAGATTTACTACCTGCCCCATTCATTCTTGACTTGCTAGACCCACTGACTGCATGGTTTTAGTGCTAATCCTGGATTTGCCACTGACTTTCTGTGGGAATTCTGAGTCTGTTTTTGCCCAGTATCCTCCAATTCCAGCTCTAATGGTACATCAATACATGAACTATTTGCCAGGTAATGTTAAGGGTAAAATACCTGGTTTTGTCTTCCTGGATTGGGCCCTTGGGCTTCAGTGTAATGCCTTGCATTACCAAGCAAGGATGGCAGTTAGCATGAGGAAAAACTTTCTCAGAAGCAGTGCCTGCATATGAGTCTTGCTTCCTGAGAGAGGAGAATTAATACCACAGAATTAATCTCTTTCAAAGCTCTGTCCAAAACTCATTTGTTGTGTTTAACTTGTTCTCAGCACTCACAAAGAAAGAGTGGAAAACCCAACTGTAGTTGTTCACAAAAAACCCCAAACAAACAACAAAAACCAACAAACAAAACCAAAACAGGAGCAACTTGCCAGGGTGCTAAAAAGATCACTACCAACAAACCACCACGAAATAATAAATTTAGTTCACTTGGAGTATTGAAAATCCAAGAAAAGAGAAAGGATAAAGGGTTTTTTGTGATGTTTATCAGTTTGGAAAAAGTTACCAAGAACTCCCAGGGTTTTTCATTTGCTTTCTCACCCTTTCACACCTTCCAAGAGGCAACAGGCTTTTTAAATTATATTTTTCTTCCTCAGCTTTGTTGTTCTCAGTCCCAAAATTCATGGCTACAAGGGAGGGCTGGATGCTCCCTCCTGAGCTCCTGCACTTCAGGATCCCTGACTATCACTCCCTCACCTCTGTGTTTAACTCATGTTTGGCAAAGCACAACTTGATCTCAATCAGACCTCCTAGGAGGGCAGCCAGGTTGGATTTGATGGCATCAAGAAATGTGGATCAAATCCTGCCCCTGGAGTTCATCCCAAGTGTAAGCATGTTCACTGATACAATGCATGCTACTTTCTTACTTGAAATTACAAGGCTGTAATGTTCTTGTCATGGGCCTTACCTGCAGTTAAGGACTGTTTTCCTATCACCATTTTGTCCAGAAGGTGCTTACATAGTATAATGACACCATCTCTCACTTAATTTCTGCATGAATTTAGCATGTTAAATTCTTCAAGTCTCTCAACTTTTTTTCTTAAAATGTAAAGACCAACAAAGGGCAAATTATTTTTCTGGTTAAGACCATCTGTGGAACCAGAACTGGTCCCTACTTCAGTCTGCCTCTCCTCTTTTCACCCATCCAGAGCTCCTATGAGGCCCTTTGCCTGCAATATCACTCTTCAATGTCACACTCAGGTTGGGCTGCATGTCCACTTTGCCTTCAGCACCGTTTCCTCACTTCCTCTGCTTTCCAGGGTAGATGTTCTCCCTCTACATGGTCAACTGCAGCCTTGTCTCCTTGGCACAGGGTTCTGGCTGCCTGGACACATGTGCTCTGCCTGCATGAGCCTAGAACCCACATCTCTCCACACCACTGCCCCCACCTCTTCATCAGCCAACTTTACACCTGCCTGGGGTCATCTGCAGGTTTTGACAGTAGTTGTTGTGCATCACCTTTCATGTGCTGGATATAACATTGTCCTTTCAGTCCCTGAGGATCTCCTCTGGGGATGCACCCTGAGTTCCCCAGGTTCTTCCCCAGGGACTGCTCATTGAAGAACTTTGATCTCACTGCTCTCTAAGCCATGTAAAGCTTGTGCTGTTGATATCATGCTGTTGATATTGTTAAGAGAGTCCAGTAAGTCAACCATTTCACCACAACCTAATCCATCCAAAGTTTCTTGTCCCAGCAAAAGTTTTAACCTCTTCAGAGAATGTCATTGGATTTGTCGGAAAGGCCTGGTTTTCATTTAAAAAAGGCTGAATAATAGTTGCAGCTTTTAGCTCCACTCAGTTCAGCTCCCCAACAGCTTTTCCATCATGTTGTCCACAACTGGTTTCATCTTATTGTGTGGTGCAGTTTTTCTTTAAACCTTGTCACATCCTTGTGATTTTGAAGATGCTGTGCCATGCTGGGAGATGTATAGGATGGGGGTCCAGTGCCTTCAGGAGACAAGAGTCTTAGGATAGAGTATCTGCTCTGCCATCACCCACCTCTGTAAATGGGCAGGTACTGGTCTGAAACTGGTGGAAGTGCTCTAGTGTGGTACAGCTATAGTTTACATGCAGCAATGAGGGAGTCAGTGCTAGGAATAGCATGGGAATTTTTCATTTTCCTTTTTTCAACCACTTTTACCCCTCATTAACTGATTTCAGACCCAGCCTCAGGCTTGATTTATTTTTGAAAGGCCATTTTTAGCCACTGTCTCTTAAAGAAGAAAAGAAAAAAAAGTCTGCTGAGATTATTTTTAAAGAAGAAACCATGCACATGCAAACTCTGTCACAGTTTCTTCACTTCTTGATATCCCACGAGATCCTTGCCACCATGATAAGGGAGTATCACTCCACTCCTCTCACTTGCAGTTCTGTAATAGCATTGGGATGGCGGCTCTTCTGCTTTCTAGGCTGGAAGGATTATTGCTCTATTACAAAGAATAATAATCTCACAAAATTACTGGATTCAGGAACAGCCCACTTCAGAGTAACCCACCTGAACCTCCAAATTGTTACACAGTTTGGTAAAACGTTTTGTATTCATCAGTGGGTGTAATGGAGGCTGGAGAAATATGTCTTAAGCAGATACCTGTGAGCGTTCAAGCAGCCAGGCTTTCTTCTTGGCTCTGATTTGATTCTTGCTGCTCTTAATTTTCCTTTTCAGCTGCTCTGATTATGTGAGACTTTGAACTAGCAGCCTCTCCTCTTGAATCTGTAAGCATTTACTGAGCAGTGTTTAGTTAAGGGACCAGAGAGAGATGTAGACAAAAGAGGATGGGATATGGAGGGTTTGTGGTTACAGCACAAGGCTCTGAATCAGGAAATGATCAGAATCAACTTCAAGAGGTGGCTCCAACCCACAAAGCTCAGTTCTGCATCTGCTCCTGCACTGAGCTCCAACTGCCCTGGAGTTCAGGCTGATTTGGTCTGTGGCTGTTGTGTGGAGATCAGCTCTGCTTTCCTTGGACTTCCACAAAGCAAGTGCTTATTAACAGCATGACTGAGTGTGCTAGAATGCAAAGAGAGTTCAGTGCAGGGTTGACTAACCAAATAGCTTCCTAACAGTGAAGGAGTTTGGACCCCATGGACATCACCTGGCTTGACGGTGTTGTGAGAACTTTCTCAGCTTCTCCCATGATGTGCTGTGCACACAGAGCCTTAGCTTTTCCCTGAGCTGGAGGGCAGTGGCCACAAAGCTGATGGCAACCCTCTTTTTTGAGCTATCCATCTGCATCAAGCCAGAACTATCCATGAGGAGCAATAAGAAATTCCCTCCCTGCTGAACAGCACCACAAAAGATGCACAGGATCTGATTCCCAGATGGCAATGTTAAAAACAGAAGGCAACATGTCTGGGAAAGTACCCGAGGCGTACCTGAACAATAGAAATAATAGAGATGTAAAAAGAAGATAGGTCCTTTCTTTTTTCTGATATATGCATGCCAATGATAAGTTAAAAAAACAAACACACTTTTTTTTTTTTTTTTTTTTTTTTTTTGTCAACAGGAAACTGTCTGTCTGAATAAAAACAGTGCTAGAGTGAAGTAGCTGAAAATAGATGAATAATTGGTAGCATGAGCATTGTGCCAGGCTTGTCGGCTTCTTGTGTCTGTGTTATGTGTCATGTGAGCACCTAAATCCTTGGAATCCCTCGAGATTTATTTGGATACCAGCAAAATAAGTGCATGTCTACCTTTCCAGCAACTTGGAGGATTATTGATTTGTATGGGCCAGGGTCACCTAGCTAGTCCACCTGCACCCTCAGGAACACGAGGCTTGGCCTGGGTTTCTATGCATAGCTTTTATTTTAGGCCCTCCTAGGACAAGTTCTAAAAGATTAAAAGTGGGGAAGATGCGGCTGCCTTGTCTCACACATTCCAGGAGCTAAATACCCTGCAGAAACCAAAGGCAGCAAATGTTTTTTGAGATACTCGTCCAACCACCAGTGAGAGGGTGATACCACCCCATGAGCAGCAGGCAGCTTCATGCAGGCATACCACTTCTGTCTCTCCGGTCTCACCCCGCCTGGATTTGTTCCTCCTTTGCCTGATGGCACATCTCCCCCACACAATGGCATGTACAATCTAATCTCTACTGAAAGCTCTGCAGGGCAGGAACTCACACATTCAGATCCAAATAGGCTACTCATGCCTTTTTAATTTCACTGGATCAGAATAACAGCAGCAAGGAAATAAACTAACAGCCAAAGAGTCAAATCAGTGCAGTGAAACAGGTCCCTTCCCGGTTTTACAAGTTACATCCACAGTACCCCAATGGTAGCAGGAAGTCTTCTGGTTACACTGACAAATCTTCAATTAAGCAGCCCAAAAAGCTCTTAGCCACCATGAAGTGCCTGGTGATGTCCACTATGGTGATGGTTGCTATTCCAAAAGCCACGTTGAGTAGACAATCCCTGTGAAGCATCCCAGGGCTCAGAGGTGGCTGAAGAGCCCCTCAGCACCAGCTCAGGGTCTGGGAAGAGCAAGCCTTGAGTTGGTGCACTCCCACACGCATCTGCACCTCTGTCTGGCATGGTGCTGATCTCTGCAGCCATCAATCCTGCTGCCATCTGGATGACAGGTCTTGCACAAGCCCAGTACCATTACTTAAGGCTGTGGCTGTTTACAACTTCCCGCCCAGCGCACACCCGCCATGTGTTAATCAGGATGGTTCATAGTCAGTCCTGGAGTAAACAAATGCAACTTCACCAGAAAACATGGGAACCACACCTCTTTATTCCAGGTGTGCATTTTGGCCCAGCATCTGTTTCTCCATAGCGATTAGTGACTGGTATTTAAGACAATTTCTTAACAGGAGCTGGGATCGGTGGTTTATCTCCTTGTTAGGTTGGTAATATCGTTAATTAAGGTTATGTCAACGGACATGATGCCACAGCAGTTGGGTGTTACCAGTGGCAACAGCCTTCCAGGGTTTGGGCTTAAGTGTGCCTACCACGATGCAACATTAGCATCCTGCCCAAGGTGGGGACCTGCCCTTTCCCCACGCTGCTGCTGAGAGCCCGCCCCACAGTAAATGCATTTTGAGGTAGGCTCCAGAAATCCCCTCAAAAGTCCCTACTCTCCCACTGATCCCTGTACCCTGGTTGACTGACAAACCACCACAGAGCAGGGAGAAAGGAGCAAACGTGGAGTTTTGACAGGGGCATGGGGATTGTATCCCCTGCTGTGCTCACCCCAAGAGCAGTGGTCCCTATGGCGTAGGTTGGGTCCCACCTCACACAGCTGCTCATTCAGCTGACTGGATTTTTAACTAAGGAAACAAGCATGTTACTGAGAAATGTGGTGGAACCTGTGCCATGATGTTAGCAGCAGGCCTGGATACTTAGAGCAAACAGGTTGGTGGAGCTAGAAGGAATTGAGTGATCGTAATGTTCCCTCTGGATTTAAACCATACACACCATGAAATCCATGAATCTATGGTTTTTGACACTTTGGAAGTGAAAAGCTGACACATTCAGCCTGTCCCACTCACATGATGCACCTTGATGTAGTAGAAATGTGTGAAGACCTTTTAAAAACTTTCTTCTTTCTCCCCTTTTTCCCCAGGAGCTGTATAGTTAAGTCAAACACACCCTTGGGCAAGTCCTGCCCTGGTTCTATGCAGAAGTCCCAGTATATCCCAAAGACTCAGCGCACTTTAAATACACGTCAACAGTAGCATGTGCTGGCCAGAAGATATTTTATTAAGCGGTCCTTCAAATGAATGCAGTTTTAGTTGTTTTCCTCGGTTGTTTGAGGTCACTGTTCCCCCGCCCTTGTTAATAAAGATGTGATTAATGACTTTTGGCAAAGCTGCTGCCTGAAAGAGCCAATGCTTTAGGAAAAGCAAAACCAGTTTTCAGGTATTTTCTGTAAGGTTCGTCTCAGAAACACACAAATACATTTCAAAGCATTTACAAAACACACTGACGCCTCCTTCACCTCATCTCCACCCCCCTGCAGACACACATTGCCATTCATAACCTGCATAATTCTATTCCATCTACCTGGAAGAAAGCTCTTGCTGTGCCTTCAGCTGGAAAGGTTCCCCCTCTGCACGGGCACCAGTGCGGAGCAGTTATCGCAGGGCTTCCTGGGGCGCCCGTGGTGCAGTAATGGCTTTGTGATTGCTCTCCCCAGACTGAACAGTACCCAAGAGCCCTGAGTGAGGCCCCAAAGTCCCTCTTTGAATAAATCACACTGGTAGGGGAAAAGAAATAAAAAAAAAGAATTGGACTTGTTTCCTCTGAGAGTGCTGTGCTCATGAGTTGAAGCCTATTTCTGCAAGCAGGGAGGCTCAGAAATCCTGGTAGTTAAAAGCAAGATGGCAGAGACTGAGTCTCTCACAGCTAGGCCCAGGGTGCTACAGCAGGGATTTGAGGAAAAGCACCTAAAATCAGGGTGTTTATGAGAAGGGCAGTACCTAATGTAGCAATCTAAGCTGTGTTGCCTCTGCTGAGGACCCACTTCTCCTAAGCAGGTCCTGTTTCTCACAAGGGAGAGAAATTTAAATCTAGTGGTTTAAATCTCCACATTGGTGGGGTTTAATCTGCACGATGGGAGCCTGTGCTGCTTTTGAGAGTGCCACAAGGGATGTCTCAGAGAGGGCAACTCCTGACTGGGGATAGGGATGCTAATGAAGGTGCAATAGGCCAACAATGATGCCTGAAGGCTCGTACATGGGGGATCAAATCCATGCTGTGAACTAGCACCACAAGAATTAGGACCAAATCAGAGGTGGTAATGTCTTGGACCAGAAGGGTACAAGATCCCTGTGCCACTATGATAAAGACCACATCAGCTCCTTAGTCCTCCGCTCTGACTCTTATCCTGCTGGACCTGAGCTCCGAGGATGTGAGCCAATCTGCTTGAGGCAAGTCCAGCCTCAATGGCAGCTTCATGGAGAGTTGGGGATGGCTCTGAGGTACCTCAGGGTGCCCCAAGAGACTCCTTTTGCAAGGGGACAGTTGTGCAGCTTTGCATTAGAAAGGCTGAAGTGTGTGCCATGAAATGTGCTGTGCCCCCAACATGCAGTGCTTGGCAGAACCAGTGTTTTTCCAGCTGCAGGAAGCTGTGCTGGGGAGATCCAGTTAGGATGAGCCTATGACATGTTATAATCAAAGGGAAGAAAGGAGTGAGGGCTCCAAATTGAGCTTGTCTCCAAAGCTGAAGCAAATCCATTGAATTAGGAGGACACCTGGGCTAAAGGCTTATAAAGAAATTCCTGCTGCCGTGATTTTTTTTCCTGCATGTACCCAGGTGGCTTAAAGCACTGCTTAACTTCAGACAAGCAGGAGATGTGCCTGACGGTGCTGGCCACTGGGTTTCTGGACTGGCCCAGTCCAAGAAGATAGTGAACTTGCAGCACTAACAATAAGATCCCAATCCATATGCTGAAGCTTCCCCAAAATTCCTGTGGGTGGCTCTAATTATAACCTGTGTCCTACCGCCTCCCCTTTCTGCGAGTAGGAAGGAGACAAGGTTTCTTGTTACTCTAGCTACCTGCCCGTTACCAGGTCGAGATTGCTCGTGGGATAAGGGCCTTCCACTTGTTTGTAGTACTGATGTCCTACTTGGCAACACGTGCCTCATTCCTTCAACCCTACAAAGGGAAGAGCCCCGAGCAAAGCAGGTTTGCAGCTGGCTTAGCAACAAGGCTGCTCTGCATTCCTGTAAATTTCCAGGTTCAAGTGCAATTTGCTTCTCTTTGTTGCCAAGCAAAGTGGACATGTAGCCCCTCTCATCCCACACTGCTGAGCCTTTGGGAAGGCTGATGGGACCTGAGAGAAGCAGTGACTCTGAAGGCAGGCACAGGGCTGCAGCAAGGCAAGTGATTCAGTGATGCAGATGAAGGCAACCAAGAGCTGCACCATTTGCCCACCTCCAGGCTTCCAAAGCAAAAGGAAAGCTTGCCCTTGGGGTCTGAGGTGAAGAGGTAAGTACAGGTATAGATCTAAGTCCCCAGGGCTAGTATGATTTGTTTGGCAGTCCAGACAGCCAATACTTTCAATCTTGGACGTGGTGACTCTTCTTTTCAGCATATGGCTTGTTCTCAGGTTCCCATTACTTTATTCCATGTGGGGTTGGTGTTTCTTCATTGTTTCCCCTGCATACGATTGACATGAGCAGGAAGGAAATGTGGAAACTATAGAAACTGTTCTCTGTGCTGAGGGAAGGTGCCTCATATTCTTCTGGACTTCACCCCATTGTTAGCTGCTGCACCCCCAGGCACGTTCTCTGATGTGCTCTGGACAGACCAGGGCATCCTCACCCAGGTTTGGGCAATGGTCACCAAACAAGCATAAAGGTTGGGACCCATTCCCACTGGAATCTGCACCCTTCATTTGATCAGGGGAGGAACTGGGCCCCTAGTTATACAGTATAAATAGAAAGATTTGATTTGAGGCAGATGGATATCAAGTTGTTCTGAATTTTCTCCCTGATTTCATTAGTGAGGTGATTTGTGTTACAAGGAAAACTTGTTCTGAAGCTGTCATTATTTACCTGAAATGCATCTGTGCTTTGAAGTAGGCTCTGGAAACACAAGCAGAATGAAATTGCCCATAAAGCAGAGGTGGAGTGCCTTTTTCTGAGGTTTGAGACTGTTGGGTTCCCTCTACACTGGAATGCAAAATTAATGCCCTAAATTTAAACACTCACTAGGCTTTTTTTTTGTTTCTTTTTTTTTTTTTGCATTCGTGACTTGAGAATGAATTCAGTCGTAAAAAGAAATGCAACTGACACAGTTGGCATGCAAAACAACCATTGTTTTTGCCAGGGGGTTTCACGTGCAGGTGTGTATGTGTTTGTCTGTAAAACAGCTCAAGAGCCTTCATGGAAGACTCGCATGGTGAAATGTTGGCTTTGGCTGCCCAGAAGTTACCATACACCTGTGGTCCTCAGTCCCCTTATGGATCACCCATGTCCTGCCCAGAAGGGTTAACTCAGCTGTATCCAGTTACCAAGACTTAACATCACACAAGATCACTGCAGTCCCAAATCATTAAAAGAAATAATTTAACAACTAAGTTTTTGGGCTGGTAACTTGTGTGAGCTCAGACACAGCGTGCAGATTTGTGCGTGCACCTTGTTTTGCTGCCCTGCTTTCTTCTCAAATGAATGGTGTGATAAAAGTAGCAGCAGCAGCTTAGTGCACAGAGCCTAAAAAAAGGTGTTTGTTTCCATTGCAGTGCTTAGCTCATTGTTCCTGCTACTCGTCCTGTTGACTGCCTGCTCAGGAAGGTCGTGTTCTCAGCAGCCAGGACCTCCTGCCTGCTCCCCGCTGCTCTGCCACCAGGTTCCTAAATTCACACTTTTTATCTTCAATGCCCTCTTCTCCTTTTTTGTTGAAAGAGATGTTTTTTTTACTTCTCTCACAGGGATGTGGTGGGAACTTGTAAAACCTTTGAAAGCTGCTTACAATTCCTCAGATGGCAATAGCGAAACACACACTGGTACAACTGGCAGGAGATATAAGGTTGTTGACTTGCCAGCTCTCATGAATCTGGCTTTCCCCCTACATCTTCTGGCCACTGGAGAGTTAACAAAAATTCCCTTGCATGCTGTATTTGAATGAAAATGCCAGCAACTCTGGTATGATAATATTTATATCTGAATCATTTCAGACAGTTCTGGGATGAATGAGGTCTCACAGAGATGGAGGTTTGCTTTCTATTTCACTGTTTTTCCCTGGTGAAGCTTTTTTTTTTTTCCCCAGAGAAGGGATATGCAGGAGCTCCTCTGGGCCCTGGGTGCTGCCAGCTCTACAGGAAGGGTCCTTGCCTACTTCTCCTGCCTCCTGCAGTTGAGGGACATGAACTCGTATTTAAGGGCAAGAGATATGAGTCTCCAAGCTCGACTTCTATGCTGTGTGGCTTCCTAAGAGCAAGCATTGAATGACATTGCACGTTTTTGGTTTTGTTTTTGTTTGTTTTTTCGTTGTTGTTTTTTGTTTGTTTGGTTTTTGTTTTTGTTTTTTGTGGGTTTTTTTTGTTTTGTTTTTTGTTTTGTTTTTTTTTAATTTGCCCACCAGATCTGGAACTGAAACCATCAATTCATTTCACTGACAATCTCATTCTCAAGTCAACAATAGCTACCTCAGCCAGCTCCAGGTTTCTATCCACAGAATCAGCTGTCCTGTCTCCTATGGGAATGAAGATTTGTGTGTTGCGATGTGAGAGAGGTTTTTTTATTCAGAAAACAATGTAAGTAGCTTCCCTAGACACTCACTTCACATATTTATGTCCTTCTGGGAGACACATTAATTAAGCCTCCTGTCATCTGCTGAGGTGGAACAGGGGAGGGGTGAGTGGGAAATGTGGGGAAGGTCCACCTGAATAGGAGATTTCCCATCCTGAGCCACATCAGCTGATCAGCAAATGACTCCCATAGTCTCCAACTACGCCTGCTTGAGATCTACTTCCCACATCATGGGTTCATGTTACTGTCCATTCCCATAACCCCATGTCACACTGGATGTGTTGAGAGCACTGGAAAAGGATGGGGATCACAGGACGATGGCCCTGGGAAGCAGCTCTGCTGTGTGTTCATCTTGCTGTGCTGTGTCAAGCAGGGATGGTGCTGCCTCGAGCTCCAGAAATCCAAACTCTCAGTATCTGTTCTCATATCTTTCAGAGCTGAACCAAAGTTCACTGAGATCAATGGAGTTTTCACACTGGTGACCATGAGTTTTGGATTCAGTTTCCTGAGATGAAAGTGCTAGGAACAGGCAGGAAATTATCCACTAGGAAATCTGTTTCAATCATCTGTTTTTATGGCAGATGCTTTGGAAATGATTACGTGCTGTGTAAAGAAATACGGTCTTCTAAATTTATTCAGGCTAATTCTGAGTGAACCCAAAGATTTTTTATACTGTTTGGGCTGTGTAAAGAGTCTTAATGCACACAGAAATTAATTTACAACCCATTTAATTCCCCTTTGTTCTGCCAGAACCATAGAAATCAGAAAAGCCTGGGGTTTTGTATTTGTGTGTTGGTCAAGAGTGTGTTTTTCTTTAAATGCAGCAGTTAGAGTGATAGAGTGGGCATTAGAGTGATAGGCAGACAGAGTGATTCCCTAAGGTGGATGTGGTGATGGCTTTACTCAAGTATAATTTATCCCACTCTTCATAAAGAAATAAGCCCCACACTTATAAACACCTTGATAGCATTACAATTTCAAGCACAGTAGGGAAGTTTCGTGCTTTCCCACACACAGACACAGGATTACAATAAATGCTGAGGTCCAAATCAGCAAGTGTCTCCTTGCTCCATACTGTGGGACAAGTTCAAAAGAAAGTAATGGGACAGATGATTCCACTTTTGACAAAAATCTAATTTTCAACGGCCTTGACAAACTTTTCTTACCTTCTATTTGCTGGAATTTTTTGTTATTTGCCACATACCTTTAAAGGTTTCCAACTGACATCAGTGGGCTTGAGAAAGTGTTTTCTCATCCCCACCACCAACTCAAGCCCTAGAAGGGCCAAGCAATTCCTTAGACAAAAATGAGTTGCTGTGTGTAGATTGATTTCAGCCACTTTAAAGCTCACTTGCTCACATACCTGCAAAACCCTTGAAACTGGCAGTTCTGATGGATCTTCCTTTTCTTTTTATGAGGATCTCCCCACTGATATTTGTTTCAGTTTTGGGCCATTCTCTCCCTGATATAAAATTAAAATCTCTCGGCATAAGAAATCTTGATACTTTTCTCTGAAAGCACTAAACCTAAGTAGGTTCTGTATAAATCACAATATCAGAGACAGCCATGATTTTCCTTATCTCTTCCTTGGAGGGGAGAGCTAAGGGGGACCTGTTGAAGTTGTCTTTGGCTACTCCATACTGGAGATCCCCTAGGTTTGAGTAAAAAGCCAGGGTTTAGGTCTATCTATACAGGAGGACAATAAAAAGTTCATCCACCAGATCTCCACATCATCTGTAAGCAGCTGCATGCTCAGCACTGGGCTCAGTCAACTTCCAGCGCCTTTACAAGGGCAGTAAAACACCAGGTGCATCAGCCAGGACTAAGCAAGGCTGGGTGCAAAGCAAAGGGAGACCACAGTTCTGTCCAAACAGAATGAGAGTTCTGTTTCATCTTCCCACAGCCCTCACGGTTTCATCGCCTACATAGCTGTTTCAGGACAGCCTCTGCAACCCATCTGAATCTCAGGAAGGGCAGCTAAAATATTACTTTTGTTCCCCACTGCAGCATCTCCAGGCTTAGGACAGTGCTGAGCCCAATCCTGCCAAAAGGCCTCTGTATTACTGGCACATGAACTGGTCACCAAAATCAATCTCCCTGTGTTCCCTTAGCCTGAACATGCATTTATGTTTGGCTTCAGCCAGGAGACATCTAGTACATGGTTAAGGTGAGGTGCCTGCTCCAGTTCCCAATCAAGAAAGAGATATTCTCCATGTGAACCGTAGTGTTACTCAGCCAAAACAACTCAAAATAAAAGCGCCATCTACTAACAGTGAGAGGGATTTATTTGGTATAACTTACTTGGCAAATAATCCTGCACTTCAGATACATGTCAGAAAATCATGACCTATTTCTGGATGACTTATCACACCCACGTGTGGCAAAATTCCTCTAATAAATCAGTTGTGGTGAATGATTTCAATGTTTGTATTATTGTTATTATTAGTATTATTACCTGCTTTGGCCACCTTAAATGTTCTGAGACAAGATGAAAGTACTGAAACTTCTAATGCCTTCCTGCAGAGTCACTATTGTAGGAGTGAAAAAGAGCAGAATGGATCAGTTTTTAGTAAAACCCATGGTTTATGTAAAGCATCTGATTCAAAGCCTATTTTCTATGTAGCCTTTTCTTGTGGACTGAAATAGTAGGCTGCATTCAAACTAGACTTTGAGCTCAGTGAAAAGGAAACACTGATGAAAATCACGACTCAAACACCCTTGCATCATATAATTCTATTTGTTTTATTGGTGAGATTCAACCTAGGCCCCACTCCACGGCTGCAGGAGGAAACTCAGTGTAGGGCAGAAGGCCAGCCTCAGGCTTAGGCAATGGCTGGAAAGCAGTCAAACCCATGGGGTGGAATTTGGACCAGACCAAAGTCCATGGGTACTTTGCCATCAGCTTCTGTAGGCCCAGATGTCACCTTAATGACCATTTCAAGGGCAGCTCTGCAGAAAGGAATATCTTTCTGTTCTTAAAACAGGAGCCTATTGTAGAGTTCAAATTGTCCCAAGGACAGCCCCTCTTCCATCTTTGCATCTAGCCCAAGTGACAGAGAGCAGCCACGCACCAGGTGGTGGGCAAAATCCATGCCACACTTCTCTGCACATGGATGGTGGGGTTCCCGTCTTCAAACATCTAGGCAGAATTCATGATGTCTTTCCTGGCTGCCCCAAGGGTTTGTCTATCATTTGCGTGACTGTTGGGTCTTGATATCTCTGCAGTAATTGTAGCTTCTGAAGAACATTTCCAACATTCCTGCCTGGGAGGCTTTTAGTTAACAGGTCATCATCATTTGGGAGAAATGAAGCTACGAGGCAAACTCTACGTGCAGCGAGTGTGCACATGTGCTTGTGTCCGCAGAGCTGTGGTGGCACAAGCAGATATCTCTGCAGAAATCACTGTCCCCCTCTCATTTCTAAAATCTCTAAGTAGCTTCCCATTTTCAATATATGAAAAAAAAATATTTATTGGCATCAGGGAAGTGGTGACATGACCTCAACCTAAAATACCTTGCAGTAAAAAAGAGTTATGTTGTGAGTGCTGGACAAACCCTGTGATTTGGTCCGGATCTGTTCCTCACGTGAGCAGTGTCACGGTACTGGAGGTGCTCAGTTCAAGGGAAGGCTGTCACCACACCACACTGTGGAACAGTGATGGTGAGATATTGCCCCTTAGGAGAGGATCCTGGCATTGAGCAATCACAGCAAAAAGATACCTCTCTGAGGAACCTGAAGCCAACACCTGAGAAGTAATGCAATGGTCATTAAGGATGCTCAGCCTGCAATGCCTGATGAATATGGATCAGTGTAATTGTTTCTTATGGTGGTGAAGTATATAAAAAAGGAACAGAGAGACTCTAAGTATTGTATTACCACTGCACCCTTCAGTGGCTACAGCTAACAGCTTATTTTTATTTCCATGCTGACAGCACCAGCCAAGTTGATTTATTTTCTGTGCTGTCTTAAATATCAGAGGAGATATGCATATCCGAGAATCCGAGGCATGGGATACAGCAGGTGAGCTCGATGCATGGTGAACCAAAACCTTCTCTTGGTTCATTTTGACATACCTGAGTGTTTGCTAAGTGAAGCTCTTCAGAGCATTTCTGAACCTGCACCACCAAGGGTCTTTGCATATGGCAACAGTGATTTGCTGCCAGGGCTCAAATAAGCCATGATTGCACTGATTGTTTCCTGCTCCCTTTTCTTGAACTCTTTTGTCGTACATTTAAAAAATATTGTTCCCAATTAAGAAATGTCTGTGATTAGCAGATTTAGATGGAAGATTGGTTTTGTATTATTTGCCTTCTGGCTCTAAGGTTCCAGGAAGGACATGTTTTCAAGCTTTCTCCTCAACCACAAGATTTAGAACTTATTTTTCTCCTGTTCTGTCTTTTGGGGTTTTTTTTGGTTTTGGGTTTTTTTTTTTTTTTTTTAATTATTTTAAGAAAGCTGAGATTCTCATGTAGTCACCTGCCTTCAGCATCTGAGACTTAAAATACAGGACCAAATATGGCTTGAAGTGGAAACAATGAATGATCATCTTTTTTCACATGAGTAGTCCCTTTGAAGGCTAAGTGTCTATACTCATGAGCAAAGTTACATGTATATATGAAAGCTTGCAAAACCAGAACATGAACAAGGTATAAAACCTAACTTACCCTAGAAATACAAACCTTCTATAAACTTTTTGTTTCATAGTTGGGGAAAGTACCCTATTTCTTAAACTAAACGGACTTCTAATCTTTTTTTCCTTTCCTTTGTAAAAATACCTACTTTGATACAGAATTCTTGTAAGCTGTACTGTTTAAGGTCTTTCATTAAATGTTTCAGTAAATATTAAGTAAGCTTAATATTAAAGTCATAAACTTAACAGAATTTTATGACTTTTTAAAAGAGCTTGTTCTTTTCCCTCCCACATTATGTTGGGGCTTTTAAAAAAAAAGTCACAAAACCTACATCTTGATCTGCTCCAGTCTGAAGGTTTCTATTTATAGTTTTTGGTTATGAATGTTTTTTCCTATGAAAAGGTCAGACCTCGCACATATACAATGGTGGAAAGCCCTGCTTATTAAAAAGCAGGCAGATGGATTTGTTAAAAAGAAGTCATTTCATAATGCAGCTGCTGTGAAAGGCTGCTTTAGCAGAAACATCCTTATGCTGCTTTATGAGAAAAACGGGTAAAGGAGTTCTGTTTTGCACGTAAGTAATTTTTCCTTTCCAAGCCTCACATACATGGCATGTTCTTTACCTCTATTTACATGCTTTGTCCTACACCCACCTCCCCCCACACACACACACTCTCACACTCCCTTGCCCTATTTTTCCCACCCTGGCTGCTCTGGAAAGGCTGGAGGAGGTAATGCTGCCCCATCTCTGTGTATGCTGCATGGACAAGTCGCCCCCAGACTGCTACCCAGGGCTCACTCAACATCAGACACACTCAGCTTCTCCTGCTCAAAGCAGATGACGAGTACCTTGGTCAGCACTGGAAGCTTGGGGTAGCCTGGGGGGTGTGTCCTGGCCCTGGGGGCTGGGGTCTGCAGGCCAGGACCACACCTGGCTGATGCAACTCCTGCTCAGGGTAACCTGGGCAGAGTCAGTGTTGACTGGCAGATGTTCTTCACCAGCACCCAGAGGAGCTGCACTGCCCAGCACAGGGCATTGCTTCAGAGCATGGGATCAGGGGATTCAGACCTTGACAACAGGGTAACAGCAACCTGCAACCTCCCACATGATGACAATCAGCAGAGACCTCTCTCATTTGATGATGAAAAAAAAGAGAGGTCTTGGCTGCTTTGTTCTAGCCCTGAGTGAGGAGCTTTGATTAGCTGAACGAAAACCACTTCATCCCAAAAGCTTTTCTCTCCCTCCTTCCTCTCTGAAGCATCCTGAGCACTCCACACACCTGCAGCACCCTGGGGTGATGGAAACAGCACACATAGCCTCATATTTCCTAAAAATCTGTATTATTAAGGAAGACCTCTCCTGTGTTTTATGAAATCATAACCAAAATCCCCAAGTTCTTTAAATTAAACTTTGAAAATAGCCACTTCTCTCTAATTCCTGGGTACCTTGTACAAAAACGGCCCCCAAGCTCTGACCAGTCTCTTCTGCTTTGAAGGAGCAGTCTGCATGGGAGAGAGTGGGGTTACTGAATGCATAAGGTGTCCTTCAGCCTCCAAGGGTACATTCCTGTCAGGGTTCAATTTCCAGGAAAGCGTTGTGATATGTTCACTCTGAAGGGCTTTATCTGCCCCAGCTCCTGCTCAGCAGCATCCCCAAACAAGTTGTCCTCGGGGTTTTAAACTCAGGGATCCACCTGTCCAGGAAATAATTTGCCCTTATTAGTGATTCTGTCACTATTGTTATCTATCATATCACTCTCGTGAGGAAAAATGAAGATAGATTCACTGAAAACCCTCTCTCTCCAGAGTGGGCTTGGCCCAGCACCTCTGGGATTATTAATCAGCTTCTTCTGCTGCCATGAAAAAATGTTCTGGGTGCCTCCTCCACAGTGCCTTCCCACGGGGTGCCAGTCCTGCTCCGGTCTCACTGGCTCCATGTGAAGTGGCAGCAGTGGGAGGGTGGCCAGGGCTTCCCCCACAGGCACAGCCTGCTCCAGGGAAGCAATAGATCTGATCAGTGCAAGTCAGCACCACTGCCCTCCCTGCGGATGGTGACATGGGTGGGCAGCTCCTTCCACTCTTCACATCTGCTCCTGGATCCGTCGCCACGAATGACTCCACACACAAGGTTTAGATGGTGCCATGTATATGGAAGCAGAGCTAAGCAAGACTTCTGGTGGAATGACATCTCACCTGAGCTTTCAGAAGCAGAACCAGACAGTGCCAGTCAAGTTATTGGTAAGCTTCCACTTACCTGCAGCGCAGTATGAATATCGGCAGTTTCACACATGCCAGTTTGCCACATGCTTGCACCAACAAAGTGAAAACACAAATCTGCTGTAGCAATGAAACTCGGTATTTAGAGCTGAGCTGGTATGTGGATATTTTGCCACAGGTTAATCTCACCCATTTTGAAATCTAATCCCGCCTCTGATGGGATCCCTTAGCAATCATCAGTACAGCTGGAAGAATGTCATTGGAGTTGGGCAGAATGTGGACAAGGCAGGTGGATCTAGCCCAAGAGTCAAAATGAGTCTGGAATTTGGAAACATGGAATGCAATACTAGCCTTCATGACAGACAATGTAGGTGTAATATTTATGTCTTTATCTGCAGTGAAATCAATAAAAAGGTTTAGTAAGGCAAGAGTGGAAAACCAAGAAGAAACAGTCTTTGCAGGTGACCTGCTGTGCTGTTCTCTTGACCGTTTCAGAGACGAGCTTCTGATAGTGATTCAACCCACTGCAACCTGGTTTTAGCTCACCTCACATGTCCTGTCCCACTCCCAATTCCCAGGCTTCTGCAGAGGCATTAATCACTATTGCCTTTGCAAAACAGAGCATCTAATTGCACCACAGATCCTGATGCATGTGCAGGGGGATACATCAAATTACAAACCACTGTTCCTCTAAGCTGCAATGTCTGTATGTGCATTGGGCTGCGAGTTACTCTGGTAAGAAAATGCATGTTACGGCTTTATAAAGTACAGAGCACATTAGTCAACATGGCTGTTAAAACTAATATTGCAGTTGTAGGGGCAGATGTTAAAATGCTCTTATCTTTTATGATAACCATATTAATCCAAGAAAAAATCAATTTATGATCAACCTGTTGACTGCCAAGACTGTGATTGTCAAGATTTCCCTGTCTGCAGCACCACATAGGAGATAGTTGTGCAGCCCAGCTCTGCTGTGCCTGGCAAACTTTCCCTTGTTCTGAGCATTTCTGGGACCTCATCCCCTCCTCATGTCCCTCAGCATCATCCATATTACCCTGAATTGATATCCTCAGAACTCTCTGGGAATTAAGATGCTATGACTGACTGAGATGCTGGGAAAAAGCACCCAAGTCTGTTAGAGAAAGGATCGTGCTCCTGCAAGGCTGGGAGAGGCCAGGAGGTGTTCAGTGACATACACTTGTCTGCCCATCTGTGAGTCTGCAAACCAAAGGAAAGTGAAATAGCTCTGCCCACACCACTGTCATCGCAGGGGGCTGGAGAGCGGGGATGGCTTAGTAATACTGAGAACAAAGAAGTCTGCCTTAGTCAGATATTTTTAATGATCTCTCCCCACACAGGGCAGGAAGTGAAACCGAGGTCCCAGTCAAACCCCTCACCCGCACTCCCCCTTGGCAGGTCCCACTGTGCCGGTGCGTGGCAGAGGATGAGACATTGTGCTTTCAGTCAGCATGGATGGTGTGCTGCAATCTGGGCCCTCACACTGACACCCACTGCCCTCCCCGGCCCTGCACAGCCCCGTCTGCCCCCTGCCACCCGTGCTGCCAATGATGGTGATGCCCAGGCAGGGCTGGGCTATGGGAGGAGGACCAAGACCTGCTGTCCTATAATCTAGGATGATCTCTTTCTGACCCTGTTTCCAGCCCAAGCGGGACCTGCAGGGCCTGGTAAAGCCCCCAGTGACCACATGTCCCAATCCTCAAGGGATTTCGTGGACAAGCTGGTCCCTGGCAATTGCTCTTTTGGAATCTGTGGCAGCACTGGTTTTATTGCTGCCATAATGAAGTCTGTCCTTCCTTTGGTGTTCTACTGACTGAATAGCATGTGGTTGGCAGATTAGAGGGGCTTTTTCTGACCCCTGTGCGAATGCAGCCCTTTGTGAAGCAGAATGGAGGTTCTGTGTGATGTTGCACAGCAAGGACACCAAGAATCTCAAAGCAGACACTGAAAGGAAAGGAGGGTGAAAAGCAGGAAACATTTGCTGCCTGCTGAGGCTCCTGTGTGGCAGAGCAGTCCCAGTGCTTGAGCTTTTACCAGCAGAGCTTCAGATCAACAGTCTCCTTGGGAAACAACCACTGGGACAAAGCACAGACTTGGTCCAGCCTAATTCTATGATTCAACTTCAGGTGCTGAGGGTGGGCATCCCTAAAGTGTCATAAAGAGGTGGTGGTTTGGCCACCTTGGGGACTCTGCAGGAAAGGTTCCTGCAAGAAACTTAAGAGTAGTGACATCCCCCCATGGCAAGCCCAGCTTTCAGGACCTAGATGAAGCAGAGAGAAAGATTTGAAGACAATTCTGCTTTTAGAGGCTGTGAGTGAAGACTATGGGATAGTTCCTGACCTTGAGTTCAGGAAGATCCTTGAAAAGTGAAACCATTTGAATGTAAATGGGCTAAGGAGGATATTACATTGCAAGCTCTCCACCAGATACTTCTTGATACCTGTTCCCATGGCATTTATAGGAAGGGAATGTCTTCACTTTCTGTCCCTGTGCTGGACCTCAAACAGATGTTCCCAACCCCCTAGGTGAGACCCTGAGGGATGTCACAGCCACACTGGCTTCAGGAAGCCACAGCAAATTGTCCAGTCCTACTGTGCCTGTCAGTTTTGGGTGGTCAGAGTACATTTCTGCTGTGCACAAAGTGGTTGGGCAGAAGAGTCAGCTGGCAAACAGATTAGGACCTTGGGTCCATTCCCTCTAACAAGGACAGCTCAAGGGAAGTGACCGAACAGTGGCATGGTCCTCCCCTCCTGTTAGCCTCGTCTGCAGGGCTCGGTCAAAGGTCTTTTTATTACTGTTCTCTGCTCCAATTAAAACATCCTACAGATTGTGCTTGGCAGACTCTCAACAGCATCCAGAACTAAAGCCTGTTAACGGGATACAATCAGCTAGGTTCAGGGCTTGAAGTAAGCCAGAGGGATAGGGAGCGTTTGCCAACTGCAGAGTGCCAAGTCCTATGGTCTGCCCATTTTAATTCTGCCTGTTAATTGCTTTCCAGAAGCACCCACGGGTCCCAAGTGACAATCAGAAGCCAGTGGCCAAAAGTGCACATGCCCAGAGCAACAGGAAGCCCAGCTTCAGAGAGCTGCATGGCCCCCTTGCACCCGAGGTGTTCCCATGGACCAAAAAAGGGTGGCAGGGGCAGAGTGGTGGCCTGTGCCAACGGATTTTTGTCAAACCACCACAGTGGCCTTAGTACAGAGTGCCCCCCTGCCAATTGAACACTACTCATTGTTATCTAAGGCCCACTGGGCATTTTGTACACTCTGATGAGATTGCTTGGGCTGACTGGGAATTCAGTCCTTGCAGGAGCTGTTGGAGATACATCAGTTATTTTCCGATGATCACCACATCCCTGACGTCTGCAGAGAGCAGTGCTTTGCAGAAGGATTTCCACCAGCAGCAAAGCAACCAAGTAGCATTTCTCTGGGGTGCAAAGGAGGAATTAGAAACAAACAAGACGTAGTTGCCTCATACACTAAGAAACAGCATCTGAAGTGATGGAAAGAGATCTGTATCCATGAGTCTCTGCATGACAATTGAAGCCTAATAATACCCTGAAAAGAGATCTTAGAACCCCTATGGAAGGGGAGAGGGAAAAGAGTCACAGTCCAATTCCCACATTATTTGGCTTGTGGGGAAAGCATCTAGCATAGTGTCCGAGGACCCCTTTGTCAGATCCCAGGCAGGATCATGACTCCTTAGCTAAATGCAGTCCTGTCTACGGAGATGGAGGTGAGCCGCGACATTGAACTGTAACATATGAGCATTGCTGTGGGAGAAGGAGAGATGATGTGAGCAGGGGATGTTCTGCTAAATTCTTTGGTCCTGATAGATGAGCACAGGCTTGCAGCAAGGGATGGACAGCAAAAGAAACAAGCAGATTTGAATCAAGAAATGACCAGTCTGATTTCTTCACACAAGCTGAAAGGAATACAAGGTGTGAACCAGCTGCTGCTGAAAATAATGAGTGATTCACACCAGTTTGGAGGCTGCAGGATACAGCAATTTTCTTTCCACATCAGCTGTAATGGCAAGTGAGTTCGATTTTTACAACTCATTCACTTTCAATGACCTACGTCTGTCATTAATGACTGAGCTAAAGACACAACTTTTAGATAGAAAATTTTTATTTTGTCAAGGGGGTCTTTGTAATTGCTTCCTCTTGTTTGCTTTGATTTTCTTTTCATTTCCAAACATATACATTTTCCTTATTGTTTCTGACACCTGTCAGCAAAAAGCACAGCCTTGTGGATCTCCTGCCGTTCCTGACCAGTGTGCAGGGAAACGATTCTGCATGCTGTGTGGGAACTGTGCCAGCAATTCCAAAGATCAAGAAGGGAAACAGATAATGCAAATAAATCACAATGCAAATAAATCATAGGCACAATGGAAGACTGTAGGGATTGGTGGCCTTAACCTCACCTAGACCAACAAGAACCAAAGGTTAATGCAGGTGTCACTTGAAAGGTAATTTTCTATTGATTTGCAAGTAGGTCCCTGACCTACTGACCTTTGTGATACAGGAAATGGGAAATCCCCTGGAGCAACATATGTGCAGGCAAATGTGTTATTTACTTTGGTAGTCCCTCTAGTATTTATAGGCCCAGGCAGGACCAATAGAGATAACCTAAGGAATGTGGTAGCCCTTGTAAAGATTTCTGTCTCATGCTTAAATATTTGGGCAGCAAAATAGCAACCTTGATCATAATTTGACAGAAGAAAACCACAAGGGCGCTGCCTGATTTCTACATCCTCTTACAGGCAATAAAAACCACCCATAAATAATTTTCAGGCAATGCCTCAGGAGCTCCTTGCAAGGGTCAGCTCAAGACTCGCTGGACATGATTCATGTTGTACAGAGGTGTAAATCCATACACTTCTGCAGAGCTATTCCTGGGGTGCATGGTGGGAGGGGCTGGATGAACTGGATTCAGGAGCACACATCAGCATGGTGTTGCTGGTGGGGGTCATGGTTTGGGCTGATCTGTTGAAATACCTCCAGAGGCTCAGCTCCGAGTGCCAGTCCCTGGCTAGACAGGTTCTTGAGTTTGGAGCCAAGAAGCAACAGCAAATCTTCTGTGGCTTGGCCATAAATTGGTAACTGTGTAGTCAGAAATTTTCCTCCTGTTTCTTCAGTAGGAAATTTGGGATTTTTTAACAAAAAACTGAAAACCTCAAAAGGCTTAGCACAGAGAGATGGCTGCAGCGCTCCCTCAGGATTTTAATTACATCTTGCTCTCCCTCTGCTTGAGCTGCTGTCGACGGCCTATGATTCACAGCTGATGGGAGAAGAGATAGCTCGCCTCCCTCTTGAGAAGCACAAAAGGGCGTAGGGCTTCCAACCTGAGAGTCAGCAGCATATTTCCCAACTCAAAAAGATTTACATTCACAAATAAAAAGTGAATGTTTTCAGTGGAAGGATAAGGAGAAAAGTGGTGGAGAAACAAGGAAAACACCATTTTTGAGCACATGCAACAGAAATGACAGGGTCACCTGCACATCCTAAGCTCACCTCTCTTTTCTTCTGGCAATTAAGCATGTCAGAATCTACCACACTTGTCAGAGCTATGTTCAGCAGTCCCCCTGCTCCCATCCCTGGTGCTCCAATGCTGTCCTGGGTACCCTGTGTGCTTGTCCAGTCTGTCTCCTTTCCATGCAAAGGAAGGGGTCATAATCCAGGAACTGGATCTGGGGTTTTATAAGGCAAACAGCAAAGGAGATGGGGTTTCTCGTCCATAGGAGGAGCTTGCAGAGCTCTTGCTGTCATTCCCTAGCTCCCCTGGGTATTGCTGAGAGCAAGACTTTGAGGTGGAGATGCTGCACAGCCTCCATGGCCTACTAGGAAACATATTGATCAGGGCTCAATGGGTCTGCCAGTTCTAGGGGCATTCAATTCTCATCCTCCCACAGAAAGACTCTCAGATGTTTCTTTTCAGCTCCACTTCCCACACCCTATCCCATCCCAGTTCTCATTCCTGGTTCCTTTTCCTTCCCACTCCCAGGGCCTTGATCTCCCTGCCAAGCCAGGTCTCCTCCAGCAGTCTACTGGCTGTCATCTTCTGCCTCACACGGCCTTCTGCCAGTAATGCATCCAGACTGCCTCAAAATTTGGGACACAGAACCTGGCAGTCGCACCCTGACCCACCCAAGCTGGGAGTCTATCACAGTCTGGGGACTTGAGTCACAGCCCAGGTGTGACTCAAGCTGCTCACTACCTGCCATGGCTTCCAGTCCGGCAGGTCATTATATACCCTGTGTTCTGGACTGGCTTCCCAGGAGACCCAGTTTCACACAAGGATTTTGGGGACGATCTTGACACGTCCTGGTGCTGGTTACAGCTTCAATCCAGCCAGGTATTTCAGTACCCACCAGGAAAGCCAAAAGCGGCCAACTCGTGTTCCTAACTCCCTCTTGCAATGTACCACTCTACTCCCACCATCACAAACTCCTCTGCTCCATGGAGCAGGCATTGCTTTGATATTGCTCTTGGTAGAAACCAGGCCACAGATCAAGCACCATCATGCTGTCACCCCAAAGATACCAACCCACGTCTATGATGCTGGAAGAAGTTATTGCTCCTAGGGTACATCTGGCTCTTCCAGGGAGCAGAAGAGACAAGCATTCAGTAGCTGTGTGGCCCAGCAAATAATTTTTGGTGTGTCGAAACTAAAAAACCATCCAGGGATGTGGGTTATGGAGCAGCCCACCTGCCTGCCACTGCTGCCTGTTGGCAAAAGAACCAGCTTTAAACAGTTGTTGAGCCACAAGTAGCCCACAAGCCACAAATTGCCCAGCCCTGGAGGTGCCTGAAATGCTACAGCACTAGATTTGAGGAGCCAGAGTACCTGCAAGAAAGCTGTTGTTGAAATGCTCTGCTCCCCAATAGCTTCCTTCCTCCTCCTCCTTCTATGGAAAGGAACCTTTCTCTCCTTGTTCAACAGCTGCAATGATTTGCTCATTTTTCTGATCTGAAGGTTGCGAGAAAAGTCGCTCAGTCCTTGGTCATTTCAGTGTCCCCTGAGGCAGCAGAGGTGATGGAGGGATGAAAAAAAGACAAAACCCCTGCATGGAGCTGAGTTAGCATCCACCAAGGACCACTGCTGGCCTGTATTTCTATCTGCATCCCTGTGGCAGGATTCCCCTGCCTTCTGCCAAGAAACACAGGAGTGATATGAATTTGATTTTACAGTGGAAGAAACCAGTCAGAGGAAGATTTAATCATACTCTTCTTTTCCAGAGCTGCCTAGCCCTTTTGGAGGATCATAGTGAATCCAGGTGTGATCTGGGTTGGACTCTGCTGAGCTTTTCTCCCTGAGAGTTACAGCACCTGGTCCATTTGCAGCTGCTATTCCTTGGTTGGAAATGGTATTTACTCACTGAAAAAATCTCTGGGCAAAGGTATTTTTGAATTAGGAGGAAGCACAAGAAACCCTACAGAATAAACAAGTTTAAACAAAGCTGTCACCACAGGTGACTCTTCTTTGACTCTGTTGCCCACAGTTGGTCAGTGCCACTGCAGAGAGTGGCACAACTAAAGCTGATGACTGAAAGTGCAAAAATACATTGTTAAAACAGTGACTATTCCCACCAGCAAACTTGCAGATCTGCTACAGCTGGACTCTGCACAGCTCTGCAGGGGAAGGTATTGACTGCTCTCAAAATGTGATCTTCACCAATATTCACAGGGACAGTTTTCACAGCCTTCGTTCTGTAACACTGTCAACTTCTCATGGATACAGTGGGCACTTGTGTCAGCTCCTCTGCAAAGGACAAATAAGGTCTCATGCAAAACCAGGGCATCTTTCAATAGGCCAGGAGAGCAGGAGATGGGTAAGGTAGGAGAAAATTCACAGCATAGCCCTTCTCATGAGAAACCTTTTTAAAAAAATTAGCTTGCAGCCTTTAACCCCTTTTACATGCACAAACCCTGGTTGCAAAGCAGAGGGATGCTGCTGGGTGGTGTTAGAGGTTGGTAGCTGCTCCTCCCTACACAAACTCCCCCAGATGCTGCCGAGGAATGGAGTGGCAGTTGGTTATTATTTTTAGCCCCCCATTCACGTGGTCTGAGGATCAGATGCACATTCCCAGATGCTCATTCCACAAATGCCGAGATCCCTCCAGTCCTCACCGCGTGGATGCACAGAGCTGGCACGGCACATCACAATGCTGGGGATAACAGCAGGGGCTGGAGGTTCAGCTCCCCCCATCCAGCAGACCCACACAGACCCAGACTACATGTGCATGTACACACCATCTGCTTCGCTCAGGAAGCCTCCAGTGAAAAAGGCTTTCTAGGAAACTTGAATAAACGAGCGGGAAGAAGTCAAACTGAATCAATCCATCAAGGCACACACGCTGACGAACAGCTTGCGTCCCCGGAGGACACAGGCTTGCTGGGAAGGTGAAGGACGGTGTTTCAAGGGGAGAAACTAGGCAGAGGCAGGGAGAGAAGGAGGCAGGGGCTGCTCATGGGAGGAGCAGGGTGTTAAAAGAGGGATGCAGGAGAGGGGAACTGGATCAGGCAATGAGGTTGAGCCAAGCAACTGCAGTCCCTCTGCCAGGCACTGCTGGGGTGGGTACCACTTCCATTCCTCAAAGGAGAAGGTGGTCCAGCAGGGTGCAAAGAAAGAAAAGAGAAAAAAAACTCCTGAAGAAAAGTAAAACAAGTGAAGAACAGTGGATTCTCAGCTCTGTTCCAACCTCTGCAGAAGCTGGAGAGGGACTTTGACGTGTCTGAGGTGTGGGGAACAAACTATGCATGTGCAGAGCATCCTCAGAACATGCATGGTCAATCTAACCCTGTAGAAACATCTGTGAGCTCCCTTACCCATGCCCACTCAGCTGTGAATGGGCTGCCTGGCATCCAAAATGTCAAATGAAAGTCTGAAGCCCTCACCTTCCACCCAGGAAATATTTCTGGGCAGGGAAAGGAGATACCCAGGGTAACCCTGGTCCAGGTAAGTTCTGCTAGGAGGTGATGTGGTATGGAAGTTGAATGACACCCAGCCTGCCCAACTACAGGAGATAAAACGTGATCCAGCAACTGCAACCTCAAGCCAGACAAATGCAGATGAGGTGTAAGATGTGTTTCTCTCAGGAGGCTTAATTAACCACTGGCACAGCTTTGGAGGGCTGTGATGGATTCTCCATTACTGGCAAGGGTCCCATTTGCATTTGGAGATATCTCTGAGCTCTCTGCCATTGTTCAAGTGCAGATATAGATCTAGCAGCTGAACTGTCAGGGGAACAGCCCAAAGCCTGGACTCCCCAGGCCATCAGCAGTAGTGGAGCATTCTTAATGGTGTCAGTTTTGGCACCAGTGGAGATTTGGGCTGGCACCAAAACTGAGAAGAGACAAAGACTGGCAGATAAGACCCATGATACTGAAACACTTCTGGTCTCAGTGGTGAATGTCAAGTGACCTTGAAACACGTAATAAGGGGCAAGGACCATGAGGACATGAACATCCCTGCTCCATGGGGGCTGTTCCCATGAAGTTATTGCTCATTTGCTCATGGCAGCACTGCAACGGGCAAGCCAAGTCTTGAATGTCCAAAGCCAAAGGTGGGCATGGCTTTGCCGGCTCTGTAGGCTATGAGCAGTCTCCAAACCATCCCACTCTCCTCTTCCCTTACTCAGGGTTCTTGCACAGCTGTATGGCTGGGAGAGGCTCAGGGTGGGGTTGTGGCCTCAGGAGGACTTTTGCAAGCTATTGGGGTTGCCCCCAGCTTGAGTGCTTGAAGAAAACTGCTTACCTTGCTTAATGGAAAATTGTGTTTTCTTGCAAGGCTTCTGTCCCTTAGAACAGTTTCTGGTAGTTTGCTATGGAGTGAGTCACTTTTCTTTGTGCATCAGTTTCCAAATTGGCTGAGAGGCTGAGCCTATTCACCTTGATTCAGGCATAGTGCTCTTTAGGGAGGAGGAGAAGTTGAAGCAAACCTGGAGCCCACAGCTTCCAGGGGCAAAGCCTCACAGCTCTTAATATCGCACTTCTTACCAGTACAGTCATCTTGAGAGGTTTGTTGTGATACCCCAAGAGGCTTCTAGCCCACGGACACTCAGCAACTGCGACCGCAGCGCGGCACTACATGCTGTGCATCTCCCTCAAGCTCTGCTTCTTCCTGGCATGTCCGGGGCATCCCAACTTCCAGAGTTGGCTGGAGCAATCCCCTTTGGGACAGGGTCCCATGAGCAGTGTGGTTACTCCAGCAGCTCTGTGTAGCCAGCCTTGAAGGGAAAAGGGAAGAAGGGGAAAAAAAGACTTTTTCAGGTTCACAGCAAACCAGAGAATCTCTGGGGAGCAGGCAAATCTTTCCCAGATGCAGCAGGATCTCTGCATGTATAAGTGATCTCTGTAATAACCCTCATCAGGGCATGGCATTCTTCCCATAACTAAAATTTGACATACTCAGACTAGTAAGCAGAGGAAATGTTTGCTGCTTTTATTAATAACCTGAAGAGACCTGTGCCTTCTGTTCTTTAGCCGTAAACTGCCAGCCCCATATGGAGAAGATTTTCTAATGATCCTTCAATTTTCCACAATACTCTATTGAAATATACAGAATAATTTCCCATTTCTGTTCTGCTGAAGGTCAGTAATTTCTGAATTACTGCAGCAGTCATGACGATGGGCTCTTGCTGTCTGCAGGTCAGGAGCACTCTCCTCTGCCAGAAAGTACAAAATGGGAATCAGGCCTTTCTGGCTACCTAATCTCCTGTGCAGCAAACAAGAACTACAAATATTGTGAAATAATCTCAGGAAAAAAAGCTGGTTGCTGTTCCAGCCCTTAGAAAGCATTTTCCTGTGTCCACTGCGGCCCTTTAAACTCTAAGCAGCTAAAGCAGGACCTGCTTTCCCAGCTGACCATTGAATTTATTTCCTCTTTGTTTGTTATTGTGTGTGGAATCCTTCTCTGTATAAAACCTGTGTACCTGTAGACAAACACACAAACACAGACACATACACAGAGATCTCCTGCCCATGGCAGATCCCATCTCTGTTCTAGGGAGAAGTGTGGTCAGTGACTGTTAGATTAGCCTGTGGCTGGCACACCTGGACTCTATCCCAGGCCTGCAGGTTGCACCTCTGCGATGTGCTGTGCCTCAGCTCCTTTGACTTGAACAGAGGAGGGATGATTCGTATCTCCTTCGCAAGGTGCTTTCAGATCTAGAGACAAGAAGAGCTGCGTTATGGTATCAGAGCCTCCCGATCCCATCATTATTTTGCATTACTTTGATGCCCTTGAAATCAAAATATCACACTGTGATTTCATTAGTTTTCAGAGAGGATATCAGCAATCTTTCTCAAGTGTGTGCATGCGTCAGGTGAGGGGCTGAGGGTGGTGGAAGTTACCTGAGATGAGTATTAATGACTAACAGCTCGAAGCTCCAACACTAGCAGTGAGAACATCTAAATCTAGATTGAGGCACTTAATTAAACCTTTATTAAACTTCCTTCAGCACCTGGGCATAATTCTCTCTTGCTTTTTGAAACCATGAATTAAAAAAAAAAAAAATGTTGTCCTCTCACACTTAGGAGCATGTTACTTCTACTTTACTTCAGCATGAGTTGGTATTCAGAGAGCAAAAGTATTCAGCATTCAGCTCCCTCATTTCATCACCCAGGGCACCAAAATAAAAGCCCAGAAACTGGTGTTTCTTTGTATCAAAGTCCTGATGCAGTCAGTGTCTTTGCAGGACCAGGGCAGTCAACTGACCACTTTTGGCTAGCTGTTTCGAGTTACCTTTGCACTAGGATTAGAACTCCCCCCCCGATCTGATCAAGAATGTCTGCACGTACAGGATGGAGGTCCCTGCTGCCAGTCAAAGAGGATCCCAGCCCAGCCATGACCCATGTTCCTCAGTATTTTATCCCAGTGACTTTTGTAATCAATATATAAACCTTCATTTGGCCCATCCCAGGTAGGTAGCCCTCTAGTCTTCCTGTTGCCATGGCCCTGGCTCAGATAACACACAGAAATGATGTTATTAAAAATCCCTAGCATTATTAAGCTGCAATAATAATTAATCTTTAGTATTTAGCCCTACCTCTTACTCTTTCAAGAAACACAATGACATTCTCTGACTGTGTTCATTCACCCTGCTTCTCCTTGGAGAAAAATCTATATCACATGCTCTGTTATAGAGGGAATGAAGGATAACACATCCATGGTCATCCATGCATTTCAGTGCACCAGATGGGAATATGGTATTATGTTTTAAACAGTTTGCTGTCCTTGAGTGGCAGTCACAGTGTTCCCTGATTCACAGGGAGCTGGAAAGCTGCCAGAAGAGCTGCAAGCCTGCAACTAGGTCTTGCAAGTTTGGGCAGATTAGCCCAAAGGACTCCTCTGGAAATCTAACCCTGCTTGGAGTGATTTCTCTGTTGTTTTTTCTATTGCACCAGGAGTGAGACGTTAATTCTGGACCTGTGGAGGGACAGCTGTGATGTCTAGGCTGTGCTTGGAGCTTCAGGAGGCTGAATCTCCCCAGAGGTAGGCAGTAGAGCTGGTTGAATGCTACTGGTCACACAGCCAGGCAAAAGCAGAGCTGGGGTGGGCCTACAGAACATGGTCCTGCTCCCTGGTGCCGTGCTCACAACAGTCTGAAACACGTCTAGGACACAGCACAGCAAGTCTTTAGTGTGTGCTCCGAGGAACAACTTACTGCAAAACAATGATGACTTCAGGAGCCTTATCTTTGCTTAAAGGTCAAAGCATGCCTAATGCCTCAGTAGCTTAAAACTTTAGCAATCACATGAAGGCAAATTGAAAGCAATTGTCATTTCCAGTAAAGCAAACCCTGAAGAACTCGGTTCTCCTTTCACTTCTTCCCAGTCCCTTTGTTAATGCAAACTGGACATGATCCAAATTTGTGCTGGGGCAAGTGTAACTGGACCCAAATTCTCTTCTATGCACCAGGGGAATGGTTGGGCAAACAGAGCTGGATTAAACTGGAATAGCACCTGCTCACTGACAAAGCCCCTATACCACCCTTGGTTCAGAGACGTCATCAGTGCCTCATGTGCTCTGATGTTCACCTCCCAGGAGACCAAAGCCTCCAGAGACCTGTAGGTCAGAATCTGGGGAGTCAGGCAGGATGTGGAGGTGGCCACAGGATGGCCAATGCTCACTGTCACCCGTAGCCCATCCTCTGGCTGCACCATGGTGCCCATCAGAAACACCCCATCCTGCCCCCCTCCTTCACCAAGAGATATTTTGAGGGCCTGTTTTGATCTCTTTTGCATGTCAGTTATGCAATTTCTGAGCATTTTTATTTTTATTGTTTTCCGGTGGTGAGCTTGTTGTCTTACCCTCTCGCCTTGATCTTTTCCACTTCCTCTCTCTTTCATGCCTCTTTCTTTCCCCAACAGGCTGATGGGTTGGGTGGTTTTGTCACAGCCGGTGGATGAGCTGTGTCCATCCCACGTTGGCCACCCCCAGTGGAGACTCCTCAGGGCGGTGGGAGTGCAGAGTCAGCCCCAGGGGTGTCCATGTGGGTGCCATCACCCTCCTGCCTAGCTGGGTGTCTCACCTGTTCCCAGACACCACCAGCCAGTCGCTGTCATGTGGAGAAAGAAGTGTTGACTCATTAATTCTCACAATGTAGGTTATGGTTAGGCAGATGAGTAAAACATCTTCCAAACAGTGCAGCACCACAGAAAGGAAGGGTTTGCCCTTTAATCACTCGATTCCAGAAATGGTAAAACAAACCGGGTGCTGCTGAAAGGGGCCATTGGGTGACCATGTCAGCTCCCTGCTGAGGAAACCCAGCTCCCACCTGGGAAGCTTAACTTTTGTTTAGTTTTGGCTACTCAAAACAGACATTCTTCATCCAAAAATGGGGGCGGGGGGAGGGTTGAGGGGGAGAGAGCTAAGGGGAACAAAGGTATTTGGCAGCTGAGAGGGAGAGAGAAAGAGAAGGGTGCCTCTTGAACTTTTTTTAAGCAAAACCTTCCTTTCTGCACCATCTATTTTTTGTTGTTGTTCAAAGTATGATTTTCCTCCACAAATCTTCAAAAGGAGTTTTTAAAAACCCCTGATTTTTAAATACCAAAGACCTGGAATCTAAGCAGGTATCAAAGCCAGATCTGTTGTAATCTTAGCCTACATTCAACACTTGTGGAAGAAATGCACAACCATGAATCATCACAGTGATGCTTTAGCGGAGTTTTATTGAAGCAATTCCTGTGGTGAGATACAGGACAGAGTCCGACACATTGACAGGATCAGCATGCACATTTCGACAGAGAAGGGGTAAAAAGCCAAGTGAAAAACCCAAGTAGTGTGACTTTAGGACACAAACTCTTGGCCAGCTGAAGACCAGCAAGCAGGCTGTGACTCAGGTAAGTACTGCACACCCGTGGCACAGGCAGCTTGGATGAGTGTTGCTGAAAGCCTGTGGATTCAATGCAGCAGAGAGAGTTGCAATACACAATGAATCATTTATTGTTAGTATTGTATCATCAGGTGGTTAGTGAGGGTTTTCTCTCCAGATAGGTTCTTGTTTTCCCTTGGAGCAGCTGGGATCAGCTGTTTAGGGAGGTGAACGAGTGGCATGCGTGCTTTGAGTATCTGAATCAGGCTGTTCAGCCGTAGGCTCCTCTGAATAGCCAGCAGCTCTCTGCAGAAAGTGTGATAAAACAGACAGGAAATTCAGGGACTGGCTTCAGTGCACAGGCACTGCCCTTCAGAGATACCCACGCCTGCCTCAGTGTTGCTGACACACAGCCTGCGAGCAGGACAGTCCCACTCACTCCCTGCATGGCCTGAGTTAATAGTGTTGTGGGGAAACAAGGTTTGTCACCTCCAGCAGGGACTGAGTTGTCACAGATGCCAGTGTGGGTGCCTCAAAAGTGTGCCCAGGGTAGGTCTGGACTAAGCACAGTGCCATGCAGGCATGCCCATAAGTGGCAAAGCAAGGCAGTCCCCTTCTCCTCTCACCTGCCTCTGTCACCTTTGTTTCACATCTCTCTTTAGCTTCTCACACTCAGCCCATATCCAAAGTTTAGCAATTCATGCCTGGCACAGCCTTTTCCTGCTTTCCCTGGTCCCCATTATTGTATCAGATAGAAACACCTCTTGTCCCCAGCACCTTGCTGTGTTGTGTCTGCTCCCCTGGGAGCATTGGCCTGGGAAGAAAATCCCAGACTAGAGATTCATACTATCCTGCCCAAGACCATGCACTCTCCTGTCTTGTCTTCCTGGTGCTGTGATTTCTATTGAACACTGCAACTCTGAACCTCCTTCCCACTCACAGTCTCCATTCATCCCTCAACCATCCTGTTCTGCTTGATTTTTTGATGTGCTAACATCCCCCCCAACTTGGCTAGCTTTACTACTCTCTCGCTGGTGCCCTCCACACAGCCATAAATTCACTTTCCATCCCTGCACAGTCCCGTGCTTGCTGTTTTTCCAGCAGCTGACCTGCACTGTCCAGTGCTGCCTCTTTGCTTGAGCGGAGCCAGGCACGAGCCCCCACTACCACACTCCATGTGTGGCTCCCCATAGCTCATCCCACCCACGAGCAGCACATGCGGGGGAGCAGTGGGGATGCAGGGACAAGCTTCACAGGGGATGAGCAGGGAAGCTCGTCCTGCTCTTTCCACTCCACACAGCTTAATCAGCTTCTTGCTTTTTCCAAGTGTGATATTCCCACACGGAGTGAGAGAGGTTTCAGGAAATTTCTGCTCCTCTCAAAATCACTTCTGATTTTTCTAGTAAAAGCGTCTGCCAGCCTCCTGCCGCCAAGTTGTTTTTTTGGTTTTTTTGGGGTTTTTTTTATACATATACGATTCAAGCTGCGTTGGCTCTACTCCTGAAGTCTGGCAGGTGCTCAGTGACATATGTTCTGTGATAAATGTTTATTACATAAGTTCATTCAAGCTAACATGGATTTTGAGATATAGTCAGCTCTCATTATACAGCTTGCCTTCAAAGCTCAGTGTCCAGATTATGCTTTTTCTTGTAGGGATGTCTCCCAGGGTTTGTTTGCTCCTTCCCTGATTTAGCCAACTCTTGATTGGTTCATCAAGGTAGTTAACGAAGCACTCAGACCAACTCAGGGGAGGAGAGGAAAAGGAGCAATTATAGCTTCAGCTTGTTCCAGCTCATTATTTTAATCACTGTGTATCATATTTGGCGAAAACATATCTCTACAAACATTAAAACTTTGGAGCTGTCATCGCTCAGAAACAAAGGGTCTGGTTTCACCAATCCCCAAACATCAGTCCTACCTTAGAGCTGAATTGCATCAGGTTGTTATCACTGTGTCTCATTGGAGGAGTTCCTCCTGATTCCTGCTGTTCCAGGGCTGTGGATACAACTCACACTGTCCAAGGTTTCCGAATGTGTTCATCTTCATCCTGGCTGTTCTAAAAACTTCTTATTATTGTTTAATTCTATTTTAATAAAATCCAGTCATTTTGTGGGATGGTCTTTGGATGGATGAAATTACAAGTGCTGTAGCATAAAATCTGGAGCATCCTGTGCAAGTCCAGGGCAACACTGATATCGAATTTCTCCTCTTAATGTGCATCAGATGGCAAAGCATCAGGATAAACTCTGCTTTGGATGAGGAAAGTTGGGAAACGGCAGGAGCCAGAGCTGCCTTTGGGCTGCCTCCCATGTCCTCAAGTTTGAACCTCTCTCTGGGCTTCACAGAGTCTCAAACTCATTTGACTCACCATATTTTGGCAAGGCGCACAGATTAGGTGCATGCATGTGTCCAGGAGCAGTGAGATGTGCCATTCTGGGGAAAAACCTGAGCCTTGGTTGTAAAAGCTTTGTGTGGGGCACAGATCTCCATGTTTGCTCTTAGGGATCAGGCTGATCCTGCATGTTATCACTCTTGATGTGCAAATGCTTGTGCAAACTGGATGATTCACATACATTTTGCAAGCATCTCGTGACTCTGTACTCTCTAGTGAGTTCAGCCTTGCCAAGGCAGAGCTGGGTTTTGGAGGGTACTGCAGCAATGAATGTGACTTTTTCTTCCACCATTTGGGAGACCAAAATGTCAAGACTGTCTATAGGCAGGTAAAGACCCAGCACTTTGCCAGGATGAGCCTCTCCAGTGAGACTGTCAGAGCTCAATGAAGAGGAAAGCAGGCTTTTTTTCCCTTGGTCAGTTAGGACCAGCAGTAGCAATAAACATATTCTAGTCAACACATGTGTCTTATCTGGCAAATTCTGAAGCAAACCCAGGGTGGACAGGCTGTTGCTAAGTACCTACGCCTCTCCGGGTCTGCAATCTATGCATTATCCTCCTATCCTACATTTGTTTTTCAAGCTCTTAGTCAGAAACAAACCCAACCCTGAAGACACGGCAGATCTGCAGATGGGAGGTTTACAGTTAAGGGACAGCACTGGGCTATGACATGTGGTTAGAGTTATAATGTATGCCTGGGCTATTATGGTTGAAGGGGCAGGGTTTTTTTAAATACAGCTGCATAAGATAATATGTCAAGCCTTCACTGAATGCACCAGTTTTAGTAAGACGTGTGCACGTTATTCAAAGAATCTAAGGTTAAACTTGCTGAGCTGTAAATCTCAGTGACTGGCATGTACTGCAATTCCAGGGTGTCCTGAAGCACGCCTAGGAAAGGAGACATGGGGAGCATGTCACTCGTAGAGTCAAAAGTCATTCTAGATCAAAAATGCAGACTGGCAAAGATCAGCTGCCTCTGCTCATGCTTTGCCTTGGGCTGATCGTGATGAGTGTCATGTTTTGGAGGTTTGGAAAGGGTAAAATGTGGTGGACAGAAGAGAGAGGATGTAAAAAGGAAGAAATGAGTATTAGAGGAAAAGCAGTGTTACCAAAGACCCAGAGTGGTCTTTGGTTTCTCTCGTATCTTTGGGAGGAATTGGCTTACCTTCCTGCTAAATAATTCACAGTGGAGAGCACAGAGGAAACATCTGTGCAAAGAGGAGGAACCCAACCAGAACAGCTTACTCTTGGAGTCAGTACAGATGCAATGGGTGGCCATGTCAAATGGATTTTTAGGCAAAGCAAGATGTCAAGAATTGTGTGCTGCATCATCCTTTTAGAGAATTCCCTCAGAAAAGGCTCTGGGAAAACAGAAAAATTTATCTGAGTTAAATCCCAGCTGGGAGAAACTGGCTGATATGGAGGGGCAACTTGGCACAGTCAGTCTCAGAAGCGCTGTGGGGTCAGGGTTTCTCTGCTGGGACAAGGTCATGCTGGAAGCAGGGATGGGAGCAGCAGGCAGTGGTGAGGTGGGACAGAAGATTCTTTGGAGACCAGGTGGCTCTGTATGATCTAGAATGAAATAAAAACATTGAAAATAATAAACCAGCACCACAGAAAGATCTGGGTAATTAACCTGTCTGTCCTATGAACTTCTCCTGCCAGGCTGCCCTGCTCTTTGCTGTAACTGATGTCCAGCCCCTAAAGAAGTCAGGAAGCACCTGCATTGGCATTTGCATGCACTGCAAGGTTTTTGAGGCAGGGACCTTCCTTTGGTGGCTTGTGCTGGCAGCCTTCAGAGCCAGGGGTCCTGGCTGGGGCACACCTGCAAGACAAACCTTAACAACCAGGTGTCCGTCTCAGCCACTCGGAGATGAAGCATCTTGTCTCTGGCTGGGCAGATGACTCAGACCCAGAGCACATTAGAGTTAGCTTGGGTGGAAGTGTGATGTGAGTGTCTAGCCATCACTTGTGGGGAGGTTAAATCACATTGTCGCAGCTCCATTAAGAATGATGCGGCCATTCTCCACCTGCAGAGAATTTGGCCCAGACTTTTTTAGTCAGATCCTTTCGGTAATTTGATTTCTCTCTGCATTAAAGACATTAATGTTACAAGTGTCTTAGATGCCAATGTGACACATGGACCAGTGGAGACAGTGGTTTTGCACGTGCTGACATTCTGCCCTTCTGAGAAATGTCCCAAACACCAAACTGCTTTTGGAGCATCCTTACCCCAAAGAGAGCTGTCACAGTGCTGACATTAGAGCTAAGATCACTCTTTAGAGAATCAATTTGCCTGACAACCCTTATCCTCGGGGGATATGACATTAGCTTCAGTCAGTCTGCTGCTGAGGGCTCCCTGATCTGCAGGCATATGAGTACTCCCCACTCTGGAATGGGCCACTTAAAGCATTTTAAAACTCTCAGATTCTGGGAAATCCAGTCTAAATTTTTCAGGAGGGATAGTGAGGAATGAGACTGAGAAAAGCATCACTGGAGATGGATGTGTCTTCAGGACTTGCAGAACCACTCACTAAAGTGCTTCAGGGCTTTGTGAGCTTAGGTTAAGTTCACAAGCCCCATGAAAAGTAAGTGGAAATTATGACGTTGATTTGATGTTTTCTTGGTTTTCCAGAGGAAGTAGCATTCAGGCTTTCTTGTTGAATGGATGGCTATATTCTCTTTCAGGCATGAAGCGATTCCTTCTGTTGTCTCTCCCATAAGCAGGTCTGGCAAATACTTGGTTTTGCTTCATGGGTTTGGGCTTAAGCTTTCCAAAGGAAACTCTTTGTCACAAGGCCTCCATTTCTGGGATGTTTGGGCAGAGCTCATAGGAGCAGCCTCTCCTTTGGAGAGTGCTGAGCACCAGGTCTCCAACTGCTGCATCCTTCAAAGACCCCTCCAGAGGGATGCCTCAGACACAGAGCATCTTAAAGGTCTGGTCACTCCTGAAAACCCTGGTATGGCTGTAGTGTGACTTTGCTCTCTCCCAGACCTTTGCTCTTGCTCACTCAGCCCCATCTTCCAAACCATCGTTAGTTCAGCTCTTTGGTGAATTCTTGTCTCACATACCTTTGCTCTGCTGATTTTCCTACTCAGGATGTGGATGCAGGAATCAGCCAAGACACTGGTTGTGGTGGATTAGGCATTAAGTCATTTGCATTTCCTCACCACTGCCAATTACTAATATTGCAGCAAAAGACAAGGTGCACACATCAACTGTGGCTGCTGCTCCTGATAGGAAAACCAAAAGGAAGAACTCCTTCCATCACAGTATTTGCTGCACACACAAACAGCATGTTCCTGCATGTTTTCAAGTTGTTTTGAGTGCCTCTCCTTCCTCATAGTGGTGTGCAGGTTGTACTAACCACCTTGGGTCCCATCACTGCACTGCACTACCCTTAAAAACAGTCTGGGGTTTGAACAAAGGAAAAAGACCTTCCTTGGGAAAAGCTGATATACAGGGAAGTGATTTTGTCAGAGTTGCTTGCTTAAGCACGTGGAGACGACCGCTCAGGGTCAGCCACAGATAACAAGCCTTCAGATGACAAATGGCAGTCCTTGGCTGTACAGTAAGGGGTGTATGTTCCCAGCATGCTCCTTCTGAATTATTGCAATGGCAGCACTCACTTCCCTTCTCTGGGAAAGAAACAAGAGCAAAGCAAGCAAGAACTAGCAGCAGATGGTCCCTCCTGTGCCCAGATCGTTCCAGCCAAAACAAATCTACATCCCCAGCTGAAGGGAAGGGTACAGGAATAGAACAGGAGTGTGACTCAGATCCAGTGACTCAGACAGCAAGGCGAGGGGAGAGAGGGAGGGGGAGAGGCAGAACCTGGCGCAAGAGCCTCTTACGGATGACAGTGATTATTGCTATTATTCCTGCGAGTGCTTGCGGGCACTGACAACTCTCACTCCTGTTCTCTTTTTTAGGGTTGTTTTTTTCTTTTTTCTTTTTCTTTTTCTTTTTTTTTTTGCTGTGTCTCTCTCTTTCTCACTCTTCCCTTTTGTGGGAAAGCTGTGAGCACCCCCCTCTGCATCTTTATCTGTTTGTGAGCTGGTAAATAGCCGGCCAAACACTTGTGTGCCAGATATCAGATAGGCTCAGCTGTTTGCATGCCAGCAGAAAATGCCACATGCCCATCTTCCCTCAGTTGGGGCAGCAGCCTGCGAGATTCCAGGCATGGTCCCCAGCTTGCCTCTCCCCTCTCATCCCCAGCCCACCAGCCTGGGGTGCTTTTGCCATGTGCCTTCCCACAACAACGATTGTGTCGAGTGAGGATGATGTTTGCCCAACCTTAGCAAGTCAGATTTTGACTAATGAGCTCAAGTGCTAAACTGTTGGTATTATTCTGTTGGGGCTGCCAGGCAGGTCAGATTAGCTATTGCCACTTACTCATCCTTTTTGTGGCCCTTGATTTTACCACAGAGGGGTGGATTCACATCTTGATACCCCTTAGATTATATGAAAGGCTTTGCAAAGCTCCTGAAAAGCACTATCACTAGAAAAAGTAGGCCATTGGGTGAGATCATGCATTAAGCACTAGGGGCTGGCTGAACAATCTGTCCCAGAAACCAGCCTTGGATTAGTGCTGTGCTGTGCTCTGGCCCTTGGCACAAGCACAGGTGGGACGAAGGGCCCAGATCCTGCCTGACCGCATTGAAGGAAAATTACCCTGTGGAGCAGAACATCCTGCCTTGCCAGACACCCTGGTCCTGGTCCTGGGGTTTCTGAGCAGAATGTCCTATGGAAATGCACCAGCTGCATTTGTGTTTCTCCACCTCCATTCCAGGTCATCCTTTTCCCCACCAACCACCAGGCAGAACTCAAAGGCTTCTGAGTTGTGTCCGACCCCAAACTGCTCCACACTAACCCCACTGAAAGGGATCTATTCCATGGCAACATGCTCCATAAGGACTAGCACTGTATGTTGAGGACCTTTCAGCAAAGTCCATAGTGAAGATGTATGGTTCACACATGCAGCTTGTGCGCTGCAATTGTATCAGGTGGGATGTTTAGAAGAGCCATGACTATGAAACATTGGTCTCATTGACTTTCAGCCAAACCAGGTACCCTGAACTGTGTAGACTGTGACTGTGGCAGGTATCCCATACACATATTGGATTTCATGGGTGACAAGCACCAGAATAAATCTCTTTTAGGACACAGAAGTAATTGAATACACCAGCCTCTCTCCTGAAGTGGGTCCTATGACTAGTAGGATGTCCTATGACTCTGGACTCAGCTGAGCTGGCTGGGGACTTATGGCTTACTCATCACGAATGCAGACACAGGCACCTGAGTCCTAAACTGAAGGGTCCTCAGGGACAGAGGCAATGCACAGATATGAGCATGTGCCAGCCCACACACTGCTCACCAGACAGCGAGGGGCTCAAGAGAGTCCTGTGGTCACTGGCCCACCCAACACATCTGGGTAGAGGGAACAGGACTGAAAACTGGAGGACCCCTGCCTACTGGGTTTGGGGGGTTTTCTTCTTTGGGTAGCAGAGATGGAAGGCAGAGACTGTCATGTCAGAGCTTGGGTCACTTGCTGAGGGACAATAGCCCAAGGAATTTGAAAGGAAGAGATAGGTTGAATTTATATTAAATATATATATATATTGTTATATAAACTCTATAGCTATTTTTAATTTTGATACTCACTCTGGGTTTCATTTAACTGAACAGGATACAGGAAGCAAAACATTCTTGATAGCTACATGATGTAAAGGCCCAGTGGGCCGTCACACATGAACAGCTTCCCCCTTCTTTGCATATGTCGGCGAGGCCTTAACCTGTTATAGACCATGGCAGTGCTATATTTTCACACATATAATGTGCTGCTTTTTTAAAAAAAGTGATTCAGCAGTAATGCAGACTGCATGCACGTGTGAGTAACTCAAGGGGAACTTTAACGTAAAGCCCCTTCTCCCCAGTTACTCCTCCAGTCCTGCTGTGGGCATGAAAATACAGCATGTTTTCTTCTCTTTCAGTTCTTGACCACCCCTTGTATAATGCTCTACAGAATGAACTGCCGAAATGATGAAGGATGGGGGAAAGATCACAAATCTTAGGGTCAGGCCATCAATCTCCTTCTGTCCATGTTGGGAGAGGAGTGAACCTTCCTTTCCCAGCCCAAGCCGATGCCTTGGAGGCATAACCTTTACAAGCAGATATACTAATGCATGATCTGATGCTGTATCTGCCACACTGTTGTTATACCCAGAGGCAGTTTCTGGGGAAAAGCTTGCATGACCTAGATACAATTTTGTGGTTCTTGCAGGGAAAACAATGTCTGAAGTCAAGATGTTCAGGTGGGAAATAGGGGTTATTCTACATCAAGCTCTAGCATAGGCTTCCTATGTAAGTTCACTAAGCAACAGAGATGCTAACTATGGTGACATAGGGTGCTATTCAGATCAACAAGGCATTTTATAAGAGAGTGGATTGGTACCAGAGACTTAGACAGTGTAGGTTGGGGGCAATCATTAGCTTGTGCAATCTGACCCATCGAGTGCATAATGATTGGTTTTACCTACCTACCCCTTACTAGTGCCCAGTGACTTGTGCTCTCCCAAAGCATTTCTTCCAGAAAGGTGTCTAGTCATGATCTGAAGATATCAAGAGAAAGAGAAGCTGCCCCTCCCTCTGGTCATTTGTTCCAGTGGTCAATCACCTCTTTGCTAAACACATGCACCTTGCAGCTAATTTGAATGTGTCTGGTTTCAGCTTCTAGCCAGTGGTGCTTCGTGTTTATGCTATTCTCTACTACATTAAAAAGCCCTGTCCCACTCACTGTTTTCCTACGATGAAATTACTTATATGCTGATCTTAACTCACCCTTCAATTTTCCTCTCTTTCCCCCTTTGGGTGCATGAAACAGATCGAACAATTTCAGTATCTTGCTCTAAGACATTTTCTCTACTCCTTAATTCATTTCTGTGGCTCTTTCCTGCCCTCACTTTAACCACCTTTTGAATATTAAAATGTGAGCCCCAGGCCTGGTTGTGTTATCTTATCCACTTTAGTCTCAGCGCTTTATGTGGAGGCAAATTAACCTCCCTGATCCTACTTACTACTTTCCCTGTGTGCTTAATCCCAGGCAGCCCTTGCCCCTGTTTGCCAGGAGAGGTGTCTGTGCTGAACCACTCATCCATAATGACCTCCAGCCCTCATTCAGGAGCTCTGCTACATGCAGCCAGTAGTGCTGTTAAGGAACAACCTCCCCTCCTCCTCCCTCCAGATACCTCGGAGCGTGGGCTGCAGGAATGCATTACAAGTGAGCCCTGCTTATGCAGCGGTCACCATTCCCTGGCATGGCTGCCTCTTCAACCACCTTGCCACCAAAGAAGGGGATCCATGCCCTTTGTGAGTGGCCATTTTACATTGTCTTCCAGATTGCTGATTACAAAAACACAGGGTAAAACAGGACTGAATCCCAAACCTGCTTGGAATATGTTGTTTGGTGATGAGTCCTCACTGACAGCAACATTTTGAGATCTGTCAGTTATGCAGCTCTCAATCTGTCTCACATATCCTCTGGTTCATACTATTCTGTGCTATTTTTTAAGCAGGATGTCATGGTTTTAGCTCAATCCCTTGTAGAAAATCTAAGTATAGCATATCTGCGTAGTTACTTTTATCAGGCAACTTTGTAATCTCTCAAAGAACTAAATCAGGTTTGTTAAGTGCTATTTTCTCTACAACAACACTGAATCACATTCACAGAAGAGGGGAATGTTAAGAAGCTATTAATTTTATTATTATTAAATTTATTATTCCTATTCTTCTTATAGTTTTTTTATAGTCATCTGCTGTCCTCATCTAACTGGGAAGACTGATCTTATGTTGTTGATCTCTTGGATGTAGGTTCTACCAGTACAACCACCTAGCAAGATCACAAAGTACCCTGGCTTAGTTGGCCCTGAGGGGATGGCAGTGGCTTGGTGAGTGCTGTGCACAGCATCAGGTTTGCATTGGAGAGCACAGCCCAAAGCAATTGGTTCTTACCAGGCAGAAGCAAGACTGTAGCTGCTGTTACAGGGGTACACCTCTGCAGGCCATCTCTTGGGCTTGGGCATGTACCACCAAGCCATGCTTGCCTGAAACACCAGCTCCAGGACAGAGGAGTGGAAAAGTGCTCTGCCCCTCCCTGCTCCTTCCACCCTCCTCTAGGTGGTCTGTCGATACCTGGTCACATGGAAAACCATGACTTCATTGTGATAAAGATCTGGAGGAGAAAGGAAGAAGGGTTGTTCTCAGGTGTTGGATGCTGTCTTTCTTGCAGAACTGCCAAAGAGTGGCTATGTTCAAGTCCCTTGTGTCAGCCCAACTCTATCATGCTACAAAGCAAGGCAAAACCTTTGAGTCTAAAGTCTTACTGATGGAGTGAGCATCCCATGGGTTTCTAACATTGCCCTAAGCTGACCTGCTTGGTGATTTTTCTTTGGTGAGTGTTGCAGAAGTTTGTCTCTCCTTCCTAACAAGGGTTCACTGCAGGGAGTCACTGGAAGACTGTGCAGCACCTGCATGGAACTAGTCCCTTCTGTGTGGGATGTGTTAGCAGCTGAAGAGCTGAGCTCCTGCTTTTCTTTATGTGCTCTCCTGACTCAGCCAATCTGTGTTACAAGCACAGCTGCACTCAAGAGAAGAATATTTAATAAAGAGAGTTCAAACTGGCTTTTCAGCTGTGGTAAGTTTTCAGCTACCACCTCTGAAGCATGTCTTTCCTTCCTGATGGCCACGTCAAATGGTTCTGCAAAGACACTGTGGAAAGGAGGCCCAGATATGCAACATTTGATAGCCACCTCTACTTCAGAAATGCTGTTCTCATCACTTCCTGTCTTTATATGATTATTAACAAATAAAACATGCCTGAGGGATGGGCAGAATATAATCAGTTAGAAGAGAAACATTCCAGCCCATGCCTTCTAAACACTCCAGTATGTCACTGGCCTTCAGGTCATGGGGGACTGGGAGGACAGATTCTATTTTACTTTCCTAAGAAGATAGAAGCTCTCATGATTTATGTCACAGTAACCAAGATCTAAAAAAATATGCCATGTTTCCACTGCAATTTTCTTTCTCAGATGTGCCAGCTGCTCTTTTTCACACTTTTGCTGCACATTTACGAGAGTGAGAAGGAATGCACACACATACACGCATATACACACAGCTGCAGCTGTGAGACCAGCCTGGCCTTAGCCCACACAGTGCTTTTAAGCCCAGAGATGTATTTAGCTAGAGCAGAAGAAAGAAAAAAAAAAGTTAAAAGAAAAAAAATGGTTGGTGTAACTATGTCTGGATTCCCAAACACCTGCAACAGGGTTCCCTGATATTTTTGCAGACATTTGCATCAGAGATACAGCTGCCACAGTGCTCACACAAGACCTTAACTTTCATTTGATTGTGGCTCTATTCTCCTTTCATTTTCTCTTACTTAAAACAGCTGAAATCTCGTGTGCACCCAGAACTGTAACGGTTGTAGTTCCTGCTTGAGAAAAGTATCCAAGGCTATTACACCAGTTTAACATCATTTGGGCAAAGGGCTGCAAGAGGCTGTATGTGCTCTCTCAGTTTAGTTTAATTTGAATACAGGAAGAACAAGCTTAAACCACTCTAGCTGTAATGGATTTTAAATAAGACTGAAGATTTGTGGACAAAGAAAGCCTAATTTGATGATGTTGTAGCTTTAGGAAGGGCAGACCTTTCTTGCTGTTTTAAGGGAAAAGACAAGTTTTAATTTGTGATATTTTTATTCCATTTGCAATATTTCTTTCTTGATGAATACATTAGTTTATCAGATGCTGAGGACTTAAGTAAAATATCAGGGCCAAATTCCCAACTGAATACATTCAAACATTCAAACAGGCTTTTCTCTGGCAGGTATTGCTGAGGTGTTTAGAGTCTTCTACTAACTTTTCTGGGGCATGACAATACTCATTACTGTGGTCTCTTACTGAAAAATGCCCAGTTATACCACAGCTGCCTTAGACAAGTCGTGCTGGGAGTGAGAAATGCAAGTCAGGCAGCCAGTTCATTCATCTTTCTCAACTTAGAAAAAGGAGAATGGGGACTACCACTTGGTGTTTCTACACGGTTTCACTCTTTCGTTCTCATGAGGTAGCAAAAGGCTGAACATTCTTTAGAGGAAGTCAAGCAAACAATTTCAAGGAGATTTATTAAAAAACAAACAAAGAAAAAAACCCACAGCAAAACCAAACAGCAACAGCTGAAATGTTTCTCTTTATCTTAGAGATTCTGTAAAAACCATTGCTTAACTAAACCTAGATTTGGGACCTACACCAGCCTGAGAGTTTCCTTTAATTAAAACATCATCCACAGTTCAACTTAGGAAAAAACACAATGACAACAAACACAAACTTCAGAAAACAAATGAAATGACATCTGTTCTTCAGGCAAGGCTCCTTTGTCCTGAATTCTAGAGAGCTGGTTATTTCAGGAGAGAATTATATGAACAACTAAGATTAAACAGAAGCAGCAACACACCCTGACGCAAGCTTGAGGGTGTTGAAATCGCTCTGCTCTTCTCCCCAAAGACATTTCGGATCCCATTTCTTGAACACTGTTTATGTCGAAAGCGCTCACATTCTGATTTCCTCTACAGCCAGTTCGCTGCTCTCTGCAGTCTCTAAAAGCATCATCAAGCGTTTCCTCATTAGATAATATCATCACACACCCTAATGATTAGGCTCAATGAGTCACCTTCCTTTTTAGGGCCCTGTATTCAATCCAAAATTGTGTATCCTCTCTTCCTTGAAGAGAACTCCCTCCACACAGAGATGTCTCAGGAGACCAGCCCAGCTGTAGCAACAAGTTCATTAGCCAGCCCATTGTGGTGGATACTAAAACCCCTCTGTGTGATGCCAGAGACAACCAGACTGGTGTCAGGGTTAGGGGTGCTGTGTGCTGGGAACAGTGCAGACACTTCAGAAAGGCTAGCCCTTGCCTTGAAGAACTCTAAACTCTGAAAAGCAAGAATCCAGCTAAGTGGTTAATGAAAAGCTTTGGGGATCAAGAGGACAGTAAACAATCAGTGTAATTGTGAGGACTTGGGATGAGTAGAGAGAAGGGGCTTAATACACCAAGTCTATGGGGAAGTATTAGAAAGAAGAAAATGCTGAATTGAGACAATGAAATTTTTGTAGGCAACAAAGCAGAGGCTACTAGAAGAGGAAAAGGGATGGGTCCCTCCTGTTTGATTACAAAGACCTTTTCCTGTCATCTTGTCTGCAGAACCGGTTTTATTATTTGTCTCATTTTTTTTATTTCAGGTGGCATTAACAGTAATTATAAAAAATAATGGCATCTCTATTGCCAGATGCAATATTTACATTCCAGTAAAAATCTACAATCTGTAGGCAGGGGCCAGGGAGAAGGCTTTTCCCCAGGGTCTGTGGCTGGCAGAAGGGACTGGCGGGGCAGGACAGCATCGTATGGCCACCTGCACAAGCAGCCGGCTTGGCTGGGACAGCAGCCAGGCAGGGAAAGCCTGTCACTCTCACAAAAGTTTTCATCAAAGGGCTTTCCTGCCCTTCCCCTCCAGCACTAGTGAGTGGTGGACTCTTCAGGACTTTTGCTGGTTTCATGTATTTTTATTTTATAAACATTGCAAAAAGGAGATTCTTCCCCTGGGAAATGGCCATTTGCATCCCCTCGCTTGCAGGTATTTAATAGGGTTTCTGAATGCCTTGTGTTTTTAATTGGATTTATCCTCATATTTACCCCTCCCATGCAGGGTAGTTGTGTGCAGGTACACAGGGCTGAAACAGAGGCAACCAAGTCCAAAATATGAATCAAGAAGTGGCTTCCTCAGGTGCCATTTAAACTTAGCCATGTCTCAGCCCAAAATGTTCTGACAACTTTTAGCTCTTGAGGCATCCGTATTTTTCCTTCTGCCCTTGCACACAGCAACTAGCTCTTGGTAGTGTTGGGCAGCACAGCCTACACCTCCAACATCTCGAAACTAAGTGGAGAAATGCTTTAACTTTCAGTGGGACACTTTCTAGAAGATGTTTTCTGAGCACATGTACGACTTGCACCAAACAAGCTGCTCCCCTTTTAGGGACAATGTTGGCATGTTCCATCTTACTCATCCTCTCACTGATACGATGTGCCACCACATGGGAACACAATCCCACTGCCAAGCTATAGGTTCCCTGGGCATGACTCCCTGGCTTTCCTAGTGAAATGGTGACTCACTTCAGCCTTCTGGTTAAGGAACTCCTGATCATCCTCTCCAGGATCAAATGTGGTGTATTTCTTCTATGCATGGAATCATAGAATGATATGATCATTTAGATTGGAAGAAACCTCCAAGATCATCAAGTCCAACCATCAACCTAAAGCAGCCAAGCCCACCACTAAACCATGTCCCTAAGTGCCACATCTACACATCTTTTAAATACCTCCAGGGCCCACTGGGAATTAGGTACCTCCTCCCCTTTCTATACCTGGTTCCTGGAAACCTTCCACCACCACAGGGGGCTTTATAGCAGAGGATGGAGATGTGGGACCAGAGCCTTCCTCTTCAGTTGCTCCTGCACAGAGGGGTAGAAAGGTCCCCAGTTTGGAAGTCTGAGTGCTGGTCACAGAGAGAAGGGCTCCATACCCTCTGCTATACAAGCCATGCAAAATGAGCTTTGAATGAAGGGTTATGATAAACATATTCTGCCAGCTCTTGCTGAGGACAGTAGCTTGCTCACAGCTTACCTGTATCCTTCCTCTGTCTCTCTTCCCCTGGGGAAATGGGTCCCTCTTAAGCTGCCTTCCTCATGCTGCTGAGGACTTATGGTCCACCTGGCTTTTTGGACCCAGGATATTTCTCCTTAAGAAGGAGAGTTCTCTTCTACACCCCTCCTTTCTTAAGCATGCTTAGGTTTCATTGTTTTCATCATCAAAGAGGACCTCTTAAACACTGTTCAAGTAAGTCCTGCCCAACAGAGGAGGCTTTGTGCCCTGCAAACTGGGGAGAAGGCACAACTGCTCTGTTTTGTTCCTGTTCTGCCTTGATAATTTTTTGCTCCCAGTCATCCGCCTCCTCCTAGGTCTTTTCTCCAGAGGAGGTACTCTTGTCTCCCTGTCATTGTTTCATAGACACACGCTTAGAGATTTCCCAATGGTAGTATGTGGCAACAATGAATCCCCAGTGCACGGAAATGCACATGAAATTGTATTAGTCACACGCAATTAGGCAACGCACAGTCACCATGCAATCAGGGGAAGCCGAGATGCAGATTATTGAGGTGCAGAGGTTTTTGATGAACCATATTGTCACCCCCAAATGCTATTATATGAGAAATAAAGCATTTTCCCCGACAGGGGTTGTACTGGCCAAATTTTTCAATTTGAATTGCATTTTAAAGGTTGGAAATTGCCCTTTTATCATTTCTGAAATGAAAAATTCATTTCATTCAATATTACTTTTGATTTCACAATTTAAGCTAATGAGTTTTTTTTTAACATGGCTGAATACAAAACGCCTCAAAATTATCAAAACGAACCAGTGTTGATTGCCCCTGTTGAGCTTTTTTTCACACTTCCTTTATAAAAATGCTCATCATCACCTATATTTGCATTTAAGGAAAAACGTTTAAACATTGAAAACATTTGCAGGACAGAGCAATCATGAGTTGCTCAGCTCTAATGCAACAGCAATTTCACCACCCCTTTGTTTCGTGATTGTGATATGCCATCTTTTCTTCTTGACATCTTTTAGAGGATTCTTGCTTTCCTTAGGAGAGGTTCCTGGCTATGCAGTCTTTACAACCTGTAAATCCACACCAGACCTTTCAAGACACTTGCTAGTCCATGCAGAGATGAAGGAAATGGATGTGGTTTGATTTGCCCAAGACGAGTGAGGTCTCAGTGGGGCTCCAATGGTGTTGACAGAGCAAAGGGAGACATCTGCATGTTTTTCAGCCTCCAAGTGAGATTTCCAGCATTGTTTCAAGGCTGCAATCGGCAAATTACCCATCATTATAATTCCATTATAATAACTGGAGGCATGTTCAGTAGCTGAGCATATTTCCCAGGGGTGGAATGTCATAGGCATGTCATTGCACATGACACAGGTACTGCTGGCCAAGATGTCTGGGAAGGCAGACACACATGTTTGGAGGGAGCATCCCTAAACTTTCTGTGCGGCACCCTCCTGACTTCTATGAAGAACTCGCTTTGTAAACAAAGCCCAGGGTTCACTAAAGCAACTAGTTATCACCCTGATGAGTGTCACCTCTGCATTTCCTTGGACCAGCCCCTCCATCTGCACCCCTTGCTCCTTGGACTATACTTACAGTGTTATCCAATGTTTCCAGCCACCATAGCAAGGCCACTCTTGCAGGAGAGCCTGTGAGGTCCCTGGGCACTGCAAAGGTGTCTGGCACCATTACACCCTGCAGTCCTTGGATGCTCTGTGCACTTTCAGGAGCTGTTGGAATGGGGAGCAGCAGCAATAATTACAGAGCAGCAAAGGGGAATTGCTGGGATCAACTTCATAGGTCCTGCTTGCTTTTGAGCTTCAGCCAATGAAGAGTACATGGCTTTAGCAGCCTCAGGGGTTTGCTAATGGGATGCATTGGAAGTTTTATGAGGTAAACTTTGAGAGCATAATGTTCATGCTTTTGAGTTACCACAGAACAAGGGACTGTTGGGGGGTGCCTGACTTTTGTTTAAGAGGCCTGCGCACGCCACCAACACAGTGAGTAACTTGATCAGTCTGGGAACAGATGCCAAGGAATCTGGATCCCAGTCTTTTGCCTTCTTAAACCATCAGTTTTCCTCCTTCATTGTAGAGAACAATTTATAGCCTACCAAGAGACACTGTGTCTGATGCTGACCAGAAGTCTATTCAAAAAATCTTGCATAACATGGGTGAAAGCAAAACTACAGTGTGTTACAAACCAAGGTAATTCCAAACACAGTAAAAACTGAAAGACTGGGATTTCCCTAAGACCAGTCTCATGTACCCAGGCTTCGTAGGAGTGAGGTGACAGCTAGAAAAGAAGGCTGCAGTGCCTAACAGCCATTGAGAATATGACAATAAACAGTTTGTTTTGAATTGTCTTGCATTCAGTATTTTACAGTAGGAACAAGACAGACCATAAGACAGGAAATGCAGAGTAAAAGCTCACTAACCACAAGTTTTTCCCAGGAAGAATAAAAAAAAAAAAGAAGAAAATTTAAAAAAACCCAACAGCATTAAACCCCAAAATATTTAATTCATGTTCTCTTTTGAAATACTCGTGTTTCAAATGCGGGAGGCAGGGCTGCTCACATGTCCAGCTGGCAGCGCATCTCCTCCACTGAAGCAAGAGTTGTATCGGTCATTTGATTCCCATCTTACATAATACAGAGCTCTGTCTGGCCATAATGCAGCTACATGAGGAAAAATAACCAGAACTTTGCTGAAACACACTTATCACAGTGGGACCGTAGTGTTGGTTCACCATGGTGTTTCCAAAAGCTAATTTCAGTAAAGATACACAGGGTGTTCAACCATATCAAGTGTCTTCTCCTCCAGCTGTAAAACTTAACAGGATGTAAATTGCTCTGAAGTCACTTGTTCATGGACTCATTCCTCCATGTGGGCCATCCTTTTCAGAAAATCTAAGCTTGTGTGCCATGGGTGACCTGAGAGGTAAAGTGCACACATATGTAGACACACACACACACATAGATACTTGTCACGTGTACACATTTTGGAGAGCCCAGTACATTGGTTCAGCAAGCAAAGGTCTTGCTGAATATGTTACTTGCAAAAAGAATGTCTCCCCAAGGCAGTCTGGCCAGCTTTTATGTTTGAAGATCCCTGGTTCTCAGAGGATGAAGGGCAGAGTCAGGGCCCATGCCTGGTATAGCTGAAAAACACAAAAGATATTTGTTGTTTTGGCTCTTCCTCGGAGCGCAGTACCCTTGCTCAGACAGTCTCCCACACCACTGCCTGGCTCACAGCTTGTACCCACAGTTTCTCCAACCGTTTTGGTTAACAAAGCCAGTCTGACCAAGAGGAAATGAAGCTCTTCTCTTTTTTCCTTTCTTTTTTTTTTTTCTTTTATCAATCATTCATCTGTCTCTCTTGTCCTGTCATAACAGAGAAGATGTGGTTGCTGGATCCTGAGGTTCCCTCCCACTGCCCTCTGAAGCAGCCATAGAGGATGGTGCTTAGATAGCGCAGAGGAACAGCAGGAATTCAAGCCCAGCCACAGTGTGGTCTCACAGCCTTCAGATGCTGGTTCCTCAGTAGTCCTTAAGAGCCCTTAAAGTAGGTGTAGGTTTGTGAACCTGCCCTGTTCCCATGCTTGTAAGAGTCCTTGTTTATTTTTCTTTCGGTGGTCTGCAGTGTGTAGCATGAATGCTAAAGGGAGCAGCATAAGCACTTTCTAGTGATTGGAATTTTTCTTGTTAAGAAAAAACCCAACCAGCTTGCTACTGTGAAGGCTTCACATAGGAGCATCCCACTTCACTCTAGAGTTGGTTATCATTTAAATAGGAAAGCATTCATCAAGAGTAAAGAAAAACATCTTTTCCTCAGTCCCATTAGCATCAAGAGCTCAAGGAAATCCTTCTCGCAAAAGAAGAGCAAGACTTGGGGCTTTCTCCTAATGCTGCCTTTGATGTGCTGTTTCTTTTTCTGTCACCTAAACACATACACAGCAGCAGTTGTACTTGTTGGTGTGTTCTTAATGAACTAATTTGTCCTGATATGTGAGATTCAAACCACCATAACTCCCCTTCTGCCCTACCCCTCAGATATTTGTCCATACCACCGGAATTGAGCACTTCCCAGGGCTGTCAGCCCTGCTCAGGCAGATGCTGCTCAGCTTAATGAGCTCTTCTCTCCTTTTTCAAGTGGAGGAGATTTCACTTAGGAAGGGTTTGCACAGGGAAGAGTTTACATCTTAAGGCTTTTTCCACTCCCTGTGCACTTTTGCTTCTCTCTAAATACAACAAGGAAGCTCTGTAAATTACTATTCTATGGATAAATCAAATCTCCTGAAAAACTTGCTTCTCCATTGACCTTTTCGATCCATTGAGCTTTTATATGACTTGGATGCTTTCTTTAGCTAAATATTTATATAGTAAACATTCAGTGTGTGGATGGTTGTTACAACTACAAGCTCTGTGGGACAGAGGCTGGTTCCCTGCTTTGCACCTTGCACAGCCATAGCCAACACAATGCACAGCTACAGCAACAACATTCCTATGGCTTTTGAAAGGCACAGACTGTGACTGACTTTGTCAGGCACAATGGAGCTGTTATCATCAGTTGTTCTGAGAAAGAAGTTTCCAAATTCACCTTTTCTGCAATGTCTGAGGAGAATAGAGGGGGTGTTGAATTTTATCATGACAATATTAGAAAGAAGATGAGTCAAATATGCCACAGGGGTGTCCATCAAAGAGCAGAGATAAAAGTACCGAATTCCAGCAGCAAATTGTGCCTGGCAGACACGATGAAATAATGCTGCTTGAAGGGAGTGAGGGGAAGTGTCACGGCACCCCAGGTGCTAGAAGTGCCTCTGTGAGCACCAGAAGAGTGAAGTTGTCTTCGCTGCCACGCTGCAGACTTTCTGTCTGACGCCAAGTGAGTCACTGACGTGTGGCTCACTGCAGGAGTGCAAGTGCCTGACTGCTGTGGAAATCAGTGCAGGTCCGGTGCTGAAAAAAGTTTAAGAGGTCTTCTCTCTTGTGAGGTACAGATAATATTTCCTCTACTCCTTTATATGGTAAGGACTTTGATCAATTAAGTGGTTTATGCTCAAGACTGCAGCCTCAAGTCCTGAGCTTTGGGGACACTCTTCACTGTTATTTTGGTACAGCAATAACTAGGCAAGTCCAAAATTTGGTCTGCTGTTTATGGGGAGGGGACATCTTGTGGACATTGCAGCCCCAGCACAAACTCTTCTTGCTCTGCCATGCTCCATTTCATGCAGACTAGACTGCTAAAGTCTTGGTGGGGTAATGCTTGGGTTCCCCTGTTGCAGAATCACCTCCCAGCGGTGGATTGTCTGTGTCTGCAGGGCATGCTATGTGGCCAAGGGCTTGCCAGCCAGCCCCAGAGGAAGCTGCCTATGCTCTGAAATTAATTTTTTAACCAAGAAACAAAGTTTCCTTTCCTGTAACCCCAGACTTATGAGTCAGCACTTCACACATCAATTATTTACAACAAAAAGCAAGAAAAGCAATTTTAAGATTTTGTAGGATGGAGGGAAAGTGAAGGGGAGACATAGCCCATACCACTCCTAAGTTAAATGTATTCCCTTTCTCTGCTTTTCAGGTCCCCAAGAAATTTTCTTTATCTTTGTACAGTCTTTTGTGTGTAGCAACTCCAGGCCTAGACATTTATGTTTAGCCTCAAGGTCAATGCAAACAAAACATGTTGTACAGCTAGGGAAAGTAGGCACGAAGAGCTGAAATAACTTAGCTATGCCTTTAATTCCCTGTACTGGCTATGTCAGGATCCAAAAGTAGCATATCTGCACTCCCTCCTAGGAGACATGGGAGTTCAAGTAAGGGTACCATTCCTGTTTGTGCAAGGTACCTGAAGGCTTTCATTTATGCACCCTATGTCAAGGAATGTGCAGCTCTAGACTGTAAATGAAAATTGCATTGAGTCATCAGGAAAATCCATGCAACCTACAACCTCCATGTTGAACCATGCTGGTGAACATGGGCTGAAGTAATAGAGGCAAAACAGCCTTCTCTATGTGACAAAGGGAACACTAGCTGCCTAATGTATTTTCCAGCTTCCATGGGCTGTTTGGCCACCACAATGATGTTGTGAGGTGGTGACAAAGGATGCAGGAAGTTCTTATGAGGAGGATGCTGTGACGAGGAAGCAAACAAGATGAGCTGTTAATGAAAGACAAAAAGCACTGAAATCCCTCAGAATATGTGGGGACTTTCTGGTGAGTAATACCAACATTTTAGGAACAGAAAAATGAGTCATTCCTATTCCACATAAACTCCTCTCATCCTGCCGTGATTTAAAAACCAGCACAATCCCAAGGAGTCCCTCACCAACGGATGGAGTAAATGACATTTCTCCTGTAGGGAAGACAAGGTTTCAGCATTTTCCCAACACACATGTGTCCTGAGACACATCTCAAGGAAGGGTGTGATGATGGGAAAAGTCATTAGGGCCATAAGGGAGAATGTTAAAAACCTTTGGGCTCCATCCAGTGAGAAGAACAGCTACCCTGTCCTCTCACCACACAGCTTGCAGCAATCTGCACCAAAAACTATATGAGGGTTTGTATTACAAACCTTTCCCTCTCTTTCTCCAGCCATCGGTTGCATGGGCAGTACTGGGTGCTGTGGATGTGAAAACTGCCTGCCTCGCCTTGTACAGAGTGAAGCAGCCAGTTAGAGCAAGTTGGGTGGGTGAAAGTCTTTGTTATGATGAGCTGGTCACAGGCTCTTGCTCCGGCCACCTCACTGGAGGGCTGTGAGCAATATCTGTGAACACGTTTCATGCAAACATCGTTATCCTTGACAGCTGCAGTAAAAAAGCTGCAGTTTAAACGAGCGTCTGGTTCCTCAGTCTTTCCTGTGCTATGATCTCATGTTACAATATGAGCAAACTTCCTATCTCTGAAGAAGGGAAGCAGAGAAGCCCCTGGGGAGCTGAGGTGGATTTTCCCTTCTTCCCATCAGGTGCTACTTTTAGCACAGGGCTGTGGTATATCTAGGAGCCGAGGCCAGGGTTAACCAGGGGCTCCCTGAAGCCCCACTGCTGAGATGTTCAACCTCCATGCCCCTTGCTGAGTTGCTGTTGTGCCAGCAGCATGTGCTGAGGTCTCTCTGGGGTCCTGCCTGCTTTGGGACCCTGCTCTGCTGGGTTCCCTCAGAGAGCAAGGCATGGCAAGAGGTCAGCATGTCCAAACCAAGTCTCCAAGAGGCAGGGAGGGCTGGTGCTGGCATGAAGATGTGTCAGGCAAATTGTTCTGGCAAACTGCTTTGTGCCTTTTTTTTTAATCCTCCAAAATCTTGGGCTTTTACTGTGCTCAGGGCCATCCTGGTCATTCAAGGAGGAGGGGAAGATCTGTGTACTCCCATCCAGCAGGGATCCTGGGGGACTCATGGCTTGCCCAGCTGGGTATAACAAACAGCTGAGTTTCATACCGTCCTGGGTCCAGTGCCAGCCATCTACACCAAGAACAGCAGGAACTTGTCTAGATACCTTTGGGATCCAGCTGTTTATTTTGATAGTGTGGCTGTGTTTGGATTTGTGCTTGTGAATTTTATTTTTTTAGAAGTATAGGGGATTAGTCCTGGCTTGTGCAACTGTTGTACCATGCATGTTCTGGTTTTGTGTTGTACAGGGCTCAGCAATGGTGTCAGGAGATGTGTCCCTTAAGTACTCTTATTATTTATCCTCACTGTACAAGCTGTACCAAATAAGTACCAGGCATTTCCAGAAATTGCTATTGATTGGGCAACTGCATTTACAAAGCTAATCAATAAAGTCCCCCCACCACATATTTATTTGTGATACAACTGCTCTCTTTGTGTGCCTCATGTGCCTTCCAGAGCTTGTAATTTGTCCAGTGTAAATAGCTGATTTCATTCTTTTTCCTGGGGAAAAAATAGCCCTGCTATTATAATGCCATGCCTCTTCTGGTGAGGGAGGTGTATGTGTCTTCCTGCCTTTAGGGTGGGTAATCTCACCCTTCACAGGAAGAAGATGAAGGGATGGGAAAGAGCCTTGCTGTTTCCTGAACACCAGAGTTACTGAAGTCTCCTGTGGATTTTTGTCCTTTGGCCTTTTCATCCTACTTCTGATTCTACCATAATAACCCCAGCTCTTTTCACACTGCTCTTCCTGTGACTCTACAACACGGAAGATAACGTAATGCTGTAGCTGGGATGGAGCTGAGCAAGCTTTGGTTGGCCAGCCAGGACACACGTGCTGTTTGGCCAGGCGGCTGTTCACTCCCTAAGGGTTGTGTACCACGTGCCTTTCCACAGTGGAAACTCCTCTGTATCTCTACCTCCACTCCTCTATAGGTTCTGCCGAATCCTGTAGGCGCTTCTGGTTTCTGGAATTTCTACCACTCTTTTGAACGGGAGCAAATTGAGTCAAAAGGTTCAAAAATTCTTTGAAGAGGATGTATGGTGGATCATCTGAGTGACAGTCCAAGAAGAATCCTTTGTGAGGATGGCTGAATTGCCAAAATATTTAGAGCTCTCTTTAGGATTCAAAGTTAAGATGGTTTTGGATATCTTCCTCTTCTGGCCTTAAATGACTTCATTTATGCTGCCCCTGCAGTCCTGGTTTGCCTGTGGTGAGAGTGAGAAAGCACACAAATCTCTTCTAAAGGATTTCCCCACAAACCGGAAGCATTATAATTTTGCAGGAGCTTTTTCTGTATTGTGGGACTATGACTAAAGAGACATTGGCTTTTCTTGCTCTACTATATCTGACTATGCCCTGTGTAAACTTGGATATGTGAATGCTTCCACCTTTCTCTGTAAAGGAGAAACAGACCTACATTTGATTTTTGAAACCCAATGGATCCCACATTTCTCTGCAATTTCCCACTTTGATCTGTATAGTCACCACAATTGGCCCTATTTTGCATGTTTCACTTTACTCTCACACACAGATCTGCTACTGGATCCAGGATGGGATTGATATCAACAGGCTCACATGTTGACCATAATTTTCCAAGATTTTGAGACTTTCTTAGGTACTACTGCTCTGATCGTAATACTAAGCAAGGCCAAAAACAAGGTAGTGTAGAATGTGGTGTATAAGAATGTTAATTATTGTCAAAATAATAACATTGGTATCTTTATTGTATTCTTTCAGGAATTCTAGAACTTGTTGATCAGTCACCTAAATACGGAAACCCAAATAATCCTTCTTGAAAATCAATGATCAGGCAATAGTATGCTCTGTGTGCAAGACTTAAGGAGTTTTCAAAAGTTATAGGTGATGTTTGGCCAGCTGGATGACTCTCCAGTTAGAGCACAAATAGCCTGAAACAAACCACAGTAAATGATGCTTCTTCCCCACCTGATAGTTTCAGGATATTGGAAGGAGCTGAGTGTATTGGGAAGAGGGAGAGTTTTGAGGGTGCTGTGGATACTGGGCTGAGCTTAAGGTGTAGGTCATGGTGACTATGAGGGAATCTTGAAACCCTATACAGCAAGGGGTAAATGTGCTGGTGGAGGGAAAGGACGTAGGATGAAAATTCTTAGATCATGAAAAGACGAATCATGAGGCCTGAAATAGCTTGGATGATAAAATACAGGCGTATGATGAAATACTTGGTTTTTCAGTCTAAAAGAACTCCTGTTGCCAACTTCTCTCACGTTTTTAAACAAGAAGTGGCTTTCTTTGGCACTAGATATAGTATAATGTTATGTCCTGAAAAAGTCAAATTGACCTGTGTATAATTAATGTTTCTCGTTACTATACATGAAAGATTACAGCCAGTGGAGCTAAGCTCTAAAAACTTGAACCTTTGTCTTCTGAATTTGCCTGAGATTACTTAAATTCAAGGCTTTAGACACAGTTACAATTAACTCCTATTCCTTCCTTCTGCTCCTCTGTACACTCAATTGCTCATCCACACCCTCAGCTTCTTGGATCATTGACTCAGATATTTAAATGGAAAAATACTCAGCACAAGTTTATTGCAATTAGCAGAAGCAAAGAGGGTCTCTGCAAATATCTTGGTTCTTTGTATGCAGCTGGGTTCCCCTTTGTTTACTTGACTTCCCAAGTTATTTTCAAGCTACTAAGGTCATTACTAGTTAATAGTTGGCTAGAAATCAATAGACAGAGAGATGGTTAAAGATAAGTTTTAATAATGGGTGCAATCAAATTCTAGCAACTTTTATCTCTCTACTGCTACCAGTGGTGGGTGGTTTTTGTGCACTGACTCCATTTATCTCCCAGCTGTACAAACTCCGGGCAGGATTTTTATCTTTGCAAAATAAAAAGCAAAAGCCCACCCTGGTGCTTAGTGCCCTGCTGCTGGAGAGCTGAGCCCAAGTGCACGTCAACGCTTTCCAACAGTTTCCACAGGATTTTCATCCAATGTTCACCATTGTCCTGAGAAAACAAAGTCCCAAGACAGGAAGTCAGACAGAGATGGAGCATCATCATGTTTTGACTGATCTCTGAATGAATGGGGGCATCTGAAAGTCTCAAGGAGCATTGCTAGTTAGTTCAGGTTAGTGCTTCTGCACCCTATACTGAGCACTTTGTTGAAGTTGGATTTTAAAAGAGCTTCATCTTAGAAGAGAAAACATTGTGCTATGATTTATGCCCTAAAACTCAGGGTTTGCTTAATTTGGAGTGTGTGCAGGGCACTGCAAAATTCTAATAGTTATCTCTTGCCAGTTGGCCATTACCATACACAAAATAGATCTCTTGCAAATACCTCTGGTGTTGAGTGAACAAGTGTGTTCAAAGCGTGTTGGATACGATGGCTGCTTTGGGCTTTGGATCAGGTGTTGCATGATGCTGCTTGTGCAGAGGTTCCTTGGCTGCCCACAGTTCGCCTGCCGATCCCGTGCCTGGCACCAGGTTCTCTTCCTGAGGGTTTTGGAGAATGTTATTGGGCTGTGATGCAATGGCATCCCATCCATCCTGCTGCAGCAGATTCACCCACAGAGGTATGGCTGGCACTTCGATGCATGCTCAAGCAAGTTAAAATCTTAGGCACTCCACCTAACACCCTGCCAGATGTTTTCACAAATATGACAGGCCATTGGGATGGCCTGAGCATGGAGTGCCTGCCAAGAATTTCAGGGACTTGTGCTCAGTTCCCTGTTCTGCCCCAGACTTCATATTCTGCCTCAGGCAAGTTACATCAGTACTGTGATTCAGTTCCCTAGGAGTACAATAGGAATAGCAAGTGTCCCAACTTGTGGCATTATTGCGATGGTAAACACCTCTAAGACTGCAGGATGCAGTGCCCCTGTGATCAGGACAGCCTTATCACCAACTGTATAAAAAGTGATTTGAGCTCTTTTAACTGCTGAATGCTTCAGGGAATGCTAAACCTGCTTCAAGGTGAGTGAAGGGACTAGGTAACCATCTCAGTGCTCAGGACCTCCTTCTGTGAAAACATTGGCAAATCCTAAAGGTGTTGCTAAACTGGCATGTCACCTGAAAACGTGCACCAGAAGCACCAGGCACCTGAGATTCCCCTGTTGTGAGAACTCTGTCCAGGTTGTGAATCAGGGGAATGAATTCAGACTGTGAATTCTGGCCTATGGATTAATTCCATGAGTGAAGAACTGCAGGGCATAATTAACTAGCCAATGCTATCTGCTCAGGAATTACCTAGAGCCTGCAAATATTTGCAGCTTCTTCAGAGGACAGAGACACTTTACTCAAAGGAGTGCAGGGGTTATTAGGAGCATAGAAAAGTTACCAGTGGCTGCACTGTCCTCTCAAAGCTTGCAATCTTCTTACATGCACCACATCTCCAGTGGAGCTGCTTCTTTCTATCATGTCCACCCCTCCCTCTTTCTTGCAAGAGTTGGTCTGCTAGGAGAAACACCTTCTTGGCAAGAGGCACCACTTTTCAATATACTCCAGCTGGTTTGGCAATTTCAACCAGTCAAAAAGACACCTGCGTGGGCAATTGAAGAACACCAGGGCATGGGTTTTAATGATTCACTGGTGTAAGAGATGTGGACTGTTCATTACAAATCCTGTTGGAGATGCATGTTCTGAATGATTCTAGTAGTAACCTCTGAGTAACTTCATAAAGTATTAGATAAATGCAAAGTGGCACAAGAAAGAATGGTAGAAAGTCTTGGGGTTGTTGAACATCCAGACAGCATATGGAGTCCAGTTTCACTATGAGATGTTAAAGGAAATGTTCACATGTAGTGTATTTTACATTTATATGTAAATAGAGTATGCAGTTTCAAAATTAAAAGGTGAAAGCTGAGTTACCAGTTTGTTGTTACCTGTGTGCAATAACAGGCACCTCAATGGATTCAAGGTAGTCCTGTTTTTATGGGTATCCTAGGATGCAGACCCTCTGCAGTGGCATAATCTAGCACACCAGCTCATCACATTCTCTAGGAACTACTTCCTTGTTGGTCTATCTCTTTTAAATAATTTCCAGTCCACTTTAGGAGGTAAAATCTCTGCATTAATGCCCTTGATAACACATTAGAAGGGGCAAATACCTTGCCCCAGTTTTACCAGCCTGTCTTTTCTACAGATTTTGGCCATAGAGCAGTGAGCAGTGAAATAAAAATACAGCTGAGGATCTATTCCTGCTTTCAGTGGGCAAATCATTTCATATCGCTCCATCAACCTGTTAAATATAATTTAATTCCTCCTGATCCATCTTCTGAGGCTACAAGCTGTTTGCTTGTCTGTGAGAATCAGCAGGTGAGAGCAGAGTTTCCCGGTGCCTGTGATAAAGAATGGCCTGTAAGCCTATCTGTGCTTGGTACCCCTGCCTCTGGTGCTGTGTGAATGGTGTGTGGCCAGTCGCACCTGGCACAGAGCCACACCTGAAACCCAAACCTTTTCTGGGCTGATAAGCCAAGCCATGTAATGAGAAAGGAACGCTCTGCCTTGCCTTCGAACACGCTCAAGGACACACACAATGTCAGCTTGTCCAAAGGCAGGAAGGATTTGTTTGAAAAGAGATGCAAGGAAGAAAAAGAAAGTAAAACTCATATTTTTTTAATATTGAGCAAACAAAGTGAGGGTTTGGGTTGTTTGCGGATTAGGACTTAAAATCTGTAAGCATTAGGCTCTCATTTGTTTTGAATAAGGCCAAGGTCACAAATGACCCGAAGTTGTGGTTGTGTTGCTTTGCATGAAGAACTGGTTAGAGTCTGTGAGTGAGTAGTAAATTTGGCCCAAAACTGCTCCTGAAAGGCCCAGCCTGTTTGCTCCTTAGTGTCAAATATGGTTTGAGTTTTGGTCAAGGGAAGAATAGGGATGTTGACATCAAATGTTTTCCCCTGGCTTGCAGACAGCATTTTGACTTCTGTTTCAAAAGGATGGTTTTGATGTGCAGAACTTCGGTTTGAAAATGCGGAAAGAGGGAGGGCAAAGTTAAGTAACTCCAGCCCTAGAATGCTGCTTGTCAAATTAAATGTTTTGGACAGACCCCGAAGTATGTTTCTCAATTATCTTTGTTTTGCTGAAATTGTGTGTTTTCCACTTGGTTGTCAAGGGTGAAGAAAGGAAACTCTTCCTTATAGTCCCACCTTAAATCAGAGTATCAGGTAGGAGATCACACAAAGGTTCTGGGCTCATTACTTTGGGTGCAGCACAGGCAAGTAGCAAAAACAACCTTCCCCTCCCTGATGAACGCCTGAACAGGAGTTAGACAGGATGCAACAAGTGGACAAAACGCAAATGGGAGTGTTGGAGGAGGATGAAATGAGGAGGAAGCTGTGCCTTGCCATGGGCGAGCCTGCTGCCAGGTGGGTGTGAGGAATAGGCTTGTGGCATAGAGGTGTTTTAAGGAGCTATGTGAAAGATACTACTCTGCCTGTTGATGTGAATTTTGAAGCCCACATGGTAAAAAATAATCTCTGCTGTTTTTGGCATTAATGACTGGTAGTTTCATCAACAAGACCTGAATGTGAATGCTGTCATGGGAGTTTCTGCTTTCTTCACTGTCTCAGATAGTGCTATAAGTCATGCTCAAAGCTTGTTGACGTTGTCTGGGCCCACTGCCAAGGCCCGTGCAGGAATTGTCTGGGGGTTTGGGGGCTTTCTCTCGTGGGCAGTCAACCCAAAGGCTTTTCATCTTCAGAAAATGTCAGTTAACAGATCGAAGATGCTCAAAAATGCCAAATGCTCCTGGTTCCTGTTGTCTGCAAATTGGAGAGGTGGGTGCTCTGGTCATGACTTGAATAAATATCAGAGTAGGATTCTCAGTAGCAGCCAAATGCTTAAATACTTTGCAACCCAGTGGCTCTCAGACAATTACAAAGATGTTTTTGTTGATCTTTCAGCAGGTGATGTACTGGAGACTTAGATCTGAGATCCTGCCTGGAGTCTGCAATTCTCAAAGCTGTGAGCAAACTTTCAGCTTGGTTCAGCTCCCTTTGACACCCTTGGAAATGTGCACCCATGTGCAGCTGAGGCAGAGAACAGGGATAAAATAAAAGGCAGTGCAAGATAGCAGTGCAGCTACCAAATAATGGTTCAACACTTCTTTTTTTTCAGGGTAACCAAAGGCTGATCAATAGGCATCAACTAAAACTGTGGTCATGATCCAGCATTCGATTGATACCTGTCCTCTCAAGACTGGAACAAATATAATTTGTTCCTTGTTGCTATTCAGGTCAGGACCCTCTTGGTGGGTTTTCTCTAAAGAGATGAGGAGAGTAGCTACTAAAACTAAAGGAGAATATTATTTGCTAACCACAGTGACCTGGACTGCTAATTTAGAAAGTTTCTAACACTCAGATTTTGAAATTGCTTCCCAGTAGGAGCAATCAATGCAAGAATGTCCAGCATAAGGATGTGGCCATATCACAAACTTAAAAAAAAAAGTCACAATAACAAGAAGGTCTACAATACTAAGAACTTAAATATAGTACTTTGTGAGTCTTTCCAACCTCCTGTTCCAGTTGTGATCATCCTGGGGTATTAGCTTTTGTTTCAAAGCAAGCTGGACTAAAACTCAACTCCTTGGTATCATCTTTAGTCTATTCCCATCCCTAACCAAGCTATTAACTTGCAGTATCAGTTATTAAAGGCACCTGTGACCCCCTACAAACCTCCAGAGCCAACTGACTGCCTACTTCTCCTTCCTGATCGGCTTTGAGGTCAAGATCTGAATATGCTTCAGCACTCCAGTCCAATTAAAAAATTCAATTTGTGTTTAAAATTTGTTTGGGGGTCTTTAATTCCCTGCAGTAGATTCCTCCCCTCCTTGCAAAGTTGTAGGGAAAAGCATGTTCAGTGTTATTAAATGACTCACCAAAGTAGCCCAGTGGCTTAGTGGGCTTATGTGAGGCTTAGTGCACTCAATGGAGCACGGTGGGACACCCAGCACTGTCTGCCAGGTCAGGAGTTGAATCGGTGCTATCTGAGTGATATTATCCAGGATGCCTGGGGACAGAGGAAATTAAAAGTCACTAATGCTTACTGCCCTGAGCCAAGACTCAATTGCAGAATCACCTGCAGGGTTGGCCTGCACACCTACTGCTTTCTTTTTTTTTTTTCCCCTTGGTTGACTCTTAAATGTGTTTTTATTTCCAAGCCAGTGGATGGCATAAGGCTGGCTCTGGATGGCTGAAATAGTCAGGGATGAGGCAGAATGGGATTCACTGATGTGCAAAAGACCTTGGATACTGTTGGGAGTGAGAGATGAGAGTGATGGGAAATGAGCAGCTCTTTCCCTTTTGACTTATGATCTCTGAGCCTACAAAAAATAGATGTGGGTGATGGGCTTTGCAGCCTGACCAGGGAGGGTGGGAGAAGCTGGGGAGAAGCAGGATAAGGCTGTCCCAAAATTTTCATAAAAAGGCTTTGGTCAAGGAAAATCTGGGGTTTCAACTGACCATAGTTTTCTCTTTACTGGGAGAAATATTTGCTGTTGAATCTACACCCACAGCCCTCCTCGCTCCCTTTACTCCCAAACCGCCTCCCAGCTTTTTTAAGCTGGGAGTTAAACTAATAGGAATAGTTTTGGATCAAATGAAGTATCCCACTTTTTTTTTGTTTTTCTTTCAGTTTTTAGAAGATAATAAGTTTTATTTAAAAGAGATTGGAGTAGAAATGTAAAATATCAAGGTGAGCTGAAAGATCTGGAAAAAAAATATTCTTCAGTTTGACTCAAAATAAAACCTTCAGATTATTCTGAACTGCCGGTGAACCGAAAAATCAGTCATTTGCACTAATGATAAGTAACTGGCAGGTTGTTTTGCCTGTCAAATTCTGTGTCTTGTGGAGTGAGCACATTGTTGTCTGCTGACATGATCTACTGAGCTGTTTAAAAAAAATAATAATCAAATACAGCTCCTCTCTGCTGGCAATAAGGCTCACTGACAGGTGCAAGGGACTTACTTTCTCATGTCTGGACTATGGGGATGAGGGAGCCCAATCCCAGTTTGTGATCTCAGAAACCACCATGGCCTAATAAACACCCCAAATTTTCCTCTGAGTAGTGATGTTCAGACACTGTCATAGCAATAATCGCTGATTATCTGGATGGCAGTGGCATCTCCATGCAGCCACTCATGCCAGGGCAGGACACAATACCACAGTGTGTTCCATCGGGAAAGGCAGAGGATAAGACGCCAGGGGGAGAAGGTAGTAACTGTGCTTTTCTCAGCCCTCTGCTAAGGGTTAGTGTTACCCACAATCACAAACAAGGACAAATGACAAAAATCCACTGGCCTCTTCAGTAGGGTAAAGAAAAATGAGAGAAAATAAAAGAGGAAACTGGGTGTCTCCCAGTTCCTTCTTCTACTGGGAGATGGATGTGTTTTTGGGAAGCCAGCTACCTTCACCCACAAATGATATATTAGGTACCCCATATATCTTGACACTTGTATCTTAGTGCTTGTACTTATTTACCCTTGGGTGGTTTTCTAAAATCTCTGCCAAAATAGAGGTGAGCAGGCTGCCTAAGCAGACTAGATGGACAGGAAAGAAGAGGGGAAATGTAATAACTGTAATTTCATGGTACATCTACTAGGTGACCAGACACTTGCCGACTGAGGTGGTGTCTGAGCTGAAAGGAAGTTCTGGGAAACTGTACGAGGGTCTGGGTTTCATCTGAGGTGCATCTGGTGGTTGTGGTTAAGGCAAAGAAATCTGGTAGTCTGGTAGTTAACCCAAATCAGAGTTTAGGAGTGTGTGAGAAATAAGTCTGCCAGTGTGGGCTAGACCTCTCATCTTCATATCGTTCCTCTTGTTGGTTGTGTTGATCCCCAGGGGGTTTCTGGCCCTACATGCAGAAGGGGAGACAGCTCAGCAGGAGCCTGCCCAGTGCAGCCCAAGGACTAGCTGCCAGCAAGGCTCTTGGCAGCCCTGCCATGCTGTGAGAGCAATCCTGAGGCTGACATCTATGGGATGGGAGCTGTGGGACCAAAAGGTTGTAGTAGTATAGTGTATTTGTTTTAAGTGCTTCAGGGTTTAGATTACGTCTGGTAATCCAGTGTTTTAGTTCTGTTAGACCCTGCATGGTTGCTACCCTAAGGAAAGGAAACCAGTCTAGCGAGTAGGGCATGCACAGGAGCCAGGTCTAGATCTACCATCAGCTTGCTGTGGTCTCTGGGGATCTCTTGTATTGATAGAGCAAAACTCAGTAACTATGTGCACCCCTCCCCAAGGACCTGTAAACAAGGCCTATTTCTCAGGAAAGAATTCAGGCCATGGTACAAGTAAGCCTCACTCTAGAAGCCAAACAGCCTGCTGTAAATCCGAGTAACACATGGTGCTGTCGTCTATTCCTCACTTAAAAAAAATAATTCCTTTAATTTTCCTTCCTTTACATAGGTTTATTCTCTAAAACCTGATGTGCCAGGTCCATCAGATGCCTGTGCAGAGGCAGAGTCACAGCCAGTGTGGTAGGAGAAGGGAGGGCAGAGCCAGAGCAGATGCTCATGATTCCTTTGCTCAGAAACTGTCTTGCACACAGCCTTCGTTGTTTTTTTTTTCCCATAACTAACTAAAAAAAGTCCAAACCACTGTCTGGTCCTTGGTGCCAGTATTCCCAGAACAGTGAGGAACCAAATCACAGTGCAAATAAAAGTACCAGTTAATGGCTGCTTTCCCTGTGCACCCTCCTGGGTGCCCCGATACTTTGTTCCAAGGAAAGAGGCATGAAGGCTGCAGGAGTGTTCCTGCTTTCTGCAGACCCCATCTGAAGGGTGGGGAGCTGGTTTCAACTGGCAGCACTGACTGCCAGCTCCTGCCTTCTTTCGCTGGTTGCAAACAGCATTTCCTTATCAGGTGATGGGTCCTGGTGCCAAGTCCTGACTGCCCTCACGTACTCTTGCAGCTTTCTGCTCTTCTGCCATGAACATGACCCATGTCACGTGTTTCTGCTTGGTCCTGACCCTTGTCATGGGGAGAAAGGACAACAAGAACTAGCTCTTCATCTTCAGATGTGCTTGGTATTCACACCCTGGGTGCTATGCCATGCATGATAATTCCCATGCCCTCCTCACTCTTATCCCAAAGGAGACCGGTTGTTCTTCCTTTTGCCTTCCTCTTTTTACACTTGTCCCTACTAAATTTTCTAGCAGAAGGAATAACTTCACAAGTCATCACAGAACAAAAACAACCTTTTTTTTTGTCTCTTTTTTGTTAGTCACCTAACAGGATCTCATCTCCAAGTAACATTCTAGCCCTAAAGGATCTACCTACTCTTCTACTTCCTACCCCTGCCAAGAACATGCTGCCCACTTCCTGACACAGCTCTGCTGAGGGTGAACCAGTAGGTTCTTTCTTTGGCATCTCCTTCCAAAGGTGGGACTGATGCTGCTCTACTTTCCAGATGGATTAGAGCTATAGTCAAAGAGTTACAGCAGAAAGTATTTGCTATGGTTTGTTAGTCTCTGGAAAAAGAAGTAAATTAGTTTCATTTGTGGAAAGGCCATTTCTCTACCATATTTCTATCTAAAAATCAAGACACGGTAAATTCAGTGTTTAGTGGAGGGGTGTATATTAGACTGCAGAAGTCACTATCCCAACTTGAGGTCAAAAACTGTCAGAGGAAAAAACACATGGAGAATGGGTGCTCCAGAACAGAAATCAGCTACTCCCTCACCAGTGTCACCTACAGGTACTGTGTGCACCCAAGTGCTCTATTAACAGATAGTTTGTACCATCTTAAGAAGAAGCAGTTGTTGAACATACAGGTCTTGGATAGTAATTTCCGTGAGAGAAAGGAATAAACTATCTGTAGCAGCCAATTAATTCACGACAGGAGGACAATGTGCTGGGTCAGTAAAACTTGTAGCATCTGCTCTGTGTCCCATCTCTTCAAATAATAGGCTCTGCCCTGGAAGAGAGATTATAGGATGTAATTCAGCACTACCAGGAAGAGGGCAAGGCAGGATTACTGGATCTTTTTCACTTATTGTAACCTGTGCCCTATTTCTATGGAAAGAAGGTGAATAGGTCAGGTTGGATGGGATGATAGCTCTTTCCATAAACCTTACTGAATGTGAAAGAAATTGCCTAAGCAGCAACAGGAAGGAGTTAAACCCCAGCACAGGGAGCCACAAAATCACTACTGGACCAAATAAAAAAAAAAAAAAAAGGAAAAAATCATAGACTTTAATTTTTAGCTTTCCTTTATGGAAGTTGCAGGACTTTGTTTACACTGACTGCAAAGCCAAACCAAGATCAACATGTCCTTGATTTTGCTTTGCATGTTAAGTACTGCATATTTACCCCTTGCCACCTAATTTGTGAATTTGCCAGGAATTAAAACATCCATTTAAACTAGCCAGGAAAACAGCAAAACATGAGTACAGCTAGATCATTATCTAATGCATGATTATGATGTACTGAGGGTGGCTTTGCAAAGTATGATGAAGTAATAAAATGAATCTAGACAAAGGAGAATAAAATAACTTAGAAAAAACAACAACAAAACAACCTCAAACAAAACACAACAAACAAACAAAAGGCACAAAAAACACACAGAAAAATTTTATTTGCTCCAAAAGCTGATTCTTGATAGAAATTAAACTGGCATATTTCAGATTAAAAATATTCCCTGTGGAAAAGCAGTGGAGGCTCGTGGGGTATCCAAGGTTAGATGTTGCAACCTCCTCTGAGAAAGGCTTCATGGGTGAACCTCAGTCTTTCCCAAAACCCTCTGGCCTATTCCCCAGGGAGAAAGGAGGCTGCAATTCAACCTTGGGCTGAAAACCTGGTGGGAAATACAGTCTGTCTGGAGACTGAGGGAAGAGAGACCCCCTAATCTTCAGTGTTCATGCAAGTCAAAGGTTTTTCAGGAACAGAGGAGGAGTGAGTGGTCAGCATGGGGCAGCAGTGATGAATGAGCTGTTGCATGCAGACTTCAACATTATTTTTGTGGGTGTAGTTGGTCTAATTTGCCCTGAGCTGTTTGTCTTGATGGTTGCATGGCCGTGTAGGAAAGAGGAGAGTCTGTCTTGTCTAAATTGTTCTTTGTATTTGGCTGGTTTTCTCCTAGAAACTATTTGGTAAGGAGAAGCAGGTTTTGAAGTTAAACCCAAGTCTTTACAAGAAATACTGCAAAAAGTGGGTTTTATGATTTTAATGATCTAGGAAGATCTCTGACTTTCAGTACCTGCACCTTACTGTTTCTCAAAGCATAATGTTCAACAGAAAAAAGAAGGGTAGTCTTATCACAAATCTGCGGCTGTCAACATTTTATTCCATTTTTCCCAAGTATCAGACAATGCAGATATTGGTCCATTAGAATACTGAACTGGGAAAAATTAGCTGTCTGGTGATCTGTGAGTGCTGGGATGTGTCATGACATTTGATGCCTTAGTAACCCTGTTTGTGGAACAGAAATTGTTATGGTTTTCTTCTGTTTTCCAAACATCTTTGAAAGCTGGACAGTGATGACCATATGATGTTTTAATAAGTGAACAATAAAAAAAATCTATAAATGAAGTAAAATAACATTAAAAAAATAAGTAAAGGACACTTTTACTTTCTACCTGTTTTTGTAACTTGTCTTATGAAAGAAGGGGAAATCCTTCTGCAGCTCAGGTTACAAATTGAGCTCAACTGCATTATTAGACATCAGAAAATCCAGCCTGGCAGGAGCAAGAGGAAGCCAACCTTCCTACACATCACTGTCAGGGAGCTATTGCGCTCACTCCAGTGTGGTGGCAATGAATTATCTCTGGAACTGTTGGGCTTTTTATTTCTGAATGTAGGTTCTCAAAAAAGGAAAGTGCACAGGATTTTCAGGGTTGCTAAGAAAGTAACGATATCAATCTGAATCTTATATTGCTGTTGATGCACAATGGAAGTTAATTAGGTTAGCTGGAAGTGTTAATTGTCCTACACTGCTTGCTGTCTGCGCTTGCTCTGGAAAATCCATGCATGGCAGCAGCTGAAAACTCAGCACAAAATGCTTTAAACAGAGGAAACAGGCAACATTTGGCCCAGTAAAATCATAATGCAGGTGGCTGAGAAATCACTCACTCAATTATATGCATGAGGGGGACTCCATTTAAGAGCAACATTTGGAGCTTTATGGGCAACATAAAAGGAGAGAGAATGAGGTTTTTATATCACTGCGCTCAGTTGTAGAAGAAGCGGGAGGTTGTTTCCCACCCCTTTGCATATGCTTGGACTGTGCAGGAAAAATGAAAATGTCTGCTCAGAGATTTGGCATAACACCTGGGGAGGATGGGCTGGAGCTATTCCAAAGGCCCTCTGCACACACCCTGCTACATCCCCTATTATAGAGTGATTTCATGCGTTCAGGACTGGGCAATATCAAAACAAAAGCCATACTCTAAAAATAAAACCTTTGGCTCCTTTACTAGCAGTAAACTCTAAACGCAAAAAGAAGTTTTCAAAAAATATGATAATAATTAATTGCTGCTTTTCTTGTCCCTTGGCAGTTGCTAGAGCAAGTGAAGCAAGATTATCTCCCAGCACGCACAGCTCCTGCCATTTTTATCATCCTTCTGTCTCCTGTAGGGACCCTCCCTGCCCCTGGAATATCATCAGTAAATCTCTTTATTAAAGCTTCTTTTCTAATGCTTATGTTAGCTGAGGGAAAGCATACACGTAAGAGTGAAACACCTTCCAGGGCAAAGTATTTGTATTTTCCTTTCCTTTAAATCCTTTTAGTGCCTTAATCCCTGGTTTTTGTGAGGCTAAGGCTCACAGTTCTATAACTCTGACACTGCAGTGGCTGTGTCCATCCTTTCCTGCAGACATGTCGGTACTTGCACTTCTCTTTCCCTCCTTCCTACTGTGGATTAGAAGACCCAAAACATTTATTTTCTGCTGGTATGGATAGTCCCTTCAACCTATTTAGAGAAGATCCATCCACTAGTTCAGTGCTCTCTTTGCATTTCTAACAGAGAAATGTGTAATTTATTTTTGTATTAAGCAAAATACAAAACTACCACAAATACCTTATTTTTTTTTTTCCCTGCTGTAAAGCTTGACATCTGGGCCTGTAACAGCTCATCAGTGGATTTGTGAGATGAAGCAAATGACATTTCTATATAGAGCACTGGCTGCTGTAGAAATCAGATGGTGAAATGGAACTGCAAAGAATTTGGTATTGAGTGATGATCTTCATCCAAGGATCTCGGAGTACAGCAATCCCCACTTTGCTGACACAGATGATGGGTGACTTACTCCAGCCTGTACAGCAAAATTGGCCTCACAGCTGCGTATCTCTGGAGACCTGTACATAGAGCACAAGTACCCTGGAGCAGGAATCACATCTCTGTGTTTTATAAAGCTCTTTGTTATAACAAGTTTTCGATCCTGGTGTGGACATAAGTGCATCTGTAAGTAGCTGTACATGAAATACTTGTTCCATCCTTGCCATGCATGCAATTCCCCTGGATATTTTCTTGCTCCATTGCCTTGGCAGAAGATGACTTGTGCCTTGCCTCCCTACACACATGCAATTTGAGCTGTAGTCTGTATAAACATAGTTTCTGTGTGTTAAAACACAGCATGAGATCAAGGCAGCACTCCTGCTCTGTCCTGACCCCAGCAGGGCTACACAAGAAAAAAGTCTGGAAAGCTCCCAGCAGAACTGCTGGGAGCACAAAGTCAAAACAAAACCCAAAGACCTGAAGCAGTTTCAGGATGAACTTGATAAACTCCTAGGATGTGTTTACTTCCAGCAGCAGGAGACTGGACTCAGCAGCCTAAGTCTTTCTTCTGTCCCCTGTTTGTCCTCCTGAGGGCTGGTGACCAGGTTCCTGCCCCAGCCATGCCTGGTGGTTCCTGTGGCCACATCCCCAGGCTGAGCTTTCCCCTTCCCGCTGGTGCTGAACGCCCAGCACAGCAGTGCTTCCCCAGGATAGCTCCTTGGCTGGAGCAGAGGGAGTCGGCCCATGTGTGGAACGGGAGTGCTGCCCTTACTGCGGTGCCTTTCACTGCAGGAGGAAGTTGGGGACCACAGTTCATCCTCTGATGCTTGTAAGCAAACTCAAAGAGTAGAGGCACACTGCTGTGAGGATTTTCAGTGTTCCTTGGAATTGCTTTGTTCCTCCCCAAGTGCCCAGCAGTGATGCTGTGCTCTTGCACTCTTGCTGTTGCCTCTCCCACAATGACAAGATCTTCATGGTGTGCCCACAAGAGTCTGTGGAGTTCAGAGCACCCTTACACAGGCATTTTCCATTGTGTGACTTTGTGGATGGCTGGAAAGGTTGAAAAGGATGGGACACACAATAAAGCACACCTTCTTGTTGTATTGAGACACATGAAGATATCCTGATTATCACCAATTCCAGTACCTCTGTGACCTCTAGTGCTCCTGAACAAATCCTGGATCTCACTCTCCTCCTTTTGACCTTTGGAGTAGCTGGGCACTGCCAGTCAAATTCTGCCCATCATGATGTGATGTTTAAACCTTGTGCAAAGGCAATTAATGTGCTTCAGTGAAGGCTGGAAATCTAGTTCTGTGCTCCAGTTAGTACATTCAATAGCGAAGACATTCAGACCCAGCTGCACCATCTCAAGCCACATCTGATCAAATCTGAGTCAGCAGCAAGAACTTGCTGATTCCCAGAAATTCCATGTCTTGCAAAGAGATGGTAGTGATGGTTGTCTGTCAGCCAGTCAGTCAGCACTGTGCTCCAGCCCCTGGCAGGAAATGAGGTGCCAAACTGGTGGCCTAAGGGGACTCCTGGATATTCATGGCCATGAGGAGTTTTGTTGCACTCTGCTAGAGAAGGAACATTTGTATGTCCCCTGCTGCCTTCCATTCTGGGGAGCTATATGGGCCTTTTGCAATTCCAGCTGAGCCTTTTGTTGTAAAGAACTGAAAAGCTATAAAGGTCGTATTGCTATTGATATTCCAGTTTTGCTATGATACAGGAAAATGTTCTCACAACATTGATCTATTGTTATTTTTTAATGAAATCTTTCAACTTTGATTGCAATGACCTGGCATATAAACATATGTGAAAATACACGTACATATATATATGACCTATTGATAATTAAAAAAGACACCTGGTTGAAATTTACTTTCCTGGAAGATATCTCAATGTGATGCCTTTCTGATGGGAACTCAGGCCATGCTGTAGCACTTCTGAATGCACACCTTTACCTAGCATGCAGCTCACCTGCCTGTTAAAGGCCTGGATTGGACTGAAGCAGGTTTATGACTTTAAAAATTACTTTGGACACTGTTAGGAGCTATGTGGATATTAATGGAAGCTACCTCAATAGGTGCAACGATGTTTGCTTGCTGTTGAACACTTCTCTGTTCTCTTGAACTGAAAGGGCTTGCCTGTATATAATTAGTGCAAACACAAAGTGCAGACAGCTTCATCTCAAGCACAGGCACTTGGAAGTAGGAAAACTCAGCTCTGTTCCTGCTCTTGTTGTGTGCTTTCAAGTGACCATTGCTTGCCAAGTTGTTTCAAAGAGAATTTGCAGGTGAAGACATGTCCAGAGTTTGGTTCTATAGGTTCTTGGCAGCCATAAAGCAAATCCATGATGAACCCAGGAGAAACAGTGTTTGCTCTCTGGGAACATCCACAGGGAGAGTACACTGAAGTGGCTCGAAATAAGCTAGACCTCAAGAAGTATAGAAAGAGGCATGTCAGCATGAGTTGGTCTAGAGTGGTGCAGAGTGATCTGTCAGTGGAAATCTATCTTTATGGAGCTGCTGTGAGGTGTCTGCAATCCAGCACCGAGACATTCCACTCCTGACAATGCCTCATCACTTCCCTAAGAACAAGGGAGATAAGGAATTAAATAAAAAAAAATGCCAGAAAAGGCTTTCTCAATTGGCAACTCTATGTCATGTTTTCATTAAAACAGTGGAGACTGGGGCCAGCAGTCTGTAGCTTTGTTTGATAAAGAGATTTCTACACATACAAAAAAAAATCTAGCAAATCCATTACCTTTTATCTCTGTTGTACAATATCACCAAGTGGAGAGTATTAGTCACTTCTGGAAGTGGGAAAGGAATTTTACAACACAGAATCACATCTTGTTTCTCTCTTCCTTTTTCCAAGATTTTGTCCATCTGTTCCCTTTCTCAAAAACAAACAAACTATTAATACAGTGCTTTGATGGAGCCTTCTGTTCAAGGCTCTTAAAGGGCTGTACAGATATTCATGATTTTATTTGCCAAGAAAGACTCGAAGAGATAAATATTAAATTCTTTGCTTCCCACAGGGCAGATGCCAGAGAGGCTGTGTATGTGTACATGTGTGTAGTGCTGACACCACGACTGGGGCCCTGACTTTAGACTCTGGAGAACTCTCTCAGTCCCTGGTTTTATCTCAGCATTCCCATAGGACTGTACACTAACTGCCTATTTTACCTGTGTCTCAGTTCCCCTATTTGTAAAACACAGGCATTTCTGTTCTTTTGTTCTGCCTTGCCAACTGCACACCTGACTTCAGCTAGTGCACAGGCACACGGTGACCCTGTGGAACAGCCCTTTCCTGGGGATCTGTGCTGGGGGGTTATTTCTGCAGCGTGGCATAACCAGAGCTTTTAGCAACAAAATGCTTGATGCTGGACTGGCTGTGTTGGGTACCAGTATCAGTGTAGTCCTGGCAACAGGACTCACTTCCAGCTACCCTAATGCTTGCTTGTATTCCTAGGCAGGTTTTTGGCCAGCACCAACATCTTTGCTGCTTCTGTTGTAGTGCTGTTGATCCCAAAGGTAGCTCAAAGGGGCCTGCCAGAGCAGCTGTTGCTCTCTCATTTGCATCACCAGCAAACTTGCATAGCCCTAAATCTGATGTGGTGCAAGAACATGGAACAGCACATTGGTACAGCTTGTGGAACTACAGCCCCTGATCCCAGATCTTACTACTTTTTCTTAACAAAGGCACCTGTAAAGCACCAGAGAAAATGTACCTTTGTTGAGGATTGCAGATTGGGGATCTCCCCCAGAAATTACTTCCTGAAAATCTCCTTGTTGCCTGAAACATCAGAGCTAGGGACTGCCAGCCTGGGACAGTAGCCCAGTCATGATGTTCTCTTAGTAATTTTTTTGTCCTTTTTGTTGATGAAGAGACAAAAGGATAAATTGGATAAGATGAACCCAGATGGAAAGCTTTTGTTACCAGGGAAAAAGCAAAGGCATCCAAGAAAGGAAGGAACCAAATGTATCCGACACTGAAATGTATTCAGGAACATCCCAATTGCAAGTTATCAGAAGTCAGAGCCTCAGAAGTCACAAAAATATTGCATCTTAAATCCCTTAATGAGAGACTAGCCAATGCAAAGTTTAAGGTTTTTATCATGAAAGATAGTCTCTCATCTCACTCTGTTTTGAAATAGAGCTCCTGATGGTTTTCAAAATACACTCTGCAAGTCTGAGTTGGCTTATGAGCCATTTATCCTAAACAGAGACTAACAAAGTTGACCTGACCTGAATGAAAACAGTTTTCATGAACACTGGCCAGTCCCTGGGCCAGTCTGCATTGCAAAATTGTTACAGCTGGGCATAAGTGGCAGCTTCGGCTCAGGAGCTCAGAATAAGATTAGTAAAATGCTAATCTTTAGAAATGTTTAGATATGTGCTGGGGCTGTTGGATGTGGTGAGAATAGCAGACAGGTCTTGGGTCAAACAGAATAAATGGGCAACGGTCATTGTATACAGGTGGAAAGACTGATTGCATGAGCTGAGTAGCCATGGAGAATAGTCAGATTCTCTACAACAGGGTTGATATCAAGCTGTCTCCAACCCGGAACAGTACAAACAGTAGTAAAAGTACTTATTGTGTGTCTAAATCAAGACATGCTCACAGGCAAAACCTCCTGGATAAGAAGACACTTGTCTAAAAGGATCAACTGTTTCTTTTTTTGCTTCAAGAGAGTCCTTTCTCGGTCTTAAGGGAATGTGCCTTTATAGCATATTATAACTGCAGGCGGCCAAGGCTTTTTTGCTCTGGCAGAAATCCCAGCCTGAAGGACTGGGATGCCTGCATCCATGTTCAGAAGGTGGGGATCTACCCTGAACTTGGGGGTTCGGCTCATGAATATGCCATATATGTAGGCAGAGAGGACTGAGCTGCCTGAAAAGAGTATGGGTCTGATGCCATTCCAGAGTAAACAGAGAGACACTGCTGGAGAGCAGTGTGGAGGGACTTCTGGACAGCATGTCCAGCCCTCTGGAAGGGTGGGAGGAAATGAGACTTCAGAGGTCAGTTGTATTCCTACTCTGGTCTCTCACCACCTGCCACCATAGAACTGTGAAATTCATTGAACCTTTAAGTAGAGAAAGTCTTTCTATTATGAGATCTCAAGGCTGCTTGGTGGCAAGTGACACGGCAAAACAAGTTATTTCAGGACAGGTGAGGAACAGTGAGAGTTCAGCATAGTGAGTATTGGAGAAATTAGACTAGACACTGTTGTGCAATTTCTTGTCATGACTTGGCGTGACCTCCATTATACCTCTGGTGAGTATCAATAGCTCTTCCCCTATGTCTTAATGTATTTTTAATACCCTGCAACTGCCAGAAAAATAATATTGTTTCTGGAAGCTTTCACTGCAACATTTAGTTATATATTTATCCTATTGTCTGTGAATTCAGGATCCTTAATTACCCTGAGCCCAACACCTGCAAAAGGAAAAAGGAGTTTAGGCATATATATCCACAGTAGCTTTAAAATAACATTGAACGTCTTCGTTATCTGTCCTGGTTGAGTACAAAGTCTCATACAAATGATGAAAGGCAATTCCTAGCATCTTGACTGGGATATTTTGAATTATTGTAACTTACTGATGAATTAGTCAATTAAAACTTCCCCATGGTTCCTGCTTTTTACCTGGTTTACCAAATATCATACCTTTTCACAAAACACACATATTCAGTAGCATGTGAATTGTATGCTCTCAGTCATATGTGAGTTCTTGTAGTTACCTTTGCTAGATCTTAGCTTAGCTAGTAGCTTAGGATGTAATGTTGCCCATCTTGAATCAAAATTATATGGGATTTATGAGGCTGTATAAGGGCATAAAATGTTCCAGGCAGTAAATATGGATTGGTGAGAAGAGCACATGTGAAATGAGTGATGATAAGGACTGTGCCATAAATATAAATAATCTTACAGCTATTGCCTCTACTTTAGTTGACTATGACAATAACACTTAATGCTCTTGATCAGAGGATCTCAGGTCATTCTGTAAGGAATTCTTCTTGTTCACATTATTCTGTCAGTGAAAAATAATATATTGGAGATATTAATGACATCTGAGACTTGAACAAACCACTACATATTGTAGAATCATAGAATAATTTGAATTGAAAGAGACCTTTTAAAGATCATCTAGTCCAAGCTCCCTGCTGTGGGCAGTGACACCTTCCACTAGATCATGTTGCTCAGAACTCCATCCAACCTGGTCTTGAACACTTCCAGGGATGGGACATTCACAAGTTCTCTGGGCAACTTGTTCCAGTGTTATATCACCTTCATTGTAAAAAAACCTTCCATATATAATCTAAACCTGCCCTCAGTCAGTTTAAAACCCCTTCTCCTATTGCTACATGCCCTTGTAAAAAGTCCCTCTCCAGCTCTTTTGAAGGCCTCCTTATGATGTAATAAGGAAGAGTACAAACATCATTTCTCTGTATATCCAGTAAGATGTCCTACTCACTGGGCCATGGTGCCTCCTCAGGTACATGGCTGGGTGTAGTTATACACACACCTGTAAGCACATACAGCTTCAAAGCAGCATGGAAACAGCCCAGGCACCTCAACCAGGCTCAGAACTGCCTAGCTGTGTGGCATGTGAAAAGCATTAAAGGAGTGAAAAGAGGCCCCTTTCAATTACTTTCCTGGTAAAGGAATCATCTAGAAGGCAAATTTGTTGATTTTCTCTGAGATAAAATCTCATGAACTTGGGTGTACTGGTCTTGTACTCCCTGCTGGGACAAGAGACAGAAGCACAATGTTGGCAGTGGTGCTTTGATCTGGGATCCACTTCTGTTTGGGCCTCCCATGTCTTCTCTTGGTCTTTCTCTGTCCTGGCTCCCTGGGAAATGGTGACTTCCTGATCTTTCCGTACAACTGCTGTGTAACCCATACCTTGTAACTACTCAGTGGTGAGCAGATGCTGAAGGAAGAAAAATTCCCTGGGCCAAGCCCAGAAGTGGTTGGCAAGCAGAGGTCGATAGCCTGATTCAGTGGCAACAGCACTCCACCCTCCTTCTGTAAATGCTTCCCATCTCCTGCTGCCGGTCATTACAGAAATAGAGACTTAGCTTTTCTCAGGAGGATCTAAATGTCCTGGTTGCTCTTTGGTAAACGGGATAGTTCTACAATTAATTATTAAGTGGAACTCTGGCTGGAGGAAGGGGCTGCAGAGATGTCAGGGTGAAAAGGGGAGAGTGTTTTAACCTTTCTGAAGCTCTCCTGCAATCGGCAGCAGGTTTGCCTTGTGGGTCCTGGCCAGTTCTTGTTCTACAGCACATCATCAAGGCTGGCCAGCAGAGAATGGCCTCATGGGGACCCTGCCAACTTCCATGGCTCATGGGTCTATTTTTTCTCTCTCCTTGGCAGCAGAAAAATGTTGCAAGGAAGCTGCTACCTACAACTCATGTCTTCATCCCGCCCTTATTCTCCTGAGCTGGATGGAGGGTCCCAGCTGTGCAGCTGTTGGCAGTAGGGGAGGCAGACTTGGAAGAAATAGTTGCCTTCATCCAGAAGAGGTGAGGGATTTATGGTGTAAAACATCCCAGAGCTCTTTGCCAGTACTGTGTAGGTCACAGATGTCCCTCCCTGGTACAGCACATGGGAACTGTAGTGGTGGAAATTCCTTATCTCCTGCCCACACAGACCCAGAGAGGTGAAACCCAAGTAAGACAATGCTTGGAGTGGCACAGAGAGATTAATTCAGCCTAGGGGTAAAAATCCAGTGGAAATACTGAGAGCTGGAAACTGAACCTCTCCTTGGGGTCTGGATGTGATTGGTTCTCCTGCAAAAGGGGACAGAAAGCTGCTGAACCAGAACTTATCTGTCCAGGGAATGAAGTTTTGTTATTCAAGCCTCCCCACCAAAATCAAATATTTGCAAATTGAGGGAAACATTATTCCTGGGGATGTTTGCAGTGGGCTTCCTGCTAAGGTTTCTGCCAGCAGCTTGTAAGTCTGAGGCAAAATCACATATATGAATGTTCTGGTGTTGTTGTACATCAAATATTCAGTCCTCCCCATTGTGCCCAGAAGAGATGCTGAAGAAGCCTTCATTTGTCCCTCAACATGTTTTTCTGAGTTTCATCCTGACATGATTGAGCATCTTGTTCCTGCTGCTTCTCTTAAGCCATTTGGGAAAGGGGAGCATAGAGGAACTGAGGGGACTTGTATAAGGTGTGAAGGACAGGTAAGAGCAGAGACAGGAGGATTAAAAACCTTAACCATTTTCTGGGCACTTTGGACAAAATGTCAACATCTTTGAGAGGGTGGAAATGAGAGTCAGGGTTTTTTTTTCCCTGAATCAACTGCAAGTGCAAACTCCCAGTCAAACCTCTACAGCTCTTAGAGCTCGTTTTGCCTTATATGACAAGCACAACCCAGACTTCACTCAGGGTCAGCATCATGTTGCCCCCCCCAGGCCTCTCCTGTGGCCACCCCCCACTCCCACAGCTCAGGGGCTTTTCCTAAGCTCAGCTCCAGGCTGGCTGTCGGAGCACCACTGTGCCGCTTTCTGGCTCCAGCTGCTGTGCCACATCTGCACAGACAGGACTCACCACTGGCTCGCCTTTATTTTCCTATTGCCAAATTTTCTAATTATAGACCTGTGGCTATCAGCCAGTCAACTCCATTTTTGAGGCTTGTTATTGGACTTCGGATGTCAGGCTGAATTTTTCCCAACTGTCCATAATAACAGTAATAGCTTGACTTCCACCATGAGACAATTAACCTTCTTAAAGTTTAGTGCCTCAGGCTGTGCCTCAAAAAGATTCCCTCTACAAAGCAGACAATTACCTTTACTTAATAACCTTTCTCTTTCTAATCTGATATTAGTGCCAAAGTAAATGTAAAGGGCAGTGCTCTATGTCCCCTCTTAAGTACTTTAAATGCCTGTCCATGAAAGCTAATGAGCTGCCATTTTGCTTAATCTAGATTTGCTGTGGATCTAACAGTACTCTGCAGCATCTTCCTTTTTTAAAAAATCTGGAATCCAAGGATATTGCTCTGTTTTAACTTGTATTGAAACTTTATGCTTGAAAAAAGGAAAACTGTTGAAGCAGGAAGAAAAATAATAATGTCCAAATGTCAAAACAAGACAAAGCATAGTCAGTATTGGTCAGCTGTTGTCTTAAGGCTGGTTTCAGTGGGAAGTGGTAAAGCAGGAATAAGTTGCAGCCCCTCCTGTCGACTCCAGTGCAGATGTGGGATGGGAAGACAAGGTTGGACAGCTTTCCTGTGCATCTGTCTGTCCCACCAGCCAGGAGCACTGACCTCTTCTGCATCAGACCCACAGCACAAGCACAACTGCTCAGTGGATGCAATTTCTTCATGGATTGCTGCTCATGGTAATTAATATGTACAACATTAGTAACTGTTGAGACACAAAATGCTCTCTCAGCAAAGAAGTTATTGCTCTGCTGACCGTGTATTTTGCACTTTCAGTGAGGATTCTCTAAAAATATTGAAAATCGCTCAAAAATTTCTGAGAAAAAAGGTGAATCTCTATCATGTAAGCAAACACTATTTTCCCAAGAATGCTAGTTAAAAACAGCAACTAAAAGCAAGTTTAAATAGCCCAGGAAAAACAGGGCTTTGGCTGCTCTTAGCAAAGATGCCTAATTCCTCTGTAACTCTTAAATCTATATCTCTGGATGCAGAGTTTTTCTGCACACTGCAGAATGTTGCTTTCATTTGCTTTATGTTCATGCCCCTACTACGTCCGTTGCCTGCTGCTGAGCCAACATTTACTCTTTTCTCGTAACAGTACTCTGGTTTCATCATCTCAATATAATGAGGTTTGTATTATTTTTTTATTATAATAGAAGCAGCCTCAGGTCTTAATCAAGATATTGGGCTAATTGCTATGGAAACCTAATTAGACAGACCACGTCTCAAACTCTGTAAATATTTATACACACATTTAACCATCTGCATGCAAGCCAACCCACCCTGGCCATGGGAATGGAGCTTTGCACATGCTGAAGTGTTGATAGGGGTGGGAGTCTCCTTTAAGACAAAGTTTAGCTGTGCTGCAACAAGTAGAGAGGAGCGTGTAGCGGTAATCAGATTGGGATCGTGTGAGTGCAGATGAGGCTCAGATCAGATAGGAGCTGGGTTATGGGTTTGGGTTAATAGCTGTACGCAACTTTGGAGCTGCTGCACTTTTTTTAATTACCTTATAGAATAATAATTAAAAATATGTGAGTCAGTGTACCAGACACAAACATACATAGAGAAATACAGGGATGTATGAAGTCTCCTTGGCCAGAATAAACTAACAGGTGTCCTGTGCCATTTCTCAGCATAGCATTTTAAACATTATTTGAAAAACGTTCTTTAACTCAATTTTAGAACTGGTTTGCATGCATGAATCAGTTCAGATTTACATGTTTATTGCAGCAGAGAGAAAATTCAGTGTTAGCTTTGGTACAACCATTTTATACTGCCAAGGTATTAACTTTAGAAGCTGAATATATGGAACTAATCAAAACCCTTTCATAAACAGATTAATGAGGAGACAAAAATGCACAAGTACAAGCTGCTAAGCTTTGAACAGTCACATCTTCTACAATGTATTTATTTATTTATTTAAGTTAACAAGTATTTTAATTGGTTTTGTTATGTGTCGGTTTTGGTGGGGTGAATTTGTTAAACACAAAGAGCTGCTGGCACATAGAAATATAATAATGTAGCTGGAGAACCCAGCATGAAAGTCCATGTCCTGATGCTGATCTTTTATTTAGGGTTTTTCTCTCTGTCTTCTGTGTTTTCTTCATCCTCTTGCCTGAGCTTTGCTCCTTCATATGCAGCCCTCAAATTTTTTGTGCAATATTTGGTCTCCAAGGTGGGAACAGAGGTAGAGAACAAGGGCATTTAATTTGGCATAACCAGTATGACAGCATCCAACCAGAATAGTAGTTTCTCTTCCACAAAAGCTGAGGATCCCCTTCCCAAGACTTTCTACTGAAGCACATTGTCCATTTAATGTCATTTACTGCTAGTAAATAAACTTGTATATAGAAAGCAGTGAAATACTCCAAGAAAAAGAATGAAAACAACCCCAAAAGCAAAATCAAAAGAAATTACCGTGACCTGCTATAAACCCTGTGCTCGAAGCAGAGGGGGACAGAGAGGAGATAGGGCTGCTCAGAACAAATGTTTCCTGTGCTGGCTGAGTCACCACAAGGTTCAGCAGCGCAGTCCTGCTGGGGATGTCTCACTCCCCATTCAGGACTGTAAATTTCCTTCCTGAGTTTGTTAGCAGCAAACAATGTGTGCAAAAAAAAAAAAAATCCCAACAAAAAAACAAAACCAAACCCAAAAACCAACAAAAAACCAACAACAAAACACTCAGGCCCACTATAACTGCTGGTATTATGCAAAAGAGCTAATGCATAAGCAGTCTGCTGCATTTGGAGGAACGTGCAATGTGACACAAGCCACCGCAGAAAACTGGACAGCAGCTCTTCCAAACCTGGAGATAAAGAAGGGATCTTAACAGGGCTGGCAGAAAATTTTCCATTCAACACTTCTCTTTTAACCTGGCTCTTGAGTAACCTTATTTTTTAACTCCAAAGTTATGTCATTTCTGTACAAAATGTCACTTCTTACTAAACCAACCAAACAAGAATCTCCTCTCTCTTTGCTAATCTGAATAATTTTGACCCTGGGAAAATGTCAGAAGATATGCCTCGGCAAATTTTTAGTTCACATACACCAAGTCCTCATCATAATCCAAGGACAGGTTTCCCACCTGCTGTCCTAACACCAGGAAGAGCTCCCAGGAAAAAGGGATTAATGGGCAGGAGTATGGAAAACCAAGTCTGAGCAGGACAGCAGGCTCTGGGGGAGAATGGGGCTAAGCGTCCTGGAGCTCCAACTCTAGAGACAGCAAGCCTTAATTGCCATTTCCTATCATTCAGTTTTCCGCTGAGATACCAATTTTTTTCTTGTATGGAAATTACATTCCAATCACTGCCGAAGTAAAGCCTTCACCTAAGAAACTTCTGACTTTTCTTTGTAGCTGTCTCTTTCATATTTTGCCCAAAGCTTCAAGAAGAAAGAAAAAAAGCCATAGGATTCAGAGAAACTTGGTATTTCTCATGTTTAAAGGGGGAGTTTGTCATTTTAAAGTGAGTTTCTCTTTATATGTCAGAAAACAGAGTAGCAGAAGTGACAACAAAACACACAGCTATTTTTTGATTTGCAGTTCACTGCGAAGAGTTGTTTTCACCCTCTCCCCCTTCTCCCTTTAGGAAGAAGTGTTAAATTAGCAATGAAAACAGCACATTAGCTGACAGGTACTGCAAATAATCTAATCATGAGACAGCATTAAAAAAACCTATTCAGCATGTTGTGGATGTTGGGGTTATTTTCTTCAGCAATTACATCTGAGGAAAGCTCTCCTTAGATATTTAATGGGTTGCAGCTAAAGAATTTTTAAAGCACATTTCAGAGCTGATGGAATTGAAAAGGATCAAGTATGTCTTAGTCACTGCTAAGTTTTACAATTGATTATGGCACATCCCAAGTCAAGCTCCTTCCATAGGAAGCTGGCAATGCCTAACACCAAATGCTGCAAAGGAGAGTCTGTGTAGGCATAAAAGGAGAACACAGTGCTGGGTATTGTGAGTAAAAAGCCTTATTCAGCCGGGGTCCAAAAGTGACTTTTTTAATGCTTATTTTTAACTAACTGTGAACTTCTGCAATAAGCACTGAGTGCTATTTGGCTCCTTAAATAGCTGCAATGACGAGCTGGCACTTGCTCCAGTTAGTATATGAATTTATGGAGCTGTTGTCACACGCTTTGTTAGAGGAAATATATGATGGTTCTGTCATAGGGACTGGACACCTATAATTCTCATTTTCTTTGCCTGCTCATAAATCCCTGCTGCTCAGCCACACCATTATTATACTTGGGTTGCTGCTCTAATCCCCTCGCCGGAGTGAGGCTATCGCAGCGCCTTGCAGGGGAAGCGCTGAGTCACCAGTATCACTCCAGTGGAGATGAAATGCTGCACAGGGCTGGTGACTGCCTGTGCTGCAAAGGAGGTTCAGGCATGTACGTCTGCTTCAGGGGCATGCTGACAGATATATAACGGCCAGATGCTGAAAAGGCACTGGGTGCCTTGAAAATGCCACTTTTTTTGTGTGGGTTTTACTATCTTGGATAAGGTTTCATGGGTTTTGGTGACTGACTGGCACCAAGGCAAAGGGACAAGCTTTGCTTTTCAATTTCCTCTCTAAGACCCAAGAAAGGGCATTTGCTGCTTCTTGCTGTTTAGAGCAGTACTTGGCTTATTGGAGCGCAAGTCTTATGAGGAGCAGCTGAGAGAGCTGGGGTTGTTTAGTCTGGAAAAAAGGAAGCTGGGAGGGCCTCATCACTCTCTACAACTACTGGAGGTTGTAGACACAGCTGGGGGTTGGTCTTTTTTCCCACCTAACAAGTGATAGGTCAAGAGGAAACAGCTTCAAGTTGTGCCGGAGAAGATTTAGATTGGTAGTAGGAAAAAATTCTTCACTGAAAGGGTTGTCAAGCATTGGAACAGGCTGCTTGTGGAAGTGGTGGAATCGCCATTCCCAGAAGTGATCAGCAAACTTATAAATACGGTGTTTACAGACACGGTTTAGTGGTGGACCTGGCAGTGTTACGTTAATGGTTGGACTCAATATTAGCAGCCCTTTCCAACCTATTCTATTCTATTCTATTCTATTCTATTCTATTCTATTCTATTCTATTCTATTCTATTCTATTCTATTCTAT
>JAWWLV010000011.1:10253326-10270310 GCA_035041135.1 Platyrinchus mystaceus
TCTATTCTATTCTATTCTATTCTATTCTATTCTATTCTATTCTATTCTATTCTATTCTATTCTATTCTATTCATTCTGTTCTGTTCTTCCCATCTCCACACATTTTGCTCAGGCCAATTTACCAGCTACTCAGGACTTGGTTGTGTGTGCATATAGCCCTGCCTTGCCCCTCAGGCCTCCGATGGATGACACTCGAGCAGTGTGAGAGCCTTTGTTGCTCAGACATTCTCAGTCTCGCTGGGCTCAGGGTGGGTTTGATCATGCTGGCTGCCCTCTCGGCCCCCCTGCCTTTGCTGCAGCGTTACTTTTTGTCTAACGCTGGAGCCGCTCCGTGCACGGCAGCTCTCACTGCCTCTGGCTTTGCTTGTCGAGTCAGTCCCTTCTCTCTGCTCCTATGGCCTCCAAACCTCTTTCATCTTGCCCTGCCACGCACTGCAGCCGCCTTCTTTCATCCTCTCCTCTCTGCCTGTGGGAATGCCCTTCTAAAGCCTGTGGTCAGTCTCATCCAAATTGCTCTCTGAGGAGCCCTTGTGTTGCTGCTGCATCTTGTGTGGCAGTGGGTGCCTCGCTGAGCCCCACGTCAACCCACACCGTACCGGTAGCGACTGCTGCTCTCTTGCCTGACCCCCAGGAAATTACTGCTCTCTCTCGTGCCTCTGTTTCTCTTTTTGGCTTTCATCTGTCTTTTTTTCCTCTGGCCAGAGGCTGCTGTGTGTGACAAGCCTGACGGTACCATGACAGCCTGGCCTCAGCTGGGAATGCTGCCGTAACACGGATAATAACTGCAGAGCTGTGAGCCATGTCCCTGCTCTGGCCCTTGTCTGCACCAAACACATCTGGCCTGTCTCTCATGTCCACTGTTTGGAGACAAGTTAGCCCTCCCAGGGAGGTTTTGGTTCTGTGGCCGCTCCTGCACCTTTGTGGGGACAGCAAAGACTGAAATGTGGCTGTGTTTTATTCCCAGCATTGGGATGACTGCACTGGGGGAGAGAAGGGGGTAAGCTGTGCCTACATCCACCCATGACCTGGCTGGCAGCCCAGGAGACACCAAGAGCAGCAGCTGGGGGTTGGAAAAGCACTGGGTTTTTGCTAGGTGAACTCCTATTTCTCCAGGTCCTCTCAAGGTTCCCAGGGAGCTACCGAGCATCTGTGACTTGTCCCAACAGCTTGCAGAGAGCCACACTCAAGGAAAGCCATACCTGTAGGAAGGAAAGGTCCTGAGGACAGCTACCACAACCATTGCCTCAGGAAGCTTGTAGCTCTCAAAAAGATGCTGTATTCTCTTGAGTGGCTCCTGCAGGGACTCTTATCCATGGGCATCACCACAAGGTCTCCTAGGACCAAATCCCTGCAGCAGCCATGCACTGAGATGCCATGCAGCTTTGTCAGCTGTTGAGTGTCCCTTCACCCCCTGAGGGGCTCAGGGATGTCCCATATCTGTGCTGTAAGCAAGCATGGAGAGAGTGGATGGAGACACAGAGTCTCTGTCCCCTTCCCCCAGCACCATGTGTCAGCCCATTGCACTGGAAAGTGGTCTATTGATCAGGATTCGCTGCCAGTTACTTCCCGGAGAAGCAAACAGTGATTGAAGCAAGGTTTGTGCCTTTGAGACATACTTTCCTCCCTGGGGCCGAGCACTTATCTCCTGCTCCACCACCAGAGCAAGAGGGAAGGGCATAAGCCAGCCCAAGGCTATTGTTGCCTCCTAAAAGGCAGAGTGATGGAGATGGCCAATGATGGGCACCCACTGGAGGAGCTTAATCCCTGCTCATCCCATTTTGACAATAAAATTACAGGTTTTGATAACAAAAGCTTCCACCTGGAGAGCTCAATAAAAGCACAGGGAAGTGTTCATTCTAGGCAGGAATTTGCTCTACTATTCTGCTCCTCTGGAGCTTTCATAAGTAGGTTTCTTTGCTACCACAACATAAAGAACACCCCTTTCATAATGAATTGCCTTCAACTACCATGAGCCAAGTTTAGGGTTTGGGGTTTTTTTTGCTTTTGTTTTTTTTTAAATGTGGGAGCATAGAAAATTAAATCTCTGTTGGATTTTTTTAAGCAATTATTTTAAGCACTGTGAATAAACAGGGAGTGCCTTACAAACACCTGTTATTTTTCCCATCGTGAGCTTGGCTGCTGCTGAACAGTCAGAAATGCTGCTTTTTATAGGATAAAGTGTGTTTATCTGGCAGAGAAGAATAGGGTTTGTTTTCACCACAGAATAATGCACTGGGTGCTGTATAAAGTGCAGCACCAACTTTTTTTGAATAGGTGGCATGTGTTCTCTGGCTTCCTCTTGGTTACTGACAGATTGGTGAGATTCAGTTGCTTCCATCATAAAAGAGGCACCTGAGACCTGGGCTTGAAGGAACTGGGACCATTTCACTACCCACTTCTCAAAACTTCCGGGTTTGCTGTGGAGATGAGCTGCAGCGTAAGAATGGATTCAGATCTGGCTCTCAGCCTTCTTCTGAAGAAATTGGGGGGTGCCAAGTCTGGACTGCTGAACTTCAGTAGGAGTAAAGTCTATCTCACAGTCCATATTCCCAACATGCACTGAAAAAAAGGAAGATATGGAGACAGTTCTGGGAGATTCTCATGATCAACTGCTTCTTCCTTACGCCTTTTCCCTATCTCCCTGTCTAGATGCTGCAGGCTGACAGTACCATGGGGACAGGGTGAGGGTTGCTTCCTACACCAGTGCAAAAGCAGAGCAGTGCAGGGACCTGAGGCAGAGGGATTACAGCAGCAGTTGGTTTGCTGAGCTGACCTGATTGAGCTGACACTTCCTTCTTTTCCAGCCTTAACCTTTGCTGAAGGTTGTCACCTCCTCTCGCCTGTCTTCCCTCTGGGTGGGGGGATGCTACAGAGCAGCTGAGCAGGAACCTTGTGAGCAGGACATGGCCTGAAGGAAGGGAAAGAAGAGGTCAGAGGTGGTTGGGACTCCATAGCAGATGAGACAAGGCACAGGGCTGACAACAACGGATCTGCAGCATGCACTTGGCATTTCAGGTCAGGTTTGAGGTGACCCGACCAGTGACCATTCCACAGAGACAGCCGAGATCCTTTGTCCTCCTTCCCTCAGGTAGCAACCAACCACCAGTGTTATTTTTCAAGTACATGTGCCAAGACAGCAAGGCTCTCTAATGAGCTAAGACAAGCATCACATTAGCCCCTAGCAGGGATTATTTTAGTAGGGACACTTGCAAAGCTCTATTGTAGCCATCCAGCAACTGCTCTGCCTCCTGTGTTTTGCTAGTTGTTAGTATGGGAGGAAGTTTTTTACTGAATTTCCTTGCTTCTCTGGAGTTTCCCATCAGGGCACATTCTGAAGTTCAGTTAAAGACCAGAAAGAGGAAAGAGGTGAAGGGACACTGGGATTAACTGACTCCTGTTAGTGTTTGTGCTTTTGAGCAGTTCAGTTAACTATGTGGCTGGTTTTCTCCCTTCTCCTGCTGGTCTGTTACTGATTCTGCACTGGACCTGTGCTCTGCCACTTGAGGTGCCCTGAGCAGGATGTGGCACGGGGAGAGGAGAGGAGGAGGATGCCACGTGAAGCAGAACAGAGATTTGCACACCAGACTTGCTGGTTTAGCAAAGCACTGCAAGTCAAGCAAAGCTGCTTGGGCTCTGAACAGCTGAGAGGGAGGCAAAGAAATCTTACCAGTTTTACTCCTGCTGTCGCTCTTTAAATGTGTGAGCATGTAGGCAGCCAGTCTGCACTGCTCACTCTGAGCCTCTGCACGGTGAATGGGGACACTCAGAAACCTTCACCAGCTGTTGGGTAGTGTCAGAAAGGATGGTTTTAGTGGTTAAGGTGTAAGACAGGTAGCAGAGACCAGGCTTCCATCCCGGGAGTTGTTAGCAGTAAACTGTGTGTGAACAAAACCCTCAGGCCAAAATTTTCATTGCCCTGCCCTTCTGAAAATCAGGCCACGAATTGCGTAAATATGGGTGTAGGTACCTAGCAGTAGGCAGCCAGTTTGGAACATTTTGGCTTTAATCCCTGTGCCTGAGTTACCTCATTTATAAAATGGGGATAATTCTTTGCTACCTCGAGGGATGCTCTGAAGCACAACTCTATTGATGCTGGTAAAGCATGTCCCAGCTCGCTGGGTAGCTATTATTCTATACTTGACAGAAATTTGATATGGCAGAGCTGAACAAGTGCTCTTGGTGTAGTTTTCTCTGTTGCCAGTGGACCGCCTTTGAGCCACAGTTCCTCCCCCAGCAGAGAGACAGAGGGGACCAGGTACACTTTTGGCATCACCACAGCTCCAGCCTGCAGCTTTAAAAAACCCCAAATATCCTAATAGCTCTGCCCCTGCCTGTCACTGCTCCAGGATACTCGGACTGGACACAGGACGTGCATCTTTCCCCCTAAGGAGGGAAATAAGATTGCCAGGACACAGGGTTGGGTGGCTTTGGAAGCTCCTTCTGTTAGGATCAAATTGTTTTTATATCTTCTGGAGTTTACGTGCTTTGCTTTCATGTAACATGAACTCAGCACCTCTGCTCCAGGGCCAGACTTGTGCAGAAGTCAATTAAAAGACCAAATTGATTCAGAAAAGCTCCAGATTTGGACACTTTTCTTCTGGGATAAAGGAACCTCCTCCTCTACTTCACATGAGCTGTTGATACCAGGAAGCTTTCCATCAATATTCCAATACTGAAAAATCTTTAATTCAGTTCATGATTTCCACATCATTTTCATAGTCAGCAGCAAGACACTCTTTCCAATAGAACTGTGCTCCTTCCTCCCAGCAACTTATTTCAGATACTCCTAGGAGAAACATGGATTATGCTAAGAAACACATATTTATATTTCAAAAACTCTAATGCAACACAATTCTTATTTGCACAATGCTGGCAGAACAAACACCTCAAAATCTTGCACTTAGAGTCACTTCTAAATTTGAATCATAAGATGTAGAGAATAAGATTTTTTAATTGAAAAACTGCCTGCTTGGTTTTCATCTTCTGTCCTGTTGGAAACTAAAGCATAGAGGAAACCTTGGGATAAGCATGCTATCCTAGGATTTTCTCTTTGGACTCATCCTCAGGGTGAGGTGATTAAAGTTTGGGTGCCTATCTTCAATGACAGCTACTGTATCCTCTGAGTTACAACCCTCAACATAATGACAAATGAACATCCATGCCCACCTTTGCACCCAACTGGTTTCATATCAGGTAGTTTCACTGCCCACACGTAGGTTAGATAAAAGAGAAGTCTTCATTTCTTTTGCAATCCTCTTACCTCCTCAGAAACCTTCCGCAATCTGCATTGTCTTGAACAAAGGGTGAGCTAAAAGATGAGTGGGATACTTCATTATAACCTCTGGCTGTGCAATGAGTCACACCTGTGATTTTGAAATGCAAAGTAATAAATTAAGAGGGCAGTAGTGAGATTGAGCTGACAACCTGATAATAAAAATACTGGGCAACTTGTCAACTTGGGCTGAGCAACTAAAGAATGACACTTTTTGCCAAACACAGGCAAATGAAAGGCTCTCTTTGCTGCACTGGTGTCATGTTGTGGCCAATAGCAATGTCTAGTGGTTCAATAAAATGTAAACACCAACTATATTTTCTAGAGCCAAGTTTTCTTTTTGCCCTCATGAAGAAGGAAGGTTAGCATGTAGGAGTCTGAAGTAAAGATTGAGAGGTGGGACTCTGTCTTATGCCAAGAGAAAAATCTCTATGACTTAGTTTACCTGAATGCAGACTTTATAAATGGGGTTTAGAAAAGTTTAATTACTATTAGTCTGATTTTCAGAGAGAAGGCACTCATAAATATTTTTTATTCATTTATCACCATATACAGTCACCTCACTACAGCTGTCAAACTAACTGTCAAACTCTTTTTTTCAATTACTTTATTTGCTCAGCATACATGAGTGTGCAGTGTGGGGCAGTCCAGCTGCCTGAGCCATCTCAGTGTACACAACTCTGCAAAGACACGGTGCAATGTACGGCCAACAACACAGGGCACAACTTCATGGGGTAGCTTTGCAGGAGAAGAAACAGCAAAATGCCATTCTCCCACCATCATCTGGGTTCAGCAGCAGTTTAACACCCTTTACATGGTGATGCCTTTTCATAAAACAAAAAAGAACGAGAAAACAAACAAACAAACAAAAAACCCCAACCAACATAAAAACATCAAACAGAATTTGGGTAGGAATCAGTGCCTTTCCTCATGGAAAGAACAAAAAAAAGGAAAAGACTTGTCACCAACATGTCTTCTCCTTCGGGTGACTGTATGGATAGGTATTTGCTACCAGGAAAGCCTCTGTTGTTCTAGGCAAAGAGCTCACTCTCTTTGTCTGTGAGGGGGAGGAATGCTCTCAGTGTTTTTTCGGAGAAAGGCGGGGCTGCAGCTGTGTAGATGAGATGTTCACGTGGAGGTCTGGCATGACCCAACATTGTCATCAGGACAGAACATCCCCAAATCAAACAGAAAATTTCTCAATGGAGTAAAATCCCTACTGAAAACATGTACAGAAAGCTAATCTCAGTAGCAATGTGAGAAAGCTCCTACCAGGATGACAAAACTTCTGGTCTTTAAAGATGAAGTTTAAAAAAATTGCAATTTTTTTTTCTCTTTTTCCTATAATTCCAATAAACATGGCGTTGGTGAATGGACATTCTGGTATGAGACAGAGCCACTGTGTTGCTTGTAAGTGGGCAAAGTACAGCATATTTTACTTTCTGGATGCTGTAAGTGGGATCTCTTCGCTTTTGAGCAGTGCTCAAATAAAACAAAGCACTGGAGTTTTTTGCCCATCACTACAGTTGCACATTTAGTTTCATGGTGTGACATCTGGGCTGAGTTTGTGTAAACTCCAATGTCTGAAATAATGACATTTCCAGCCAATGGTATAGCAGTGATTGAACTGCCAAGGATGTACCCATTTGTAGCAGCTCTGAGCTGGAGGATAGCTCATGGACTGGATAGCTGATTTCTTTGCACATACAAGCACCTCTGAACCAATCATCATTATTCCACTGGTCATTTTTCTGTCTTCAGTTTCAGAACTTGTAAGGATTTGGCTTGCCAGGTGCTGGATACTGAAATGACAGAGACAGATCTAGATTGCACCTAGCTGGCAAGTGGAGAACACCATTTTTAGCAGGAAGTATATCTTTTTATATTGCAGCAAGATAATTGATGTATTACAGTAGGTCAGCACTGTCTTGAGGGATTTGGGGCAATGGGACAGTCTGTATCCCAGTGTCATTCACAACCTCATGTTCATATTACATCCTGCAGTAGTACATGTCTGTGCCTATATTTTATAAAAACCAGCTCCAGGTCAAGATGCCAAATTGCTCTTGAAGCAAGTGAATCTGGCAGCAAGGAAAGAGCTTGGGCCGTCTTCTTGGCCACAAAGTGGTGATGGAAAAGTAAACAGGACAGATGGCGGTTGCTGTAACAGATACCTGGCACTGCTAAGCCTCTGCTTTGTCACTGCACCCAGTGAAAACCTTAAGAAAAACCCCCACTTCCACAAGCATGTTCATGGATTTAATTCAGTGGGACCTAGGACCTAGAAAAGCCAATCAGACACATGTCCATAGCAAACAACCCTTTAGAAGGTGTCATTGCTACAATTGCAACCTGTTATCTTTAACTCCTCGATCTGAATGACCACATACTTATTTACATCCATCACTATGACCAAAGACTTGAATTTGTACTCTTAAATATGCAGTGAGGCATGTCTCTTTCTCCACGCTGCTGCTTGCCAGGGAATGCATAGATAAAGCAAGGTGCTCCCTCCTGTCACCAAGGACAATGTGCTCTTATTAGTCAATAGCTGCTGGCAAGCCCTGGAGGCTGGACATGCTTCTCGTTTCAGCAACCTGAAGTGAACGTGGAAAGCACCTGGCTACAAGGGCTGTAAACAAATAGAGACTTGACTGGGAGTTGCCACATAGCACAGGAGTTTAAGTGATACACAAAGCAAGATACCTCCTATTACTAAGGAAAATTCAAGCCACCGTTTGTCCCTGCGTGGTTCTGTTTTCCAATGCCAGCACAATGACAATCCCGTCAAGAGACAGTTTGGGATGGAGGATTCACTGGGCCTGATGCAATGTTCTCAGCCTGGGATCAGATTAGTCCTAACCCAAGATCTTATGCAAATCCGACGCTGAAGGAAGCTTGAGAATGAAATAAGAGAAAATCCCCCTGATCAAGGTTGCTGATAAAAGCAATCGCCTTCAGCTGGTGAGCAGCACCGCCCACAGCCTGGCTGCTGGTGTGCCAGGCTGGGCAGGGGCTCGGGAGGCTAATGACAGTCCAGCACACCGAGTGCGCCCATCAGGTAGGAGGATAACAGGATGTTGTCCCATCCCACGCACAGAACAGCTCTATCTGAGCAAGCAGGAGGCCATGCCAAAAACGCGAACAGAGGCAAACATATATTTCACATTGTATGTGGGGAGTGCTGGGGCAGCTGTACTGAACTCTCAGCTGTAATGGCTGTGTGGAGGGGTTGAGTGTAGGCACCATGGACCCTCCATTTTCCTAGGCTTGCTAGATATCCATGCATTATACATCTACTTTCTAGTGTGGCCAAGATTTGGGAGTTAAGAGGTCTTCAGGGTGACTGTGCTTCCCACCTGCTTACAGACAGTACTCACAGAGCATTTATTGTGGTGTCCCTTTGGTGGGAAGGTATCTACTCTAGTTATCCCAATTATTAGGAACGCAACCAGGTCCCACAATTTGTTTCACACAAGCTGATAAATGCCATTCAAATGGCAGCACCTTCTCTCCCCTGCCCTCAATGCACAGGGTACACACTGCAGTGAAGTACAAAGCACCGCAATTGCAGAAACACCTTCTAGTAGCCACTGTGATCCCTGATAATTACTCTTCTTAACCTTCCCTGGTGCCTTACAGATGCTTGATGGCTGCTCAACAAGGCCAACTGCGTGTCCTACCTGCGCAAGACTCTTGGTATCTGGTATCAATGTGACTAAGACCGAATTGCAGGTTCTGTCACTTACCATTCCCAAGAAACTTTCTCCCGAAGGCAGTCAAGGCACAGGGACTGCCACGGCAGGTATTTCTCCCAATTAAGCAAGTGAGCAGTGCTATGTGGCTGGTTGACATTTAGAGCACAGCAGAGGAAGACAGATTGGGGGAAGATGTTGCAATATTGTTTGTGTTGGCAGTGGGTTGGGTTGCGAAAAAGCCCTAAGAGAAAGTAACAAACAAAGGGTGTGTCAGGAAAGGAGGTTGAGTTCAGAAACTTTTGCACAACGTGCAAGCAACACGTGCAAGAGCCAGGTGATTCAGAGCTGCCTTTCCTACGCTCTTGTGACCTAAATCCCCCAATAAAAGGGACTAGTATGTGTAAATACAGCAAGAGCCTCCTGGCCTCTGGACCTGGTTTTCCAGGAAGAGCTCTTCCTCCTTGCCCTGTTGTACAGAATGACACACTTAGGTGCATCATGGATGTTTTTATGGTTGTGTTAGGAGACTCAGGGACTGTTTAAGACCAGGCTTGGGAGTAGTGGCCCAGTATTTTAGGTTTTGCGTGGTTGGGTCTCTTCTAACATAAAGTTTCTCTTTACATTGCCTCTTGCAAGTCAACTCTTGTATGATTATTTTAGATTCTTTCCTTTTTTTTTTTTTTTTCTCCAGAATAGGAAACAGCTTTAGTTTGCTTGGAGGAGCAGAAGGTTAGTATTTCATGTGTGTGATGTTTTCATAGGATCATGGAATGGTTTGTGTTCTAAGGGACCTTTAAGATCATCTAGTTCCAAAGCACTCCCATGCGCAAGGGTGCCACCCACGAGACCAGGTTGTACAGGGCCCCATCCAACCCTCAAACATGTCCAGGGATGCTTTAAGAAGTACTGTGTTGGTCTGGGCTTCTAGAAGAGCATAGCAGGCAGAATCAGCAATACCTCTTGCTTACAGGAAAAATGTACTTTGCAGCTTCTTTTGGAGCTCCAGGAAATAAGTGCAGGTGTTCCCTGGTCCTTCATTTCAACACACAGTTATTGTTTCATCTGCTGTGGGAGCTCCTCTATAGCACACTGCTGTGTCACTTTACAGTAAATTTTTCTGAGGCCATGATATTTCCTGGGAGGAGTGTCTATGAGACATCCATGAATTTTTTAATCCCTTGGGGACCTGTTTAGAGGTCAGTCATTGCTTTCTACCATTTTGGACAGCTTTTCACCCCATCTTGCATGGCCAAGAGGAGATCACACAGTGATGCTGACTCAGTGCTACAGAGAGGGGTTCTGTCAACAGGCACTGATGAGGCAAGATGATGCAGTGATGTCATGAGGGTGGAATCTGCATATCCTGTTGGAATAAACAGACAAATGCCAAGTCAAGCTCCTCCATAATCTCTTGCATTCTTAGTTTTTTTCACCATCATTTGTGATTCAGCCTTTGAGGCACCTGGTATTTGTCTGTTTTTTCCCATTACTGAATCATGTTCTCATTTGCACATTATTCCTTGACTGAATTTCCCCAATCAGTGTCTAGACAGATATTGCTGTTTTGCAAGGAATACAGGTGGAAAAGCACATTTTTACTCCTGAGGATCTCAGAAGCTTTTCTGAGAGGCAGAAAGTTCGCTCTCTTCTTTGAACAGCATACAGACTATCAAAAATCAGACACTGGCATGGGCAGAGATAGGAACACAGTGTGTAGGAACACAGTATTCAGGTAGGGTGGCCAACGCAGTGCTCGACTGTGTCTTAGTCTCTATAAATCAGCCAGATGTCTCACAGGCAGAATAGCACAAATAAGGTCTCCAGAAAACCCTCAAATCCAGTGAAAGAAGAAACTTTATGAATCAGCATGGTGTGTATTGAGGTCAGTGAGGAGGAAGGCAGAAGGACATTAACAGGAGATAGTAATTTATTGAAACACTGCAGACCTGAGAAAGAAGAGTAGGAATTGTTGATTTCAGAGATCATGTGCAACAACTGCCAGACAGGGGACTTCTGTTCTTCTCTCCTGGAGTATGACCTCCATTCATACTTTAGCTGCTCTGGTTTATGTCTGTATGTTGTAGCTCCAAAACCCTCAGAGCTGAGTTCGTCTGCAATATTTTTATGTAATGCATTTATTTTAACAGCTTCCCTACATGGACTGTGTGCAGTTCTTTGGGGACAAGGCCATTTTTCAAAGTTAGTGCTGCAGAGACAATAAAAAAGAGCTAAAAGAGATTAGAGTTTTGACTCTTACTATATATCAGGGAAATCTTACTGGAAACCTCAGACAGATGCACAGTAAAAAGGCTAAGCATGCTGCTTCTGTGATATATTTGCCTGAAATTGCTAGAAGACTCATATAACTTTTCCCTGTTTGCACTTCCGAAACATATTGCTTCACTCCTTGATCCAAAATTTGAGTAGTTCATGCTTGAGAAACTGCAAACCAAGGGGCATTGGCTGATAACCACATAATGGTGCTGCTTTTTCATCCTTTTTTTTTTCTTTTTTGGTGTATGTTGACAGCACATAAATCATGGTAGCTTTCCAGATAGTTATATTGGTAGAGCTCTGCTCCCAGTATTTAAAGGCAAATCTTGCAATATGGGGACTGAATATCAGCAGAGCCATGGTCACTATCACTGTCAGCTTAGCTGCAATAAAAGGAGGTTAAGCCAAATTGCATCGGCTGCAGGCCTCTGTACAACAGTCACACTGGCTTTGTTTATTACGGACTAAGAGGGAGCTCATGGAGAGTTAACACAGCTCAGCTGATACACGGTAAATTGCTAAGCTGGTAAGTCTTGAGTCCTTATTTTCTGATTCAGATCTGACACAGGAAATGGAAGACAATAATTAATGAGTGGAAGAGGAGATACGGTTTTACAATAGAGAGAGATGGTGAGATAACCTTATTACATATTTCATTGGATCTTTTACCAAACATATGATAGACTCATTATAAAGGGTGCACAGAACAAAGGAAACATTGACATTTAAAGAGATTCTGCTCCGGAAAGCAGCCACAAAATTGGCATGATGGGTTTCCATGACTTTTATGTTTAGCTTTCGGGTGAAGGAACAGCTTTGTGTCTATTAGATCTGCAAACTGTTGCAGTGTGGGACTTACACTGATTTTGAGTCTGATGAGATTTTGGTCTTCAGGTATGCTTCTGTTCCTTCCTCCATCTCTTTTTTTTTTTTTTTTTTTTTTTTTTTTTTTTTTTTTTTTTTTTTTTTTTTTTTTTTCCTTTTTTTTTTCTTTTTTTTTTCTTTTTTTTTTCTTTTTTTTTTTTTTTTATAAACTTCTTTTTCCATGAAGGCCAGGTAGCAGCAGCCTCTCCTCCACTGTTTTCTTTGCTTGGTTTTTCATACTTGCTCACAGGGTAGGGCTGCTTTTCCCACTACGTTGTTGCAGCTTCAAAGCTGCCTTCACACAAGCTTATACCACCTTAGTTCAATCAGTGTGAACTTTTGCATTTGATGATCTACGTTATCTGTAGAATGTCTTATCCTTGTTCATTTAAAAAAACTCTTCTAACCAACTAGAGCTGAAAAAACAGTTCTGTTGATACTTAGAGGGTCTGCATAGCCTTGTGCCCTGATTTAGTTAAAACTTCTTAAAGCTGCACTCTTTTAAATTAGTGACATTGAATATACACTCAATATATTGGAAACATCATACTTGAAGTATGTAAGCGCACTGGTGGAATTGAAGCAGTGACAATACTGGAATAAATATATGGGGTGAGACAAAACTGCATCTAGCTTTGTGTCACATCTCTCTGGCAAAGCACCCTCGTCAGACCCCACGGCTCCCTAGGTGTCTTTGGGAGCAGTGGCTGCTGCCTGGTTACATTTGGGATCACTTGGAACATGGCGTGTTTCACGCTAGTTAAAGTCTCATAAAAACCTGTTGGTAACAACCAAACAAAGGGCTGCACTGAGGCCATTTTGCTCTTTCTGAAATGACGTTTCTCAGGATTTGGGTTCACAGGAAATTGCAACTTTCCGGTTTGATTCAGGAAAACATGAAATGTCAGATTTTTCTGTGGAACAGAGATTTTGGGCACTCATTCAGCTTAACCAGCAGGTGAGGAGAGGCTTAACAGTAGCACACGGAGTTAGCGTCTACCGCAGTAATCCCTTGAGCAAAGAGCGCATGAGGCTGGAAAGCTCTGAAAGGGAAGTCAGAATGACCCTAACAGAAAACCTTTCCTAAAGGAAACCACATCTGTTCAAGCTGGCATGCAGGACTGTTCTCAGGAGGAGCGGGATGCAAAGTTCAAGGGAACTGCCTGCGAAGACACACGGTGATGGTGCTGGGGTTATATAATGTGCCTTGGTGTGAGGAAGCTCTTTGTTCTATTTACAAATCCCAGTAATACTGACAAGGAAACTCCAGTGGCTGCCTTCCAAAGACAACAATGAAGAAAGAAAGAAAGGTGGGTTTTTCTTTGTCTTGCAGCTCCCATAAATCCCCTCCTATTCTGAAATGTGATTTTTAAAATTATTTTTCCCCCCATGTGTAATCCCATCGCAGGTTTTACAAGTGTAATTACAAAGCAATCAAACGTGGGAGCAGTGAGGAAGAGTGCACCAAGGAACCCTGAGCCTGTTTGTTTGAAAACTCCACAGGTGCTGGTTACAACTTTGAAACACCAGGGTTATTGTGTCTGGAGAGTATTGTTTCATCCACAAAGAGGTCAAATACCGGAGAACATTCTTGGATCTTATGTGAGATTTAAGTCAGACTTGTTTCTCAAAGACTATCTCATAATACAGTTTATCTGATACAAAAGTTCCCAAACCCTGAGAAAACTCGGGGTGAGATTGGAACACCATGGGAGAGGATAGAGAAGAGGTCGCAAAGTCATGAATAATGCAGAGAAAAAGAATAGGGAATGATTAATCACTCTTTCCTATAGCACAAGAACACTGATTTTCATTTAAAAAAATCACAGTAATTTTTCTGTGCAGAAACAGGCTGTTATACAGAGACTTCACTAAGCTAATCCCTGGGACTTTGCCTCTACCACTCACTTTTCTCTACTTCTCAGTAAACATTAGACTGAATGGTGTAGCTGTAATGTCCTCTGGGTATAAACTTTGGTACCTGTTACTAAATCCATTCTATATATTTACTGGTGAATGATTTGGCTGTAGACTAAAACTGAGCTGCAGTACTTAGGCCATTCTTGCTATTCAATGAGAGATTTATTCTGTGAGATCCACATCTTCATCTTTAGCTATTAACAAGTTCCCATTTAATTTCCTTGGTATTTTGTGGAAAAAGGCACTCATTTGGTAAAAGCACATTGTAAAAGAACTACAAGGTAGGGATAGTCCTCCTGAGTCTTGTTCAAACTCCATTTCAGACATCAGGAGTCCTTTATCTCAGCTCTCTATCTAGGAAAATATTTACCCATTCTCATGACCTAATCACAGGAAGGGGCCAGGGCCCAATTTTCTCGTTTGCCTGCCTGTCTCATCGTGGGGTGAGGCTTGATGCAGGGTGTGTACCAGTCTCAGGTCCTTGTGCAAAGCTTGCAGTTGGTGTCCAACACCAACAGCATCAACCAGTGCAATGCTCTGGGTGCTTATGACAAGGTCTGAGCACTTTCAAATGCTTCCTGGTGATATTCAGCTTCTCCATCAGTGCCTTCCTACCATGTGTGCAGTGTGGCCACCTCATCTAAGAATCTTTGGAGCAACACTGAGGTGGATAAAGCAAGGCCGAGTGGATTGTTGTCCCTACCTGAATGAAAAGAATGAGTGAAAGATCTTAACTGAAAGGTGCTGGAACCATTCTGCTTAGGACAAAAGCAGAGCAGGAGACAGCCCAGATGAAGTCATGAACATTCAAAGAGTTGAGTTGCTGTGTTTCCACAAGTAAAGATGCAACCTGATATCTCGGTAATAAGATAGGGTGGAGACGGTTTTATTCTTAGGTTGCTTGTTGCCTTAAACCCTCCTGCTCTGTAATGCTAAATAAAACAAATACTTTAAGGATATAGCTCAGTATCCCTGATCACCTGCCCAAAGGGAGGAAACAGAGAGTTGTAAACAGCTGACACATAGGTGTAGCCAGCTTTTGATTTAATAGTGGAGAAAAGTGGCATTTTTCAGTCCATGTTTGGGAAGGGTGAGGTGCTGAACACATAAGATGGGCATCCAGAAGTTCTGCAAATGCTGGAATAATATGGCTGAAATGTAGGCAGGATAATACAAATACCAACTGAAATTTTTTCCCTGTAGTAGGTGAGGGCCTGACAAATATGGGTGACACCAAAATGTTGGCTTTCCTGAAATTTTGAAGCCATTTGACTCTTTCTAAAAGCTCTGTGCAGATCAGATATTTCTAAGTGTATTGCCTCAAGCTCACAAGCTCAGAGTGGATTACCAGCTCTTGACAAGAGCAGTACCATGCTCCTGGAGCTGTGGTGGCTGTGATGGGTCTATAGCATCAAACAGGTAATTGAAGTAGCCATGTCCTGAAAGAGGAGACAGAGTACACATAGGTTGGTCTGACATCTTATGTATTTGCCAAGACACCAGTGAGATCCTAAGGTTTATCCAGAGCTGCCGTCTCGTAATAGTTGAGCGCAAACTCAGTGTTATCAGGTTATTACACTGAAGGGAAGGGAAGATGGTGCTTCCAGCGCACATTTACTCTCCAATTGTCCACTAGATTAGAGACAAGCAATTTGGAAGAGATCTCTAAGCAATCTGGTTTAGCTCTCTGCAGACATTCCTCTCCAGCCGCAAGCAGCTCATGAGCAGTTTAAGCCCAGCTCCAGTGCCAGGGATCTGTCACCTCACTGGCAGCAGGGCTGGGCTGCCTCCTCGGTGATCCAAATTTTTGATGGTGTGAGGAAATGTGCATGCAGGAACAGCTGAGCCCAGGGATGGTGAGGTGCCCTGCATTGCCTCTGTGTCCCACAGAGGAATGGATCAGATGAAGCAGCCTCTGGGCAGAGATGCTCTTGGCTGAGGTCAAACAGATGGGTTGCAATGGGTCTTATAAAAATTGTTGAGTCAGTCTGTACTTACATGCTATAAGGTGTACAGAGTTCTGAGGGTAACTAATGGAGGTAGCGAGTTCATCACTTTAATACCCGAGTGTGATCTCCCAGGGGCTGGGAAGGGCTGCTGTCTCCCTTTATAGATGGTGCGCTGAGGCACAAAGCTCCAGAGTCACTGGGGAGGAACATATTGGACAAATGTTTCCCATTAGGAAATGTTTATTTGTCAGACATGATTCCTTTCATGTTGTGTGTGTGGGAGTGTATCCATTTTAGCAAGATACTCTAGGAAATGTTTTCTTGGAATTTCTGGCCAAAACGGTCCTTCATCATGTCAAGGTCATTCCTGGGCTGTCTGGGAGACTGCAGGTCAGGTCTTGGACCTGAGATTGGCAAGACGGAGAATTAAAGCAGGCAAAACGGTGTCCCGATCCTCAGTCCTGGCACTGTGATTTGTTGTTCATTGTGTGCTTTTTGTCCTTTATTACAAGGGAGAAAAATGTTGAGAAGTCCTGTTTTTGTCACAGTAGAGATGGGAAAGCTTCCAGACTCTCCAAGATATTGGCAAATGTTGGAAGCTGTTTTGAGCTCAGCTCAATCTGCAACTTTCCCAAAGTCCCACATCTGCTCTGTTGCAGAGTGGCATACTTAACCCTGGTTTCCTACAAAGAAAAAGATATAAAGAAAAATATTTACTTTGGAAAATGACTGCCTAATCATATAGCTGGCACCCAAGAACTGGAAACTGAGCAGCCATGTCCTCTCGTTTTGACTTCATTGTTCTCTGTTTACAAGCTGGTCTTCAGACTGGTCACTCCTCTCAAATCTCAAGGCAGTCATTTTCCAAAATAAATAGTTTTCTTTAAATTATTTTCTTTATATATATATATCTCTCTTTGGTATAAACCAACTTGGGGACCCCTGGTGGTCTAGCGGTTAAGACGCTGCGCTCTCAGCGCCAAGGTCGCAGGTTCAATTCCCGGTCC
>JAWWLV010000011.1:10283815-10351300 GCA_035041135.1 Platyrinchus mystaceus
GGGGACCGGGATTAGAACCTGTGGCCTTGGCGCTGAGAGACCAGCATCTTAACCGCTAGGCCACCGGGGGTCCCCAGGTGGCTGATGAAACCTTAATTTCAGCCTCACCTGCAAGCAGAATGAGCAGCTATTCAGCTGCTTTTCTTTTTGTGCAGTGTGTGGCCCCAAGCCTCATTTACCACATACTATTCAAACTCGGGTTGGAATGCAAAATTATTAATTTCCTTTGTATTTTTCTTGAGTGCACGGTGATCTTTCATTGGAGCACTTTGCAAGTTGGGGGAGTGATTTTTGTGGTACCTTCCCAAGATGAAGGAAAATTATTACTAATTTACTGACGGAACACAGAGACTTGGAGAGAAGTGAAACTAATTGTCTCACATCACCCCTAACGCCGCAATCATGGAGAAAAAAAAAACATTTAGATCAGGGTTGTTCTCTTAAGTTTGCAGTCATAAGTGATAATAAAACAGAGAGATTGTTGGAAAGAATTGTTTGTGATTACAGACTGAAGTTAGCATCCTTACAACTCAACTCTGGAGATTAGTCTGAACTGTTCATTGCAGTGATGCCTATCTTTACAGTCCATCTTTTCCACTTGTACCTGCCTCTTATGTATTATCATCATTATTCTTGACTGGGGGGCAAGAGCTGTACTTACCTTGCATGGGTATTGAAATGCCTTGATTAGTGTGAAAGCTGGTCTTTGCCTCTGGCATTTGGAGGCTAGAGCAGCTGTTGAAGCTGAAATGTAGTGGTGAGTAGGTCCAGAAATGAGCCACAAAGATGGTTAAGGTACAGGTGGTATTTATGTATAAAAACATATTTCAAGGAGTAGAAGTAATGGGAACTTCACATCATCTGCTCAGCGCTTCCTCGGTGGCTTGTTTTCCCAGATATAGTATGGCTGACATTTTTTAGGGTAGTTTAAGCTTCTCTTAAAGCTGTGGTGCTTCTCTGTCACTTCTGATCCTGCAGGCTGTTTTTTGGGAGAATGAGAATATGCCTTCCCTAGAACAGTTCCACTTCAGTGCTTTTTCAGAGAATCCATTTCTTTTTCGAGTTCTTTGGGATGCACAGAGCTGAGCTTGGAAAACACAGCATTGCATCTTTGCCATTTAAGGAGGTCTTGATGAACCTTCTGCATAGTAAGTTTGAAATTCAAGTGTATGAGTAATCCAGCTGAACTCTGCAGCTACTTATGTGCCTGAAGATAAGCAAGTCTTTTAGCACTGTCCTGTACCCAAATCCTAATTTGCTCTCAAGGCAGACAGATGGGGAACAACTGAAGAGCAGAAGGGTTAAAGTTACTTAAGGAGATGTCTGACTTATTTTCTGCTGTAGCATGGAGAATGACCGTTGCCTTGCTGCAATGAAGAGTCAGCCTCATATAGTGCAGGAGATCATACTGTGAGTGGTGCAGACGTTTGCAAGCTTTTAACAGTGGCATTAAGTGATGAACTATGGGGTAGAAGCATATTTTAGAAGGTAGAAATGATGCCTTAGACCTCTGTGTTGCTACAGGAATAAGTGTGGGGTACTTGAAATGTAATGCCTCTTCAAGTGTCTTCCTCTGCATCTGAGGTTTGGCATTGAGGCCAGAGCAGGAGGTGAACTTAAAACAATATAAACGAGCATGTCTTTCCAAGGCACTCTGCCCACCCAGGTACTTGAAGTGTCTGGGTGAAAGGATGGCAGCTCACAGAATGTCTGCACACCTCCTTCCATGGCTTGGCACGGTGTGTTTTGCTCTGTTGTGTGGGAGAGCTGTGAACTTGGGGTGTGTGGAGGCTGGGGAAGCTAGTTTAGGAAAAGAAATTTTTGAGGACTACATCGTAGCATGCGAGAAGGAGCTACTAGAGCAGAGCTCGTTGCCTTACTATGTACAAGGATCCCTATAGGGGTGTTCATTTGTAAGTCACTCTGGATGAAGTTGGCTCCCATGCCCTCACTGCACACACAACCTACAAGCAGTGTGTTGTGGGCACTGTTTCTACTGGTAGGTATCAAGTGTCTCTGAACACGCAGGGCAGGTGGGTTGGCATCACCTCACCTTTGCCCTGCTGGGTGGTTGGTTTGCTGTACTCTGCCCTTGGATGGGATAGAGAGGATACATGCTCTGGTGTGTTACAATGATCGTCCATGCTGGTAGCCCCCACCCTCTCTAGGCTGCTTGCTGGGCTGTTGTATGCATATCCACACCACACTGCTTCCCTGGATGCCATAGCCTAAGCCTCCAATCTGTATTCATCTGCACACCTGAGGTGGTGTTTTAGTTCCTGGGTCATGCTGTCAGGTGCAAGAAGTCCAAGCAAAAGCGACCTAGTCGAGCTTTGTTGGCTTCAGGGCAGCTGTCTGTGTCGGCTGTTCCCCATCCCTTGAAGGTGGAGTGCAGTGAGGCACAAGCAACAGCTCTGGATAAATTTCTTATGTCTCAGGTAATTTGATCCATACCTGATTAAGGGTGTGCCCACTTCCATGGGTGCAGCTGGATGTACAAAGGTAGCTCTGTATATTATTAGAAAGTCACACATTGGCTCATCTGGTTTAGTTTCACCTCCCTTGGTAGATGCACCTGCTAGAGTGGGAATATTTTTTGTGTGTTTTGGTTGTGCAAATTCTACCTGATATGTAATGAAAGTGATTCCAGATGCTCTTGATCACCAGAAAGACAAGGCCTATCTGTCTAATGAAAGGCATGAGTAATTCTGGGTATGGTATTGGTATACTCCTGGATTCCTTTCGTCCTTCATTTTGATTCCTTATCCCATAGACAACATCTTCTTGTGTTGTGCATATCTCTAAATTGTACCAGTAGTATCTTGGGCTGAGCCTGTCACTTGTTTTGCTACCCAGAGGAGAGTAATGAGTCTGGCAACCTGTGTGCATCAAAGTCCTGTGAACCCCAGCAGAAAGCACAGGCTGCACCTATGGAGTGACATCTGGCTCTGAAGAGGTCCTGCCCTGGGAGATGAAGATAAAGTGGAGAATGGTTAAGAGAAAAGCAGAAAGATTGACTTAGGGATATAGTGACTGATGATGAGGGAAGATGACAAGGATGTAAAAAGTGTTTGTTAGCAGAATGTGACTAAGACGAAGATCTGATAAGTATTGAAATGTGTCTGTGGAGGAAAGGGGAACAGTAGCTTCTGGCAGAGCAAAGCTGTATATTTAGGACTTGCAACTTGGTGCAGAGCAGTTCTGGGTCATGGGAACGTACAGCTCCTCTGGCCCCGCCATCGCAAGCCATTGCCACCTATAATCCCTTTAACAAACATGCACAGTTTGACCTGAAACCTACTTGGGCTCTTCCCCATCCTTCATCTCCCTCATGGCTGTTTATCACTGTGGTTTCTGAGCTGTGCATACTCACTCTCGTTTCTCAGCCCGCACTCATGGGAGGCCTCTGTGTGAGGGATGGGCACCCAAGTGAAATGTGAAACTTGATGCAGAGTCCCTTTCCACGAGGAATTTGGGTGGCTGATCTGCTGCAGCTTGGTGTTTGGGAGCCTGCTGGAGATCTGTGGGCTGTGAGTGTGACTGCAGCCCTGGTGGGACTCCAGAGAGTGGGATGGAGGTTTGAGGGAAGGTAGGTTTCTCCTGCAAAGGGCAACCCCCACGTGGGGGCTCCTGGTGGAGCTACACTTGCCCAGCTTGTTAGCAAAAATCAGTTGTGCATTTGGATGAGGCAAAGCAGAGGAGGGGAATGGTATGACTCACTTAAGATAGCAGTGACCAGAAGCAGGCTGTAAGCTATAGGTGACACCTCATGCCTCCATCCTAAACCAGTAAAATCTGTCAGGGGAGATACAGCCATATGTGCAAATACAGTATGTGGGTTTGGGTCTTGGTCCAGCATTCACATCCATAAAAAGGTCAGCCCCTTCCTTACTCTAGCATTTGTGTGTGTGTCACGAACACAAACCAGCTAATCCCAGCAGATGTTTGGCAGCCTCCTGAGCCCATAAGGAAGTTAAGTATCACTGCTGTTTGCTAGAGAGATGCCCAGGATTCCAATAACACCTGCTGAAAGACCCATTGGAGCTGTATGTGTTGGTGGCTGTGTGGGCTCAGCTCTGCAGGGCAGCTGCTGCCACTGCCTCAGGCTGCTCTGCAAGGGTCAGACTGGTCTTACATTGACATCAAGACGCAACTTCATTTAGTTTTTGAGGGGGAATGGGATTTAACAATATGTTTACACACTCGAACTTTATTAAAATCTAGTTGAAAGGAAGGACCTATGGGTTTTGCTTGCTGCCTACATTTGTTCATGTGCTGATGCACCCACCTTCTTGCTGGTTGTGTGAGAAGTCACGATGCTCTTGGTTGGCCTGCATCCTTTACTTGCCTCCCTCTCTTCCCCCAAGTGTGAACATTTAGTTGCAAGCTCTAACACCTCTGAGGTCAAGCAAGTTATGTGGACGTGTGTTGCTGAAGTGGCTGTTTATTCTGGAGTTGTCTCTGGAGTCTCCAGTTTGTGATTGGAGAAGTTCTCAAGAAGGACTGAGGATCATACTTGTTTCTCCTGGCCTCTATTTTGTGCTCTGGCTGTGTGGCTGTCCTGATTTTTCACACAGAGTTGTAATTATAAGGCTGCTAAATGGAGTAGTGGGGACAGTAGTAGGATAGTTCTGGATTACTAATAAATGAAGAACTTTCCTTAGGTATTTCCTCATGCAGTTTCCATGAAGCTCTGTATACCAGGATGTGCTTCTGTCTTGTCAGTTAAAACTTCCTGAAGTCTCCTCAGGTCGCAGATCCTGCCAGTTTTTGCCATTCAGCATCTCAAGGACAAGCCTTGGGTGTCTCCTGTGATGACAGAGGCTGTGGACTGCTCCTCCTGTCCCTCATCACTGTGAACCTGGGTGGTCACTTCACTGCATGAAGTGTGTGTATCCAACTTGTCCCATGCTGCTGGCTGCAGCTGCCTGGCCTTTTTGTCTGCATTAGTTCAATTGAGTGTGGAGCTTGCAGGAGAAGCTATCCATCCCTGTGGTAACTGTGTTTGGTGATCAGAAGTTATTCTGGGGGTGAAGGACTGGTACAGATTTGTTTTCCTTGGTTGTGGATCTGTAGCCCCTAATAGTTTCATGCTTATATGAACCAATTTTAACTTGGTTTGCCACTAATTAAAAGCCAAAAGGGTATGTAGTCCTCTCCAAAATAATTACCATCCTTGGTGAAAGGAAGGAAACTCTGCTGGCTTCCTATTCATTTCCAAACCCCTTCATTTCGCCACGTTACTTTGCACTGGCCATGATGCATGGGAGGGGCCTCATGACGGCCAGCAGCTCTCTCCTGGTGCACAGGGAGTTTGTGCTTGAATCCTTTGTCTACTGTTGGACCAAAAGGTAAGTATAGGAAAAGAATGGGGTGATTAAAAAAATCTTATGAACCTAATAATTGCATTTGGGGTGGCAGGATGTGTTTTCTCAGTGGAAAGCCATTAAAGGTGACAGAAGTGTGTGCACCCTGTGTGCTGGAGCATGTTTTTATCTTGACTTTTTATGGGTTAAAACCAGCAAGAACAGAAAAAGGTTTTGACTGTGTGTGTGCTCACTATCAGGAACCTCAGTTCCTAGATAGTTTGGTTTCTATCAGTAATTGGTTTCAGATACACATTAACTTTGATTCATGTGTTGCTTTGGGGAAGGTGTCCTCTCTCCTTTCTGTTTGCTCAGTCTCTGCCTCTGTCATATTTTTGCCATGACTGGGACTGGGCCTGCAGCAGAAGGAGAGCAGAGGGTGTTCTCCCTTCATCTGGTCCTGAGTGCCCATGCAAGTGTTTGTGTTCCTTGTGCTCCTTCAGTGCAAATGGGCAGGGTTGTCTAATGTCACTGTTGGTTTGAGGGCTGAAAAGTGTCCAGTCCAAAGTGCTTGGGCTCCCTGGAAGCAGGGCCTGGAGCTCTGTGACTGCTGTTTGCTCTATGGGTGCAAAGACAGAAGCACTTCTCCGGATTTGATATTTATTCCCACCCTTACCTTGTGATGGGGCTTAGGCCTCTGAGTGTCAGCTGGGTAGGAGGAATTGCTGTCTGGGCAGCAGTCACTGGCTAAACATCCTTCCTCTCAAAGGAGAGATAGAGGGATGGGCAGGAATCTCCCAGGACTAGGTTCAGAGGCTAGGGCAGGATCAGCTCCACTCATGATGCTCTGTAGATGGATGTGCCTGACCTGCTGTGGAGGTTGGTGATGGCAGCTGTGCCCACTCGTCTGCAATTCCCCCTTTTGCTTTCCTACCTTGGGTGAGTCTCATTCACTTCACAAAGGGAGTGTTCCCAAAGTTTCTGTGCTCTGCTATAGGATGTGCAAGGAGCAGCAATGGGGCTGTATTTTCTTAATCTGCCTGTTTGATGAGGCAGTATCTGGCTGTGCCCTTAGCAACGGGTTTTTTAATGCAGATCAAGTCTCCTGTTTTAATTGACTAAGAAAAGAGAGCTTGAAGAGGGTATGAACCCACGACTTTGAGATAAATAGTTTCTTATTGAGTTCCTGAGCCCCTAAGCCACCCCCTCTTGTGAGAGTAGCATGGTTTAATCGAAGGTCAGAGGTTTTGTCACCTCTGAGAGCCTCAGAAAAAGAGGGCGACATAAGCGAGTTCTCCCTCGTCTTCCGTGACTGCAGTCATTTTTGGCCTGTCAAGTTCCTATTGAGCTTGCTGTGCTTGTCCCCTGTTCCTGGATGATGGCTCTCTTGACCTTCTCTGGTCTCTGTGAATGCTGATAAAGACCTGGTGATCAAGTCAGCTGTGTTCCTGGGGGTTGTAACAAGATATATGGTGGCTATGGGCGAATGGCTTATGTGAGGCTGCTTTGAGCCTCTGTGTGCAATGTGCAGATTCACAGCCTTGATAGGGCATAGTCTTCTCTTACCAGCTCTTCCCACACAGCCTCCCACGGGTGTCTCCTGTTTCTAGGCTGAAGGCCAACTGTGGTATCTCACGCACTGCTGCGTGGTCAGTCTTGGCATGTGCTGACTTGTGCTTGGCCACTGATGCCTAAGATGTTGCAGTTGCTCAAAGAGGTCCCCCCCATTTTATTCTATGTTTCCTTCTTGGGTGGTGACTAGGCACATGCCTGTACCCCATTTGAGAGGTGCAGTATTAGCCAGTCTTCCTGACTGCAGTCACTGATGCTCCTTGAGCCTGGCTGATGGCTGGCATGGAGCTGGTCTTGCTAGCACGTTGGATGCTAACTTCCTTGATGCTGTGCCAAGTCAGTCTTTTGAAAATATTGTCTGGCAAGTCCTGGAGAGATCTTTGTCTCCAAAAGCTTCTACAGTTCCCTTCTGTTTTTCCCCATCACCAAGTGAAAAATAAAAACACTTGGCTCAATAACAAGTGCTGGCTTCAGGGCTGGTGACAAAATTCCTGCTGACAAGCTTAGTATCCTAGAGTAGGAGTAGGTGAGGACAGGTATGATGGTGGTGTTATGCTGTTAGGTGCTCCTGTGAATCACACCAGCAAGACGGAAGAAGGTTGGAGAGACCTTTCTTGGTCTCGAGTGGTTTGTACCTTTGGTGTGATGTTGCACTCACACACAGTAGCAAATGTTTCAAACAAATAGATATGTGCTCTTCTGGAATACAGTGCTCTGGCGTAGCAGGTTGGAGGATATCATGTGGCATACTCTTGGAAGAATACAGAGAATTGGTAGCCAAGAAAACTTTGTGCTGTGAAACTGTCAGGTACATGGTAAGAAGCATGACCTCTCCCTGTGAGCACCAGTGAGATCCAGTAAGGGTGCTGAGTGATGTGTAATTGTGAAGTTTGCTGTTCTGCAAAGCTTCTTTATTTTCACTGAGAAACAGGAAAGTGAACCAAATCATACAGGTCCAGGGTTTCAATTTTACAGTCATTGTTGGTGCTGTAGGCAAATAATAAAGGACATGCAGTGCAAGTCCAGTGTATATACTTCTCAGGTCAACAAGGTACAATGGAATAGGAGGGCTAAAGCCTTTTTATCCTTTATTTTTAAGAAGAGGAAAGATGTGACAATACTTGCACTTACTGTGCTGAAAAGTTATGTGATAAATCACAGTCTCCTTTTACAGGCAATTAATTAAGCTCCTTTGATGGGAGGATAATCTGCAGAATTCCCATGGAAGTCTGTGTGCTGGTTCTCTTGCACAAGGTGATGGCTCTGCCACCTTCCTTTTGCTTAAGCCTAAGCCAGGATGATGGGAGTGTGTATAGGGCTGGGTGCCAGGCAGGCATGTGCTGTCCTCACCTCTGTCACCTTTGGGGGTGCAGGGGAAGTGCATGCAGCTGTGTGTCATCCTACAGGGAGATTACCGGGTTGCTGTGCTGAGATAGATGGGCGTTTGGCAGCTATGCTGTGGGATGGCATGTGCATGGTCCTGCCGAGCCAGGGCATTAGGATTGCCTTTCCTTCCCATTGTCCTGCTGCTGTGTGAGCTGGGGACCCTCTCAGTCTCCTTTTTTTCTAGTTATTAGTGTCAGGCTGAAATTTGCACACCTCAGGGATGGTGGTGGTGGTGTTCAGGTGTCCTTCGGGGAAGAAGAGGGGCAGCACCTTTGTCTGTGGTGAAAGTCCAGTGGCTCTTTGTGACAGTGACAGCATGGCATGTTGTCCCACAAAACAAAGGTGTGTTATCCCACAGCAAAGCAAGGGGCAGCACCCTCGCCTTCATCCCTCCCCATCCCAGACTGGGAGTGGGAGCTCTGTGGTAGCAGGCCAGTTTCCCTGTCACAGGGAGGAAAACCATGAAGCTTAACCTCAAACACTGCCTATAATAATTTTTTCTTTTTTATTCCTCTCATATAAGGGCCAGATTCGATGAGGAGTCTGGCTTCCAACTGAAGTTGGGGTAATTTAAGAACTAAACCAGCTTTTTAATGTATTTTCTGCATGTCTCAGTCCCCATCTATGATGGAAGTAATGGTACTTTCTTGTTTAGAAGGCGGGTGCATACATAGGCATATGTGGTCCTCCTAGTTTTCAGATGTAATAAGAGCATTTATTAGGGCTTGTCAGAATTGCTCCAGAATTTTTTATCTATATTTGGAATAAATGGCTCTGTTCTCAAAATGGAGCTTTCTGAGGAAACGTCAGCTTGCAACTTGTTTTGTAAAGGAAAAAAACCTTGGGTTTTTTCCTATTTTTCTATTTGTGATGGTAAAAACATTTGTTGAAAACAAAAATGTTTTCATGAAATGCAGTCAGTGGTGAGGCCGCTTTGCACTCGGCTGGCTTATTGCCACATGTCCATGTTTACCTGGGCCTCTCTGCCCCATCCAGACTTTTTCCTTCTTTTTCTTGAAGGAGTATAATTCCTTGGCCTCTTTATCCAGCTGTTTGGAAAGAGGAGCAGGAGCCCCGAGAAATGTTTCTGTTTTTAATACATGCTCATCCCACCTGAAGGTATTTGTACCAAGGCTGAAACCAGGTTGGTTTGCTATTAGGATATAAAGGTGAAAGAGGATGGCTAATACTTGGAGGGGGCAAACATTTCTAAACCAGAGAGATTTACTGGTCCTAGTTGATTGTGCTTTTTTAAACATCTCCATGAATTATAATGCTTTCAAAAATACCAAGCACGTGGGCACAGGAGTGTGGATTCCAGTTGCCTGCCAGTTATTTGTTGCTATTTTCAAATGTTGTGGCCAAAACTGGATAAAATCTAAGCCTTGAACAGGAAGACTGTCTGGTTATGTAGGCTGTAAGTTTTAAAAGTTTCATTTACAAATGGTTTTAAGGACAGCAATAAGAGGGCCTGCTATGGTGCCAAGGGTTTCATTGTGGTGGCACCTGAGCAAGCCTGGGAGAAGGTGTCCTCTGCCTTCAAATTTTGAGCATTTAAAACCAAAATGGTTAAAGGGACATTATAATTTATAGTAAAACTTTATAATAAACCCCTTAGACTTGGGAGAGCAAACGTGCACAAAAATGCCATGTCTGCCCTGGGAGGTTTCAGCCTAAAGGTGGGCTGGGAGTGGAGACAGCCAGGTACCTTCCTGCCCCCGTGCCTTGGGGCACAGCATTTCTCTGCTCTCCTGTGCTCCTGGGCACCATCAGTCTGGTTTTCTTGACTGAGCATCTTAAGATGTGACTGTTGTGTTAGGGCAGCATTCTGCTGGTGCTGCCTGGTGAGAATGGCCATTCCTTGGGAGTGGGCAAATGGCATGTTTTTTTGGATTGCAAAATGTTATCCTTTGTTTGAAACCCAGGCTCTATGGTGCTCTGATACTGCATGAGTATTTGAAAACAAAGTCGATTATCCTTGTTTGGTCAAGAAGCCGGACTGCGTTTGAGTGAGGAAGTGAAACTGCTGCCCCTTGCTCAGGGTCTCTCTGACAAGGCTTGGTCAGAGAGCAAACAGTGGGGGAAAAAGAAAAAAGTGAAAATAAACATCAGTGAGGCTGTTTTGAAAATCTTCCACTTCCAGTAGACTGAAGGAGTGTGAACAGCGTGAGGCCAGTAGTTTGTGCTTGAAAATATGGGATTCGATCCTGGTGTCAGTTACAGACATGTAAATCATAGGCAGCGCTGCTGGCAGTGATGGGAAGCTGCTGAAAGGTTGCTCCAGCATGGGACCCGCAGGCTTTCTGGCATAGATGTGCTGATTCCTCTCGTTCCTTAGTCACCTTTTTTTTCTCTCCATCTTTGGGCATTTAAAATAACAGGAGTGCAACGTGGCTGATCCTGCTTTTGGGTTGTTTCCCAACCATCGTGGCCCAGTGGTTCCAGCTCAGGGTGACTCCTGGCTGCTGGGAGGTTATAGGTAGGGCTGTCTCGCAGCTTTCTCAGCGACTCTGTTTAAATCTGTTCTGCTCCAAAAAATCTTTTCATTTTCTATAATACAGCAATCTCTAGGAGAGTGGGATGCTATCCCTTCAGTGCAAGTTGGATCCTATTCCTTCTGTGCTGGTGTGGAGCTGGAGTGTTCTCTCCTCCTTTTCCCCCCTGCTCTCCTAACTCATTTTCCCTGTCTTGTTTTAGTCACATTTAATGAACCCCAGGACAAACCTGAAAATCAAGTGTGGCAGCAAAGACACAAATGTGTCCCCTGGTCCCTAAGCCTGTGCCACTGCTGCAGGACCTTGTAGCTCCTGTGAGGCAATGCTGTAGCACCAGGCTCTGTGCCCTGCAGCACGTAGGGGCTGCCAGGGAGTTTATGGGAGCTCATTTTCCCTGTTGGAGCTGATTGTCTGTGCTGCGGCCGGCATCAGCCTTCCTCCAGGACAAGGGCTGGACCAGGAACTCGGAAGTGATAAGTCCCATTATGGCTAATTTTGACACATGGGGTTGTGGTGGATTTGGAAGCAGCCCCGTGCAGAGTACTATCTATGAGGGGTGTGTGCTTCCTTGAGAACTGAAACTCGCCATTCACAGCCACTGCTTTGCACCAGCACAGGATCTGGCCTCCCAAAAGGCAGCAGCCAGGCTGCTCGTAGTGGTGACTCTCTGAGCAGGTGCTGCTGCTGGCAGCAGAGCAGAGGAAACATGCCTCTAGCTTTTGTTGTCTTGTGTGATCTTTTTATTAGATAACTTTGAATTGAGCAGTTTAATTTTAATATATGAAGCCTGAGAAGCAAACACAGAAAACTGTTAGGGCTGGATCCTGCGTGTGTCAATGTCCCAGGGTAGAAAGAAGAACCCCTGTCTCCATGTGGCTGTGTTCAAGTGTGACACTACTGATTTATATAAGCTGAATTTTAAGTCAGATTTGAACTGCAAATTGAGGGGAGTATGTAAGGGGTCTAATTTTCCAGTGTGTGGGAATGTGGAGACCTCAGATGTCTCCCTGGGTGCTGGTGGTGGCCAGAGCGCCTGAGGGTCAGGACTCCGGCAGTGGAGGAGATAACGTGAGCTTTCTTAGTTTGGGAACTTTGGCCAGCAAATAACAAATATATTGGCACAGAGTGGGAAAGACATAAAAAGATGTATGTCAGAACAGGGCAGGCTTTTAAGTGGTTTTCATTTAAAATGAAAAGGTCAGATTGAATGAGGTTGGCATCTGGGGAACTGTTCGTGCACCTGCCAGTCACACAGGGGGGACCCATGTCAGTTTGTGCTGATGACTGCCTGGCTGAGAGCTTGTCTGTGCTTAAAAATTGGTGACTGGAACAGTTAAAATGACAATTTTCCTTGTGGCTGTCAGGTTGAGCCATCTGCTTCATGAAGGAACGGAACAAAGGATCCCAGCATGAGGCCGCTTTATCCCAGTTCAACTGGTTTTTGCACTTGGGCTTCAATAAGTACAGCTATAGTGATTTAAAAAACAATAATAATAATAAACAGGCTCTGAATATTGGTAACACTTTCAAGTGTAAAGGAAATTAAAAGTGAATGCAGCTTTTGAATAGTTAGAAAAACAGATACCATTCAACCAGGCTGTTGTGAGAAGTGTAATTAGCACTTGCTGAAATTATTTTCACAGGTAAGATTTTCATTTCAATGGATTGGGGTGTCTGGTTACTTCCATTTCTATGTGGCCACAGTAAAGTTATGTTTTTCTGAAAGTGCTGACTCCTGCTCTTTGAAACTTGGAATTCTTGCAGAGGTTTTCAGCTGTCCATTCCTGAAAAATCTGAACAATCTAAGAAAACTCAAGCCATAACAGAGAATTGATGCTTAAATTCAGGCATTGTAAACTACTGGTTTTAGATTTAAATCTGCAAACAGGAAAACATGCTTTCTATACTCTCCTTGTGTGTTAAATTTATGCTTATTTTTTTCTTGAGAAATACTGGTTCTTACTGTCAACAATACAACATCAATATTGTCAGCCAGTGGGTGAATGAACTGCTTCTGATCATTATGTCACAAGGTGACGGGGATAGCTGGTGTGGAAAGTAAAGCCAGGAACATAGAGTTCAATTAGCCGAGTCCTATCACTGATCTTGTAAACGTTCCGTGAATTAAACCTGAGAGAAACAATCCTGTGCCAAGATTTTTTAAACACAGGTTGGTTCCCAGGAAGTATTGTCTTACCTGGAGCTCCTGGAGGTGCTGTTGTGAGTTGAATTGAAATGGTGTTGGAACCAGGGAGGAATGTTGTTGTCTTCTGCCTTTGCAGATAAGACTGAAGGGCATTTTGCCAGGAGCCTGTGGGAAGGACCTAAATTGTATGTAACTCTACATCATTTTAAAATGAAAAGTAAACATACAAAACCATAATATTTGCTTGTACTTGTTTCCTCACTGATGAATGAAGAAAAATTGCTCTTTGACTGAGTTCACCAGCAGTTACTCATCTTCATCCCAAGTCTGCAATGAGTGGGAGAGGCCATTGCAATCTCCAGTTGAATTTGTCCTCATCACACCTGAGGGGAGCATTGATGGTCCCGGGAACTTCTATACCTGCCCATCCCTGTGGGCAGTCAGAACTGGGTGCCACCACAGGGACCATGGGACTGAGCTAGGACAGGGTGAAGCTCTGTGTACTCTTGTGGTTGTTGGCATAGTGGAGATCTACCACTGCTTGAGAGAGGCAATAGCCCTGTTGCTTTCCTGGCTGCTGTGGCAACAAGTGTGGCATGGGAGAAAAGGGGTACTGGCAGTGGCAGGAAGGCATCTCGCTGTGTGACAGGGAGGAGGGACCTGGACTGTGAGCCACCAAGACACTTTTGTGTTTTGCTGCATGTTGGTTGTAGATTTGTGGGCTCACATGCACTCTCATGAGCAGCACAGGTACGACAATTGCAAGTCTGAACTGAGCTTTTCCATAGTTAAAGCAGCAAATAGTAACTTTCTCTGCTGAGCTGAGATGACAAGCCAAGCCTGTGTTTGTCATGGGCTGAGATAGGGCTGTCAGAGTGACCAGGATGTGGCTGAAAGGGGATGCTGGCTGGAAGGGGGGCAGGAAGTAGTGTGCGATTCAGATGCTGCTGTTCTCCATGCACTGCACCCTGCCATGTGTCCTGGCATGCCATGTTCAAGGTGGTGGTCACGTGGCCTGGTTGTCCCCTCTGCTCTACCTTCATCTTCTACAGAAAGAAAAAAAACAACACTGAGCTGGTCACATCAAGAAAGGGTGGTGTCTGCTTCTCAGCTACAGGAAAGAGTGAGACAGTCCCCAATGGTAACTGGGCAGAGCTCCTTAGAAGAAAGGCTGTGCTGAGGGGGAGGGCTGGGGGTGTAACTCTGCTCCCAGTAATGACGAACCCCATGAGCTTCAAAACGCATTAGATGATGCCTTCTAGCTCCCTCACTGTGCCTGAGGTCAGGGAGATGAGTGATGGATTCATCCTATTCTATTACTTTATGCCTCATTTTCCATCTCCTTGTCCCTCCCCCTTCTCAGTGGCATTAAGAGCAGTAAAGGAGTGGTGGCTTGAGGAGGTGTGAGTTGTTGGCCAAGCTGTGGTATCTGACATTTCTGGTCATTGCTGGTTGTTAACCCAGTTCAGGGTGGTCGGGCTTGCTTTTGGGAGTGCTGAAAGGAGTCCAGGAATCTGAAGGCTTCTGCTTAAGAAAGCTGGGGAGGAAAATGCTATGTTTCCCAGAAGCTGTGTGGGTTAAACTGCTAGTTTTGGAGACAAGCCGTTGGGAGGCCCATCCAGTGTGCATCACTTGAGTGTCTCTCTCTTTGCAGGGCTGGGAAAGAACCTGAAGTCGTGAGTCTGGAGGAGCCCTGCGTGTTTCCAAACACCCTGCTCTGAGTTCATCCCATCAGTAAGGCTGTGCAGTGTGAGAACTGGTACGTAAACATGATTCACAGGCACAAGGGCAACTTCTTGGAAGGATGTCACGCCTTTTCTGTCAGTGGCACCTTGTTCATGGTTCTCAAAGTTTGGAGGGGGAGTGGGATCATTGGGAAAGAGGAGACAAACTGATGGTTCCCTAGCGGTGCTTACACCGCTTTGGAGGGGAAGGGCTCAGCAGTGAGAAGCTGTGAGTGTCCAGAAGTCATTCCAGGCTATGGTGCTGAGGCTTTAGACATGCTCTGTTGAGCCATGTGTTGTGTCATAGCACGCACGGATAGGCGATGTGGGGGTAATGACAAATGCACGCACCAGAAATGCAGATGCACACACACACACACACACGCTGTACAAGTGTAGGCACATGGAAACAAAGATGGCAATGCATATATAGTATATACTATACAGTGGCATATGAGAGCTTGGGGGTGTATATACCAAATGTCTGTATATACTATATATGGCGATAAAAGAATGCATATGCATTCATGTTCTCTTTTTCTTCTTTCTGTCTCTTCTGTCTTTCTGTGGAGCTGTTGCAAAACTACCAGATTCAACCTCCTGGGAAGCCTTTCTGGCCAAGGTTTTACAAGCCAGCACCTGCTTTGCCTGCCTGACTTCTTTCTATATTTATTCCCCTACACCCGGTTTTTGCCTTTGCCTGTGGAACTGTCACAAACATTTGTGCTGGCTTTTGGCTGCACAGGACTTCAGCTTGCAAGTCCTAAGTCTGCTTTTGTGCATGGTGGAGGGGAGTAGGAGTTTGTGTGTGTAGTTGTGCATGTGTATGTACAAGCATCCCCGGTCCTTGCTGTGTGCATTACGTGGTCTGTGTCCCTGTGATGCTGCAGCAGTTCCTGTGTTCTGTAAGCCACACGAGTTGTGCTCTCTGCCCCTTCAGGATGTTTTTATGAATCAGATATTCTCAGTCCTCCTGCTTATGTAATGTCATTTAAATGAAATTAGCCACGCCTGACCCAGTGGCTGCTTTATAATGATCTATACTGCTGTGCAGGAGGCTTGAGTTGGATTTTATTCCTGGGCCCCCAGGATTTCACTTCCCAGCCTTAAAACTGTGGCAAGAAGGGGGATTTGTGTTGCCATGTAGCAGGGAGCTCCTGGTGAGGCTGTGGTTGGACATAGATGTGTCTGTCCCTCTGTTTCTCTCCTCTGTGTCATTTGGGGTGGAAGGTGCTCTGTAGCAGAGGCACTGAACACCAGCTCACACTTAGGTACCTCTGATTAAAAGTAAGCACAGGGGGAGAGTATAATGCCATTTCAGCTGGGAAATGGAGGGGAGATCCTAGTGCTGTCTTGGGGAATATGAAGCTGCAGGAGTAGCTGCATTGTGGGTCTCCCATGAGCAAATGCTGCTCAGAGGAGACACGTGCTCATTCCCAGTGCGATGGGTACAACTTGCACATATTGAAAAGCAGCACTGGGCTGCCTGCCAGGTGCTGGGAAATGGCTTGTCCTCATGTGCTCAGGCCCCTGAGCTCCCACCCCCTCTAACAGCTATATTTGTTTCTGACATGGGAGTCCCTCTAAGGTCACAAAAGCATTAGGCCCAGGTTTCAGCCCCAAGAGCCTTAAAATGTACCCTGCTTGACCCCCGTGCAAAGGCAGAGGCAGTCTGAGCAACCCACGTTCCCCTGGGTTTCATTTCCCTGTCCCCTCCATGTGTGCCACTGCAGCCTGCATTCCTCTCCCATTCCGTAAGCCCTTTGCCTCTTGCGCTGACACAGCTAATATTTCCCTGCTGGCAGGGCAGGCGAGGTGGTGGCATTTAACTGTTAGGGAGAACTTTGATCTGTTCATGCTGTAAGGGCTTGTGCACGCCTGTGGTGCTCTTCCAGGTGTTCCCCTTCCATGCTTTGGCTTCCTTTCTTGACAGATAATTCTCTACTTCATTCCACTGTTTGCCCTTGCAAGAAGCAATACCTTGGGAATTGTTTTCTGCAAGGGGCTGGAAAACCGAGTCAGAATTCATAAAACCTGCACCTACCTGACCCTTCTTACCTTAGTTTTTGAGCATCTTCTTGCACAGTGACTACAGTGCTCAGAATATCTTCCATTTCTGACCATGGAGAAAGCTCCTGGTAGCCCTGCTGCTAGCGGGAGCACACAGCTCTGGGGAAGGTTTTAGTGGGTTTTTTGAAAAATAATTGATCAGCTACCCATCAAAAGCTAGTCCCAGCCTGCAGTGCATTGAGGTTGTCCTGATGTAGCACTTAGTGCCACTTGGCCTGTTGGCTCTTTAAAGCTGCCTTTAGGACTACGAGTGAAATGAACGTGTGCTGGTGCTCTCTGGCAAGATTTGTTTTTTTGCAGTGATAGCAGTGTAATACTGAGTTACATGTGGTTTGTATTCGAAAAGCAGAAATCTTTGTTGTCTTCTAAAGCAAAGGTTTACATGTTTTCTTGTCATCTGTGATAGCAGGTGCTAAACTCTTGCTGCCTGACCCCTGCTCAGTTACTGGAGGTAATTGTAGAGCCTCTGTCAACGCAGCTCCTCCCAAAGCCTGTGCTTCAGCACCAGTGGAAGCCAGATGTACTATAATGTCGCTTTTTACAGTTTGTTTTGGCCATACATGGGCAGAGTCAGCTCTGGAATTCCTTCCCTATAAATTCAATAGCATCTTGTGGGTGGTGCTGGGGAATTGCTTTGGTCTGGTTGGATCGCCTCGCCTCGGCAGCCTGTTCCCCCTGCAAATGTCCTGCTTTGCACATTCCTGAGAGGCTGCCCGCTCCTGGAGCGATGGCTGCAGCTACCAGGAGGCTGTTGTCCCATGCTGGCAGGCACAGTCACTTCCCTGCTGCCTGCAGGTCAGCCGTTGCAGCCGAGGACTGATGCTTGTGGGAGCATTGGCATGGGGATGTTGCTCTGGTGTGCATGCAGGCTCTGCAGGGACACATTTTACAAAGCACCAGCTTGATGAGCCAGATCAGGGGAGATTTCCCAGCACCGGGTGAGCAGCCGGTGTGAGATGTGGCAGCAGCATGACGGAGGGTTGAACCTTGCCTTTTCTGATGCCAAGCTAGCGGTGCTATAACCACAGCCTGAATTTGCCTACTTGCCTTCAAAGAACACTCTAAAAAGTAGTTCTGCAAGTTTTCTGCTGATGAGCTGAGAGATGAGAGAGAGGTTTCTTTCAGGGGGCAAAGGGCAATGACTCCTGGAGTTGCTCCCACTGCATCTTCCCATGCATCCCTGGGAGGGGACAGAGATGCAGTGTCACCCATTGAGCCAGTAGCCTTCAAAGCACAGTTCAAGATGGTGACATGGGGCCCCATGACCAGTCTGTGTGTAGGTCAGCAAAGGCAATGTACTCAGCTTATGCTTCAGAGGGGCAAGTCATCCTGGTGCCAAAGCCAAGGAGAGAAGGGTGATTTTTTTTTTGACATCCTTTGGAGTTTTGATCTCCATATTTGGAAATGTTTACCCATTGCTCTGATCTATTGCAAGGGAGGGGAGGTGACTCAGGGTCTGGTGGAAGCAGGATTTGAATTCCTGGAGTAAGGTTTTTTTTTTTTTTATTCCCCCCCTTTCTTGTTTTGGAAGCTTGTTGTGGTCAGTTTTCAGTTCTCTCTTGCTCCTGGACCTTGTTCTAAATTTGATCTGCTGTAGAGGGAAGTGTGTTAACGAAGGAGCTTGCCTGGATGCTGGTAAGTGCATCATTGCTGTTTTAGCAAGCAACTTGGGATTTTTTTTTTCTGTGTGTTGTTTAGTCAGATGGATTGCCTTGCTGGTGGAGACAGGCATGTGGATCACCAGTCAACAGCAAGGGACCCAATGAAACCTTCTGCAGTAGGGAAAGATAACTTAGTGGATTGGTCTCAAAGGCAAAATGTTTCTTCAGGACTAGGTTTAAGGATAATTTAAGCCAGCTCCCATTCTGTCACGTTATTCCTTTTAGTTTCATTGGTTAATGCAGCAAGGCAGCAGAGCACTGTAGAGTTAAATGAGTATATATGCATGTGGTCAGCAAAGAAAACATAGCTTATGTATGATTTCTGTCTCTTAAGCAGTAGTGTGTGTTAAAAAGGCTGCATAATCCATGGGTATATTTCTCTCAAATGTTAATATTTAACTGTTAGTTGAAGTTTAGCTATTGTAACTGGATAAAGTTTCAGTGTTTGTTTTTTCCTGTTGTTCTGTATTTTTCTTTAGTATGAAGTTTTTAATCTGTCTGATATTGTAGCTGGCTGCTTCTCTTTTTTTCTTTTTTTCACTCCCCTTTCTTTCTCTTTCCTGAAAGGAAGCTGCAGTTCATCTAGACAGTCAGGAATGTGGGGGGAACCTAGAAGATGCTCGGCTTCCCATTTTATTCATGGCAGCTAAAACCATGCCGGGGAATTTGGAGCAAAGATCCACCATCCTGCATTCCTCTTGTCATTTGGAGCATGTAACATATATAGAGTGCTTTTAATGCTGCTCTGAGGGTTGTGTAGCTGCCAGTCCTGCACCTCAAATGGAAGGCACTGCACTTCATCCTTTTACTTTGGAAGGGGCATTGGTGACAACTCCTTTATAGTTCCCACTGCTGCTTAGTAATCCTTGTATCTTCTCAGCTAACTGGTATTTTAGGCTGCTTCAAACCTGTCACTATCATACTCTCTCTATTTTAAATTTAAGACCTTTGTTAGAAAGTTAAACCTCTTATCGATTCTCTTTTGCCCTTTTAAAAAGGGATTAATACTCATTGTGAGGTTTGTTTTTTTCAGAGATGTGGATTTGTAGCAGGTCCTTGAGGTACAAAACTGTCTGGATTGTTCTGAGCAGGGAAAGATAATTGGCTTAGTTTGCATGAGGATGGATGTGAGATAAAAAGCACTGGGCCCCAAAAAGTGGTGAAGGACTGCAGTTGGGATGTGTTGAGGGTTTGTAGACTTCAGCAGCATTTTCCTTCTTGTTATTTCAACAAGCTGCTTGGATTACTGGAGCTTTGGGAGTCAGAGCCTGGCTGGGCTGAGCTTGGTATCAGTGAAAAGGAAAGAACTGCTGTCCTAAAGCATGTACAGCCTGAACAGGCAGGAGAGGTGATGAGTTAGGAGACAGGGCATTGGGAATGTGTATGGAGCTGTCACAGCACCTGAAGCCTCAGCCCAGCAACTCACCACCAGCAACTCATCCCTCTGTTGTGCATGGTGGTGCCAAGCTGTGGAATTCCTACAGTGAGAGGGTGGTCTGTGTCGCTCCCTGTGTGCTGTGCTTTGCCTCTGTGTGTGCACACGTGGTGCTGTGCTTCTGGCGGCACGTGGATGTGGCACATCCAGGCTTCTCCAGCTGCTTGTGGCTGACCTTAGTGTTTTGGGAACAGCACGGTGGGACTGGAAATGATGATGTTCTGTTCCCCTCGCAGTTTCCTCCCTTTCCTGCTCACCAGGACAGGCTGTTTGTTGGAAGACAAGGATGAGCAGTGCCTGGGTGCTGTAAACCAGGGCTCTGGAAGTGCTAGTCTGTCAAGTCTGGGGAAGCATGTGTTGACTCTTAATGTTCATGTGCTGATCCTTCTCTGTGCAACATCTCATCGCTGCGAGGACGTGACTTGAGAGCTGGATGGTCTGTGAAGGATGAGCTCCCCATGTGCTGCCCATGTCCCCCTTCCCTGATAGGTGCTGGGCAGAGCTGGGGGAGCTCTGGAGAACGAACGATGCCCAGCTGGGACTGCAGCTGCCAGGGCTCTCCATCTGGTATTTCTCCAGGACCTGAACAGATCCAGTGACCACTGATGCTAACCAGGATCCACAGTGGATTTTCTCCTGCTCCAGGAACAGAGCCATTAAGGGCTGACCTTGTAAATTAATACAGCTGACTAAAGATTTTTTAGCCTGGCACTAGTAAACACTGGACTCTGAGAAGCCTTCCATGGCACTGGACCTCAAGCTGCTTGGAGAGCTCCATGCCTGCCTTTCTTAAGCTTCTCTCAGTCACTTCTAACGCTGTGTTAAACACAGAGGACTTGCTTTAGCTCTCATGTAAGGAGGTTGGATTGGGAGCCCATCCTTCATCTCAGCTGTTGCCCAGATTGATCCAGGTCTGGTGCTGCATGGGATGTGGCAAAGGGGGTGCATCAACACTGTGTGACTTGAGTGCTGTGAGGGAGTTTAGTATGCACTAAGGGCTGGATGTACATACCCCTTGGGCAGGTAAGAGAGAAGCTGCCTCAGGTAGCATGGGGCTAGCACATGTGTGCACGGAAGGGGTGAATGTTACAAGGCTCTGCACATTTGGTATTTTGCATTTCTTTAGACAGAGGTTTTGGAGCCCTTAAACACTAAATCGTGCCTGAAGATGGAGAAAAGCAGCATTATTCTGGTATGCAGGCATAGAAACTAGGGCACTGTGTGGCAAATTTGGGAAAAGTATTCCATGTGATGGCTCATGCTCAGCTCTTGCAGACAGGTGGATACTTTGTGGCCTTGTGCAGTGTGATACTGTTAAACCCATCTCTCTTACTCTAATAAAATCATACTTTTCTGAGCACAAAATATTTCTGCATCGATTGCTTAAAGGTAAACCAAGTGGCATAGAGTATTTCATAAAGCTGATCTATGTTGCTAGTGTGTGACATGATCCCATCATGTATCATTACTTCAGAAATTTCCAGATGGCACCTTACCTAATTGTGAGGCTGCTCCTTCCTGGGATCTGAGTGGAATGCAGACTTTTAAGAAACGTCTGTTGTTATTAACTTTATAATACGTGTTCTCCTGTACCAGCTGTTGCAAGCAGCAGGAGGTCTCACAGCCTAATTCTTCAGTCAGCTTTAGGGGGGAGACTTTGCTTCTGTAAGCTAGGTATTTGCATTTGGGATGAGATCTCCCAAATGAGAACAACTTGTTTGCCTCCAGTGAGTGTGTTGGTTCAAGGACTAGTGTGCCCAGAAGGAGGAAACAGGTTGCTCCTGTTGCTTTACCAATGTCCTCGAATAGTTAACTGCACTTACTGCTTGTCATGGTCGGGGATGACTGTGTTTTAAAGAAATATCAGGTTTCAGAAGCCTGGCTGCCTGTGGTGGAGAGGAAAAGAGTCCTTGCACTGTGCTGTCTCATGCTTTTCCTGCAAAAGTATCAGAGGGATAAGTTCTGGTGAAGCTGCCTGGTTTTGGCAGCCACTTTCCTCCTACATCCTTGTTCTTCAGGTAAATCCCTCTTCAACTTTATTAGCTGTTCCCCTTTCCTCTCTGAAAAGTCATCATCATCCCTTGAAATTAAGGAAAAGACGGGAGGAGGGAATAAATGGATGTTAAGAAGTAGAAAACAATCAATTAAATAGTACATAGCATGTAATTTTCCTTGGAAACTTACCATGAAATTGAGGAGCACTTGAACAACTAGTAATTTAAATTGCATTTGAACACTGCTAATGAGTTGTTTGCATGGGAATTTTGGTCATTTCACAGCAGGTTGTTGTCTTTAGTACCCCTTCATTCGTTAAAAAAAAAAATCTCATGAGGAAGGTGCTATAGACAACTGGTCCAGCTGTTACTAGTAAAAGTTGTACCATGGAACTTTTGCCACGCCTTGTTAGATTTAGAGCCATTTACATCCTTAGCATCAGCTCTTCAAGTGTTTAAATTCATGGGAATTTTGTGCTTTTTATCTAAAAAAGCTTGTTATTGCTAAAAGGTAGGTAAATAACATTATCACTGTTGCACTCACAAATACGACAGAGTGAAGGGGGCTGAAGAAGCTCCTTCAGGCTCCTGGGGCTGGGATTTGCAGCTGTGGGACTGACCTAGGAATAAATCCTGTGGCTCAGTCCTTATCACCTCAAACAAATCATAACAGTGCTTTGGGATCTGATCCTGGCTTGCTCCATCTTAAGAGAAACAACAGAGAGGTGCTGATTGGCTGTGCCTGCGGGGTATTTGTATTTAAGTTAATAGTCTTATTTTTCCAGTGTTTAATGCTCTCCTCCACCACTGTTTTACTTATAAAATGCCAACTATTTTCAGCAAAAGGCAATATCAACCTAATCATGTGCTATATTGCTGCCGAATGCGCTGAGAACAGACTCTATAGGAAGGCAAATGCAAGTTGCTTATCGCCTGTTGCTGAATGAACATCCCATTTTCAGAGCAGGGTTTTTGCAAATCCGTGGGCATGCTCAGCATATGGAAGGGGGTTCCAGTATCAAAACAAATCTGGCCTCCTGTTTCTGGATGTGTAGGTTGTTTCTTAGAAGATGGAACCTTTAAAATCTGTCCCTGCAAACATGGCTGTTATATCCTGCTATTTCTAGAGGTGTGAGGCAGCTGTCTGTACTGAGATAAGCCATAAAAAGGCAATATTTTCCCAAACCAGCTTTTTTAGCTATACCTGCCAGACATCTTGGCCAGAGGGAGTTCACCAGGAGTGTCACCACTGCTGCCCTTTTATGCACAGGGTGCTGAGTGATGTAAAAACTTCTGGGCAAGTCTCCAGTGTCAGTGTTAAGCACCAGCTCTTCCATCTCTATCTGGTGAAATGCTGCTATGCAGGAAGGTGCATTCAGAGCAAAGAAAGGGGTGCTTGTTGATTTGACATTCTTACGTGATCTCCTGTTGTTTTCTAGGGGATTGCTTTGTCCTCGGCTGTTCTTTATTTTCATTGTGTCTTTCTTGTCGCTGACTCAGTGACCATCTCTAATCACAGGGGGTTTTGAATGCCCCCCCGCTCCGTTAATTACTTGAAGACATTTGTGTTTGCTGTGTAGTCTTGAGGGTAGTTGGTGAGTTCAGATGAAACCAATAACAAAAACTGTAATTTTTCCCAAGGGCCTGGATGAGGTTTCTCACAATATATTGGTGTTATCGCTTATGCTTCCTGACATGTGTGCTACCCACAGTGCTTTGTTAGTTATCAGCTAATTCCCCGCCAAGATATGTGAGTGTCAGAAAGCTACATCAGATAATCCTGTAGAGGCTGTTAAGACAGAGAAGGACGTGGCTTTTGAGCATGTTCCGAGTGAAGTATATCTGAAAGCTGGGAGGGCACTGGGGATCGGTGTTTCAAAGTGACTGGAGTGATGTCCTCATGTAGGTGAGGAGCTGGTGTATGTGGGGAGACAGGGTGAAATCCATGTGGTGTAGGAGTGCAGGGGACAAGAGAGCAGCAACTGGAGGAGTTAGGAAACCCCAGGCAAATTAGGTTCTCATGACACTAAAAGATAGTGCTTTATCTCAACCCAGTGAACTGTCTAAGAAGTACTTTTTTGTTTGGTTGGTTTATTTTTTGTTTGTTGTTTTTTGTTGTTGTTTTGAATGAGCATTTTATCACATTGATTCCTGAGAAGTGCTGCACCTGTTATGCAAATCCCCCATCACACATGGGCATTGTTGCCAAAAAGCCAGTCAGTTGGATGCATTGGCTCTGACATGGGTGGAGGATTCTGCCTTTGCTGGTGGGGCGTTTTTATTCCTTGAAGCATGGGCTGCCTCTTAGTCATCTCTTGATGCCCTGTCTGTTGTGGGTAATCTTTTATTAGTAACTTTTTTCCTTATCCCAGCTCTCCATTTCAACAGCCCACTTTCCTCTTTTCCAGCTTCCTTTCAAAAGTGGGCACACACTCAGGTGGTGGAATTGGATGTAGATTTGATAATTGCTCCCCCAGAAAACAGACAAGAGTGTCTGCTCATCCAAAACCCTACTGACAACTGAATAGAACTGAGGCATGTGGGGTTTGAAATAATCCCAGGGAGTTATTTCTGGCCATGGTCTGCCCCTGTGGTGCTCCTTCAAGCTCTTCTATATTTCAGGGTTTGAGCTGAGGGTGAGCAGGGCTGCTAAAGGCTCTTTGTTTCCCCACCTCCCTTTCTGAACTTTTTTTTGAAAAATTTTCTGATAAATTTAAGTGATAACCTTGTAACATAGATAAGGAAAAAAAAGTCGTACAGGTAGATTAAGTTTGCAGTGGAGGAAAGGCAAACACTGAGGGAGTCCACACTGAGCTACCCTGAAATGCTGGGAGATGGCTTGTTTATCATTTACTCACTCTATAAATGTATCCTGTGCTTTACAAGTGGGGAATATGACAATCCTTGTCCTAATGAGTCTGCAATCCGAGGCAGACAAATGTGCACTTGAGGGCTGGGGAAGGGTCAGCATGGGGATTGCTGGAGATTGAAGTCCAGATAAAGTAGATTGCTGGAAGAGAAGGGCTTCTGCAGTGGGAGTTGGGGGTGATGAGAAGGGTGTTAAGGTGCTGGAGGAATGGATAGACAAAGGAAGGTAAATTGGTATGGAAGGAGGTGAGAAGACCTGAAAGGAAGGAAAGTTGAAGGGGAGGGTAGAAAGTGAGAAAAGGAGTAGGAGGAAAAAAAAAGAGCAGCAAGTTTGCTGTGGGAGGGGATGCTGTAGATGAGAGTTGAGATGACCTTAATGTCTCTTCGTTGTGTGTTAAAAGCTATGCCATAACTCAGCTACTGCAATTAGTCATCTCCTTGTGTATGAAGTACCAGTTTCTTCCCTGAATGGAGTGTACTGGTCCTGGCTGGAGTCCAGTGCTAGATCTCTTAGACCAGGGGTGCTGGGTGGTTACATCCTGTCTGCGTACCACTGCCAAAGCTTATTAGACAAGCATATAAGTAACTTGTCATCTTCTGCTTAATACCCTCAAAGTTAGGTAATTCTCTAGAGGTTCAGACAGCAAATCAGAGATGGGAGCATGTGTGTGCATGTGCAGATATATATATATATATATATTATTGATGTATGTGGTCTGGGTAGGTTTTGAATGCAGCAGCCTGCACTTCAGTGACATCTGATGGGATAAGGGTGGGATCAGTGGTTTATGTTGCACCAAACCCACTCTCTACGTCTTTTTGTATTAAATTCCATGGAGCTGAGCTAGGAAAACTCACTGGTTGTCAGGTTCCTATGTATGCAGCTTTCAGTTCCCTAAGAAGACCTAGGGCCTTGCAAAGCTTCCTTAGATGTTTTGTTTAATCCTTAAAGACTGAAGAAGTCAAGGAAGAATTTAGTGTCACCAACCTGATTTTCCTTTCTCTGATTTTTTTTTTTTTTTTGAAAGTGGTTATTCTTGATGTTTGGCATTTATATGCTGGCAGGTGACTGTAGACTGAAAAGTCCACAGGGTTCCTGAAGCAGAAGTAGTAGCTTCACCTTTCTCTCGCCGGTGTGATCTACCTCCATCTTGCTTATCTTTTTCTGGGGCTCATGTCTGATCCCCATCTATTTTTTGTGTCTCCTTTTACTGCTGATCCTTTTCAGCTATTCCTTCTGATTTCCCATTTCCTCTACAAAGTAGTCCCCCATCCTTCTAGTCCTTTCCTAATTGCTCATTAGTTAGACTCAAGTCTTTTGTGGCCAGTAAAAGGCGTGGGAACATGAAGGACATCTCCTCTGGAGTTCAGTCCATCTACTGTCATGGCATGCTGTTCCAGCAGGAGAGAAACCTGAGTTTAGAACATCTGAAATTGCCCATTATCTCTGCTCATTTCTTGCAGTCCATAATTTGGGGGGTGGGGAAGTGAGGGGAAGAGGAGGCAAGTCACTCTAAACATGACTCATCCCATAATAGATCGATACAAAATATTCCATTACATTTTCATTGCCTAAAATTACTCCTGGCTCCCACCTCCCCTTCTGTGAGATGCTGTGGAGGTTTTCTTGCTAGGCCTAGTGGTGGTGTCTCTTGGTGTGTGTAGGTTGGTGCCTTGGCCAGCCCAGCAAAAGGGTGTCTGAGTTTTGGTTCAGACCTCACGTTCTGAGTGGGCTGAGGTTGAGTGTGGTGGAGATGACCTGCTTTTGGAGGGGAAAGAGATTCCTGGCTGCTCTCAGGAGATTTCATGTTGCTCGAGGCGTGGAGCAGACCTGTTTGACAAGAGGAGTCACTCCCAGCCTTCCCTTTTGGGAGGGATGCCAACACATGTGTAAAGTATAAGGCAATATTAAGAGACATAGTAGAAACTATCATGGGATATCTGCCAGCAGCCCCTTTGGGCTGGTGCCACTGATCGCTCCCTTGGGCTGACAAGATGTTTCAGTGGTGTGTCCTTGCTGAAGTTTCTTGATGTTTGCAGTGGTGGGGTGGAGATGGAGATGCTGGGCATTCTCTTGCCTGCAGGTGTTTACAGAGTCCTGGGATTTTGAAGTATGTTTAGGGCAATGATTTTGCTGTCTGTTTACTGACCAGTAAGGGTCAAAGCTTGCCCACAGCTGCACAGATGTTGCCAGATGTATATAAATACTTGTATATATGCAACTATATGTACAAATATGGTAAGGCAAAGATCTGATCCGAGTTTCCTGATTCCATTTGTCCTGTCCTTCCTCCTGGCATCTTCAGGAGAACTTTTGTGGACAGCCCTACTATAGCAGTTAGCCATGATTATATTGGTGCAAAGGAGAGTGCTCTTCACTGGGGTCCTTTCCACCAGGTGGGACCCATCTGTGGCTCTCACCTGGAATGGCAAGTGTCCCGTGTGCCTATGAATGGGATGGGGAGGGGAGTATCACTAGTCTGACCTCAGCAGCTTCTTTAAAAGGCTGCAAAGGATTTGCAGTTATATCACATCTTCCACCTGCCACAATCAAGGCCTTGATCTGCTGGTAAACTTGCAACACTGCTTTAATAAACCCCGCCACTAACAGGTAGGGTTTTGTTGGGAGAAACTCAACCTGTGAGGGAGGTGGCCGAGTTCATGAGCATGTGCTCCTGACAGTGTTAGTACAAACAGCACCAACGGCATCTTCTGCTTCATCCTGCACCGGGAGAAGGTCCTGCAAGGAGTTGGGCTGTGTGGGTTTCTGCATTGTGGTGTTCCACGAGGCCAGGGACAGGACCCAGGATGTTCAGCAGTCCCTGGTGAGCTGTGTAGGTAGCTGCTGCTCTGCTTCAGAGGTGCTGTCACAGAAACTGAACGTTACAGGATCCAGGGCACACACACAAATGTGTTTACAGAGCAAATAAAGGCGGGAGAGAAAAAAGGAAAAGCCTCAGAGTGGCTTTAGGTGTTTTTTAAGTGGCAAAGCTGAGAAATTCCTGAGCATATGCAATTAATGTCTGTTTAAACAGAAACTTCTTTAATAGCTGAAATATCAGCTCCTACAGAGGAGCTTTCCTGGTGGGTCTTTTTCATCTCTAACCGCCTGCCCTGCCGGGGTGTGCAGGGGGATGTCTCCAAAGGTGCTGGGCTTGGTGTTTTCGGTTAGGCTCGTTAGGTGTTTGCAAAGGGCGATGCCTTCCTTCATTCCTGGCTTGCTTCCACATCTCTGATTGTGTAGAGGTAAAAACGGTAAATTCTTACGAAAACTCACCCATTTGGGTCACAAGGGTCCCGTGCCTGATGTTGTTTGTTTTGGTGGCATGTCATTTGGCACCATCATGTGTGTACATGGGTATATATATTTAAGTATATGTTGTAAGTATATGCAGCAGTTGAGAGGGGCAGGTTTAGCACAATGGCATTTATCAGGGCTTTGAACAAGATACCAAGATGTTGTTGTTTACTCGAATTCTGGAGGAATACTATGCAGAATGGGCTAAAGGGCTTCTCTCCCATTGGAGCTGTGCATGCTGTGTCTGTGAGCAGGCTGTTCTCTGAGCCGCAATTCTGTTGAAAACCTGTGAAGTTGTCGGAGTAAAACCTGTGGAATGGAGTACATGGTGGAGGCAGAGCAGGGTGATAGAATCTTTTCAGGCTTGACCTGCCCATTAAAACTTTACAGGGTCTTATTGGCTGTATGGATGTCAAAGCAGCAGCATGCTGTGGAATTATGCTGTTTTGTGTGTATTTAATTTGATTAAAAAAAAAGAAAAAGACATGAGGATGTTTTGAACAGTCTTGTTGAATGCTGCTGTTGCCCTCCTCATTAGCTACAGCAGTGACCTGGGGCTTTCTGCTTGTACTGGAACACGCAAAAGTATGGTTTTTTCCCCTTTTCTTTTTATCTTTTCCTTTTAAAAACACCATTGAAGTGACTCTGTCATGCTTCAGCAGCAGTTGCTTTACCCTGTACTCTTATCCACATGCTCATTGAAGGCTCCTTTGTTACTTTGACACGGAACTAGCTGTGAGGAGTGGTCTGCAGGACCTGCTTCAGTGCGGCTGCACCACACCCAAGCTCAGCAGTGCATGGGGCTGGGTACATAGCAGGTGTGAATGGCAAAGTGGGGTACCTCACAGCCTGTTTTGTCAAGGCCGTTCTTCTCTGAATGTAAAGAAATCATGTTGAACTCCTTGCGTTTTATAAGGCTTTGAAAGCTTGACATGGACATGGTGTTCCTTCCTGAGTCGTAGCTGTTGGATCTCTCGGTGCAGTTCTTTTGTTGCTTCTGAGTGCTGGAAATGATGTGGTTCAAACATTTCAGAGTTTGCTCAAGCTATGTTCTCCTTGTAATATCTCTTTTTCCCTAGAAAAACAGGTGGGGATGTTTATTTCTCTCTCCCCACTTTCCTTCCTCCCCCCCCAACCTTGACACTGTCTCGCTGTTGTGGATCACTTGTGTCATGCACCAGTGTAGCATATGTCCCTAGAGAACACACCAGTCATTGCTGATTTGTCTCAAATCATTGTCGTTGCAGTCTTGAATACCCACATTAAGCAGGTGGAGCTGATACAATCACTTCCAATGCAGCTGACAGCAGCTGGGTCAGAGCCTTTCTCACTGTTTCCTGCCAGAGGAGAAAATAAAGCACACGTGAAGGCAAAACACATGAGTTTTCCTCTTTGCCTCCCCGGCCCCCAAGTCATGGTTTCCGCAACAACAAAGAGAAGTGTCAGCCAATTGGTTTCACAGAAGAGGCTGAATTTCCTAGAGTCAATGTTTCCATGTCCGAAAAAGTTTAAAAAAATTAAAACAACAACAAAAAAAAGACAGGCAGAGAGGCTGCATGTGGTCTGGCAGGCAGCCAGGCAAGGAGTGCTCTTTGGGGTTATTATTAGGCAGATAACTGTATCAAGAGCTTAAACATCACCCTGGGTCTGACGGCTGGGATGCTCTGTGTGAAATGCTGATGCATGTTTCATACTTGTGAGAGAATGTACCTGAAGCCACTTTTTAAAACCATTTTTATTTTTTCTTTTCCCCTGCAATAACTTGGGTGCCGGTAGAGCTCCTGGTAAGTGCTTCATGGGGAGCTGTTGCTGGTTTGGGCCTTGCAAATGCTTTTCCAATTAGCAGGTCTGAGTTCCTGCCTCAGATAGGAACCATGCCTAGACTTTGTATGTGTCAGACTGGGGTGTCCCTGAGTGAACTGGACTGCCTTGAAGATCTAACCCCTTCTCAGGACCTCTCTCAGCGAAGAGGAAGTTTTGAGGCCCATGGGTTCTGCAAGTTGTATGTGTACAGAGGGGTGCTCAGGGGTATGGGGAGACCCTGTCACCTACACTGCAGTGCCCTGTAGCAGAGGGGACATATGGGGTAGTGGAGGGACAGGCTTTTGATGATCTTTGAGAATGGAGATGCAGCACTTAACACACTTGAGGAGCAGAAGTTGATGGAGAGCTGCGCAGGGCAAGATGACAGGGGCAGAGCTGCTGGCTGGGAAGTTTCTTCTCAAGTACTCAAGACCAGCAGAAGAATGTCTGTTTGTAATACTGCTAGATACCATGTATCTGTCTGTGTTCCCATCTATAGACGGTATGTGCAAGGCTATATATAAATGCTATGATGGCTGGTATTTTGGCTGATACACTCACAGTTTTGTGCCACATTGAGAGATTTAAAAATATCCCCCCGTTCCAGGAACATCTATACCATGGCAGATGTCATCTGGTGTGGGGAGTGGCTTCTGAAAAGGGAGCACAACATTATTACTATGAGCCTTAGTAGTCTATTAGAATATTTATTGCTTCACTGCCACCATAAGACATGTGAGGTGTGTTATTTCTGCCTGTCAGAGTTTTTTCACACATGCAGGCAGGCAGCATCTGTCATTCCTCCCTGCGAGTCACTAGCTTTTATTCTCAATGAACTTTCCAGCTGGAAGGAAGGCAAAATAAAGGCATCAGAATCTGATGAGAAAGGAGTTCAACTTTTTTTTTTGCCTTGGAGTTGTGCGTCTGAGGGCTGTCTTGAATTTGGGTCCTTCTTGGCCTAAACACGGTCACCTCATGCTTGCTGTTGTTTTATTTCAAGGCGAGTCTGTCGACCTGTTGTGTCAGGCCCTGCGGAAACCTGGTATGAGTCAGAGCTGTCTCTGCACGAGACAAAGAGTAGGATAGAAACAAGTGAGAAATGACTTGCTCAGGACTTTCTTTTGGGACTAGCTCTCAAGATCACCAGGCCTCAATTCATCAGCTGAGGACCTGGCAGCACTGCCTCATCCCCGGGACCTGTCAGAGTGTGAGCAAGTCCTATTTTTGTGTTTCCTCATAGAATTGTGATGTTTTTGTGGTGGCTGTGAAGCAATGGCTGTGCCAGCCATGTTGTGGAAGTGATCAGAGGGTGAATGCTGGCATCACCAGCAAACTCTGCTTGTACCTACAAGGGTAATTCTCCATTGCTCAAGCTTAGGACTGGGTTAGGGTGGAGTCTTTAACTAGAAGGGCTGGAGAACGTGTTAAGGTTTGTCGCTCTGTTGTAGAGTTCCTGGACCAGTAGAGAAAATAAGGCAGTAAAAAAAGAAAAGGCAACAGAAATGTGAGAAGTTACACCTGAACCTTGACCTTGGTTTTGATTTACTCAGTGCTCTGTTCAACCTTCCTCTGGGAGCTGGCATGGGATGCTTGTCCTGTAGCCAAAAGCAGCGGAGCCAGAACTTTCCCTTCTGTTTTGGGTGAGGATGGAGGCTTTGGGTGTGGGTTCATTGCCCATGTTCATTGGTGAGGGAAGAAAATGATCAGTGGAGCGGCAAAGGTGTGGAAAGTGGAATTAGAAACTTCACATGGCCAAGTAGGAAGAACCCCTGTGGTGCTTATTACTTGACTGAGCCCATCAGGTGTGCCATGTTCCCTGCCCAGTTTGCCTGTGGCTTGGTAGGGTGTTGTCAGCACTGTCCAGACATCCTTGTCTGCCAGCGCTTTGCAGAGTTGTAGTGTTATTTAGGGAATGTTTGCTGTCGAGGCTGGAGGTAGCCTGGAGCTCCACAGAACTGGCCTTGTGAGTCACCATTGCCGTGACACTTGTGCCTTGGCAGATGTTGAATGGCCAGAGAGTTTCTGATTCCTGGTCAAGGGCAACCCAAGAGAAGAAGAATATTTTGGGTTTACACTTGTTGGAGACACAAGGGGCTGTTGGGTCTGGACCAAGGTAGAACCTCAAGATTTTTAACACTTTATTGATCGACTGAACAATGTCAGAAGCAGAGGGATGTTTGTAGGGTTTTTCTGTAGATCTCCTATGTCTTGCATCCATCCCACGCTTCTGGCCCTGACCCACCCACTCGCTCATGCCAGGCCAATGTACACAAATGATAATTCAACTGAGAATAAGCCTGGTACCGCCTCCTAACCTGGAGATGGACTTTCAGTGTTTTCCTGACAGGAGAGGTGTGGGAGGGACATGTCTTGGGGCTGTCTTATCCCTGCTGTAGTTGGGGATGGGCCCTACAGCAGTGACACTGGGTCAGTTCAGGCAGTGTCCATCCAGCCCAGGGTCCCCCTCCGCCCATGGCCAGCAGCAGATGCTGAGGGAAGGCTATCAACTTCCGCACATGGCTAGCAGGGAGGGATGACTGCAGTGAGCCCTGACCTTGCTCACCGCCCTTCCAACTGTGGCCTTGCAAAAACCCTGAGCATCTGTGGTGTGGCCCGGCCGGCAGATGAAATACAAAATACATAGAAAGCTTTGGTGGTGTGGGCGTGCGTTGGGAGAGCAGAGAGGAGGGGGGTGGAAAAGTATCTCCGGTGTCACCTCACTGGGTGCCAGGAAGTGGCCCAGCATTGGGATGAAAGATGAGGAGGGTCTGGCTGTGGTGGGGTCGGGGGAGCCGGCAGCCCCGGCGTGGCGGCACATTCTGTACATTCTGCAGCCCTGCAGCACATGGGGCCGTCGACAGCCTTCGGTTGTGCTGCCAGGCATCCAGCCCAGCTGGTATTTCGTTATCCTCATACCCGCTAAGTCTCTCTTTTTACCCTTTTATTTATTCCCCCCCGCATTTAACTGAGGTGCACTTATTTATCCACTGAGCTCTACAGCCTATAAACAGGATGTCTCTCTGTTTCCTTTCAGCCCAGTAACACTAAACTGCTTTGGGTGCAGATAACGCTTTTGGAACCCCTCTCCTGGCTGAATGAGCCCTGTGTGGGTCATAGCCAGCTCCAGATAAGACAGCACATGCCTGTATGTATATGCATATGTATCCAATAGGGATGTGGTATGAGTTGGCCACAGTGAACAAATTCACGTGTCTGTAAAGGAAGTAAGCGCATGTTTTAGGCAGGGTGGCTGAAACAAGACACCAATTTAAACCGGATCCTGAATATACAGTTTGTAAAAACAAGCTATTGTATAAAACCCTAAGCCTGTGAAACATTTTTTGGGAAAAAAAAAATCTGCAGTTTATTTTGTTTAAATGTCGCTTCCTAAAGATTTTCTCACTATGCCGAAGTCCTGGATACTGAGAGCCTGACAGTGAAGCAGAGCATGTGGAAAGGCATTGCATTAACTAGTGCTTTTAATGTTGAGTGATATTTTGAGTGGGGGAAAAAAATCAGAAAAGTACTAACACTGTATTTCAAGAAGTTTTCTCCCTTCAGTGTTCAGGCTGTGAGAAAGCAGTGAGGATAAAGGTCATTCTTCTTGAAGCACTTTTTGATCTGGGACCTTGCAATCACAAATAATAATAACAAGCAAAATGAAGTTTTGAGGTACTCAGTGTCTTAGGCTTAATGTTTAAGATGTTCAGTGATTTCTATTGATTGTGATCTTGTAAGCTCTGAGATATATAAAGTCTCTTATAGCCTCTGCTCCCTTAAATCTCTAATTTTCTTTAATATCAAGTCTTTCATTTAAAATAAACTTAAGGTTCTGGGCCTTGTGGTTGTTTAGGAAAGTTTTGGAAAAAAGGACTCTCCTTTCCCAAACAGGAGGTAAACTTTAAAACCACAAATTTTTATTGGATTGGTTTTTAAGCTACCAACTCTGGGACTGGACTGATGACTTCTGAACACTTGAAGATGCAAAGCAGATCTCTAGAAAAGAAGTGAATGATGTCTACTTTTTCTTAGGTCAATGTGCCCTTAGTTCAAGGTAATTGTCAGTGAGAGCTCACACAGTTGTAAAAGTTCTAAGCTTCTACCCACCACTTAAACCAGGTTGTCAGATCAACACGTCTCGTTTACAGAGATGTGCTCTGGATCTGTTACTGAGACGTGGTTCAGAATAGCTATTGAAGAACAAGTTGTTCTGCCACAGCTCTTCTGTGAGCACTTTGTGTGCATGCAGCTTCATTCCAAAATGAACATGCCTTTTTTTGACTAAGTTCAGGCTATTTTGGTAGGTGGAGCAAGCTAAAACATGGAGGGAAAAAAAACTGTTCCTCCAGAAATAAAGTGATTTGCATGGGGCATATTTTCTGAGTTTTCTGAAGTTGCTACCTACCTGGGCGGGTAGAAATCAAGCCATGTGGCTGGCCCTGAAATTTTTGCAATTCATTTTGTGGTAGCAGAGAGTCCTTAGGAGATCAGCTGTTTTCTATAAAAAGCTGGATGATGCTGATTTCAATAGAGGGGTCATGCTTGGCACATGGTCCTTTTGTATGAGAAGGCTGGGTGAGTGATGGGGCACGCTGGCACTGGTTGCAGAAGGGTTTGACACAAATGATTTGGGTGATGAATCTAAAGTTCCACCTGCCATACAGATGCCATTTAAATAAAGATGTCCCCCTGATCGCAAAAGCATTTACCCATCACAAGGGCTGGCAGTGCTGGGTAATATTTAAGCTGTTTTGCTTAGCTCATGGAAAATAGGAGTAGATTTCAGTGTTGCCTTTCTGGGTGGGCAGCGTGACATTGCCAGCGGTCATGGGCCTCTTGGACAGTGAGAAACCCTCGGGGAGCTGGTGGCTGGCGGAGCAGGCAGTGCTGGAGCTGATGGTCTCCAACAGAAACCTGGGCTTGTGAAGCAGCCTGTCCCTAGAGACTGCTGGGGCAGTGGGGAATGTTGAGATTGTTTTGCTTTCCCACAGTGCTGTGTAACCCCTCCTGCCACCTCTTTAGTGTGGTGTTACTGAGGTGCTATTACTTCTTTGGTAACCCTTCATCTCATGTTTCTCAGGAGAAAGTGGATCCAAAGGGTGCAAGATCTGTAACTGAGCAGGTTGCCGGCTCACGTGTTGGCATTCAGATCAGAGGGATCAGTTGCATCAGTGGCAGAACTTCCTCTTCCCTCTGCCACACCTGGGAGCTGCAGCAGGGCTTGTTGCTCATCTCACACAAGCAGTGTGGCACCTCCAAAGTGATCCCAACCTTTTTTTTTCTCCCTTTGGAAAAGAGGCACAGAAGGACTGAAGGGGAAGGCTAAACCTGGACCTGTTGGTGGACCCTTAAAATACTGATGTATGCTGTAGGAGAGAAAACAGTGTCTCTTTAGAAACTTCTGTGATCAGGAGGATTGCATCTATATGTATGAGATGGTTGTTAGAACAACCCCTTCAGTTCTCCCTGCCAGAAGTCACTCTGGATATAAGGTGGTTCTCCTCCCTGTTCTCCCCATGTCCAAGCAGTTGCTTGTTGTCCTGGCTGTCTTTTGAAGTGGTCTCTGTGGTTAAAGCTGCTTCATGCATCAAAATCAAGAGCTGTGGGTTTCCCTCTTTTGTATCATGTAGAGAAGTTCACCTTCCCCACTGCTCACCTTGGTGCTCTCATCTGACAGGACCAAGCAGTGTGTGGTTTGTGCTCAAGCAGGAAGATGAACTGGGCTAAAAATCATAACTATTGTCATTGATGTGCCTGGAAGAGGACAAAAATTGCCTTTGTCTTGTGTCAAACATTTTCTGATGCTCCAAGAGGTTGAGGAGGCAATGTGGCACAATAGTCTCCAAGTGCTGCTACCTTCGTTGTCTTTGTGGCTGAATTTTGTTCACAACACAAGGAACTTGTTAAGTTAAAAACTTTAGTTCTAAACCTTGCGCTCCTGGTTTCTGTGTGTTAGTCTGGAGTGGCTTTAGAAGATTTGTCTGGTGTATGTTCCTGATGCCTGAGCTGCTCTGCCCCTTGGGGCATTTAATAGCAGGAAGGACATGGTGTCAAATGTGAAAAAGCTTGGTAAAATACAAAAAAGAACAGCTGTTTCTAATGCATTCAGCAATGCGATTGACAAGTGGTAGTAAAGAGAGGATGTATAGGCTAGTCATCTTAGTAGGTAGTTTCACTGCAGTATTGAAACATTTTGGTGAAAGAAATATATTTGAGTAGTACTGCTGCATAAGAGAGTAAGGCAGTGTTGCTTCAAACTAGAGGAAAAAGATGAATGATTGGTTTTCTCACCCTTTCTTCCCCCCCCTCCCCTTGTTAACATTTAAAGTGGAAAAAGTCATCTGGTTTGAAATATGTTATTTGGTTAAAAAAAAACCAAATAACCAACTAAAAACTCAAAGCAAGCATTTACTACATGTGTGGTGGGTGGGATTGTGAGACCTACAGAAAAGCAATGCTTGAGAGCTGGACTGGCACAGGAAGGAGTGGAGGTGAGCAATGTGCTAGGGCTGGATGTGGCACAGTCAGTGGTTCTGTTGTGGAAACAAGGTAGTGTAAATGGTTCTGCCTCCCAAAACTGAGATGTCCTGATTCTGTCCACTGGTTAGTAGTATATAAGAGGGTTACAAATATAACCTTTCTTATATTTATTTTTTATATTTATAAATTTACTTATATTTATTATATAAGTAATTTATATTTATAATTTTTATATTTATAAATATAAATATAACCCTCTTATTTATATCATAAATATAACCCTGGGAAAAAATATAAGCTAATGTGAGCAGAAGATTAATTTGGAGTCTGAAAGAAGGGCTATGCAAGTCTTAGAATCTTTGAATGGTTTGGATTGGAAGGAGTGTTAAAGACTATCTGGTTCCAACACCCCTGTCATGGGCAGGGACACCTTCCACTGGACCAGGCTGCTCAGAACCTCATCCAGCCTTGGCTTGGACACTTCCAGGGGTGGTGGGAGCCTTTTTAAAGTGCTTCCAGCCATCACTAGTGGAGCAGAGGTTGTTGCTGTGCAGGGTTCAAAAACAGTGGTTGGGTTGAAAATGCTAAATGTTTTTGCATGGGGGAAAAATTTAGAAGGATACCCTTCCCTCCATAAAACCCCCAGGCCTCTCCAGAGTCAGAACTTTCAAGCTTTCTAGTTCTTCTTTGGTTTAAGAAAAATACTACATCACAAAGCTCTGTCCTCTCCAAAACATCGCTATATTGACTAAAAATCATGTCCAAGTGTTGTTTCTTGGTGGTAGGAGTTCTTCCTGAGAATAAATTGATAGTAGACCTCCTGGTGCTGCCTGGAGCTCAGATGCTCTCTGCTCTCCACATCACTGTGTGATTTGCTAGGAAGAGATACATTAAGTTTCTTGAGGATTTTTTTTTTTAATGCTGGTGAATGCTGTGTAATCTGTATTTCAATGTAATTCCCTTGGTCAGTGGTGTGTGTTGTCTGTGTTTTCTGTATTTTGGGACTCTAACGGTGTACAGCCTACCTTGTTTACCCTCCTTCTCTCAGCTACATGACTGTGTAATTGTCTGGTTGATACTCTTTGGCTTCAAGCTCTTTATGCTTTCCTGCTGATTTAAGGTATCTCCTCCTCCTCCTCCCTCCCTGATTTCCTCATTGTCTGCACCCTGCAGACGTGCTCCTGAGGTGCTGGGTGTGGGTTATGAGTTCCTGAGAAAATCAGTGGGTAATAATTAACATGTTGTAACACTGAGCCCCCCCCCCAGTCTTCCCTCCCTGGGGCGGACTGGTGATAGTGAATATTCTCCTTGTGAGCTTGTCCTGCCTATCCCAAAAAGCAGATATCCTTGATTGGGTTCTCTGTCTTCTTTTGTTTTCTTTTGGCTCCTCTTTGTGAGAGTACATAATGCACAAAGTGCAAATAAGAGGTGGAATTGTAGACAAGGAGCTGACCTATAAGTCTCTCTTGATCTGGTTACATCCCTGCTCAGCAAGAAAACAGCTTCTTGTTTGAAAGAAGATAAAAGTGAGTTACTCTGACTCAAACTGGTGCAACGATAAAGCCACTCTGTGCAAACAGATGCATTCGACTGAGGTCTGTTTTGAGCTTCAGAGCAAACTTGCACCCAGACATTCATGGTAGATGTGCCTGATCTGTGCTCACCTTTTCTACCTGCTTCCTCCTGACCTGAGCAGGCTGTGTGCTGAGAAGAAAACATCACTCCAAAAAGTCTTACATAACCAACCCGATCTGGAACAAAATGTTACTCTGGGTGAAGAGCTCTTCCTCTGGCAGGAGGCAGACCTGAAGGTCATCCTGGCTGCTGTAAAGCATGAGTTTCACGAGTTGGACCTGAGGATGAGAAGGAAGGGACAAGTGAGTTTTAAAATCTTGGTGCAAGGAATGGCCTATAGAGGAGTGGCTCAAAGAAAGGAAGTTGTGAGGTGTGTGTCAGTGAGCAGTTCAGCGCAAGCTCCGAGCATGAGGTGGTGACAAAAACCTCCTCCTGGATTCTGTACAACAGTTGCTCAGCTGTAATTGGGCACTTACTCTGGTAATGATGGCTGCAGAAAGACCTGCTGCTGGTGAGACCAAGAGGAAGAAAATGGGAAATACCCAATATGTCTGCAAAGAAAAAAACCCCAAAGAGTCCTTTGATCGCAAGCTTTTGTGGGTTTCTCTTTATTTAGCTTGTTCACACTCCTTGGAGGATTTCTGGAGGAAATCCAGAATTCAGCCTTGATGAAAGCCACCTTCAGACTTGCAGGCCACATTCTCAATGGGGCTGAGTGTATGTGGGGAGGGTTCTGGCCGTGGGGCAGGCACTGCTGTTTCTCTGACTGCTTGGACCAGTTCCTAAAGTGAAGTACTGAAAACAGGGGCAGCCAGATTAAGTGTTTCCCCTACCTGGTGGTATTTGTTGTGATGTAAAGCTGGAATGGTTCCTAGAAAGCATTAAAACACAAATAATATTAACCAGGACTGAGAGAGAACAGCCAGTTGCTCGGAAATGAGAAATATGTTACGGTGACAATGGGTCAGTAGGAATGAGGCCGTCTGTTTTTTACTGCTGAATCTGCTACTAAATCCCTTGAGAGCCTCAGTGAAGGCTGGTCCAGTAGGACAGGGTGTGAGCAAGGCGCTTATCTGCACCAGGTTGGGACCAGGAGGCTTCAGTTGCAGGTGTTGCTGCTGAACTGGAGCATGCTGGGCAAGGCTGGCCCTGCCTGAAGATCGTGAGATCCTGGGCTGGGGAGCTGATCCCTCTGACTCAGCGTATTTGCCTCTCAGCTGGGACTGATCCAGTCCACCTGCCCCAGTGAGACTTTAAAAGAGCATTTCCTTGTAAGGTGTTTTGGGATCCTGGGAGGTGTCATGCTAATCACATGCAAAGTGCTGTTCATCGAATACTCCAGCTGTTTGTCGAGGTATTTACCTGGATGATAATATCTCCTCCCCTTTTCTGCAACATAAAATGTGCTTGATAACTCACGTGAGTGCTTGTAAGGCCAAAAGGACAGTCAGCCCTTTTAATCTGTGCTGTCATGGAATAAATAACCCACTGAGCTAATTCTGAGCTTGTCCTAATCTCACCTCACCCTCATCTTTGTTCACATGCGCAAATGCACCATCATCAGTATGTAATGTGCTTCCCTCTCTCCCAGCTTAAACAATAAATCCTATAAGACCAGAGCTTTGGAGATGAAAATTGCATCCTGTTGGTGGTCTTGGGCATGTGATTCAGGTTACTGAAGGTCAGCTTGAAAGGACAGTGCTGACTTCAAAGAAATATATTCCCTTCTATCAAAATTTCACGTTATAATTTGGGGGAAAATAAATTTTTTCAATTTTGCTTCACGTTAAATAGATGTGTGCAATCATGTTTGTGTTTCGAAGTATTTAATTTCTACCATGGTTTCTCCAAGACTTTTTCACAGCAACCATGTGAGAAAGAAACTACTGAAAACCACTGGGTTTTTTTAAATGTGGGGGTTTTTTGTTTGTTTGGTGTTTTTGTTTGTTTGTTTGTTTGTTTTTTTAACATACTGAAAAGGTGGGCAAGGGACTCAGCATAAGTGTAGATCCTGAAACTACCTGTTTTTTTCTCAAGTCTTACCCTCGTTGATACTCAGATGAACTTGATGGTAGAAAGACTTTGTTGCTTTGAAGCAGGAAGTTGCAGAGTCCTGCAACTCCCCTCCTCCTGCCTCTTTGTCACTCTTGTTCTTATTTGATCTGTTGTCACCTTTGGAAGAAGATAATGTGTTTTCCTGCAGGGGTTGAGGGAGGGGGGAGGCAGGTTCCTGGTGGGTTTCTGTAATAGAAATCCATGTTTCAATAACAGGCAGTAAACTTTTCTATATTATTTTCACTTCTGGAGGGTGTTTAGTTTTATATGCTGGGATGCTGCACTTCCCTGGGGCAGGCTTGCAGAGGTGGCTCTCCTCCCTGCAGTCACTATGTGATTTTTAGTTGTTTCTAATTTATCTGATCAGCAGATATTTTGACATTTGTGTGTTTTGAGAGGGGAAGACAGGCATTTAGCCTTCAGCTGGAACAAGGCTCAGCGTTACTGTACATCTTGTATTCAATGCAAGATTGTCATAGAGACCCTTCAGGTCAAACCCTCTCACCCCCCTGTGTGGGAGTGCATGTTGAGACTTCTCCCCAGCTCTGTGAGCCTCCACACTACTGGAGATGCAGAATCCCCTTGCACAGAGTGCTGGAGGCCCAGAGTGGTGGGGGAAAGCCCTGAAGTTGTGTTGCAGTAGGGAATAATGTTGGTTGGCAACCTGCAGCTGCTCTGGTAAGCACTACCTTTGGTCTTGGCTTTGGGCACAAAGCTGACAGATGACACATCTCTGTTGCTCCTGGAGCCTGTTTCACCATCTTGGAGAGAAGAAGTTTAAAAAGGCCAGTGTGGGTTTGAATCAGACACCTGTCTTGGGCATGGAGAGGTTGTAGGTGTGCTGGGAGTGTGTGGTTTGCTGTCCTGATCCCTTCTTGCAAAGGGTTCCGATCTTAAGACCTTGATATCTTGAATCTGCAGAGATTTCTCATCATAATATTTTCACTGCATGGCATCTATAAGAAAGAGGGATTTCAAGAGGTAAAATATAGTCAACTTGCACTGCTGAATGGAGTTGAGTTTTGTTCAGCTGGTGCTTCCCCAAATGGAGGGTTGTGTTGAGCCATTGAACTGGTGGAATCCAAAACCTGGATGCATCATTTGATGTCTTACTGTGAAGTGTTTCTTCTCCCATGCCATCTTCAGCACGGAAGATCTTGTTGATCCCTTATCCAGATGGGGTAGTCACTGGAACAGAGTGATGATTAATGCAGGGGAAAGGCCAGGGCTGGGAAAGGATAGTGTGCATCCATCTTCTGGGAGAGTAACCTGAGGGGTGGGTTGATGTGGGAGCAGCTAGACTGTAATGTGGGTCATTGAGGAACAGGGAAGGGTGAGCTCTCTAACCTAGAGGGATTTGGGCTCTGCCCCAGGCTAGCACAATAATCATCAGTGTCAATATCTGGCACATCTGTTTTTCCATTAGAAACTCAGTTCTTTGTGGGGTTTTAATATCTTGGCTATTTCAGATCACACTGAGAAACAGCATGGCCCTGCACAGGCACTCAGCATGGATGCTTTAGTTGTTTGCTAAGCCAACATATATAATAATAATTTATTGCATTGCCTTGAGAGTGGGGAAAATGGGAAAACCAAGCCCCTACATAGCAGGAGTTCTTTTCTATCAGACAAGCTGTAGGAACAATGTGCTTGCAATTAACTCTAATAGCAAGAGAGCTGGTGAGAGGAGGGATCAGGCAAAGGGGTATTTTTGGCTGAGGTTCTCTTTGGAAACATGAGAGCTTCTTGATGATAGGGCTGGTTCAGATGCCTCTTGTTCGTTGCTGTAGTCCTTCAGCCCTTCCCTTGCTGGGAAGGATTAAAGAGTGTTCTCTGTCACTTATTGCATCCTTCCTTGCTCTTGGCTCTGTAGTTGCCTATGTGAGACAACACCTGCCGTGGTGGGGGGCTATGTGGGTTGCCTGGTGGTCCCTTTGAGCACAACGTGGACCAGTAACTGTGGTCCTTTGTGGGTGGTTGGCTGCAGCATCACTCCATAACCCTTCTCCTCCATGACACAGTGAACTGGGAATCAAAGACATTTCTGGGTTTGGCACAGAGCATCCTGGGAGGAAAGGGATGCTAATGCAGTTACACCTGGTTTTCTGGTATCTGCCTTATAATGCTGTCCTGGGCCACAGAAGACTCCAGGCATCTGAAAGACCATAAATGACAAAGTTTACTGGTCACCCATGCCCAGTGAAGTAGTGTGGTGGAAGGCTAGGAGGAAATCACTGTCTTTTCTCATGTCCCTGTCCAAGATAAAGTATTTCCAGATCTCACGGTGGTTATTTAAAGCTCCGAATGAAACACTTTGGTCTGTAGGTCCGCACAAAATTCAGGCAGTCTGGTTTGCAGCTAGGCTGGGGAGCCTAAGCTTTCCTGAGGGCATGAGCTGCATGTGTGTGCGTGTGTGTGTATGTGCAGCAGCCCTACAAAACAGGATCTGGTTTAAGAGAGTATTTCTGTACAGGAAAGAACGCAAGTATATGTTTAAGTCCTACGGAAGTCAAAGCAACTTAAGCGCATATTACAGTTAATCATGTACTTAAGTGATTTTCTGAGTTGGCCTATATCTGGAATGACACATAAGGCTCTCTTGAGTTGGGATTCACAGTCCTGTTCTGTAGTTCCTTCCCAAGGAAAGTGCTGATTTTTTTATTTTTAATTCTTGCCTTAAAGAATGGCCTGTTTTGGCCTTACTGCTTTGCAAGTTATAGGAAAGCATGGTGTGAAAAGTTGAAGCACTCTGAGCAACACAGTCCTTTTCAAAAGACTAAGAGAATTTGTACCATTCATTTCAAAAGGACTCCATGTAGCAAGAACAATGCTGTAACAGGGATGTTTCACTGAAGGATACTGTTGGAGTCAAAGTGCTGTCTGGTGTGATCAGAATGACAGCCTGCTTGAAATTGGTGTGGTGTAGTGTGCTACTATAGATTGCTTTCCTTTAATGTATTTTTTTTTTTGCCTTCCTGAAGTCTCTTTGTGATGAGTGGGATGCTTGCAGTGTGGATTTGAATGGAATATCATGTAATAAGAATAATAAGCAGGTGCACTGTATAAAATTTAAGTGGAAAGCTACTGCCTAGAAGGGAAAAGTAATGTGGTTACTGCTGCATCTTTTCCGCATAAGAGCATTGTTCCCCAAGCACTTATGGGTTTCCCTGTGTATGAGGTTTATCTAAGATAAATTCCTATTCAGGTGGATGGGACACTGTGCTTCTAAATTGATTTTTTGGTAGAACTTTTTGTGGTTATAACAATAGACGGTGCTAATATGTAGGTTCTTTGTAAGAAGGCTAACGTTTTGCCTTTGGAAGTAACAGGATCATTTGATGAATGCTTGAGTGTTGCTAATGAAAAAGGGGTGGGGGAGGAAATTACCTTTAATAAGGAGTTTAAGTGACATTTTTCTTATAGAATGCCATTACGTTTGATTTTTCACAGAAACAAGAAACCAAAGGTGTTCGTGAGGTGTGGTGCAGCTGGTTGCCTGAAGACTTGCCTTGGCTACTCCTGTATGTGCCTCACTGCTTACCCCATCCTTGCTCTTGGGCAGGTTGGTGCTTCCTGGAGCCCATCAGCCCTGGCCAGCAGCATCCCTTACTGCCCAGCAGATGCAATCCTTATGGTGTTCCAGGCCCTGTTTGCAAAGCACTGTCTGTTCTTGTGTTTCATGTCCCCACTAGGCCTGACTGGGAATGAACCCTTGTCTTGACCTGTAGCATCCTCTGGTAGGAAAGCTGCCAAGTGACTTCCAGCTGAAAATACAGTTTGTTAGGAAAGGGAATGAGTTACTTTTTGGCTTGCCTTTTGGACTTCTGGCCTCTATACTAGGCAGATCTTCTTTCTAGTCCTTGCTGTAGTAAATCCAATCTTGCCAAGACCAGCAGTGATTCTGGGTGCTTTTCTGATCAAGTCCTCTCTCCAGTGTCGGCTCAAGCAAAACCTTCCAACTTAAGGAAGAAGAGGAAGTGTGGTTCTATGAATGTGCCTGGATGACCCCCTTTTACTGAGGAAAGTTCTTAGCTAATGGTTAAAATCCATTCTAAGCCTCATTAATACAAAGGTACTTGATCAATAGGAGGACAGGATCTCAGGGCTTGCATTGTATAGGTACAAAGTTTAGGTCCTTGGTGGTTTTGATATATTAGCATGTTTAACGCAATAAATTCCAGTAACTCTCTAATGGAAATTCAAGAGCTTTTATAGTTCATGAGAGCTTCCATTCCTTCTGTCTGTAAAGTGGGGATGGTGCTTTCCATCATGGGGCTGTGAGACTGCAGGGAGTTGGTTTATTCTCACAGCTGAATAGTGGCTGAGTTGCCATGGCCACATGTTCTCCCAGCCTGCTGAAAAGACGAAGGCAAAGCTCTTTAACTGAAACCACCGAGAAGTCGCTTCACCAAAATTTGTTAAGCCATGGTGATTTTTGATCACCTTGATATTTAGAAAGTGCTCTGGTATCTGAGAAAGTGTATTGTGGGGTTTGTTAGCTTTAATTTAAATGTTTTTGAAATACTGGAGACTTCTGGGTAAAAAGAATAGAGGTTTTGGGTTTTGTATGGTACCAGACCAGCCCTGGACATGGTGCAGACAGCTGTGTGGCTGCTTGGGGACTTGCCACCTTAACTGTGATATTTTTGCAGACATAGCTTCAAGTACAGTTCTGTTGAAGCCCTTCTTACCCCACAGTGAATGGAATTGGGAAGGGTTTGCACAACCTGCCTTGGAGTTTCTGGGCTTATGAAAGCAAATAGTGTAAAATGCTTTTGGCTGGTTTTTGAGGGCAGATGTCTGGACCCTTGCATTGTCACATAACAGTGGATTGGTTGGGCATCATCGTCTTTCGTTGCAGCAAGAATTTTCCTGAATCCACTCTTATGTCTCCAAAAATGGCAAAGACTTTTTCTGTCAACTGATAGGTCCCTTGACAGGGATGTGACTTCAGTCCCCTATGGAAAATGATTCTTTGTCTGTCCCAGAGCAGGAATGGGGGTGATCTGTTGGGTGTTCTTAGCATTGCTTTTGCTGCTGTGTTGCCGCAACTCTGAGGACCAAATCTGTCCAGTGTGTCCCTATGGCATTGAAGCTCTGTGGTAGTTGCAGGAATTTGCCCAGAGCATACCTCTGCAAATGTCCCGTGGTTCTCATGTTAGTATCCATATAGTGCAAAAGCAGGGGCTTTGGTTGTTGGGCACGGTTGGGATGATTTTGAAAGCCAAACCATCTGCAGTGGTGAAAGAGCTGTAGGTGTGGCTGAGAGAAAACTTTTGCCTTCCTGCAGTGCTCTGGCTGTGCCTACTTTCTTTTCTTGTTCAAAGGCAAAGGCACTATTTTATTAGTGAAATAAAAGGAGTAAAAAAATCCCAAACTCCAAAATTTCTGGTCAACTGGGCTGCAAACCTGTTGAGGGCAGAGAGCAAAAACACTGTTGAGAAAAAGTGTGAGCTGGGTCTGTGATATTTTTGGCCCTTAAGGGACTTCTGGTCCTCAGTAGCTTTGAAGTGAATGTAGGTGATTGCCCAAAAGGTGATATGTCCAGGAAATGCTCGTCACAAAAGTGGTGAAAGAGGATAAGGGAGACAGTTTTCCTCTTTCTCATGAATATATTGCTTTTAGTTCTTATAAGGAAGAGAGAGTAGGTTCAGTCTCAGCATTATTGGCCAAGCCCTCAAAGGCATCAGCTGTTGTATTGAGACATGACAAATGGAGGCTTCCTGCCGGCATCTCATTGTGGCTGCTGTGGGCAGGTGCTGGGGAATGCAGGGTGATTGCTTTCAGGAACTCTTAAGCAACCAGCTCACCTCCAAGAGACACAGGCATGTTTCCTCTCCACTTTTGTGAGCGGCTGTCTGGGTCTGCTGATCTGCCCCACCTCTCTCCCCTGCTGCTCCTCTGGCTCCTCGGTGAGGACCAGTGCCTCCTGAGGAGTTCCAGGCATACTAGTCATTTATTCCAAGACTTTTTCTTTCTCTCTATGTTCCTAACGCTGTAGCATTTAGACAGCAAGACTAAGGAAGGTTTCCGAGCTGTCTGCTTAGAGCAGGGTCGTTGCAGAGCACCTACTCTGGGCAGGAGGTGACATCTCTGGGGAAACTGACAGTGGCTGGTGCTGAGACACAGGGCAGTGGGTGGTTTTGCAAAGGTGGGGGACAGATATGCTTGGCAGGGAACATGTGTGGGCCTGTTGGCAGTGGGGAAGGAAGCGTTCACTCATGCTAATCATTCCAGCCCACAGGAATTTTTTATTTTACTGATTTTTTTTTTGTTGGTGGTGGTTCTTTCGTGCAGTCATTATTTTTTTTCTTTTCCCTCCTTTAATTGTTGAAGCTGTTTTTAATCCCTGACCATAGTGAAGCCACACTGTTAACACAAGCAGCGGGGTGGCTAAAATTGCAGCTGTACTACAAGCTCTGCTTTTAATTTCAGGCTGTTATTAATGAGGCTAGAAACTTTCCCTTCCCCCAGTCGAGTTTCAGCTGTGTGTCTTCACCCAAGTCACTTCACTTGGTGCCTCAGAGCATCCCCCACTCCATCTGGGATACAACAGGTGAAGGCTGAAGACTGTTTTTGGATGTCATGAAGATGTCTCTGGCTGCTGTCCTTCCTGTTCCCTTGTGCAGGCAGCTCTGTGCAGGGGGAGGGTTGGGAGCAGGCAGCTGCAGGGACTGGGAGGGGACCTCCAAAGGGAGGGTGGCAATGGGGAGCTGCAGCTCAAAGGTGTTATTGCTGGAGAGGGGATGGAACTTCACGTGCTTGGTAAAAGTGGGAGGACAGGGTGGTTGTGTGGATTTGGGTTGCTTCTGGTTGGTGAGCTTCTGCCCCACCCTGTGGTCCTGGGGCCAAGCATGAGGGGCTCTGATGGCTGCTGTTGTCCTCCCATGGGGCAGCACCCTTCAGTCTCCATAAAGGGAAGGTAGTATGATGTGTGTCTTCTCCTCTCCTTTTTGCTCATGCAGCGCCCTGGGTGCCCACAGGAACAGTCTGTTGTTTATAGAAGAAGCAGTAATGACAAAAAGGTTTTATTTTTTAGGATGTAATATTGTAATTGCATTGGGGATATGGAAATCCCAGTCTGCCACTGAAATTGCTGCAATAGATTCAAACTTAGAGATTGTCAGGGCTCTAGGAAAAATTCCCAGCAATTTACATCTCTAAAGTGCAGTCCCACACTCCTGTTTATAACCTGTGTGTGTTAAAGAGGACCTGTATCTCTGTGGCTAAGGGCACTTCCAGCCCCAGGTGCATGCACTGAAGGCCAGGTCGTCCTTTATTTTCTCTGCAGGTATGACTTAAGTGCTGCAAACCTGGGAAACAACCCTTTAGGACTGGAGCTGCAATAGTCTCGAGTTTTTGAGTTATCAACATCCTTCCCTGCAATGTAATGAAGGAAATTATTGCTTGTGCAGTGTACGTGTGCTTGCAGCTCTGCAGGAGCACTTGCTGGGCTGGTCTTGTTCAGCTTGCTTCTCTTTTTATCCTGCATCTCAGGACCGTGATGTCTGAGCCTGACACTCCATGGCATATGCACTAGCTTTTTTCCTGGATGGATTTATTGGATTTCCAGTAAAGGCAAACAAAGTCAGAAGGCTAACGATGCTGAGCACTCAGCACTGTGTTCCCTGGCCCAGCCTGCTGTGCTCAGCTCCTTATACGGCCAAAAAAAGAAAGAGGAAAAGAGGGCGCAGCGTGAATACCAGACATACGATGCATTCCTCTCAGCTGCAAACTTGGAATTTGCTTTTCCCTGGAAAGTGGACCCTCTGTACATCCATTAATTCAGGCTCTGTACTGTTTAGCAGGCAGAGGAAAGCTAGCATTGAGCTGGCTCTGAGCAACACTTAATTGTCTTGTGTAAAGGAATTTCTTTCTGTAAGGGTTTTCTCTTTCTTTGGTGGGGGACAGAAGAGGGAAAGGGGCTGGGATGAGGAAGGGAAGAGGAGGCCTGATTGGCCTGAAACTTGCTCTCACTTGGCAAACTGCAAGCAGGTAGACTGCAATTACATCTATTTTCTTCATCTAAAAATCAATCTGATTCATTGTTAGCCTCCGCCTTTAAATTATATTTTCCCTGAATAGCATCTTCCAGTTACTGGGAGGCGGAGGGTAGGTAAGTCAATCGATCCTGTTTCTTCATTCATAATGTGGCTTCAGCCTTTGTTGTTTGAATAACTGTGGGTGTGAATGGCTGGCTTGAGGTGCTCTGATCTGGGCTTAGACTGGAAGTACAAAGCACAGGTCCTCTATCCATTAGATATGGGCCTGAGTTTCCAAAACAGATTTGTTAGCTTGGATGTAGCACCCTCTGGAGAGCTCGAATGAGGAAGGTCAGGCCAGTCCATCATCTCTTCTCATGTGCCACTGATTCATGCTGTGCAATGGCACCTTCTGCAGTGACATGGGAGCTGAACTGCCATGGCAGGTGTTGTGGTTTCCTAGATTGTTTGGAAGCCAAATTGTGGACTGGAAGCCACAGCGGGGTGAATCATGGTGCTGCCTGTACATGGGCAGCCTGCCTGCTCGCCAGCAGCTGGGCCCATGTTAGCAGGGACACCTCCAGCCAGCCCAGTTTGTGCTTATTTTCCAAGATCACAGACGTGACTTGTGCTTCCATGAATGCTCTCTGTGTTTCATGGGCACCAAACAAGTGGGAGAATCGGGCAATTGTCACTCAGCCAAAAGGCTTTTCTAACAAGGGAAAAAGCAACCTGACAACTTTGAGTCATGTTTTACTGCTTTGGGATCAGAGTGCCTGGAAAGCAGTTCCCTATTGTTTCTTCACAGGCCTTGTGGAGTTGATGATGCTACTTAATTTCACAAGCTCCTTTCATCTAGCTCCTGCGCCGTGCTTTCCCATCTCGAGGATGGGCTGTGACAGCACTTGACTAAGGCAATCTGTGTAGCTTTGTGAAGATCCCATCTGTTTCTCTACTTGACAGCTGGGTTGTTCCATGTTACTTGCCTTCTTGCTTTCCTGTAAAACCAAGCACGTTATTAGGACCCAAAATAGTAGCTCCTCTGGGCCATGTTGTAATAGGAGGGTGTTTCATGATGACAAGTTCCAGCATTGCATGAAGGCAAAGCCCTTTTATACATGCAAGGAAATAGCAACAATCTGCTTGCAGGTCGTGCATGGCTCAGCTCTTTGAACTTCTACATTATCAAGTGTTTGCTGTCTCTGTTCTTAGAGACTGTACTTTGCAACAAGCAGTGTAAATTATCCGGTGAGGGTAATAAAGGAGTTTGATGGCAGAAGAAAGAGAAATAAATGGCAAATCTATGCTAATGGAAACATTTGTTGAGTATTCTTGTTACTCTTTCCTTGTCTGTCCCCACATGCATCCATCCGGAGGTTGTTTCAAGGCAGGTGGAGTAGAGAGTGGACCTTAAGGCTCTGTGAAAAGGTAGCTATGGGTGGTAGGCAAAATGTTTGGGGTAGAACTGCCAGGTGTTCTTTTTTGACACCATTTCACATAAGTGTATGATTGAGCATTTTTCTATAAATGGGACGTAGTGGTGCTCCTGGTGCATTAGCCAGAGCTCCATGAAAAGTTGAACAGTGGGATTGGTGAATTTTAGGTTTGGGGTGGTTGATATTTTGACTGTGTGAGTTCTTTATGAAGGTATTGATGTGGATGATAGTTGCCAGTTGAGAACAGGAGACTGCCAAGCTGGTAGGATTGGATACACTGATAGGATCCTGTGGGAAACGAGTGCTTGGGGTGCTGGACATACAGTTAGGTTCCTGTGCATGTCTGGCTTTCTTCTGAAGATGGGGAGATCCAACTGCCCCAACCACCCAGCTCCACAGCTGCTGCTGGATGAAATGTTGGATGGCAGCTGCACTCAGGTGGCCAGAGAGCCCTGGCTGCAGGTTGGGCATTGTGGCTGCTATCCTGGGAAACCAGTGAGCTTGGTGGGAGAAATGGGTGTCAGGACTCCACTCCTGTGTCTCCAGTGGGTGTATTGCTTGCAAAAGATGTTCCAGATATCTGATCTGTGTGCGTGGTTAAGGACCATCATGAGTTTTGTGGGTGCTGAAAGGACACAGCCTCTCTATCTTGCTTCCGTTTCTGCTAGGTTTAAATGGGAGTAAATTTGCACTGGTTGCTTTTTAATGCAATGAAGCACTGGAACTGGTGGAGAAGGAAAAAGAGACAAGTGACTGGTAAATATTTCTGTAAATGTTTGGATGGTTTTGTTTTCAGGATGTTATCTTCTTGTTGGGGAAAAAAAAATGTAATTCAATAAACACAAAGCAGGCACCTTGTTTACACCCTCTAAGTACAGGGGAATGCTGTGCTTCTGTTCCTTTTATATATATTTTTTTTGTGGGACTGCTTTAAGGTGTCTTATCAGAAGTATGGGCTGTCATTAGAGAGTCCTGTAAAACAGCTGTAATAATTGCACAATGTTCTTTATTGCTGTCAGGTTTATTCATAGATTTTTTTATTTTTTTATAAGACACATGAGGGACTGTCTCTGCACACACCATTGGTTTTGCTAATAAAATCTTATATTTTGATGGTACGTTTCATTGGAAAATCATCAACTGCTCCATAAAATTAAGACTTACACTATCGTGGGATGAGGATGTTTCCTCTAGCCTTGATGGAGAGATTGATCTAGATGGATTTGTTTAATTTCTTAACAGCTGTTGTGGAGGTTACAGAATCCAATGCCTCATCTCTGCTCCAGATTATCTGATCGGGGGTTTGGAGTTCAGCATCCAGCTCTTACCCTTTATTTTCTCAGCAGGCTGCTGTGATGGCCTGATGTCTGTCTCCTGTGTCAGTCAGTGATACAGAAGGATGCTTCATGGCTGGTGCTGAGCTCAGTGTGACTACAGGAACATGACTAGCTGTGTGGCTGCAACCTGGAGTGGTGAGGCTCCCAGGGTGTGAGGACTGAGGGATCTGTGCTTTGCAGAGGGAGTCTGAGTGCTCTGGGCTGCTGATGGATGGAGTGCTGGAGGAGAAGGTCCCACAGGAATGGAGGTGGTGTCCATGCATGTGGTGTGCCTAGACGTCTTCTTTCTGCAGAGAGTGGGGTTAGTGCTTAAAACCTACTTGAAATTATTCCATTGCAAGGTATGGGGAGAGGACACCTCTTGGACTATGGCCACCACATTGTCCCCAATGGTCTGTCCATGCGAGGTTCCTGCTGGCAGCTGTGACCACAGGTCAGCTGCTCAGATGGAAATGTTGTTTCTATTTAGGCTATTCATGGATCATAGGCAGGTTAAAACTGCCTCTGTCCAGTATCAGCTAGGACATGCTTGTAAGCCTTAGGCTGAGCTTTTGCAGTCCCTTCCAACTGAGATCTACAGGGGCCTGGATCAGCAGAACATAGTTTTAGATCCCGTGGAAAGCCCAGAGCGCATGAAAGGGCCCAGAGCAAGGTGAATCTGAGCACTGCTCTGGTTTATTTGGCCATTAAATAGCCAAGGCAGCGGTTGGTGTTGAACTGGCAGTCAGAAAGCCACTGCTGAGCCAAACTCTAGTCCTGTATTTTGCAGTAATTAGCAGGTTTGAGCATGTCCTTCCTTTAGCCAAAAATCCTGGGAGATGACACAAGTCTGTATTTTATTGTATTCATTAATTTAGTGAGCCTGTGTGTGTTGTATTTGAGGGAATGTTTTGTGTTCGAGTTCGTAGAGCTGAATCCAATTCTGTTTTACAGGAGACAGCCCAGTTGTCCATAGCAACCTGAAATTGATTTTTCCCCCCTGCCTACCGAAAGCTGTTCCCTCTTGAATCATCCCTTTAATTTAATACAGTGATACAGGATTTAATACAGTCCCTACATGCGGAAACTTTTATTTTTTTAACACCGAGTAACCTAGGCAAAAAAAAAATCCTTATATGAACAACAGCCCTGACTCTGTCTTTGTTGCCACTTGGCATTAGTCCTTTCTGTGCCATTTCCTTGTGCTTCATTTCAGATACTGGAGGCCATTATCTCTATCAGTTAATCACCATTGCTGCCTCGGGGGAATGTCCCCCTACATGCTCCTCTTGGCAGCAAGTCCCTCTCTGTCATGAAACCCTCCAGTCTGCCTTGGCCCCGTGTGTTTGTTACGCTGAAAAGTCTGTTCTTTGTAGTTTGTGTAGAATCAGCCCCGTGCTTTCCCCTGACTTGCAGTGGTGCCCACACGTCACACTGGTGATGCAGTGGTTCTAGCTCTGGTGTTCCTTGAGGAGTGGGGCTGGTGTTCCTTGCAATGGGAATGCACTGCCCAGCTTTTCATCCCGGCTAGAGGAGAAAGGCTGAGGCCTGTGCTGTTCAGGGCAATGACATTGTTGTCAGGTTGCTAATGAGGATGTTGCTAATTTTCCACCAGTTGCTAATGAGGATGCTCAGGGCCAGGAGCTGCCAAGGGCTGTGCTGCAGAGACCCAGCACGGGTGAAGTGCTGCCTTTGCCTCAGCTATCAGCACGGGTAGCCTGGGGCATATACAGGCCTGGAGGTAAATACATGCTCTGTGTTGACCTTGCTGAATAATTTAAACTCAGAAAAGCACTATAACACCTGTTGCTTACAGTCTTCTCTGACTTGTAGCCCTTTGGTATTGTTTCCTGTACTAGGTCTCTGCTGTTGTCAAAACCTCTTTTTCTGGGTTTTTCCAGCAGGAGTGGCTTCAGTGGAAGCTGGTTGGAAGGTGTTTGGGAAGAATGGGAAGAATTGCCATGCTGGTTTGCTCCTATTTAGAAATCTGTGTGGTTCCTGAAGATTCCGAGGGAGTGATTGCCTTGTCATAGGATTGCCAGGGATGAGGAATTTAGGACATTTGTGGTTTTGCTACCTGGAAGAACACTTGACTGTCCTTTGGAAGACCAACAGCTTGTGTGTGGTCAGCACAGACTGCAACCTTTTTCCACATTTCCCCATTTTCACATTTTCCACATTTGCCCCTGGATTTTGCACAGAATGGCAAGACAGCAGAGATTTTTCTCCTGTGCTCTTAGTTCTTGCCCTGCTTGTTGTGGAGCTGTGGGAGGAGGAGGTGTTGCTGGGGCAAGGTGTGCCGTGGTAGCAGTTGTACCACCAGAACTTGTCCCCGTTGGCTGTTCCACACAGAGAGAAGCAAGCTGCTGCTTGCATCTATGCTTGGGCCATTAGCACAAATTGCACCAATCTGTGCTGTGAAATGTCTGCCTTTTCCTGGCTTGTTTTATGAAAAGTTTAAAAAAAAAAAAAAAAAAAAAGGAAAACTGCACGAAATCAATATGGCAGAGGCGTCGGTTGCGTGTTCACCTGCTGTCACTGCGAGAGGAAGCCATGTCACTTGACATGCCTGGTGTATGACACTTGTTGAGAAGATAGTTATTTCATCTCTCCCTATTTTTTTCGCATCAGTCAAAGAATGGTTTGCTTAATGTGCATCATCTGAACATTTCTCTGAATAAGCTACCCAAAAAGGTTAATCTCCAATTCTGTAATGCTTTTACTGTCGCATCCAGCTGCTTCAAAGACAGCAATGAGTGTATCTCTAATGATGACTTCCAGATGCAGAAGTAGCAGAAGCATCTACTTCTTTCAGGTGCCAAAACTGAGACTTACAAGGCCTGTTTTTTCAAAACACTTCATGTTTTGTAGCATCGTACATGGTTATAGTACAAGTCTCAATTAAAGGTTGAACAGAGAATCTCAATCTCTGACTGGTCTTTCTGTATTTTAGCCAGAAAAGCAAAGCAATAAATATGTGGGAAAAAAATGATATATGTGACTTTGCTCTTATCGTTCAGAAGGTTTATGGCAGAGGCATAAACAGGATCTAATCTTTCCAAGTGATGCTTAGCTGCCAGACCATAAAGCATCCTTTCTGGTCTCCTTACCATTGCCTGCCTTGCATGCTCCCCATCTTCTGCAAACTGAATGAAGGTAAAGAGGCCATTGTCCCACATGGCTGCAACCTCCTTATTGACATGACTTGGCTTTCATATACCACGAGCAAGTAGAGTCTTCAGGTCTCAGTGAGTGTGTGCCTGTGTAGTCATTCCTCCTTTTCAGCAGGAGTACTGCCTGCCTGAGAGATGGGTATGATCTGGCTGGGCTAAGCAGAAGTTCCTCGACTGTTGTCTGTAACTTCTGTCAGCAGGATATTTGTAAATTTAAACGCTTCCTCACAGAAGTATCAAAGGAACTAGGGCCACTTTTCAGCATGAACATGAAAGGCTTTCGCGCACTGGTGCAGCAAGGATTGCCATGGAGAACAAAGGCTTTTGCTAATCGCTTCTAATGCCTTTCAAGTTTATGCCTCATTTTTTCCCCTTTTTCAGACAGCCTCCCAGAGTAGAGACTTCAGTGACTGACTCACCAAATAATTAACAGGAGGAGGACTCCATCTCTGAAACTTTTGAACACCTCTTTTAATTTTCTTAAACCAGCCAGTACTCTGGCCAGGATCCAATTTGTGTAATTACATTTGACCTAACTTAATCCCTTGGCAGTTTCAATTGCATGTGGTAGTCGTCTTGGCTCCCTGTCCTGGGCTGCCATTCAATGCTACTCCATGATTTTCAACAGCTGTTGTAATTCAGCTGTAGAAATTGGTGTATTTTCTTGGTGGAAGCATTCCTCATATCTCTATCCCTTGCTAAACATCCTTATCTTATGAGTATTTTGGGAGGTAACGTGTCTGATGCTGCAGATGATCTTGCTGAAGTCCTTGGAGCTACTTTCACTTTTAAAGATGAGCATGCATTTAGTCTCTTATTAGTTTGTCCATCATATATTTTAAGATTGTTTTGAGTTTTTCATCTTCATTAAGAGGCATTTATTTCTAAGTCTCCTCAGCTACTGTGTGCTGCATTAGGGACATTATTGGTGCAGGTATTCCTCTTTAGCGTTGGAAACAGTACGTTATCAAATCTGTGTTAAACAGGAGTTTGTCACCTTCCTGTGCTGACAGCAGTAGGGTTGGCTGTCTGTAAGTGTTGGCATTGGTAAGAGTGCAAGTGATGAAGGAAAGCAAAAGCTGAGGGCAACTGAGAAGGATTGCAGAGGAAAAAAAAAACCCACATCCCAAGTAGAAACTTGGAGATGGACAAAGTGCAGTAGCCAAAGGGACAGTTGGATGGATGATGCATGCGAAAGAGAAGACCCCGAGTTGTTGCACTGGCACATGCTTAGATGTGCAACAGGTATCTTGTTTCACAGCAGGTGGCAAATTGAGTGTTTCTTGGCTCCAGCCCTTGGAAAAGGTGTATTTTTTACAAAGCCACTTGATCCTTTGGGACTAGGACCAGGCCCTGCTGAGAGGAGACAGGAATTTAGATGAGATGGGGTGCAAAAGGTGATCTACTGCTGGAAGATGCAGTTGTGGCAAATTGTCTGCTACCATTTAGCTCTGCTTTTCTGAGAGTCTCCAGAAATAGGATGGGAAATGTATTATTGCTGCTCTCCCTTTTTACTTGTTATCTCTCATAAAATTTGGGATGTTTTTGATATTCAGAACTCTCTCTTGAGTTTCCAAACGCTACTCAATGTAAATCCTTTCTTTATTCTTTCTACATTGACACCAAACTCTTGGGTTCATGAGAAAGATTTCATTTTGCTAGGTGGAATATCCCAAAGGTGGAGGTAAGGACTATGTTGGGAACACATAAGTTATTCAGCCATTCATAAGGCCTGACTTTTGTCCTCTGGGTCTCTCCCATAATTACACACATTTAAACCTCAGAGTAGACTAGAAGTCTTATCTCTGCTGGTTTCAGTGACACTGTAAATAAATTCACCAGTGGTAACATTAAGATTTGTCCTCTGTCACAGTACATAAATGTTTGGAGTTGGAGCCATTTTATTTTCATGTGTGCTGTGTGTAACTTATAGCTTGGCAGAACTTTCTGCAAAATCCATGAACGCTTTGCTAGAACACTGATTTATCAAACCCTTTTGGTGGTTGTCAGAGAAAGCGTGGCCAAGTTTGAGTGGTGGCTCACGATGTATCTACAGTCATTGATGTTACTTTTGAAGATCTGTTTGCATGTTAAATAATGGGGTGGGAAAAATTCCACTTCGGAGTTGTTGGGTTTTCCATTACTACTGGACTGTGTTGTCTAACATACTGAAGACAATTCTTTTCTTTTCCATGTTTCAGAGTACTTTGTAACTGGGGTGTGCCTGAATGCATCAGCCTTTGAATGTGAGCGTCTTCTCTTGAAACAGCCTCGTGATACCCAACTGCCTGCTCTCTCGGGGTAAGAAGAGAAATGCATGTGCAGAGATTAAGAATGTGGTTTGGACAGAAGCAGAATGGCAAAGAGAAGACAAGCAGTACTGGTGCCTCAGCTTGTAAATTTTGGAAATAGTGAACTTGTCATGGAGAAAGGGAAAAAACTGTAAATCTGTCCACTGTAAATAAGACAAGTTATAAACTTAAGTTGCAGCAAGAGAAATTTAGCTGAGGCATTAGTGATGATCTCCTTCATTAAAACTGATAGTTTGAAAGGCAAAGCTCAGTGTAGCGGTAGAGAATGAGCTGCATGGTTTGATGGTGAATTGATGCAACAGCAGTTAACTCTGGTGCTCAGTGTCTTTGTTACCTGAATGGTGATGTTCTTCTGGAGGGAAGTATAAGCTCAATGAGAAGAAGAGGTTTAGTCCCCTGTTGTTAGCATGCAGCATAAACTTGTGGTAATAACAGAAGGTTGTATCAATTCTGATACAAAATCTATATCAATTTCTTGTAGAAAGTTTCTGGGAGTTTGGTTCTCTTCTGTGCTCCATGTAAGAGATTTACTCTCAGGGGGGCAATCTCATCTGTTTTATAGTGACACGAGAACACAATGCTAGAAACAAAAATATACTGAGCAAAACACGAATATCATGTGGAACACAGAGAGATTGGAGCCAGGGCTGATGAAATGGAGGAGAGTTTAATTTTTCTTCTCTTGCTCCTCTGTTCTTGTTATCCATTGTGTTTCTTTGTTGTGTCTTGACAGCAGGCACAGCAGGCTCTTCCTGAGTTTACAAATGCTGGCTCACCAGCTGGGTCTTGAAATTATATCCTGAAGATGGCCGCTCCTTTAGTTCCCTTGCTTCTTCCTCCCTTCCCTGGGAGCTGCTGATGATAAACCAAGCCTGGGCTCAGGCAGCCCCTGAGCCATCAGACTGAGAAGAGTGGGGTTCAGGTGCTTCGTCTTCCTCTGTCTGGTTTAGAAGATCCTATCTCATAGGACATCTGAAATTCAGGGGGAAGTTCTTCAACCTCTTGTTGGACTTTGGTTTCTGTAGTAGTTATATTTCATTCTTGATGTAAGCAAATACTGGTGTCTCCCCTGGAGTTGCTCTAGTGTCTTATTGCTCGTTATCATCCTCTGCTCAGCAGAGATAAGCTGTTGTGTCCCAGGGGTATGGGAACATGGAAGAAACTTTCAAATAGTGCTAAGAAATGCAGATGGTGTCAAGAGAGAAATAAGGGATGCCTTTTTGAAGTCACTTTTGTACATGTTTTTTTTCTCTTCTCCCTCCCACCCCCCTTGAGCTTTTCAATTCCTGCAACTATCTGTTGAAATCTTGAAAGCAAAAAGCGTTCATGGAAAGATACAATTTACTGTGTGCCCCCCTGATCTTTTGATCTCAATCAATCAAATAAATCCAAGACCTTGCAGTTCACCTTGTTTCAAGGATGGTTAATAAGTTGAGCGGTTGTGCCAATGGCAGTGATGGCTTTTCAGCCTTGTGCTTCTTTTATTGTTGTTATTATTTTTTATGATTCTGACCTTTCGGACTGGTCAGGGTAAGATTATTTGCAAAGAATACTCCATAAATATGCCTGTCAGGACCAGAGTTAACATTCAAGCATTGCTGCTTAGCAAAAGAAAACAATATGCCAAAGTTCAATTTAGATTTCCCTGCAGGGTTGAAAATAATGACAAGACTCACTTAACATGGCAGGGATGAGTCCTGCCATCTCTATGGGAGTGGCTGCCTTATGGTCCTGCAGCACTTTGCAGCTCTGTGCCTGGGTAACTTGGTGGCTGCACCTGAAATTTGGCGCCTGGCATCTGGTGCTGGGGCTCACTTGGGGCAGAGGATCCCTGGGTGTATCATCTCCTGACTCTTCAAGGTGCCAGCTCAGCCAATTAGTAGTTTTCTTTGATTTTGCAACTGAATTTTTTTTCCTCTAATACTGTTCTCCTTGCTTTCACTTGCAAATGAGATTTTGTGGAGCTGCTCTAAGCTCTGTCCTGCAAAGCCATCCTGATCCCATCCTTGCACTCGATCCTTGCCCTCAGTGCAAGCCAGCATGTGTTCCAAGAGTGGCTTAGGAGAGCCCTAGTGCATCCTGGTATGTTGTGAGTTGTGTCCTGTGGATTGCTTGCTGTGATTTCTGAGTGCTTTGAGAATCCCAGATTTCAGTGGGAAGCTGGTTGCATTTTCCTTGCTGTGACTATTCATGGAAACAGTTCCTAGATGTCTCCCACTTAATGTTTGCCACCAAGGAGGCTTGCAGCATCCAGTGGCAAGAATCTTGCTTTACTGTCAGGAAATATAATGGCGATTGTCAGTGTTTCTGTTGTCCTGTCAGCAGAATTGACTCGTGTGGGTGGGAGCAGCATGAGCAGTGAAACTGGGAGCCAGCAGCTGCTATTAAGGCATTAACGTGCAGTGTTTGAAAGCTGCACAGTGTGTTGTATAGAAATAGTTTGTCAGAAGCGTGTGGTTCTTCTGAGGTTATCTATTCTTCCTTCCATAGATGAGAAAGTGAAGGTATTGAAGATCACTTGCTTTGACCACAGGAAGTTCACATTAGTGGAGCTCTGAGGCTGGGTCTGAAACCCATAGGTTTGGCCAAAAAAAGAAATAAAGCTACATGTAGTGAAAGGCAGCAAGTTCCCTGGAAAAAGTTATGCCATCAATTGAGAAAGTAGACTGGGACTGGGTGGTGAAATAATGGTGCAAAAAGCAGTGCAGCCTGTGGAAGGTCATGCAGCACCTCCATGCCAGATCCCTGCGACAGCTCAGCAGCTCTGGGTCCAAGTCAGCAGCGCCATAACTTGCAGTGAAGCAGATGGGTCTGGTTCCCTCTCAGCACTGGCTGAAAAGTTTAAAAATAAAATAAATAAATATGTCTTTAGGCCCATCTTAAAATTCAGAAGTCGTTTCTCCAGCACCTGTAAGTAACCCATTTCTGGATTTACCTGCCTTGCTCATAAAAGGAGAGGACACGGGGAAAAAAGGGAGAACTGAGGATGGCAGAGCAGTGCCTTTGTTGTGTGCTGCCATACCCTCACAAGCCTGGTGGCTGTGCCATGAGCTGGGGAGAGGTGTCCCCATCCCCACGGACAGTTGCCATCCTTTAGGTGCCAAGGGGAACAGCCCTTTGTATGCAGGAGTTTTGCATGGCCCAGAAGGCGACACTCTGTTTTTCTTATTCCAAAAGGGACTGGCAATTAGCAGCAGGGGTAATAGCCACCTGGAATTAAATTGTATGGAGGCATGAGAAATAGTAGGGTATATTTAGAAATATCTATTGCATATATATATACCTCTTAAGAAACATGTTGGAGATGCCATATCCATAAATACTAATAAGGCTGTTTGATTCCAATTTTCAGGTAAGATTAACATTTTATTGAGTATTATATCTGTCACATTCAATGCTTTAGTGTACCATCCTCACAGGCTTATTAGCATAATTGCAGTGCTTAAGCAACAATAAAAAATTCAACAGTAAAATAGCGGTTAGCACAGGCAATTTGTTATCAAAAGCTTTTACTTAAGGACAGCTTTTGAGCATATTTATTATCCAGTTAGGGCTATACATTATTTTTATTTAGAAAAACAAAAGGGAAACATTGTAGTTTGTTTTTTTTTTCTTTTTTAATGTCTAAATCTAAAGGCCTGAAAATTGGTCACAGCCTTTTTCTGTTTCTTAAAATTGCTGGGCAAATTCATTTGGAGTAGAAAGACAAGATAGTAAAACAAACTCAGGTCTGGAGCAGGACTGTGATGTTAATAACTCAACAGAACAATTCTGTTAAACTCTGTGCTGACCTGGATTCCCTTATTGCATCCCAGACCCTGAAGACACTGTCCTCCCCCTCTGTGGCTGATGGCACTGTCATCAGAGCAGCATGCACCTTCAGACAAGGGGAGGGACTAGATGGGACCTGCAGGAAAATGTACTTTGATGTCACTGCTGGTTGTCTCTGAGGCTGGAGCAGAGGAGCATGGCCTGGCTGTGTGACAGTGCTGCACACTCCCTCTGTTCCTTTTCTCACTTTGAGGACGCTCATGGAACAGTCTTTTTCCAGAAGATATATAGCATAGATGTGAACGCACGTCTGTTTTTGTGCATGCACCTGCTCGTGCACATACACACAGAAAGTTCCTGTTGCCAGCATAGCAAAATTTCATGTATTTTAATTCCAACAAATTTTCTTTGTATATTTAAAATAAAAAGTTGTATCTCATAAATGAGGAAGTAAATGAGTTTTAAACAACACAAGAAATCCTTAGACTAAGAGGTCCATCAAGAAAAGCACATGTATGTGGTGAGAGGAAGACTTGCTGTGATTGCTTGTGATTTTTTTGCTGGTGGAGCCTTTTTACAGACCCTCTCTCTGCTTGCTCTTGCTCCTCCAACACCCTTCAGACCTGTAAACTTGTCTGGTTTTTTTTTGCTCCCATTCTGACTGTTGTCTAAGTTTACCATGAGGAGAAGTGAAGGCAGTGCTGCTGCTACAGGGAAGAAGCTCGTGTTCATAGTGAAACAGGATGTGCAAGCAGGTTGTAGGAATTGGGAAGGGAGCACATGGAAGCAGGTGAAACTAAGCTGGGCACATATTAGAGAAGTGATGTGCTTGTGGGGTCCTCTTCACAAACAGCTTCTTCTGTGAATATGTAGAATTTGAAAGGAGTTGGTTGTTTCAGATCCTTTTTTTTGAGTGTGGGATAAAAACGCAATGTTATTATTCAGAGATAAATTGTGTGTTTCAGATTCGAGGGTAGTTGAGTGTATTGCGTTGGTGCACAGCTTACTCTCATGAAACTGCCTAGCACTGCATGGTGTTTAGACTTTCTGTCAACAGAGAGCTTGGTGATGTTCCTGGGAATATGAATACACAGAAACTGACTAAAGCTAAACTTCTTGGGAACTTGGCTCTTGGTGGAAATTTAACTGTGATTTGAATTGCCGTTGAAGTATGTGCTCTCTGGCTCCATGATCACCTCTAGGAATGGGGGCTTGTTGCTGCTCTCTCAGGAACAGAGTCCTGCACAGACCTGCAGCTCCCCATTGTTGCTCCCTCTGGCTTTACTTATCTGGGTTTGGTGGTGCCCAAGGCATCAGCTACCTGAACATCTCCTGCTTGCATCTGGCCTTGTAGCTAAGAGAGAGTTTTCTGCTGCAGCCAGGGAAGCACCCTTATAGGCCTTGTGCCCAGGCACAGGGTTCCACAGTCATAGCAGGAGCTGGGGGACCATGGAAAGTGTTTTCTTGGGGTGTTGATGTGGTCGAGGCCATTTCCATGTGCCTTCCACCTGGGATCTATAGTCCTCCAGCAGTTTAAGTAGAAAGGACCTTGCAGGTCTCTTGTGCAGCTCCTGGCTCAAAACAGGGTTAGCTTCAAGGTTGGATGATGCTGCTCAGAGCTTGTCAAGACAGTGATGGCCTGGTGTGATCTTGAGGGATGATGATAGTATGTGCCTTGGTCAACAAAAACAGACCTTATGGAGGGCTTTGTAGGCTGTAGCCTGGTGTAAGGGTAGTGGAGTGATGACATTTCTGGGAGAGGGTCTGTGTGAAGGGTTGAGAGACACAGTTTAGGTAATACAGTGACACAGTGATTCCTACATCAAATTCCCCTTGTGAGGTGGGAAACACCATGCCCAGCTGTGCAAAACTGGTGCTGCTGGAGTCTGGCTGCCACTTAGCCACTGGGTACACCTCATGCTCTCCTTCATGATGGAGAGGGAGGGATGCTGGGAGGAGAGAGTTTCTTTGGAGATGAGTCTGCATGTGAACACATCTTCCTTGAGGGGGAAAGTGCCTGCATGCTTCTTGCAGGGAAAAAAAAGGGCTGAAAAAATTTAGGAGTGATAAATGTCATAAAAAATACTTATGCTGGAGTTTGTAAAGCCTGGAACATCTGTTCTCAACAGTGCTTTGATCATGTTGTGAGGCTTTTAAAATGATACTTCCATGAATTAAGTGAGATCCTTATGGCTGCAGGATTCCTTTCAGTGCCCTTTTTTCATGGAGCAAAAAGGCAAATTTCAGTGGGAACATTACATGACTTGAAACACATATTTTAATGGTTAGTATCAACCAAACAATGTTTTATTGGGTGCTAGAAAAATGTTCCAGTTCCATACCCCAGGAAGCAAAGCACTCCCATTTACTTTTAAGCTTATGGGAGCTGTACTTTGAAAAAAATAAATTCCAGAATTCAATGCTTGTATGTTACTGTATTCAAAACCAAAACAAACATGGTGAAGTGAGCTTAAACCTTTTTAAGTTGTTGTCTGAAAAGGGCCTTTTGGGGTTTTGTTTCCAGGCAGAGGTACAGATGAACCAGGATCCATGTTTTTTTCTGAGGGACCCACAGCAAAGGATGGTGAGACACTGATGATTTACTTCTCTCGGTGCACTGCCTTGGATTGAGTAGCTTTCATCCACTTTTCTCCAAGGACTTGTGCTTTCCCCTTTCCTTGTTGTTTCAGCAGGCTTCTGCCTCTTGCCCTTCCAGCAGCTGAGTGTTTGTGGCTGAAATGTTTTGATGCCGAATGTCTTTGGTGTTTTGGGTTCTTTGCAGTGTCACACCTGGCAGGAGGATTTCTGTTCCTCTGCCTTCCTGCTACAAGTAGGGAAAAGAATATCTCCTGAGCTGTTTGCAGAAACAGCCTGTAGGACATGAGGGACAGCAGGAAGGAGGAGATGTGGAACAAGGGGGTCTCCTCCTGTGCTATGTTTGTGTGTTCAGACTTGAGAAATCCTTTTCTGCTGCTGCAGCCAGCAACTCTGGTAGCTCCAAGCAGGATGGTGGGGCAAGGCTCCTTGCTCCAATCTCTTCTTCCCTCTCTGAGATGGATGAATGGACCTGTGTGCGACCCTCGGGCTCTACCCAGCAAGCAGGAGCCTGGGGCAATCCATTGATTCTTCATTTAAAGACTCTCCAAGCTGTGAAAAGAGGAAAGGTTATGATCATAAATAACAGAAGAGGCATATAGATGGGCTTCCTAGTAAGGTTCTGGATGTCAGGGGTTAATTTATGAAAACGGAATTGTTTAATTTCTGCAGCACCCAACAGGTGAACAGGCGGCTTATTGCCGTGACATATCCATTTATAGCAGTTTTCCATCACTAACACCTGCGACTCAGTTCTGTTACATGCTTATGCTGTCTGTTAATTATTTACCAATGATTTACAAGTACAGAGTGCAAGTAAAATGCTTCTATGCAGAAGACTGCATTGCACACACAAGATTCCTGGGAATTAGGGCACTCTACTGCTGTGTACAATCCCATAAACATCCCTGGGCTTCTGATGGAGGACTCCTTGTATGTGCCTGAGCAGGAGACAGCCCTTTGCCTGCCAGAGCTGGCACACAGAGGGGCTGTGGTGTTAGTGAAGGGCTTACTACACACGGTGCTCTGGTGTTTGAGTGGATAAGTGTCCTTTGCTTCCCAGCAGATTGATATTTGCCATTTTAAATTACTTTCTTCCTTCTCTACAAAGGCTCATTCTTCTTCATAAATGATGGCAGCAGCAAACTGTTAAAAAAAACCCAAAACACAGCATGATGTGTTTTTTTAAAAAGAATAAAATAGTGTAAAAGTCAAGTAGCAGATCAAGTTCTGACTCAGCTCGTAACTTGTGATCCTATGCTATTTCTGTAACATTTTTAGCTTATGACCAAATTTTTCTAATATTAGGACATTGCCATAGAAAGTGTGTCAGTCCCAGGCTGCCAGAACCTGTCACTGTACAGAATATATACACTTTTGAGCAAGTGTGCAGGAGCAGACCAGTAAGTTCTTTGTTGTGGTTTTAAATTGCTGAAGTTCCTTTTTTTTTTTTCTTTTTTTTTCCTGTCTGTTTGGTTTTGGTTGTTTTTGTTGATCTACTTACCAAACAGTGCTGTGCAGAACAACATAGCTGCTTTTTGTTTCTCACGCAGTCAGGAACTGGGCTCCCATCCCCAACTGTGCCTCTTGCAACTGGAGTTGCTTTACTGGTAGATTTTCAGCCAGTATAAAGTGCTGTAAGTCAGTTCAAGCTGTACCCACTGTATGGATTTTATGGAAGTTGACAATCTGGTCATACAGCTCGTGGTTTTAGTAAGGAAAGAGTTCTGGAGATGTTCTCCTCTTCTAGGCAGGCAAGAAAGTACGTGCAAAGTTTATCTAAGCTCAGGGAAAGTGTGTGTGAACAAATAAGCGTCTGTGTTGCAGAGAATGTGATTACCGAGGAAATCCCAACGTTTACGAGTAGGACTTTTTTATAGGTTCAATTCTGCTGTGGTTTCAGAGTACCTAAGGACAATTAAAATAGTGAAACTCCAGGCAGTCCAGCCGAAACATGCATGACACACAGCAGCAAAACCATCCTTGTGTTTAGCACTACTGATCAGCTCACTGATACAACATCTGCTCTGGGATTTTGCATTTAATTTTTGTCTGGATACTAAAGAGGAATGCAGGGTTAATGGTCTGTGTCCTGTTTCTCTTCACAATGCTTTATTTGCACTTTGTGGCTGCTTTTCATGGTTCTTTGCAGCAGCCCTAAAATGTTAACTGACCTGAAGAAATCGACAACAGATGCCTAAAAAATCCAAAAGAAAAGCTAGAAAGGATGTTGCTTTCTAGCTTTTCATGTGAACACCTTGTACTCAGACCTGCTTTGATTAAGTAACCAGCAAAGCCTCTTCATATGTACTCCAATTAAAATTTAATGAAGTAAGAGGATGTATTTGTATATGCTGACTAATGCAGGAGGAATAGATTCCTGTAACTCTGCTCTGCAAGCCCTTTCCTTTGCCATCAGGGCTTAATTTACTAGAAGGCTCCTCAGCAGCTGTGGACCTCCTCTGGCATGAACAACCCTCATAAGTCTGGGCTTTTGTGCTTACAGCAAGAGGTGATGGTGGCCCGAATGTGGAATAATGTGGCTCTTCTGTAAAGCAGAGCCTTATCAATGGAGCCCAGTTTGGCTGACTGCAAGAGGTGAGGCAGGGCTTCTGCCATAATGTGCTCCACTGGATAAGAGGGAGTGTGTGCTTTATCTGCCCTGATGCCAAAACTATTACGGGGCAGCAGTTAGATGAGTGGAGTAATATGTAGCAAGAAGGGAAGCCCCATGGGCCCTGATTTGTAAGTAGGAAACGGGTGCTCAAGTGGGGGCTGTGTACCAGCTAAGCTGGTGCCAGAAAACAGTCAGGCTTTTAGTGCCTCACCCTTTGCCGTGGGTTTATTGGGGAGTTGCTTTGGGACCAAAGGGATCCGGCCCTGCTTTGCAGGGCATTTTGCTTCTAAAATGTCACAGGGAGTGCACAGACATCTGTGTGGACAATGAAACAACCTGATAGGAGTGGTGCTGAGACTTGCTTACTTGCACACTGTCTCCATCTCTTCGTGGGTGTTTCCACCTCTGGGGCAGCTGCAGAGCTTCTGCATCATCTTGCACCCAGGATGTGCACTGTAGAAATGATATTAAAGGAGCTCATGTCCTCATTGCACAGTGCCCCGTGACTTCAGCTTTGTGCAGGGACTGATAGCCCACCTCTAGAGTGGAATGTGGCAGGGGCTGATGCTGCACAGCTATGTTAAATGCCATTTTTGGATAAGCAATGAAAGATCCTGCTGTATCCGCTCATGCTAATGGGTTGGGCAATGAAACGGAAATGCCATGGTGGAATTTGCCTTTGCTGCTGACCCTTGCATGACATGTGAAAGCTCCTCATCATCAGACCTTTGTTTTGCCTTATCCAGAATACAAAGCAGTGCTTCATTGGCATGGCTGACTGTTCCCTTCTGTCTTGACTCAGTGGCAGAACTGCAGCAAGCTTTCCTGACATACGCTGAGTTTTCCAGTTATCATCCACTTCAATCCCGGTTCTGTCCGGTCAAGGCTCTCACTTGTACTGTTGCAGTGAAGTGCTGAAGAAGCCTTCAGAGGGAGATGCAACTCTGGACCTGAGATCTTGGCCATCATTTTTGGCCTGGAAAGCTGCTCTTGGAACAGTAAGCATGAGATTTCTCTTGAAATCTTCTTTGTGTGCCTTTTTGAAGAAATAGCTGGAAGGAGAAGACCTGTCAGTTGAGCTCTAAAAGAGAAACCTATTGGCTCTGAATACACTGGGGACATTATTTAAGGTCAGTTGATCTGTGAGAAGGCACAACTTATCTAATGCAGCCTAAGGTTAGTTATGCAACAGACAGGCTGTTCTTTGTTGTGAAAAGCAACTTCAGTGTGTGCCTGTGAAAATCAAAGGTCTTGCTGAAGGCGTGTTGTGTTCTGGTTGGAAGCTATTGGGTGTCCTCCTCTAGTGATTTTTCTTCTGTAGTAGATTAGCATCGTGGAAAGGTTTCCAGAGGAAAAGGCATTCAGCCCTTGCAGGCTGCAGGGGTGGAGCTGCCAGTAGATGTGTGCTTTGGTGGGTGCTGGTGCAGGACCATGTGCATGTGGTGTTTCAGACCAGCTTTTATCTCTGTTCTCCACTGTGCATCTCTTTGTGTCAGAGACCAGGTTACTGAATTGTCTAGATGCCTACATAGGGCAGTATTTTTGAGGTAAACACTGAAAGGAGTGTTTTCTGACTTCTAAAGAGAGAGATATAACAATTTGCTATTTATATTGGTTTGAAATATGACATTTGCAGTGTGCTGGCTCCATGGGCACTGACATCTCCTTTCTTGGAGAACCTTTCTTTCCCCATCATCTCTTATTAAACATGCTGCCCAGCCAAAGTGCTGTTATCTCTCTAGAGAGATTCAGCATATAGAAGAAAGGGTATTTTTTTCTTTAAAATTGGGATTGGTCTCCTGTGCCTTGTGGGGTGGGTAAGAGTGAGCAGTTCTGGGTAGGCATTTTTGGATTTGAGTCTCTGTGCACAGTGAAAAATGCTTTACTGCTTGTGCAAAGCTAAGCATAATATTCAGCAAGCTTGCCTGATGTGCTTGTGGATGGTCTTTTTTCTGTGCTTTTTATTGGTGTAGTGTGTGCTGAGAGGTTTAATATTTGCAGGATGAAGATATTTTAACTAGCTTTGCACAAATACTCGTCTTGTGTGGTTTCTTAGCAGTGCCTTCCTGGGCAGAGCTACGTGGTAATGAAAGTAATCAAATACAGTGAGATTTTTTTTTTTGAGGACTTTATGTAAGAGATGAAAAAATTAAACCTTAAAAGGGAATAACTAAGATGTATAGTCATAAAATTATGTTTTTCCTAGAAGTTCAATTTACTATGTAGACAGCTTGGTGAAGCCCAAATTGTCTGTAACAGAAAGGTGATGACTGTGACATGGTGTGACTGGGGGGAGCAAACTGGTATTGCTGCAGTGATCCCTGGTCTGGGTGATGCAGATGTTCCAAGCTCAGGGGGAGTGTTCCCATCTCCCTTAACACAGCTTGGGAGCAAAAGGGTTTTTCTTAGTTGCTT
>JAWWLV010000011.1:10351400-10467635 GCA_035041135.1 Platyrinchus mystaceus
GATGTTCCAAGCTCAGGGGGAGTGTTCCCATCTCCCTTAACACAGCTTGGGAGCAAAAGGGTTTTTCTTAGTTGCTTCTTGCTCTGGAAGCTTTTGGTTGTGCAGCTGCTTTTGGCATTTGGCTTTTGGCATTCCTGTGAGCTCCCTCTGAAGTCCGCTCAGGTCTTGCAGTTAATAAGAAATTTCCTCTGCTTTACAAAGATCTGACTCTGCTTTCCCCCTTCTCAGCATCCAAAATGATTAGCAGTTTCTGTGGATTCAAGCCTATGGATTTTATGAGGACCCCTGACAGCCAGTGGTGATTGTGCTCTTCCCAAGTGTTTTCTAAGTAGGAGGAAATCAATGCATCAAGGGGGACTGTGCCTGACATCTATTAATTACACTGACCCCTTATGTCTAACGTACCAGAAGAAGGACTAAAAGGCAACCCCCTTTGCCCTGGCTAATTGATACAGAAACAAATTGATACAAATGAATGTAAACTGGTTCCTAAACAAAAATGAGAACATTAAGTTGGAATTGGAAGGAGCAGTTCCAAACTAAAATAAAACATACAGTAGTGTAAGATGGTTGGTTGCAGAAGCCCCCTAAATGATCCCAGCAGCCCTGCAGTGCCCCATGCTAAATGCTTGGGAATAAAACATGTTCTGCTGTTAATGCTGCATCAAATGAAGGCATTGTGGTACATGCCTGGGGCAATGGGCTGGGGGATAATTACTGTGCCCTTCCAGTACACCATAGATGAGCTGATTTTGAAGCTTTACCATCCTGACTTCTGCAGCACAAATTCAGCTAAATATGACATCAGTGTTAAGAGCTGTGGCACTTGTGGTTACAGTTTTGGGATTCCTTATATTTACTTTCTAGGGAACTAAAATTCAAAGCAGCTTTTATGACTGTCATGACAATACTGTCAGTTTCGAAAGAGGTGGGTAAATGTGCATCGAACTTTAACTAATATGGCCATATCCTATTTTCCATATGTTTCCAATTAGGAGAAGTATGTTACGAATTTTAGAAAGAAATTTTTAAAAGAGAAAAGTTATTAAACTGCAAGACTTCTGCTTTTCTCCCAAAATAAAAGTAGTGAATTTTTTTCATAGTGCAGAAGGTTTCATACGACTATTATTATAAGCTGGAAATCAAGATTTAATAATAGCACCACACCATCTGCCACCAGTGGTGGAAGAACAAGACCAAACCCTTGACTGCTGTAAGCATTTTTAATTTGCAGCTTGGAGTGAGGCCATGGGGCTTCACATCCTTCCGTGGAGGAGAGGATGGGAGTCTCAGTTGCTGCTGCTGATCCTGAGCTGTTGGGTTTTTAGTACTTCAAATAACAGGTGCAGCATCTTGTTCTTGCTGGGTGTGGTGAGTTGTGCCTTCAGAGTAAAATGAAGGAGAGTGTTGACTGTGCCAAGCTCTCTGAAGCCATCTGCAAACTCCAAGTTGTCAATGACGAGAGCTGGACCAGCTCTTTGGGAGGACCATGGCTAGTTTTTTCATGTGTTTTGATGGTGGTGGGAGGTGATGGGCACATTTGAGACTGAGAAGGGTCTCTCTCCCCATGCTGCTTCTTAAAGGGCACATCCCTTCTCCTTATTTTCCTGGATGTACAATGCAATATAATTTTATACCTTTATTCCTAAGACTTTTCATGAGCTGTGGTGGATCTTTTGCTACCTTAGGAAAAGCAGAACATATTTTTCCACTTTTTAAAATGTACTTTGCTAAATAGGTATTTTTGTCAAATTGCAGTTTCCTCCAAAACATTTTTCTTTATATAGAAAATGGTATTCCACCTCTCCTAGACCTTTGCTAACAGCTGTTCCACTAGCTAAATGTCACTGAATTAAAAAGAAACAAAAATAAGAATATGATGGGTTTGGATAAAGATTTTAGTTGACTATTTCGGTCCCAGGTAGAAGTAAATCTCCTCTCTTCTGAATATTCTGGGGATTAATACCCTGCTATTTTACCCTGCAGAACAATATAGCAGTGCAGCATTTCTGGAAAACTATTATACGTGTATAACGTGTACATGGCTTTTGCCAGTGCAGGGAAGTGCTGGGGCAGCTATATAGGGTACTTGGTAACTGAGTATGCTGCTGGTTTTGGTAACTCAGTCTTTAGATCTGACCTAGAACAAAGTTGATGCAATGGGATAGTTTCACGTCGGGGTGCGTAGGAAAAGCGGACCTGTGCCAGCCTTTTGAAGGTTGCTTTGATTTGTTGCTGGGCACAGTTGAGGACTCCTGGGGTATTATCTGAGGATTAAGTGCAACATTAAACATTGGAGCTGGCTTGTCAAAGAAAGGGCAGTTTATCAAAATATAATTTATAACCAGCAGTTTACTACTAGCTACAGTAATTAATATGGAAGATGATGGGGCCCATCATTAATGTGCTTTGTTGTCTCAGCTTGCATTACTGCTGCTGGCAAGGCCAGCTTTTGAGGCTAATGAGGGACAGGGAGGAAAGAAATCTGTGCTGCTGTTAGCTGATGGTAATATTTCTCCAGGTTGCACACTGTACCATGCATTGCATCTGATCACAAATCTCAGCCAGACATACCTGTCCAACAAAAGCTGCTTTTCCAAATCTTTGCTTAGAGAGGCAAGAATTATTGTTTGTGCCAAGGTTGCTCAGAGCCCGTTACAAACTCTGTTAGCATTGGGATGGGGGAAAGGGTGCACAAGCTGGTCTGGAGGATGAGGAGAAAACTTCTCAGTGGTCCAAATCCTAGTCGGGTTATGGGTGAGGGAAGGCAATTACCATCCAGTGGTGGCGATTAGTGAACTGATCTCTGAGTGGTGGAAAATGGAAGAGGTTTTCCCAACATTTTATAATGGCCAAGCACCCAGTTGAGGGCAATGACTGGTGCTGTGTTGCTGATGGCAATCTGTGTCGAGGAGCTTGTGGTTGGTTTGAGATGGGTCCTGCTTCCCGACAGCCCATCTCAAGGTGCCTGAGAGCCATGTGACTTCAGCAGAACTTCTACTATCATGCCAGGTGCCAGAGAGATGTTGGGAGACGTTCCCAGCATTGACTTTAGCTGCAGCAGCAGTTTGGTCTCCTTTCTGGTATTTTGGGGAAGGATAGGGCAGCTGATGGCTCTCCTAAGGTGTGTAAAGAATTTGCGTTAAAATAAAAAAAGCTGTTCCCATGGGCTGTTTGCTCTTATCGAGTCTGGGTTTGCCTGTATTCCAAAGAAAGATCCCACAATGTTATCCAAGTTGGAGAAACACCTGAGGCTGGAGGGGCTTGGATGCAGGAGTCAGTCAGGTTTCCTACATGAAGATAGCAGTGGGAAAACCAAATGCCTTTCATATTTGGCAGGCTTGAGCTCCATGGTCACCATGATCGATTGTGACCTTGATTTAGAAGAATATTTTTGGTTTAACCCCCCCCCCCTCAAATTTAAACACTTGGTCAAACAGTACTTTCTGACCTGCAGCTGCCCACAGTGGCAATGCCTGACTTTGTCACCTTTATAGTAGAGTGTGTTGTATGTTACTTTTATTGAGCATTGCCCAAATGGTTGAAAAGGATATTTTAAAGAATATTGTGTTAGTCTAGATTTAGCTACTGACATTTCCCAAGAGCATCAGGGCTCTTGGGCTCTTGGCTCATCTGCAGGGAATCCAGAGGAACAAAACTAGAAAATTTCAGCAGTTCCGCTTGAGCTAGAACCAGGTAAGCAGTAGTCTCATGATTCTCTCTCTTCATCTCTTCCAAACATGTGCTTTTTGGCATCTTTGGTGATAAAATCAGATACATTCATTTCATGTTAAGATGACATGATAAATGGTACATTTACCAGTTTCATTTCCATGGTGTTGGTTATAATGGTTTTTGCTGTGTGCCCTTAGTCATCCCTGTTGCTGGCTGTAAAGGGTGGAAGGATGTGCCTTGTGGGGGATTATATACACCCATCGTGTCCTTTTTTTAGATCTCAGTACTTGACCTCCTTACTTATCCTATAAAGGAGCCTCTTGAACATTGACTAATCCCACCGGGATTTATGCAGACTGGCTGAAAGCCAAGTCCTCTCTGGGTGGGTGCAAGATACATCAAGGAGTTTGAACATTTGTGTTCTGGCTTGCCTGAATTAATCTTAGTCAAAGCAGCTGGATGACTTGGTAATGCAGTGTTATGTCATCATCGTTAAATTAATGCCAGGTGGGGCATGACGATTTTATGACCATTAGGAATATTTGTGAGCAAATGATGAGGCTGGTCCAGAGAGATGCAGAACGGGGTATCACTGAGAAGTACAGAGTCCTTAGTGTGTGTGTTTAGTAGGCTCAGACTACAGAGCTGACCAGATGACTCACAACAGGGTTAAACACCTTGCTTCTTCAGAACTATTTAGTATTCCAGTTGGTTTTAGATTTTTATTGTTGAGTTGATGTTTGTGTTGTAGCAGCAGGTGAACTTTCTCTTTGGGACCTTCAGTATATTTGACAAAGATACATTTCTCTGAGAGCCACAGGGACAGCACAGCCAAGGATTCTGGAGGAGAGCACATGGCCAGAAACAGCTATCTGGAAAATGAACATTTCGAGCTAAAATATCAGTGTCTATTGTGGAGAAAGTCAAAATTCTATAAATGGCATGGTTTGGTTTGATGCTGGAGCCAGCAGATTACCCATCCCCAGTAATTGCAGTGTCCTTCCCATTTGGAGGGTTCTTAAGAATTTTTTGCTAGAATTAGATTCATGCTCTGGGGGGGGAAGTTCTAAATATTTTGAATAGTTTTGAAAATAGTAATAATCTAACCACAATAAATAGCACAACAATGATGTATACACAGTGTTTCAAATATTGCTCAGTAATCTTTACCTACTGCATGTGGTGCCTTGGGCCTGTTGGCATGAATTTCTAGTTGCTTTTTTAAACAAAAAAATGGTCCTTTTCCCCAAAGAAAAACTTGTATTTACTGCTTCATGTGTCTGTATGCACAGATACATGCATAGGTAGACTTGGTAACACTAATGCTGTCTTCTGTGATTTTTGTGCTGTATTAGTGAGGAGTGTGTTGTTGCCAATCTTTCCAGTATTTGTAAAAGGTCTACATGGGTAATAAAATCTTGTTGGGAAAATTGATCTAATTTTGAGATTGAGAGGTGTGAGAATAAAGGATGCTTTACTGTAAATTGTAGGTAGATAACAACAGAAACTCGAATATTAGAAGAAACTGGGTATCGCACAAACCACACACTTTCACATCTCTAAAACAAGAGCTGTGCTCACACAGAAACATGAACCTCTTTGCAAACCACAGAAAGTAAAAGGGAGCACTCCTGTTTCATTATTGATCTAATTGCTCTTTTCTTGATATGAGAATAGATATGAAATGCTCTTGAATATTCCAGTATGCACAGAAACAGACCATTGCTTTTGGAAACTTTTAAAGGCACAGCACATACTGATAAATAGCAAGGCCATTTATTTCTGAGAGTTACAACTACTTATCTAATGTCACCTAATTGTTCTTTTGGAACTGAATATATTATAGCTTTGATGAGAACTTTCCACTTAGGAGTGATATTAAATGAAGAGAGCCCAGACCATCTTTTTGTAGGATTAAATCAGTTTTGGAAGATCAGTTGGTGCAATCTTTTAAGTAAGTCCCGTTTTAAGAAAAAGATCTTCTGAAGATTGGGTGTTTTGGAGTACCTCAGTGTTGGACTCCTCTAAAACTGCCTTCTAACTCAAATTGCTCTGCAGTTCTTTGTGGTCTTTACCTTTATCTATTATCTCTTTCCTTTGGTTTACAATCCCATTTAAGTCCAAGTTTCCTGAGTAGCCTGAAAGTTTGGGCCTGTGGGACTTGTGCAAAATGTGTGTGGTTAAAACCTTGCCATGTTTGCGTGTGAGAGCAAACATGCATACGAATGAGGTTCCTGGATCGATCCAGCGAAGTCTGGACGCGTTTCAAAGCTGTGAGAGTCTGACGAGGTGTGTGCTTTTCTGGGGGGGAACTGTGAAGGTGAGTATCAGTCTGTGCTCACCTCAGTGTTTTACAACACTCTTCCATTTATGATCTCCACCAGCTCTGCTGCTCCGCCTGCTCCTGCCAGCAGTCTCACCTCCTACTCTTCTGCCAGGCTGAGCAGATTCTGGAATCTGCTGGCTGCAGGCAGTGCCAGCTCCCTGCCGGAGCCCTTCCCGAGACTGTGGGCAGACTTGAGGGAAGGGGATCCTTGGTTCTCCTTGGGTTTTGGCAGTGGCTTGCTCCAGTGGCATTGGACACCTCTTTCCCTTGGTTTCAATAACTTCTCTCTTGCTCGGTTTCTGTAACTTAAAGAGCCCTTCTATCACGAAATTTGGAACTCTCATAAAAGCATAGATGGGTTTGTTTGGAAGGGGCCATAAAAGATCATCTTGTTCCAACCCTCCCCTGCCATGGGCAGGGACACCTTCCACTAGACTAGGTGGCCTTGAACCCAACTGGACTCTTAACTAGAACTGCTCAGTGTTTTGTTTTTTTTTTTTTTTGTAGTGGGTTATCCTAAATACTCAACTGTGAGAAAGAAGCCAGACACAACCTTTAATAAAAGGCTTTTGAAACAGTTTAGTTCATGTCGAGAACGAATTTTCACTTCCTAAAGTCTCTAGCACTTCAAAATGGTCTAGAGATTTGCAGAAAAGGTCACTTCCAGCAGTAACTAATAATAAAAGGTGGAGAGGAAGAGTGACTTCTCTTGATAGCTTGTTCTTAAGACGTCTCAATGATTTGTTTGATGAATCAGTGGTGAATTTTTACTTGAATTCCCTGGCAATTCACTTAACCTGTATGTCACGTTCAGCTCACTGTAATTTTCCTTTCTTGTTTATTGGCTTGTTGATTCCCCCATCCCCTCTTCCCCCAGGAAAACCAAATTAATTAGGTCTCTTTAAATGAAGATGAGGATGAGTCTCCAACTGTCAAGGACATGACTGCGTGGTTGGAGAGATGTCACTTCTACAGAATAAAATGGCTTTGTAGTACTCGTCTAAATTGATGTTCAAATCCTTGTTCATTCTAAGGGCACTTTCCCTTGAATTGTCATGCAGTCCCAAGGCACTGAACATAAACTTGCACCAACCTATCCAAAAGTCAGCCTTTCAGAAATGTTAGGAACTTGCTGGCTTTAGGTCTCTATTCTTGAGCCAGTAGGAGAGGAAGTTGGCTTTTGGTTTAGGCAGATCAGGCCAAACCCAGATTTGTTTGCATTTGTGCACCAAGTTTTGTTTTGTTTCTGGAATAGCAGCTGTATATATAATGTAATGTGGGAAAAGATTAGGTAAACTCCTTTCAGAAAAGCTTTAACAGACATTTGGCAAAAAAAAATACGAAAAAGATGATGATTTTGTTCATTGTTTCCTCAGAGCTCGGAAAACCATTCTTTTGAATCAAGGTGAATTGTTGATGTGTTTGTACGACTAAAGAGCTTTTTCCAAGATGCAGATGAATACTCTGCAAGCACCCAGATGCTGCCAGGAGGAGAAGTAAACATTTAGCTCTGGAAACGTGCAGATCACTTGCTCAGGGCCTCTACCCTGCAGGAGTTATGTATTTGTATGCTGATGTTTCAGTAGCACGAGAAAAGCCTGATTTTTGGAATAAGTCTCGTTGACCAACTCTGTAACAACAGGTCATGACTGTCTCCAGTGAGGTGGACCACAGTCAGAGCAGGTGGATGTGAAGAGTGAAGGTGAAAAAAGAGTGAGGGTGAAAAAGGTGTTTCTGTCAATGTTTTGGTAAAGTCGGTGATGCACAAGTCTGACATTCAATAACAGTGTTAAATGGTAGAACTGTGCTTTCTTCCGGACTGTTCCCAGTAGTGGCTGTGTATCACTGTGCCTGCTGGATGGGAGCTGAGGAGAGGAGAAATGATTTACCCTGAACTGTATCTGGAGGTAGCAGCTGAACCAGGGGCAGGAAATCATGATCCTTCAGCCCTGTGGAGGATAAGAAATTAATTTGTAATCCCCAGGCAGGTTCAGAAATTTTAATCCTCTACCTTGCTGCTGTTTTCTGTAACCATTTGAACCAGCAGCTGGAGAGCACCAGCATATGTGAATTGGATTTCCATCTTTTTAACAGCTGGTCGCTTTTTTTTAAGTACAGCGTCACATCCTTGTGGTGTTCTGGTGCTCGGCCCACATAGTGGCATTTTGAATCATATGAAACAAAATTTAACTCAACTTCCACTTTCCAAGAGAGTGGTCCAGTTCGCACTGAAGGATCATGTTGTCCTGAACTCTCGCACAGTTCTGCCCTCCGTTGTGAACTACAGTGTGGTGCTGAGCTGAGTACTCACTCAGAGGTTGCCACGTTTCAGTGGCAGATGAAATTATTCCTGCCTCTATCGGTTTGTAAAGCACTTTGGGATCCTCTCGAACAGAAAGTGTTGTTGTTTTTCTGAACCAGTGTTTTCTCCATGTTTTACTTTCATTGCTCCTGTTAGGTATTGTCGGGTTTCATTATATCTTCAGATAAGGCTGATGTGAAATGGGCTTCTGTTTTGTTTTCTCACCAGAGGAGTGATTCATATTCAAATTGAAATGTTGTATTGCTGTAAGCCAACCTTCTCCCCATGTGCTAATAGGAGGAGAGGGAGACACAGACATGGACCAACCAGGGTTATTTTTCTCCTACTGCATTTAGAAACTTTCCAAATGGCTTTTTAGGAAGGCACGTGGACTTAACTGCCTGGCATGAGAGAATCCTGGTCTTGCATGTTTTAAGAATATGAGATGAGCCTGAATTTCATCAGCTGTCTGTTTAGGCTGCAGACCCCTATGCTACCAGCACTGTTCTCCAAAAGAAAAAAGAGGATTTATGATCCACTTTAAGTTGAGGGTTTTCTTTTTTTTTTTTTTTTTGCATGGTCCTGTATTTTCTCTTTATTCATACCACTAACTTTAAGAAAGTTGCTTGCAGTAGTTTTGGGGCACTGACTCCACAGGCACCTTTTGCAGCACAGCCAAGACCACCGGCTCATGGTCTCTGCTGGGACCATGACAGGACCCACAGGTTGTGTTGCTCTGTCACCTGCATGTCTAAATGAATGTCTTTGTAGATCTTGTGGAGCCTCGTGGCTGTCCCATAAACACCTAGACTGAGATAATAGTATATTTAATGGAAGCCAATAAAATTTGGGTGAATATTTTCACCTTAGTTAGTGACCTAACTGAGCCTACTCAAGAGGTGATTTACCATATTTTAAAATTAAACCCCAGCTCAGTCCGTTCTTTTTCTTGGTCCTTCCAAGTTGGGTTTAGGCATGTGAAATGATCCTCCCCTACCTGCCCTTTCCGTTTCCACAGAGTTTGTGAAACTAGTTGAACGTTCCTAATGTCCCCTCAAGTTCTGAGATAAATGTGATACATGAGGAGACTGATCCTTGGAGGATCTCTTGCCTTTAGCAGAACATCAGTGGCTGTGTCCGCTGTGTTGCTTTGACAGTTCGATTACACCAACAGGCTGAGGACACTGAGAGGATCGAAAATGTTCTGCATTTTTGTTGGCTTAAAATTAGAATTTATGTGAAAATTTTTCCAAGGAGGAAGGAAGAAAGGAGACAGTGACAGATCTTCATGGCTGATTGTAGGTTCATTCACCACAGGAGAGCTGGTTAGACAAATGTGAGACCTTGGTTACACATCACCTAAATACTTTCTGACTTAAGAGCATTTGAGCTGGAATCACTTGCAATTAGCATGGGCTTGGCAGAAACTGGCACTGCTGCTGTTTGCATAGAAACTGCTTGCATAGTCCAGTTGTGCCATGGGGAAAACTGCTGTTAGCAATTAGCACAAGGGTAGTCTTGAGGTGGTGTCTGTGCAGTGGCTGCTCTTAGAGCAGCGGATGCCCTTGATGGCACACTAGCAACTCTAAAAACAAGAGCATAGCTGTCTGTCATCTGTACCTAGTCTCTCTCACCCAAACATGGTAGTTAACCTATTTGTCATCATAGCCACACTTTTTTTTAGGCAGCTGTTGGTGTCTGGGGAGCTTTTAATTGCATTGTGTCTGAGAACCTAGGCATGTGCGTGGTCTGTGGAGATGTGACCATTGCTACCATTGCTCTGCTCTTGGTAGTCTTCTTGGGTGAGGCAGTCTCCTCAGCTGGCTGTGGTCAGGCTGATGCTGAGTGCAACCTGTTGTAGACTCAAATGACCCAGCTGGGATCAATTGCCCAATTGACACAATAAATTATATCTAAGTCTGTTCAATTAAGTAAATAATGAGGACCAGAGGGCACCTGCTGGTCCCCATAATCTGTGTTGCTACTTGGAGGTTGGGCGAAGAGTCTCCTGCCTGCTTGATGGAGCCTGGGAGCTTGTGAGTGGGTGGCGTGGGAACTGGGGACAACTGAGGATTCGTTAAGGGATATAGAGTTGCTCCTTGGGGCAGAACAATAAATGTATGATTCTTGGCCCTAGAATGAAGAAAGCAAGACGCTGTGGACTTGTTGCAACCCGTGCAGTCTGTGAATGTTTTCTTCTTGTCAGATGCTGCTGTCACATAAGTTATTTTATTGCCAAAGGGCAGGGAATGAACTAGTGAAGAGGGAGAGAGGGATATGTGCTGAAGGGCTGTGTGTTGTAAGAATCAGTGCACCAAGTGTGCAATTCTTCACTTTCTGCTTTTGCAGTGTTTATTTACCTATATGATTTGGGGGGGGGAAGGCATGGTCGTGTAGGAGGTACATCTGTCTCATCCAGGAGAAAGCACATGTTCAGATGAGAAAGCATTATGCATACAATGCCTGAAATCAGCCCTTAAAATAGCACTCTCCACATCTTAGTAATGTATTGAATATATCTGGATAAGAAACAGTCTGATTGAAGTATTGAACTTATTGTAGTGTGTCTGCCGTGACTCATCAGGAAATTGAAAGTCTAGAGACAAAACTCACCCCCCTTCAGTCTTTTTGGAAGAGACAGGAATTAGTCTTAGATGGGAAGTAATTAATTGTTCTGTGATTGCTGTAAATAGGTACTGAACAACACGCTCATACTGAAGTATTTATATCCTAAGCCCTGTCTTGTGAGCCCAGCTATCCAGAGTCTCCATCAGACAGAGACGGGGAAAAAGAAAGTTCTCTAGAATGAGCAACACTTCCACCTACATGCGTTTAAGCGAGACTGGTTGGAGGTGAGCTGGTAGGCTGCATGCTGTAATAAGCCATTTACTAGGATGATGGCTGCAGGCTACAAATGCTCTTTCTACTTAGTCTGTCTATTCAATGCAAACATTAAAAAAGAAAAAACCCTCTCCCTCAGTAAAGTCTATAATACTCTTAATCCCCAGTGTACTCCATGAATATAAACTCAGCCAATATTGTAACACCCCATGGAGGCAGATGGCATGTACATGCAGCCCTTTCCATCCACCAGAGAAACTGAGGCAGTGGGAAGGACTTCAGGCTTCTGGTTTTAGACTAGGGCAAAATCCTGGGCAACAGTCTGGCTTGACAGTGACTAGGATAGAGCCATCCTTTGGTCTTTGGTGGGAGCATGAGGATTATGAATTTCAGGGACTAATCCCATAATTTTAGGGTTTCATTTGGAGAGATTTGCTGCCTACTGTTGCAGGCTGCACTGCCCTGCATATGGAGTCATAGAGGGTGCATTGGCACAGCTGGCAGAGGTGGATTGTGGGGGAATGAATATGTGCAGGAATATCTCCATAATTTACTGAGTAGCTATAACCATTATGTATCTGATGACAGGATATTGCTGGGAATCCAGATGTTGAGAAGAGAAGCAAGACAATCAAGATGATCAAATACCTGTTTAAAAAAAAACAGTGCCCAAGGAAAAGGAGCTTGATGGCTTTGTGTTTGTCCGCAGTGAAGTCATGGCAACAGAGCACTCATTTAGCAAAATTAACTGTTTCTCTATCTTACAAAAAAAAAATCAAATGAAAATGATGCAAGGGAACATCCTTTTATCTAAACCAAATGAGTCCATTTGTGCCAAAGCAAAGGAGTCATCCTGGGGAGTTTGCTCCAGAGAGCACGTACTTTATTAGAACAGAATGTAATAGTTGTCCCAAAGCCATAACTGTAAAAGCCTGGTGGCCTGGGCGAGCACTTTCAGTAACAGGAAAACCAAAGTTAGGTTCCTGTACTCATATGGTGTTGAAATAGGAGCATGATTTTAAGCTTTTGGTTGTTTGGGATTTCAGCTCAGTTAAGCTCTGGATACAGCTTTCAGGAGGACTATTATCTCTTTGAATTTCCTTATGGGTAATGCTTAGTTTCAAAACTATTTGTGCATCTAGGGACAAAATGCTGATGCTGCGTTGGTTTGGGTGTACCCAAATACTTCTAAAAAACCAGTTGCCTTTAAGTCCCTTTGACTTTCATTAGACCAAAGTCTTCTTTGTGCCAAAAACTCCTTTTTACCTCCTAACTTAAGTACTATTTGGAGTAATTCTCACACAAGCCCCGGAAATAACCCTTCTGTGCTACTTCTGTTTTGACGTTCGCTGCCCATCTCTGTGCGCAGACCACTTTGTGAAGCAGCAGGCAAGGTGAACCACACAGTGACTGTACTGGTAGACATGAAAGTTCATTTTACATCACGGAGAATCTCATATTTGGAATTCAGAAATTGTTCATCTTGGTGATGAGCAGAGGCAAGCTCGAGGGAAAATATCATAAACTCAAATGTGTTGCTTGAGGCACCTGGGAAGTGGTGTTTCTCTTAAGCAGTGTTTTCCAAACAGATTTTATTTCATGGCTCTCCTGGAGGTGGTTTTAGGCAATGCCTTATGGTTTCCATGAAAGTGTCTGACAGGAGAGTTGCAGAGCTTTTATCTGTATGAAGTAGTGCAACAGTTTGGGGGAGATTTTTAAGTATGATTCAGCTTTGAGGTGTTTTCTGTCAAAAATGTTGGGAAAGGTTCAAACTAATTGGAAACCTGCCCGTTCATTGAAATCACAGAATATTCTGAGTTGGAAGCAACCCCCCACAAGGATGAAGTCCAGCTTTTAAGTCAGAGCTCACCAAGTGAACTTAAGTTGTTTTCCATTGCTTCTCATACCTGGATGACACCAGTGCCTTTCTCCTGCAACTTAAGTTTTGGTTTAATGAAAGTGGGAACTGAGTATAGATGGATGAGTTTTGGTAAGTGAAGAAAAGCCATAATCATTTTATATGCAGGTAGATAACCCAGATGTTGTTGTGGAGGTTTTCCATGTAAAAAGCCAGTGTTTGAGGCATTTTTTGGAAAACATCTCTCTCTTTCAGAAGGGACCTTGTAAATAGTGGAGCTCTTCATGCTGCTGAATCATCATCATGTCAGATGGGTTGCAGAGGCTTGCTGGTGGTCCATGATGTTCTCCAGCTCAGCTTCAGGCTGGTGTATTTGCAGTATTGGCCATCTGTTTCTTTCCACTTGTTTCTCATCCCCAAGCCTGGACATACCCTTGCTTTAGCTGTTAATTGTATGAGAGCAGAAGGTCCAGATTGTAGCAGCCTCCTGGCAGAGCATGCCTGTGGGCTTGGATACAGCCCCCTGGAGGGAGAAGAGCAAGCAGGTGAGGGTGGGAGTGCAAAACCCAGGCAGTTGCACATCAGATGTAGTCAGAGGCTTTTAAGGAGTAACATCTCACATCTCAGGCTTTTTGCAGTAAGGGATGAGATCCCCAAAACAGAATGCTCTCACGCTATGCAGCCCCAGCCCCATGGGTTGTCCCAACACTCATGGGGTGAATAAGCACAGCAGAAAAGCCTGAGCAACTGCTGCCAAACGACTGGGAAGATGCAGCCCACGGTGTCTGTTGTGTCTGAGATCTCTGTAAAGTCTCTCGCATCTTTCCTCAAGTTTAGTTTTCCAGTGGAGACTGTTGCAGTAATGAGAATGTCTCCCATCTGCTCCTCACATGGCTTGGCACATTTAGCCAGAATATATATATTTTTATTGTGGGGTTAGCCGGTGGTAACCATGACAATTAGACTTATCACGCAGCATTTTTTTCCCTCCTTGAGTCAGTTTGAAATGCTGACAATTAAATAGATACAGTACACTTTAGAGATCCATCAGTCTCTTTGTTGTCTTGACAACCAGAGTATATTTAGAAATGTAACAAGTACATGGAGTTCAATTGCACTTTTGCTAAAACATAGTTTTGTAGCTTGAGAATTTAATCTGTTGTTTGTAGATCCAGGTGCTTATTTGAGCTGTGCCTGACTTTCTCTTGGGTCTCTCTGGGAAGCTCCTACATCGGCTGGTGAAAAGAAAGTCATCAGGCAGGGAGCAAACCTGCCCACTGCGTGTTGCAGGGCTTGGGTGTGGGGCTGGCAGCCCCTTCCTACTTGGGTACTGGATGTGCTGTGCCCCTGGATGCTCCTTGTGCTTGTGGTTTGACTTGATCTGCAGAGCAAAAGGAACATTTGTGATTGTTGTCCCAGATCCGCTGTCCCTGGAGATCCAGTTCAGCAAATGATGCTGGGGAGCCATGAGCAGCATGTCCAAGCATCCTCTCTCAGAGGAGCTGCTCTCACAGTTCAGTAGCACTTTGGTACAGGAGGACAGTACCATGAAACATGATGCTGGCAAAGTGGGATGGCTTTCCTGCTGCACCTGAGCTACCTGAGCTTTGGTTGCAACTGGGAGCAACTCTCAGCCACTGAAGCAATAAAAGAAACTGTTTTTCTGTCTCACTTCTTCTGTTTTATTTTTGATTTGAATGGAGCATGTCTTTTTGATTTTACCAAAAACTACTACTTCCTAATTGATGGCAAAATAGAACTCATCCTCTCCCCACTGAACTGGAGTAGCAGCATCTGGGCTAGCTATCAGGAGCTAAGATTTTTAAGACTGCGTTCAGGGCTGGAGGAGCAGGAGGCAATTACGATGGAGTGCACTGGGGGGGAAGGCTCTAAATATCCCTGTCTCCCACCACCCCTGTGCGCACACTGAGGGTGGGTGGGTTTTGAGTGGCTGTGTTCCTCTCTACCCTTTCCCTTTTTGAGCCAGTAGAGAGCTGTTGTCGGTGCAGGCACCTGTGTGGGTGTGACAGCCGTACCTGTAGGTGTGGTGATGTGCCAGCCCAGAAGAGCAGCTCAGACATGTGGCTCTCATCTGCTGCCATCCTACAGCCCAGTGCCTGTGAGATACAGGCTGGCACCACAGTGCCCTTGCTACATCCTTAGCACAGGACCTGGCGGTGCCGCTGCCTTGCCTAACTTGTGCTGGTTTACAAATCTGTGTCTGAAGAGAGAGGCACCCAAACGTGTGTATCAGAGTATTTCCCTGGCTTGAGTGATGAATGAATGAAATGAAAATCAGACGAGGAAATAGCTCAAACCACCACCCCTCCATCTGGCTGACCCAGGCAGTGATGCTGGTCAGAAAGCTCGCAGGTTGAGGAGCTGCTCAAAGGGACTTCTTCGTGTTGGTGGGCCTTTGTAATCAGCACCTGAATCCTATGGCAGGGCCTGGGATGCTTGTGGATTTTCTGCTAAATGTTAAGCAAGACTTTTCCACCTCTTCCTGCTTTAGGCTTGGCTTATAATTCTTGCTTGGCACTATAATTTGGCCAGAAAAAATGAAAAAACCTAAACAAACCAGGATTCTCCTTTATCAGCAAAGCTGTGGCAATGCAACAATCTGAACAGGAGCTTGGTTGCAGCCAGTAGAGTGGCCTTTTGCCCAAGGGAACCAGTTCATTTGGTGAGATGGTTTAAAGAAGACAGCAGTAGGTCAATGGCACAGATGTAGTGATGTTTGGCAGCATCCACCTCTGGGCAGAGGTCTGTAAAACTAGTCAGTAGCACTGCTCTGCTCCTGGGGAGCACGATCAGTACAAGCTTGTCCCTGGGTGTTTTATTACAAGGAGGTGAGGAAGGCTGAGGGAAAGGAGTCCATCCTAAGATCAGCTGTTACAGCAAGTGACAGCCAGTGAAATGCAGCTGTATTTCCTTGGGTGCATGACATCTTGTCTGTGCATTATACCCAAAATATAATTTAATAAGGCTCAAAAGGAGGACTGAAATACATGATTTCACTTCCTTGTTCCCTGTGTTTCTTTTTCATTCATTATCTGTCAAGTAACGTTTGATTTCTCAGTGTGTGTGCACAGCTCAGTTTCATTTTTCTGTTATCTTTCCTCCCTCCATTTTACCAATTTCCCAAAGAAAATCACAAACTATAGTTATATCTCCGCTGAAGCTTTGCTGTAGACTGTTACCATGCGTTTTTCCAGTGTTTGGTAGCTGCTGGGGTTTGTTCTTAAAATATAACCACCAAAACCCAATGATCCTAATGAATCTTCAAGTGTGTTTTAAAGAAGTTATCCCAAACCATCTGACAAAAATAATGGTCTTCCATTAGAAGATGCTTAGCTGGAGGTTGCATGAGCTGTAATGTTTGTGGGTCTGAAGATCTGTAACCAAACAAAATCAGAATAACTCCTTGGATTTCAGTGGAGCTCTGTCTGTTTATTACAACTGAGGCTTAGGCAGCGCTTTAGATGCAAATTGCAACCTCTGTGAGGTTAAGTGGGGTTTTGATTTAATTCCTGGAAGCAGTAATGTCATCAAAGAAGTGAAGGGCTGGGACCCACATACCCTGAAGTCTGTAACTTTGGGTTGCTCTCTTTCCGTTATTGTCAAGATCAGATTCCCTTGGTTGGGGCTACTAATTAAAATGCAGCTTCTCTTAAGCATCTCCCAAAGGCAAGCAAGAGCACTTGTGCTCTCTCTCTCTCTTTCTCTCTCTCTCTCACTCTCTCTCTCTCCATACTTTGCATCTCATCCATAAGTGCCAGTGATTAGGTTGTTCTCTCCGACTCTCTTGTGGTTGGGCTGTTGACCTGGAGTTTGTGTTTTCCATCTCCCAAAAAAATGCGAAGACACTATGCAGAGTTAGCTGACTGGGATGCAGAGAGAGCTGGGTTCTCCTTTCCCCCAGCTTATTCCTGTCCCTGCAGCCGTCAGGAGACATGGGCCACCGCTCATCACCCCCACTGTGTGTGGCATAAGTGATTCACCATGCGTTCATTTCTGGTCACGTAAGGGCCATTAGTTTAAAGCAGGCTTGAGGCATAGGTTAGCGTTAGCTATTTGAAGTCTGAAGTCTGAAAGCAACATCAAACAGGGAGCAGAAAATGTATCATGCACAGAAAAATCTCTGGGATTTGTTTCTCCCTTTAAAAAATAATAATAAATTCCAAACTGTTTGCATATGCTGTCTCCTCTGTGGTCAGGACACCTGTCTGCCTCTTTGCTGATACTTGATATGGGCTTACAGTGCTTGCAAAAATGTTAACACAAGTTTTTTGTCATGGCAAATATGAAAAGAATATCCAGTGTCTGTGTGGGCAGGTCCTCAGCAAATTTTTCTGTGCTTCTTATACTTTGGTGTGGATCTGAAGCAACTGCTGCTGTTCTGCTCCTCTTCCATCACTGCGGACCAGGAGCGCAAAGCTGCTGCCCTGCCAGACCCGGTTCTCCTGAGCAAAGACAGATGATGGTGGGTCTAATGAGGTTTAGCCTGGTTTCCTTAAAAAAATCATGTTTGTGACTGGCTAGATATGTCTCTCCTTCCTCTCTTTGATGACTTAATCCTTGGTTAATCTCAGGAAAATAGGGGTGAGGATGCAGTTAGGAGGAACTGGGGGTAACCTGGAGCAACCAGGAGCATGGTGGGCTGTGAGAGCTGGGGCAGGCAGAGGTGGACCTTTCATTAATCATCACTAGTATTTTTTGAACTTGTTCATTTCTTCTTCAAGATTGAGATGAAAGGAAAAAGAAAACACCAGATAGGCTCAAATATCAATAAGCTGGAAGTGTGAAAGACTGCTGGTTGAAAGCAGCTTGTGGTAACTTAGAAAATCTGTGAGGTTTTTTTTAATTGGTTGTCTTTGGAGGCACCCAAAAAGGAAACCATGGCTGGAGATGGAGGTAGGGTTTGGGCTGTCCCACCCTGACTCTTTTTCCACAATGGCTGTGTGTTTAATCCATCCCATCTTGGGTGCTTCTTGATGCTTTCATGGCAGAGCCAGTGCTGTGGGAATGACTCACTGTTGGCCTGAGTGGCAGCAGAGGCTTGGGAAGAAGAGGCCTTTTAAGCATGAGAGGCAGAAGGGCGTCTGGTCAGGCTTTGAAAGGGACTTTGTTACCTGCAGCCCTTACGTCAGTGCCTTTCACCAGCTCTACAGTGATTTAAAACAAGTAGCTTCTCTTCCAAATAAACCTTGGCTACTTCAACTCTTGCTCAGATGTAATCTGTGCTGCCAACGTGTGAAAAACCCTTATATGGGTCAAAACAAGGACAGACTGACACACGAGTTGTTTCAGAGAGGGGAAAAAAAGCTTTGGTCTGCTCTGTACAGGAGGGCAGCTGGCCTTACGTGCCCTTTTGGGGTTGTTTTCTTGGTGAGGTGTTACAGCCAGCTCGATTTACTTTCTGCTTTTACAATGAGCAAAATGTTGATTCTGACCTTTCTGTTTGCACCTGCAGAGGTCCCTTGGAAGAGCCCATCCGTACGTCCATCTGGGTGCCTGAAGGGGCTGCCTTGCTTCCAGGTGAGGAATGGATCAACTTCAAGGGCTTTTGCCAACTGCTGAGTTTAGGGAGAATGGGAAGACCTTGATACCACGTTTGGTTGTTCAGCAACTGATGGGCATTTCTCCAAAGCCTGGGGTGGTGGGGGGCCAGCCTGCCCAGAAGGGTTGAGATGATTTTACTCTTTCTGAGTCCAAGTCTAGAAGCAGCAAACTTTCAGGCTCTCCTGGGAACGGGGGTGTTGTATGAGAACAATTGCTTGGTTCTGTGGGCCATATTGCTTTGACTTCTTTTCGAACAAAACTTTCTTGCTTGTGGACCTGAACTCATTCCCCATGCACGGTCTGGCTCTCTGCAGGCTGGAGATGCTCCCAGCTGGTGATGGAGAGCTGACTGTATTATTAGTTTTAATCAACCATGCTTCAGTGGATGAGTAGAAATTCATATGAGGAGCAAATTAATTTCAGGAACAGTGTCTGGGCAGTGGGTCTGTCCTCAAGCCTCTCTCAGTTTTGCCATCCCAGGAAACAAAAGGGTTCTAGAGGTGCAGCAAAGTCATGGCTCCTGTGGGAAGAAAGCAGCATGCAGCCTTTCTGAGAAGCAGATAATGAATGAACCACTACCCTGGTGCTTTTGACTAGTGGAGCTTCTTTATTTGCCGTGATGTTACCTGACTTGAGGACTGTGAAATGTCTGTGTGATATGCCAAATAAGGAGTAGTGCTTCCTCACCCTCTTGTGTCACTGAATATAAAGGCACTTTCGTTCTGCCCTTTTGCTATGCAATGCACATCCCTCCTTTCTTCCTTTACCCTCTTCTTGGGTTTAATTTTTGAGGGTTTTTTTGTTGTTGTTGTTGTGTAAATTATGGCTAGCTGGAGATGAGATTTCAGCATCCTGTTTACTGCAAACAGGGGTCATTAATAAATGTTGAAAGACAAAGACAGACCAGGGATTAATAAGTAGGGGACAGGAGATTAATAGCAAGAGAGTAGAATTTGGTTCAAGGCCTGATCTTCCCAGTGGCTGGGTTATGGAAGATTAATGGCAGCTCTTCTGTTAGTCTCCCTCTTTCTGTGGCAGCTTTCCTGGCTAAGTCTAATAAACTGTCCCAGTGGGTTGCTGTAAATATGAAATCTAGGAAGAAGCCCATCCTTTTATACTGTTAACTGAATGAGGCAGTATTAGTTTTGCTTTCTGTTCAGAGCTTGATCAACAACATCAATACATTTGTGAGTGGTGAAGTCAGATTTTCAGGTACTTACAACTCCTCTCAAGACAAAAACATATCATAAAAAGTATCTTGCCAAGCAAGCTGTCTCCAACAAATTGGTTTTTTACTCTGTGTCCTGTGCAAGAGATTAATTTCTCTTCTTCTGACTGGGTTTTCAGCTTTCTTTCTGTGAAAAATTGGGCTCTTGACCTGTTGCATCTGTCTTTTCATTAGGCTTGGTGTGAGATTGGATCATTTTAATAAAACACTAACTTTGCAAAGAGCATTCCTGGTTAAATTTGCCAGAAAACTGTAGAACATGGGACTGTGTCACAGAAAGTTTATTCTGATAGAAGAGTGCATGCAGTTCTGGGTGTCCTATATAGATTGTCAGCCTCCATCTCCTACCTTCAGGCTGAAACTGCTGAGTCAAGCACCCTGTAGTCCTTTGACCTCTCCTCTTGGGTATTTTCCATAGTTTTCACAAAGATGATCCCAAGCTCTTAGTGCAAAGGGTTATAATGAAATATAAGTATGGACATTTTAGGAGGGAAGCAGCTATGTTCCTGTAACAATGAGCGTGAGAAAGCCAGGGCTAACATCAGAACTTCAGCAAATATCCATCAAAACTTCAGCAATAGCTGAATTTCTCTTCCAGGGGAGAAAGGCTATGCACTGCTTCAGTGGCCCTGTAACAAAGCTTTTCTCCTCTCATCTGCTCTTGCATGCAGTGCCCTTGGCTTTTCAGAAGTTAATTGATTTGTCTATATTATGATTCTCTCTTTAATTTTATTTGTGTAAAGAAGAACACACGCTAATCTTTCTCCAGAGGAATGTTTCCCATTGCTCCTCTTTGAACGTTGGCCCTGGGTCTGCTGTTTCTTAATGAGTCTCTAACTAAACAGCTTTGGTTCCCACGTGCTCCAGCCTTGACACAGACATACTTGTACACCCTCGTGCCTGCTCCCAGTTGAACTGAGCAGCCTGCCTGCTCCCTTGCCCTCTGGCTGCTTTAGGATTCATGTTAGCAAGACAGCATCTCCCTGGGAAGCCCTACATGCAAGAGGGGGCTTTATACCTGCAGGTAGAGATAGATTTGGCATCAAATGAGCTGTCCTGTGAATTGGAAGGGCTGTAACCTCTTTACCATGCTGTCCCCCCCACCGCCAGGCTTGTTTACTGTGCTTCTCCAGGGGCCTGGATTCCTGTGGGCTTCTCTGCCTGTGGCGCAGACCCGAGTGAGTGCCGAGCGCTGAGCTGAACACCCAATGCTGAATTACTGTCTGGTATGCCACTGGCTGCCAGATCTTTGATAGCTTGTTTTTAATGAAGATTCCTCCTGTAATTCCTAGAATATCTTGCAGTGCAAAAAAATGAGCGGTGTGTGTATTTTGCTGTGGGCTGAATTTTTTCCTGCTCTTCACAGTTCCCTCCGTGAACAGAGAGGAAAGGGAGGGGGAAGCAGCTGACTGCTTTTTTTTTTGGTTGTTGTTGTTTTTCTACTTGACTTCTGTGAAATATGTGGCGATCAATCGCTCACAACTAACAAAATGTTTTTGTTTCTCTTTGCAAAAGCATATGGGAACTGCAGGAAAAGCATATGGGCGTTTTTAGGAAAACATATTGGTGAATGGACAAATTATAGTGGTGCCAATATGTTTTGGATGTCTGGCTAGACCACTACTACTACCACACTTGCAGGCATGCAAACACATCCACAAGATTTCCAGCGTGTGAGGGGTGTGTAGTTGCTCCTGGGGAAAGGCAGGCTGTGCTGGATCAAACTCCTGTTAGAACAGTGCTGTGATCCATCGTCGGTGTGCGTGACTGCCTCACCATGTTCCAGGCTAGGCTCATGTTTATGGCAGCATATCCATTCTCTCTGAGCCCAGAGCTCCACTTGCAGCTGGCTGCAAGCAGTGATAATGGTAACCATTTTATTTTCTGAAGCCCTGGACTGTAGTCCTCTTAAAACCTGGGTATCTTGCAAACAGGCTGGGCAGCCTCTGGTTTTCCTCTGCTGTTCTATCGAGGTCTTTATGTGTTGGCTTGGGCTATTATTTTTAATTTCTCTATCAAGGGGTTTACTTTTGAGGAAACGCAGAATATTTGCATTATTTCTTCCGGTCCCAGTTCTGATTGCCCTGATACTGGTGACCCAAGGAAAGGGGTCCATGAGCAGTAAGGGGATTAAGTGCTCTTGGTTGGTGGGTTGGTTCTGGTGGCTCACAGCATTGTGAACTGTCTTGCTGTGAACCCCTGTACAAGGAGAAATCCTTGACAGCTCCAACTGGGCAGTCCTTCCTGCTCACCCTGGCAGCAAGGGAGTGCTGCCTGCTCTGCCTCTGCCTGTGATGGGCATGGCTGTGCTGGGCTGCAGGGGTTGGTAGCAGTTCTCTGCCCGGGTTTGGGTTTCAGCAGGTCCCCGGGGAGTGGCTGAGGTCTGCTTGCACAGATGTGCACAGAGGTAGTTACCTCCTGTCTGTAAGAGCTCACAGTCTAAGTGGACAAAACTGAGCTGCTGAGAAGGTTGTGAAGGTCTCTGAGTGTTGGGGAAGATGGACAATAACTGAACTCAAGTGTGGTTTCATGAGCAGGTTTAACCAGTCTGAGTTTGTGCTATTGTTGGAAGAGGTGGTCCTGCTGTCCCTGTGCCCCAACCCTCATTTCTGCTCATAGTCATTTTTATTCTTTGTAAGATAAAAGTGAGTGGTGAGACAGAGGAGGGAGCAAAACATTTGGCTAAAGACTGAGGTGAAAAGCAAGATACACATTTGGGCAGTCATTTTGACATGGTGTTGTTTATCTCAGTTATGAACCTGCACTCAAATATTCTGAGTGGTAATTCAGCACCTTTTAGTGTTCTTCCTCTTATGCCAACTTCAGGATAATTTGCTAGTGAGTAATTTTACATTATTTAATGTAGCCACTTTCCATATAGCTCTTTTGTTCTGTGAGACAATTCCTTATTTTATTATGCAAACAGTACATTAAGATCCTTGTGGGCCTAAGTTCCCAGCAGTGCTCGAGATGATGGCAGAGAAATAGGTTATTTCAGAAATCATGATTCTCTCCTCTAGAAGCTTTCTTGGAGTTCTGCTTTAACTGCTTTTGATATTATACGTGCTTAAAAAAAAAAAGTTAAAAAATCCAGTACTTCCTAAATGTTATAGAGCTCAAAAATACACTGTATGCCTTGTCACAATATTTAATACAGAGTGCTATTTACAGTAATGAATCAAAATGTCAGTTTTTAAAATATGAACTGTCAGAGTGTTCCTACTTTGCAGAAAACTTTGATATGACAGTTTGTTAATCATATGACTGTTACATCAAATGTGTCTAAGCGTACTTTTGCTCAACAAAGTCTTTTTTTATTCTTTTCCCTGTTAATTCTGGTAGGGTTATTTGATTGAATACACTTTGATTAGTGGTCAGAAGAATCCAGAACTGAATGCTTTTTTGTATTGACAAAGGGGATGTACCACTGCCTGTGTTCTTGCTGGTTGTGGTAACCTAGTCTTAGGTACAGCCTGGTTTGGATCACTTTCCCTTGTGTGGTCATTCCAAATCTGCTGTGTGCAGGGCTCAGGCTCAGAAATGAGCCCTGACAGAACAGTGGTGATGCCTTCAGGGGTACCTCTGCATTTGAGGCAACTGGGCTAAAGCTGCGTATCAGATAATAAAAAGCTGGCTTGTACAGTAGCACTACAAATCCCTGTAGCTTTAGCATGATGGCACAAGTAAATAAAGAAAAAATCGATTTAAAAATAAAAATAAAGGCTGCCCACACATCCTTGGTGAGCTGAAGGGCTGGTTGTGCAGGGCAGGGTTGGTGTTGCTTCTGGAGGAGGAGGCAGGGGACTGGGGATGCCAAGGTCCTCTCCCTAGTGATTACTCTGGACCCAGGTCAAGGAGTGTGTTTGTGCCCTAAACTCCCTTCCATTAATTTAGACCAGGATGTTTCCCTTTTTTTGTTCTTTTGTTTGCTTATCTGCAAAATGGGAGTAATTAATTGATACTAGTTAGCTCAAAAAAACCTTAAAGCCGATTAGTCAAACAACTGCGCTTCCTGGTGAAGACAAGGGAGAGCTTATGTAGATAACTGTGCTTTAGAAAATAGCCTGTGGAAGGAGGAGAGGGTTCAGCGTGCTAATGTGAGGACTGGAGGCCAGAGAGGAGTCCCAGGTGGAGCAGAGTAATGTACCTCCACCCAAAATGTCTTTGTGCCACGTTGCCTGGGGCTTCAGATGGATTCCTATTGCTTATTAAAACTCTCAGCTACCATTGCATAGGTCTTACAAGTGCAATATTTCTGATTTGGAGTTGGCCCAGAACAGCTATGGGAATAGGAGGAGTCTAAGAAGGCAAAAGCTGTGTGTCAGCAATCCAGAAAAGAGGAGCGTGGGCAATGCAAGACAGTAAATCTTAGAATCTTAAAATCATAGAAAGGTTTGCGTTTGAAGGGAATTTTAAAGACTGTTTTGTTTCAATGCCTCTGCCATGGGCAGGAATACCTTCTACTAGATCAGGTTGCTCCAAGCCCCATCCACCCTAGTTTTGAACACTTCCAGGAATGGGGTATCCACAGCTTCTCTAGGCAACTCATTCCAGTGTCTTATTGTAAAAAATTTCTTCCTTAGGCCAAATCAGGTGGTCTTGATTGTGGGTATTTCTTGGGGCCTGATTAACTTGGCATTTCAGCTGGGCATGTCTATTAAATAACAACCTTGACACTTTCACTAATGTTATTGAAGAGGTGATAAAAACTTGTTTTCAAGGGTGTAATCACATATTTAAGTGCACTTTTGAGTAGCACATTAACCAGGTCTTGTATGTGAAAGGTACAGGTAAAGGCACTGAACATACCTGAAGTCTGGTACAAGAGGCCCACTGGATCTCACCAGTGGAAAGAAACTTGGGAAGGTGAAGGCAGTGCTTAGCATCCTGCTGATAGAGGAGGTGAGGAAAAAATAGAAGGGAGAGGAATGGGGGGACGAAGGTAGCTGGTGTGTGAGACGAAGTGCAGGAGTTTTGCTAATGGTGGTGCCTGTTGTGGACCACCAGGAAGCCTGGGAGAAGCTGTCACATGAAGCCATTCCCAAAAAGGCTCTTACATGAACACATCAGTGGTAGAGGGGTTGCCAGCAGTGAGGGCCACCAGCAAGACGTGTGAGGGGGTCACTTTTCAAACCACGTCACTCCGACGAGTGAGTGCTGCTTTGCCTCATCCCACAGAGGAACGTTGGTTATTATTCAATTTTCATTTTAGACAAACCACATTGTTAGTGCGATGATTTTTCTTTTATTATCGTTAATGCAATGGATGGAAAAGGAGCTCTAACAGATGTATGATTAGCAGGGCATGAAATTAAAAATGTTTGTGTACGAGGAAAAAGGTTGTTTACTACCAAATTCCTCATTTGGAAATTAAGCGATACTAAGATGGGCCATGCAATTCTGCAGCAGGCCTGCAGCCCCCTTCCTTCCATCCCCCAGCAGCATCGGCTGAAAAATAATAATATTTTTAATGTTACCTTTATAAAAAAAAAGTAGTAACACAACAGAAAAGGGAGTACCTGCTTTTGGGTGCAGATTATCCAAAGAGATTGTTTTCCCACTCTGGCACTGACAGTGTCAATTCAAAGAACTATTTTGACTGATGTTTAAGCTCCATTGATTAGGACAAATTTAATATTTTGTATCAAAATTCATTTGGATGGAAAATAAGGTTCTGACTGAATAATGCTGAGTGTGAGTGTGTCCTCTTACCCCTTACCCACCAGCCTGCCCCGGGTAATGAAATTTTTAGTTTGAGAAAATTATCTTTTTGTCTTAGGAGCTCTACCTGTGATGCACAATTCTCAGGTACAGCTGCTCTTTCCGGATTTTCTTTAAATATCATAGAAAGATAAATTACGCTGAGTTGGAAAGGAGCCATCAGGATCATCGGGTCCAACTCCTGGCCCTGTGCAAGACACCCCAAGAGTCACAGCATGTGCCTGGGAGTATCTGGTGATGAATTTTGAGAGAGCTACATTAAGATGTGCATCAGAAATACTTTGTTTATCTGTGTTACACTGTTGAGACAAGCCTGGTCCTACCTAGGACTGAACATTTCCTTGGTACTTTCAGTCTCTCACGTATCTCATTCCAGTCATTTTGTCCGCTAAAACCGTTGTGGCCGAGTTCAAGGCTGGCACTGGTTGAAGTCTGTTGGGCTACTCATGTGTCAAATTTCACCTGGATGAGTGTTTGCAGGGCCAGACCCGGGGTGTTGTGATGGATTCTGCCTGCTGAGCCTGCATGGCATTGAGCAGAAAATAGGAAGAGGGATAAAAGATTGTTCCTGCGTTCTGGGAACAATTGAAACAGAAAATTGCTTCCAGGATTTCTTCACTTTCCTACAGAGGGTAATCAGCCTGTGTAATTCTCTGCCACAGGAAATACCGCCTGAATCTGTTACCCAAAGACAGCAAGCAAAATGCAGATAACAGCCTGAATATCAGAGATGCTGCAGAGCAGGGACTGCCCGTTAGTCAGGGTCTCTTTTTATTGTAGTGGCTGCTGTATATGTCATGGGATGTCAGAGTGGTGCGACTAATGTGACAGATAATTGAGTAATTGTTTAGGTACTCAGCATGTTCTGGTACACAGTTTGACTTTGGTGCCCTAAAGAAGGAGACAAGTTTGTATGCTGAGATTGTAAATGAAGTTTGGCTTAGTGTGGTGCTCAGGCTGTACCCCTGAGATTGTGGGGGAGGTTCGAGCAATTCCAGTATGGTGATGGGTATCTGGTAACTTCAGTCCTGCTCTTGGCTCATTTTTAATCTTTGCTTCATAAATGTAAGCAAATCACAATTTCTACAGCTTTGCTTGTTAGTCTGGAAGATGGGGCAGCGCTTGGGCTACCTGCAGGGATTTGTGTTAAGTTTCTGATAAGGCCTCTCAGCCATGTGTTTTATTCCAGCTTTTAGAGGAAATTATTTAAATTTTTTACTTAAGTGAGAATAGTTGTGACCAAATCACTGCACAAGCATTATACCTACTGGGCACTGAAATTTGATTCCTGAATTTCCATTAGCAGGTCATACTGGGCCAAAGGATCTTGAACTGCTAGAATAGAAGAGAATAAAACAGAATGGAGTTGGTGTTTGGTTATGGGCTCTGGATGTCATTGTTCCTGACTGTTCATCTGGCTAATGTTTGCTTTTGTGTAGTATTTGTCTGTGTCTGTGCTTCTGTGCACATGGGGAAAAGGAGGACAAATATCACTGGGGTGGATTAGCATTAAAAAATAGTTAACTGATCAAAGCCATAAAGCTTGTCCAAGTGAATTCTTCAGAGAAATAGTTTTGAATTTCCCAAGCAGCCGCAGGCCATAAAAGCGAAGCGCTATCATTCAGAGATGCAAAAAATCCCCTTCTGTTGGCGTGTTGGACCTATTTGTTCCTTTTTAGGAGGGGATTCAAAATGTTTTCTTAATTTTCTTCTGAACAGCTCACTGCTATCCATCATGAGCCTTTGCCAGCTCTGCTCCCCCTGTTTTAACCCTCCACTGGAATCTGTATATCCATACTTAGCATTTTGGATGCCTTTTGATTCTGTGCACTTTGCGGTGGGATAGCCCTTACAGAGCATGTCTTGTCTCTGAGCTCAGTGTTGTAAAAAAAGTCCTAAATGTTGTCCCCAGTGTCTGGATGGAGGTGTCAGGGAAAGCAGGATACAGATGGAGAGTGATGCCTGAAAAGGTTTTCTACATGTCCTGAAGGGATGGCAGGGAAGCCCTTTTCCTGATGCCATGTTCTGTCTTGTTACTGGTCCTGCCCCAGCAGGAGCACCAGGTCTACAGAGCAGGTGGGACAAAGTGGGAGGGAGTTGCATTTCTCTCACATGGAGGAGAGAAAGCAAAGCACATTGTTCGACTGCTCAAAGTTATTGAAGCCTCATTATTGAAGGTTAAGCAACCAGCCTCTGGGAATTAGGCACATAAATTTGCTTTATGCTTATGAAAGTCTCTCTTTCATAGCGTTTTGCTTTGTCACTTCTTAAGATGTACAAAAGAATGAAGTGCTGGTGTATGGTCCATAGACAGAGTATTTGGATAGCACGGTCATTAGGAGGAATGAAAATTATACCATGGTGGCTCAGAGCTTGCCAAGAAAAAAAAGAAAAAACTCTCAGAAGACACAAAATGCTTTGTAGCTGGAAGTGCCTGTTGCCCTGCAAGAACTCAGCTGTCCTTTTCAGTCCCAGTCTTCTCTTATTGAAAATATTTTTCTGCTAATACCTACTAGCTTTTTAATACTGCCTAATTGTATGCACGGCCCCCCAAAAAGAAAGCCACATGTAGTTTTCTGCTCTTGTAAATGTTCAGCTTTAGGGCCCCCAAGGAGGGTGTTAATGGCTGTGTCCCGGACACCTTTCAGGCAGAGAATTCCACTTCTACTTCCCTTGTGAAACTGGGAGTCTCATTGTCCAGAAAACCAAATTTTAACCACATTTTGATTTACCCACATAGCAGGGCCATCTGCTATGGTGAAGTCATCACTGTTGAGTTACTAAAGCAATATACAGGCACATCCACATACAGGGTAGTGCAAAGTCACTGTGAAGCTCATCTTTCTCCTCCAAGATTGTACTTTGGCCTCTTGTATAGGCCATATCCTACCCTCAGATGAGAGCAGAGCTCAGCTACTGATAAAATGAGGACAAATTGAATCTGAAGCCGAGGGCCCTTTTGCTCAGGGAAGCTATTGTGAAACAAAGCCAGGGTGTGAATTTAAAGTGCAATAACTGTTCCGAGCGTACTTCTCATGTGGGCAGTCTTATTCTGCTCTGAGAGGGCCTTTGTGCAGTTCTGCTTCATCCAGTGCCAAAGGCACTCTCAGTGCAGAAAGAAGAATGCCCACACAGGGAGCGGATAGCTTTTCCGGGCTATTTCACCATGCTGAGGAGTCCCAGGAGATGCCATGTTTTTATGTCCCCATGAATGTTGCAGGAGCTTACCCTTCATTCAGCTCACCCTTCCACCCGAGCTTTCAAGCAGATATGTTTTGTGATGTGCATGTGGTGGAGTCGTGTCTTCTGGACCCTGCTGGGTGCAGTGTGCATCACTCATTTACCTGAAGTTCTGGCGCTGATCTCTGGGGTCCCTGAGGTCTTGGTCTTCTCTGAATGCTGCTGGTGTTGCAGTTGGGCATTCTGCACCACTGCCATCACTTCTCGTGGTGTGTCCAAGCTGCTGAAAAGAACTCCTGTGAGAACACTTCTATGTTCATGTGTTGTTCCTTTTCATATGAAATCATCAAGCAAACCTGTGCACTGGGTATGATCGTTATCTGAATACTGTTGAACAGGGAAAAAAAAAAGCCCATCTGTTCTACAAAGAGGCAGTGTAAAGAGCAGGCTCTGTGACTAAATAAATTCACATCTGTTTAGCAGAACCATCAAATGGCAAGCAGAGGGGCCTAATGTGAATCACATGTTGAAACCACAAGTATGAGTGAGATGAGCTGCAAAAGAGAGAGCCTGGAAGTGTTGATCCTTGTGAGCAACTGTTGGTTTCTCTCCTTATTCTTTCCCTCTACCAGTTTCCTGCGCAAATGCTGTAAAATCAAAAAATCAGGGGTGTGCAAATGTCTATGCATATATATGTGCATGATTTGTATTCCTTGCATGATTAAATGACCTTCCTACATCCTTCTGAGCCATTGGATCATAACTTCAACGGGAAGGGCACTGGATGGGGGTGGGGCTGCTGAGAAGGGAGAGCAGGGCTGACATGAAGAAAGCAGGTGAAGCTGTTCCCTAGTGATGGTGCTTCACGAAAAAAATGGCCCTGGGGTAGCTTGTTTTAAAAAGGGGCTTGACTTGGAAGTGGTTCCTTAGGATATCCCTCCAGCAGTGTCATCTCAAGGAAGCTGATGGAGCAATCTAGAATCTTCAAAGCTTAGGTTATGCCTTCATGTGCTCAAGCTAATGTCAAAATAGGTATCTGTGTACCAGTCCTAACAGACTGCATCTTTCCATAGATCAATGTAATTTGTTCTGTAGGTTTTCCCCTTAATGTTTTAAGCCCTGCAGCTCAAGTTTCTGTATTGATTGCATTTGTAGTTTATTTTTTTCTGTGCCAAGAACATATCAATACAATTTCAAAACTTAGTATTTTATGTGACTGAAGGCAGCAGTTTATAACTTAAAAACTTGAAAGCTTTGGGGATGTACATACAACTCAGGTGCCTCAGTTAAGGTTCTTTGGCGGGTCTCCACAGCCCCTTGAAATGTCCATGCAGAGGAGCAAGCATCTTCTCTCCCACAGGATCTCATGAAAAGAAACATGCAATAATTTTAGTCTCAAACATAGTTTCTTGTTGCTGTCTTGCCTTTTGTCCTAGATATTCTGCAGTAAACGAGGCCAAACCTGTGGGAACAAAGAGTGATGGAAGATAGGCTGTTAGACCTGATTTGCACTGATTCTGATCTCCTGCAGCTCAGTCTGCTCTCTTTAGCTGACAGAGCTGTGCTCATACAGCTCACCTGGGATGTGAGCTCTGCAGGAGTGCACTGGAGGTAATGAAGCACTTAAGGGCTGACGTGGTTGAAGGTCCCCAAGGAATGATTAAGGTGTTGGCAGCTGTGTTACTTTGAAAGAGAAATATGTGCGTTACACAGCAAAGGCATGCTGAAATGCCTTTTAGATGCTTAGTTGTGTGTGGGAACATGCTTTGCCTTAGACTTGTGAGATAGCGGTAGCAACTATTGAAGGGCACTTGATAAATGGAGGTGTGTGTGTGCTTACCATCTGCACGGCCCAGCTGCCTGCCCAAGCATAGCTCAAAAACAAGTGCTTGCCAGCAGTGGCTAAACTGCAGCAGCATGTAACTATCTCTGGATACATTAAAAGCTTGGTTCTTCCTTCCCTCCAAAAGTTCCCTCTGCTCATGATTCATTTCCCCTCTTCCACCACCCGCCGCCAGTCTCTTCTGAGAAGGTGCAGTGAGAAGGTAGAAGAGCATTGTAATGTTTTCCTAGAGACTGCCAGGTTTGAGCTGTTTCACATCTAGGGAACTGATGTGGCCAGTCTAGTATGGAAATTCCTTTGTCACAAGAAAACTTTCTACCGATTTCTGGAAACAGGAACAAATGATTAATTTGTGTGGTCAAAAACAGAAGACACTAATGCGATGGTGGTAGAGCAATTGGAGTCAGCTTTTTAATACGATGAGCTTGTTTAGCAAACTTGCAAGGCCAGTGTGGATGCCTAGCTGGATTAACTTAATTTCTGGCACTGTGGTTTCCATTAGTTGGGGAAATATCACCCAGAGCTTTGCGTATCACTGTCCTTGAATGAACGGACACAGAGTTAAAAGGGAAGAGCAGCAGTTTCTTGGGCTGGTGCTTCGTGGTTTTATGAGTTTCAAAGTAGAATTGAAAACCAAATCTCAAACACTTGTCTTCTGTCGCAAGTTTCTATTCAGAGCAGAACTAATGTTCTACAGTTACTAAACCAGAGATTTAGCTTGATGTGCTCCAGAGTGTCATGGTGTGCTTTGCCTTTGCTTTTAGTATTCTTCTTCACCTATTTCCCTGTGCTTCCAGAACCCCCCTCTTTGAATAGCTATCTTCTCAATGAGCTCTATGTTGTATTTTTTGCAAATAGCATAGAGGTAGCTAATATCACCTTGTGACCTACTCCACATCCTGTGTGGGCATGCATATGGGGCTCCTCCAGCTTGGGCACTATCTCAAATTATGCCTTTTATTCTCCTTTATTTCTTGATGAAAGGGCTGGAGTAGGCTGTGAACACCCAGTCAAATATGAGTCCAGTGTGTTCTGTCATTGCCAGTAAAGCAAGCTGGATATGGGGCTGCTTCAGATGGAGCCTGGACAGTAGATTGAGAGGAGTTATTGGTCCCCTTTACTCCCTGCTGTTGAGGCTGTTATCTATCAAGGAGGCTGTCTTGCAGCCACCTGTAGAAGTGGGATGTTGAAGAGCTGGAGAGGGTCCAGAGGAGGATCAGTCAGGGACCTAGAGCATGTGGCCTACAAGATGAGGCTGAGAGTGCTTTGGCTCCTGTCTGTGATGGAAAGGAGGCAAAGGAGTGATCTAATGGCAGCCTGTGACTGCTGCCAGGGGCATTGTGAAGATGACAGAGCCAAATGCTTCTGTCCAGATGGCAAAATGAAGTGCCATGGACATGCATAATAGATTGGGAGATTCAGTTGGAGAGTTAGAAAAACATTTTCATTGGGAAAGTAGTGTAACACTTAAATCACCAGGTAGCAGGGAATTCTTCGTTTTGGAGGTATTCAAGATCAAAGCCACAGCAAGCCTTATCTGGCACTGATGATAGTCCAGTCTCCTGCTAAAAGCAGGACTTGGAAACCTGCAGAGATCCGCTTTCTTTCCTGACAGTACTGCAGACTTTTAGCTTCTTAAAGCAGGAAGCACTTAAATCTTTATTTTTGCTTTGTGTTGCAGAAGGGAGACAAGATGACACTGCCGTGCTCATGTCTTGATGATGTCAAATCACCTGTTGTCGTGAAACTCGGAGAACTGTAGTATTTTTTCTGACTGTTTATACAAAGGGATTTGTGTACTTTCTTTCCTATAGTTTTATGCACTCAAATATCTTGCTTCCATTAGCAATCTCTCCAAAGTTTCAGTTCCCAGTAATCTGGCAGCAGTCACTCTTCTGTGTGTTAGGATACAGGATTTTCCATAGGAAAAAGGCTATTTCCCCTGAAATATGGGCTGAGCTGTCAAAACTGAAATACAAGTTGGTGAAGTGCTCTGGAAGAAGTCATCCAGGGATTTCTTGTACTTGAAGCTGTGACTTCCAGGATGGCTTGGGATCTGGGGCAGGAAAAGTTAAGTGGATCAGGTTGGAGGAAAAGAATGAGGGATTAAAGATTTTGATCCTGGACACAGTTCCTGTCCATGAATTGATTTAATTGCTTGCTTTTTAGGCATTAAAAAGTTTCAAAGTCTGAATTGTACTGCCAGCTCTTTGAGGTGTCACAAGCAGTGTATGATGGCATTGGGCCTGAGTAGGGCCTGTGCTGTGCCTGTGTTCTGGGTTGCAGCTCCTTTTCCGTTCACAGAAACCCTCTTGATGGCTTGGGGTTCAGAGTGCCAATAGCAGATATGTTTTCTTCCAGGGACAGCAGCAGCTGACTCTTCCTGCAACAACAGCTAGTTTAGAAGAGCAGCAAAGTGCAGGGACCCCGTAGTAAATGGAATAAAACATGCCTACACTCACACTAGCCTTGCTTGGTAGGACCTCAAGCTCTGCACTGTTTCCTTGTTCACTCCATCAGTTTCCCACTGAGCTCAGATCCCTGCTATTTCTCACCAGGCTGAGACACACACACAGAGCACTCTGCAAAGCTAATACAATTATCTGTGTGTGTCAGTATGCTGCCATAGTCCCATTTGGTCCCACTGGGGTCTTATTGGTATGTTATAGCTGAGCTGAATGTTAGTTCTGCACAATTCCTTTTTGTTTACAGCCAGCATCAGCATCCAGACTCCCCGAGCTTGCTCTAACAGCCTCAACCTTGCCATCTCTTGTTGTCCTGTTTGCTTTTCTCTTATGTGGGACTCCTGATAGGCCTGATTCCAGTACATCTGCATTGGTTGAGAAGTCGAGTCCCTTAATCATTTTATTTGATCTGTGTTGCTTGGCAATCCCTTGCTGAAGTAGGAAGCCAAGTACTGAGCTGTGTTATAGGAAAGACATTGAATATGGGCACAAAAGGAATAAAGGCAGCTTTTTTTTTGGCAAAGAGGTCTTGAAAATAAATTGTATGCAGGAAAATAGTATTTGTGCAAAGGAGCTCATGGTCTGAAACTCCCAAAATAACCTTTCTGCATCATTCTGCCTGTTTTTGCTGTCTCTATTAATATATTTCCTCTCTCATTTTATACACAAAATTCTGAAACATCCATCTCAAACTTTTCATTGTGGTGTAGCAACATCATTTCTAACTTGTAGGTCAGGTTATCAGGAAGAGAGGCTTTAACAACTGGAAGAAATTTATCTGGCTCAGAGCTACCTCCTGACACAGCTCTTTAGGTTCAGCCATAAACTTTGCTGTATTTGAGTAAGCCAGCAGGTCTACCTCCTCCTTTGCAATTGCCCTGGGGTTTGTTGTGACCACAAGTAGCTGAGTCCTTGGATTAATGTTTTATCCAATATAAAGTGAAGCTTTTTTTTTTTGGAGTAGCTGAGGATTGTCACAAGCCACAGAAGTCAGGAATCAGCTTGCTCTCTGGTGAAATTGTAATGCAGTCATTAGAGCTGTATTAGATTAGATAGATCTACCTCTTTGCTTCAGTGCACGTGGACCAGTCAAGTTCAATTTATTGGGATTTTAAAGTCTAGTTTGTCATTGGACAGCAGGATGTGACATGGCTGTAAGAGGAGGATCTCGTTCATCAGTTTTTATGTGTATGTTTTGCAGCAGCAGTCAAATTCAAATAGCCAGCATCTAATCCCAAAACTACTAATGCAATTATATGGGAAAAGCAAAGAAAATTTATGTTTAATTTGCTCTTCTACTTTTCTACTACTGAAGCTGATGTAAGAGAGATGAGCTAAGAGGGGAAACTTAAGCGGGGAAACTTAAACTTGACATCAATGTCTTGGTTGATATCAAGATTGTCCCAGCAGCAGGGTTTTGGTGTAAGAATTATGATGATACTGGGTTGGTATCTGATGAACTATTTTCATGATGATATTAACCTGTGTCAAGCATCTTTGTACCAGAGAGACTGTTCTGTACTGTCACATATTTGCAATCTCCACTATGGACTTGCTGTCTTCTGTTTATGTCTGAGTAAGTTGCAGTTACTTCAGTATGTACAACTAAAGTCACATTCCAAACTGGTGCAGATCTGCTGGCAAAATAATAAAGTGTGAATGCAGCTGTGCTAGGGAAAAAAAGGTAATTTTCCAAGTATTGGTTATTGACTTAAAAGAATGGGCACAAACTCTGTCCCTTTCCAAACCACTGCAACTAGAGAATAAGGAATATAATGTTGCATTGCCAGTAGGTGATAATGCTGGCATATCTTAAGGGGGATAAAGGAATTGCAAACCAGTTTGAGTACAAATAAAGTCACAGCAGGAAATCTGGGGTTTTAGAGTCATGGAATAGCATCATCCCCTCTAGGAACCTCTGGAGGTTATCTGGGCCAACCTTACTCAAACCTTATTTAGGATGAACTTTGAATTTAAGTCAGGTCTTCTGGAAGATCCCATGGAAGTTTGATTGAACCTGTTAAAGCCAGAGTGAGACATTACCAGCCTATATTCTTCGAGGAATAATTCAGCATAAGCAGTGCTCTAACTAGGTTTTTTTCTCCTTTAATTCCTCTGATTGCATTAGTGATGTCCCACAGCAGGAAATAGGTAAATGCTCTCAGCCCTATTTAACTGGAGATGTGACTTTGGTTTCATTTACTTTTTTTATTTGTTTTACTTTGAGGGAATTGGAATGAAGATAAAAATGCCTGCCTTATCCAGCCAATTGAAAGAAACTCTGGATCTGAGGGGAAGAGGTAGAGTTAAACTTGATCCTGCTGTGAAAGACTACAACAAAGCATCAGGAAAGGTCCATACACTGTGTAAAATGTGTACAAGCAAAGAAACCTCATCTTGAGGAGAGATGTGCCACCAGGACTTGGAGTCCGTGTGCATCGAGTTTGCATATCATCAAGGAGGCAGTCACTGGAGGGTGACTGTTTTCTATTCCCTTCATCACCTCTTGAAGTGTCTTGGTGGCTCATTGACTCTTCTTAGCTCTGCTTACTGGTGGTTGACGTCACATCAGCTCCATGCACAGGATTCCTGGTGCGCAGAGTTGTTCCTGAAGCTTTGCAGTTCTGGTTGTTGATGTGACGTTTGAGGAGCACGAAGGTCCGGAGTCAATTTGCCACTGGGAGGGTTTGAGGGAGGAGCTTTTTTGGACTGGTTAATATTACAGGACTTTAAATTTGGAGAGATGTTGTGCAGATCGGCAATGATTAAGGGAGTTCCAAAGGAATCCCAGTTTCCCAAATTACATAATTTCCCATATGATGTAGAATTGATGAGGATAAGTAGTACCATATGGGAAAGACATCCCAGGAGAGCTTGTGCTGAGTTTGTAAGTACCTATGGCACTTCCTATGTTTGGATAAAGACCTCTAATGAGATCAGAATTTTGACATTGTATCCTCTTTTGAAGGCCACAAGAAGTAGGAGAGCTTCATGGCTAGAGATCATCAACCATAAATGGAGAAATAAATTCATTTAACATTCAGAGGGGAACAGTGCCAAGAAAAACAAACAGCACTGGGAGTTCGTAAAGAGCAAATCTCTCTGGTCAGCCTCAGTTATTGCATTTGACTAATTAGTGAAGTGGAGGTGATGAGGGCAAAGCAAAGAACTGTATTTTAGCAGGGCATTTGGGTTTGCAGTTTGGGGAATTTTAGGCAGAAAAATGAAGACAAATGAGCTCAGAGACTTCCAGTCTTGTAGGTTGCACCTCTTACAGAAAGAGGCAATGAATGAGTGGCATGATTTTGTGTTGCGAATGGTGTCCTCTTGGCTCAGTTCTAGAGCTGATCTTTAAAACTCAGCTGAAAGGTGAAGTCAGAAGTCTTCACTTCAAGTTCTTTTACATGGATGAAAGAGAAGAGAGAGTGGGGAGGATGCATTTTGCCTTTCTATCCATCCCTTGAAAGCCGTTAGAGACAAACTCGGGTTATCTAGGGAAGGTGATGTCTGGATCGTGTATAAGAGAAAAGCCCCAACAAGGTTTTCAGTCACATCTACTGTCATATCCGGTCAGTCCTTTGACCTTAGGATTGATGGTTCACTGTGCATGGGTGATACTAAGACAGAACATCAAGCCAGTGAATGTAGGAAGGTGTGGGATGGAAGACAGAGCAGACAATCTGGAAACACAGACGGTTGTTACTCGTTTTTTGTTAAACACTGTTGCTACCCACTATGAAGCATTACTTAATTAACTCAGGGACAAAATCTTCTGTTTGATGAAGTCCATCAACATCCAAGGAGTATTTGGTCCCTGTTACAAATACGAAAATGAAATGAAGATTGATTTGAGTACAGTCTAATCACAGAAAAGTGAGCTTGTCTCAGGGATGAACATACTAACAATTTCAAAAGTAGACAAATTGGTACTCTACGTTTCCATTGCTTATCTGATGTGAGGGTAAATTGACTTGAAACCCTCATTGTTTTACCTTGCTTCTCAAAAGTGAATGACATCCTGTAATTAAAAGCAAAAACAAGCTCTTAACGCCTACACATTAAAAAAAAAAAAGGGGGCAACAAAAAAAGCCTTGTCAGGCTTTTATTACTACTTGGTATTATCTTCTATTGATATTCCTGGTCTGACATTTTTAGATAATGCAGTCTCAGCTTGGGATTCGTGGATTCCAGTTTCTCTGCTGTGGTGTATTCTTTCATGGTTAGAATTTTCTGAACTTACAGCATTAAGATCATTCATGCTGCATGATTTCACTCTTTGCTTTTAATGTTATTTAGTCTGGTCTTATCCTCTGCCTCCAAAAGTAGGTGATGACTAATGCTTCCAGGGAAGGAAGGATAACAGAACCTCAGGCATCCACAGCTGATTTCAGTCAGGTTGTTGGGGTTTTTTTTTAATATTATTCATGATTTTACCCCTTCTATTTTAAGTTGCCATTCTTGAAAAAATGTTCTTACTCTATGATCCACCATTTCATAGAAGGTAGCTGGAAAATTGAAGAGAATTCGGAGTAAACATACATGAAAGAATCAAGAGAAGTCTGCCCTTTACAGAGAGTTTAATTGATACTTAATTTAAATGTTTTGATTTGATTTAACCAATGACCTGGCTGTGTTCTGAAAGGATCTGCATAAGTAAGAGAGGCAGGTCTGTAATGCAGATGACAGGAGCATAACCAAATGCAATGGTTGGAAGCGGAGCTAGCTAAATTTAAAGCCAGACATACAGGAGAAATTGTAATTATGGTGCTTAATTGCTTGTCCAAACAATTTACCTAATGCTGTGTTGGATTCTCCAACACTTGCATTGTTTCAGTTGAGGCTACGTGTACTTCATAACAAATATTCTTTAGCTCAACAGAAGCTTTGTGCAGCAATAGTTGGGTACAGTTCAGTGCAGAAGAGCTAGTCAAGACGGTCAGTGAGAAAGGCTTTCAAAGCAGTGATATAAAGAAGATTTAGGGGATTTTTTTTCTGGGATAGGGCAGTGAATTTGGGCAGTGGGTGTTGCCAGGGTGGTCAGGCAGTAAGGACTCACAGGAAAAGCTTGTAGCAGTCAGATCAGGAGCAGTCAGAGCTGTTGTGGGTTACTGCTGACCAGGGATGGCTACGGGATAGTGTCAGGCAGAATTTCAGAAGGCTTCAGCCAAGACAGAGAGACATGGCACTGACGAGGAAGCAAAAGGTGGCTGACTATCTGGGAGGGTTCCCAGAGGCAGGTGCTCTGCTGACAAAGGTTTTTCCACGCCTTGCTGTTAAGTGTTGCATGGCTAGATTTATTCTGGTTTGCCAGGAAGGGACTCATTGAATGCAAACCACACCTGAAGAATGATTTGCTTGGAGCAGAAATGTGGGGGCAGCTGTATATCTAACCTACAGGTTAACTTTTCAGTGAAAAATAAGTCTTTATGGAAGAAAATACCTCAAAAGTTAAAGGTGTGTTTGCTGGCAAGCCAGAAAAGCACTGCCATTATCTACTGGAGGGTCTCATTCAAGTGCAGGAACCACAGTGATGCAGAGACAGTGACATAAGAGTAAGTTTAGAGTAAGGGAATTAGTTATAGGCCCAAGTTTTCTCTGTTCTGTTTGATTAATTGTCTACATCACAAAATGTTTTGCTCCAAGGAAGCTTCTGACTGAAAATAGGCAATATTGCAGGGAATGGAGAGGGAGCACTGATGGCTTTGTCTGAACTAGCCAGAGTTCTCCACCGTGGAGAAGCCTGCAGAGAGGTGAGAGGCTGTGCCTCTCTCCAAGCCCCTGTCCCTTACATTTTTCTTTGCTTTTGACCTTTTACCAGCTGACAAAATGGGGGTAAAATAACAGTAAACCCAGAAGTTTAGCTTCAACTGTTATAAAGAGATTAATTCATTTTCTTTTTTTATGATCTTGCAGAGTAGTTAGGCTAAATTTAATTGAGGCTGGGGAGCTGGGGCTAGAACAGATGAGGAAAAGGGAACTTGCTGAAAACACTGTCAAGGCACAGATAGCAAAAACAAGTGACAGTAAATGCATAACAGAAAATGAGAGGGGGAGAAAGAGGAAGAGAAAAGGCTAACGGGGAAACAATTAAAAAATACCACCATGGCCAAAACAAAGGCGTTAGAGGTTAGCTGAGAGGGAGCTGCATGCCAGCTTACAGTCAGCAGCTGAGTTACTGCAGTGTGTTCCTCACACTCTCAAGCTGTCCATGGGAGTGTTCTGCTCCTTAAGCTCATTCACTGATATTCTCACTGTCTTCAGCCGTCCTCAGTGCTGTGCAACCTGGCTGCTGAGGCAGACGTCCTTGGTTTGTGCATCATGCAACCCATCCTTGCCATCAGCCTGGCAGACCATGAGAGCTCAGTGGGACCAAGGCATGCTGCCTGGGAGGTGGTTAAGGAACATTCCAGAACAGGAATGGTGATGATCTAGTTAGTACTGGGACATGGTTGTCCATACAGGAACCCACAGGAATACGTTCTCTAGTTTATACCCAAGAGTCTTCATTTGCTGCTTTGATAAAAGGACTCAACTGAATTTGTTCCACCATGAAGTTTGTAGGATGCAGCCAGGATAAGCTGGCAAAATAACTCTGCTCCTAATTCCCAAGAGCTTAGTCTTGACATTTCTAGTGACGTGTGAACCCAAATTAGGAACTAAAAAGGAGGAAACAGTGTCCTTTCTGCTTTGTTTTCTCTAGGTAGACTTAAATATGATATCGGGTAATCTTCTACCTGCCTAAATGGTCTGTGTAATCCTGGGAGCTGGTTGAAGAGCTCAGCGTTGCTTGTTTCTTGGAGAAGCATGTGTGCATGGAAGTCTTAGCTGTGAGGCAGTAGGGTAGGCTGGGAGTGGCCCCTCCAAGAGGGTCTGCACCTGCCAAAAGGCCACCTTTTATCTTTCCCCTTTCTCTTTCCCACCCTGTGCTTGGGTAGCTGTTCACACCGATACAGCCCTTGGTGGCATGCCCAGCTGAGCTACAACTCTCTTCCATCTCAGCCCCAGCAGATTGCATTTACTGCTGCAGTTTGAGACCACCTTTGTGTGAATCCAGCAGCTCCTCTGCTTTGTCCTGTTCCCAGGTGGAAGTGCCTTTCTGCCATGGCAGTCTGCTCATGTCTGCCATGGCAGTCTGCTCATGTCTCCCATGGTGTGGTGCTATCTCTTGCACTGAGCTGTTTCCATGAGCAAAACAAATCTTTCCTGTCCAGGTCACAGCTGCCTGCTGGCTTTGGTGGCCTTGAGGAGTTCTGACATCAAAGCAATGTGTGGGCAAAAGTGACAAGGTGCTCAAGAGCTCCAAAATTAATATTAGCTTTTGTCTGTAAGGGGTCTCCATTTCTCCAACACTTCTCAAATCCAGCTCCATAGAATCATCTGATAGTACCGTAGGACTATCGTTGCTACCCAGCGAGTATGGTTTATGTGTGGTGAAAAGCACTTGTTTATTGCAATGAACTGGATTTTTATGGGTAACGTTTTCAGCAGCATCTGAGTCCAGTTCTCAAAAGTGATGTAGGCTTTTAAGAGGCCAAAGCCAAGATTTTCATAAATAAGTAATGATTTGGGCTGCCTCTGTTTTTTGTTACACAAGTCAAGATGTCTAAAAGGAGCCTGGTTGTCAGCGGTTGTGGGATTCTGGCATTTTTTCAAAATTGATATGCTTTTAAAATGTCTTAAGCTGGGCATTCAGAAATGGAGGCATCAAGAATGATTAGTTGCTTTTTGAAATCCTTTTTCTTAAAAGTCTGAATGAAAATCACTGGACATGGGGTCCTAAATGACACGTGAAAAAGTGCTAAAAGTGTATTTTGGAAGTATCTGCCTGTCTGTGACTAGACTTGTCCCCAGAGCACCTGCACTGTTGTACTTTAATGTACTCACTAAAGCCTAATAGGGAAAGGCAAACACATCACTACTGTGCTGAATGGGTGGTGATATTGATGGGCTGCTTCAGGGTATCAACCTATCTCTGCTCTGGTTTGAAGAGGAAAATAGCAATGGTTTTGTAGGCACCAGCAATAAATAATAACTCTGACGTGCTGGGAAAAGAAAGACAAGTTTGTATCTAAAGTCCTATACATTAGGAACAATATTATTTAAAGTGAAGCATGCACTAGTTAAACATGTTAAAGGGTTTTGTAGGTTTGATTTCTTAAAACAGCAGAATAGTAGAAATCCAACTGTTGTTTCCCCAGCCTAAATTCCTGATGCCTGTATGACTCTTTGCCTCTCCTCTCAGATCTGAACCATGTCCCACCCGTCCTGGCTGCCACCCAAGAGTACCAATGAGCCTGTTGGTCACGTTACTGCAAGGATGGAGACCACGCACACCTTTGGGACTCCCAGCATCTCTGTGTCCACCCAGCAGACTCCAAAGAAGTTTGCACCTGTCGTTGCCCCCAAACCAAAGTATAACCCATACAAGCAACCGGGAGGTGATGGTGAGTATTTATTTTTTTAGGAAGGAACCACATAATTCAGAGAAACTGGCTGCTAACACAGGCTGTTCATGACTTGCTCTTTGTTGGTGAGTTTGTGGGAGCCTTTCTGCTTCAGATCACTCATATCAAGAATGTGCAAGTATCTCCTACACTTTCTCTTGCTGCCTACCCTCCTGAGAGGTGTACGGATGGGGGAGGACATGGGGACAGGTCTTTCTTGGTTTTAATTGGAAGCACATGTCCCATGTCCAAGACTGATACCTTTAAAAGGATTTTGATTGTTGATCTCTGCTGGCATATGATGATTCAAGGAGCTTGGGCTCCAACAACCCTATTCAGTATTGATCTGTGGGAATATGGGTATATAATTGGGGGTTCTAGGGCATAAGTTTGGTAGAATGAATCTAGAAGTGCTTCCTCTCCAGCCTGCTGGCTGGATTGTCATATTCTTTTCCCTCTACTATGGAACACTCTTGAATACCTTCTTCATGTGATTGAGCAGCAAGCATGGGATTTGGGTGCCTGGCTTGTGGACACATGGGGGGAGGGAGTTCCCAGCATCAGGAGTGCATGGTTGGAAGCGCCTCTGGGGTTTGCAACTGCAAACCTGCCAGCTTGAGCACCCAGGATGTCCCTGTCCATGTGTGATGGAACCTAACTGCAGCAGAAACAAGGAAAAAGCCAAGGATTTTAGGAAAGAGTGGTAGCTGTTTTGGCAAGGTGTGGCTTTTCTGTTTGTGGTGATTTACTGTGGTTAGAAATGGGTGGAACACTCCTCCCCTCCTCCTCTTCAACCCTTCCTCAAAAGAAAAGCTCAGTTGTATTAAAGAAAATTGCCCAAACAACTTTTGTATATGGTTTTGGATGCTCTACTTTGTTCCATTGTCACGTTTCCCTCTTTTGTATTGAGTACAATAAGTTAAATATCATCTGTGTATTTTTTCCTCTTTCTGTTCTATCTTTTGTAAGTTGTATGCATTTTCAGGAAGACTACAGAATAATGGAAAGGAGAAATAAAAACAAAGCAGCACATTAAATCTTGCACTTAAGTGATTTTCTAAAGTGAAGGATAGCTTGTAGGAAAGTTTGAAAAGTCTGAGTGTTTTGGTTTTTTTCCTCTACTACTCTAACTTCAGAGAATTCAGAACAAAAAAAGAAAATGTGTTGGAGGGGGAAAAGCGAAGTCATATGCACCTGTTCTGCTGCCTTCAGTAACAAAATTTAGCAAGAAATAGGAAGAGAAAGACATTTGGAATTTAAAAAGTAAAAAATAATCCACTTCTGAAATGCAGTGAAAATGTCACCTTCAAGTCAAGTTGAAATTCTAATTTTTCTGATTCTCTTGAAATTAAAAATAATAATGAAAAATAACCCTCTTTTTTTCCTAGGAAAACTGTTCTTGATCAATCCCTTATTTTTGGGTGAGAAAAGTCAGTATGTCTTAATTGTCAGTGCTTTAGTGCTTGTGGGTCTGATTATATGTGACTCAGGAGCATTATCACCCTCTAAAAATTCTGTGTTTCTTGACATTTGGGGAAGGAGGCTTTCCCAAAGGGCACAGCAGGCACTGCAGGCTGAGAAGGGGAGACAAGACACACAGACATTTCTAATGCAACCCTGAGTGTGTGGTCCCACAAACAGTCAGACATCACTGGGTCTGTTGGAAACCGGGAGACAATCAGGAGCTTGCAGGGGGACTTTGTCAGTGCCAGTCTGATGCTGGGCATTTGGGGATCCTGTCATTATCTGGCAGGCCTGGAAGAGCTAAGGGTTGGCCAAGACCTGGTCAGAGACAGGCTTAGTGATGTGACAGCATGCCTGCAGCTTAAGCTAATCCACTTTCAAACGGTGACATGCTGCTGGTCGCTGTCAGCAGCCCGTGCAAAGCCATTACCCAGCCATATATAACCCTGAGAACATGAGGCTTCTGGGATCTGACAGGCGAGAGCGGGGCAGTGAGGAATATTTACCCCAGTGTGCTTCATTCACTTTCTATGGCTCCCTTCTCTCCTACAGGCTCCCTAATTGTTTTTTCAATGACTTCCCTGCTTTTGCAGCAATAGTTCAGCCTGGGAGACAGCTCCGTGCCCCGCTGATTCCCTGAGTAGAGGGGCACTGTGAGTCATTTTGCCTAAATTTGTTCTCTGTTGGTCACAGGTCTTTCCCATCTGGTTGCCTGTGAGTCTGTAGGTGGGGGAGCTGCAGCATCCCCTTGCACCCTGGTGTGTTTTCATCCTTCCTATTCTGCCAGAGCTGCTTTGGTGGAGGAACATAGGGATTACCTGCTTCCTTCTGCCAGAGATGAGTGGGAACAGTGGTGCAGCTCAGGGGAAGGACTGTTCTGGGGCTGTGATGGGGCAGAGGGTCACTGTGCACATCACAGAATTGCCTGCTCCAGCAGCATTGCTGGAGCTGTTCCCTGCAGCCTTTGGCAGCTGAAATAGTACCTCTCTGGGAGACTGGCAAATTCTGTTCCTGGTAATTTCTTCAGCTTGTTGTTTTTAACATTCAGTAATATGCATCCTCTGGCCTTGTGTTTATTTTTATTTTGTAGGTGTGTTGCTCGCATGTGGAGGGTCTGTCTGTCTGATCACATTTGTGATTTTATTTCTTGATCATATTGAAAGCACAGGGAAAAGCCACTGGAGTAACAGGGGAGCAGGTACTGTGTGCACATGTAGGGGGAGTGACTGTACCCCCTTCTCCCTCCCACCAAAGCATTTGCTTGGTCTCACCTTGACTTTGATTTTATTTTTCTTTTCCTGACACCTGCACAAAAATCAGCCAGAAGGTGCTGATTAAAAGCTACCTAATGGAACTTTAAAAGAAGTTAGAAGTGGTTACATGACTGAAAAAAGTGAAGTCACAGTAGCCAACAGTTTGTAAACCAGCGGCGTTTTAATGTAATTTGAAGCACTCAATGTGTGTGTGGTTTAGACCAGTGAAGTGAGCAATTTTCCTGGTGCTGCCAGCTCCCCTCCTCGCTATTTGCCATGCTGAGTTGCTGCAGCTTGTTTCAGACTATATTTATCAACTCATCAAAGCAGAGACCGTTTCTTTCTTTTGCAGAGATCTGTTTGGGGGCCCCTGGGTATGACTGCAGTAGTGATAGAAGTAATAATGATAATCATGATTATCACCATCATCAGTAAGACCACAGCTCTGCCCAACATTCTGCACAGGTCTCTGCTGTGTAGAGAGCTGAAAAGGCAGACACAGCTGTGTTTTTATAGGTCCTACAAACACCAGACCAGACTTCCACGTGCTGTGGTCTGGGCTGGATTTCTGGAGGATTTAGTGCTTCCATTCCCCACTGTGATGGTTTGCAGGAGATTAACCTTGCCTGATCCTGGGAGGCGTGAGCACCACAGCTCCTGGGAAGTGCAGGTGCTTGTCATCTTACACAATTCTGTATTTACACCACAGAGAGAAGAGAGCTGTTTGAGCTTGGGGAAGATGTTTACCTACAAGATGAACAAGTGTGCATTGGGAGGAAGTGTAGCTGCTGATGAGTTAGGCTGGAAATCAAAATTAGATGCACAGACATTGAAGCAGGAGCTCTAAAGGAGTTTAACCAGGGTCAAGGTGGTCCTTGGATGGAGCTAGATGTGTTTGAAGATTGAGAGCTTCTTCTCTTCATGCTGGGAGAAGATGAGTCCTGAGATGGACGAGGCAGCATCCAGCCATGGGTCCTAAGAGTCCTCTTTTTTCTCCATGCTCACGTGTTTGGTGTTATATGTCTCCTCACTCTGTTCCTCAGCACTGTGCATAACAGGGTTTGTCCTCTGTACTCACTGACCAAAAAAGCTCTTAATCAAAGTAATGCCTTTTTCCAAGGAGTTTGTATTAATTTTGTTTCCTTTAAAAGCATTGGATGCCCCATCATTGAAAGTCCTCAAGGTCAGGTTGGATGGGGCTTTGAGCAACCTGATCTAGTGAAAGATATCCCAGCTGATGGCAGGGAAGTTGGACTGGTAATCTTTCAAGGTCCTTTCCAACCCAAACCTTTCTGTGATTCTGTGGTTGCCCTTCCTCCTTTCCCTGCCACTTAATTCTCTCCTAGTCTCCAGCTTTTAGACTTAAATTGGTATTTCAGCATCTTCAACGGAGCTGGAGCCTTACGGAAGCGCTGCCGCACAGCTGTTCACATCTATGCTGTGCTCAGGAAGATGGAAAGGATTTATAGCTTGCAGATGAAGAAAATTCCCTTTTCCTTTTCCTAGCTCCAGAAAATGGGGCCTCACCCTCAGGGCAGACTAAGGAGGCATCTGGTGTGGAGTGAGCTTGGTGATGGTTGATCCGCTGGCTTTGTGCCCACTGCCATGGGACTGGTGGTGCTGGTGTGGGATTGCGCACTCCATGGCATGGGGACGAGAGCTGGCAGCTGCTCCCAAACAAGTGCCGCTGAGGCAGGGCAGTCAGGATGTGCTAGGACAGTGCCAGGGGTTGTGAGGCCAGAATAAGGGGCTTCAAAAATGTGTAAAAATCTGCTGTCAGTCTGAGGTCCTCAGAAAAGCCTGAGTTGGGGCCGTTGGATGGCTTGAGTGCAGTGAGTGGCAAGCTTTGCGGTGTGAGATGCCTTTTGGTTTGGATCCTTCTGGCTTGAAGCTTGTTTTGGTAACCATAAAAGCTCTTTTCCCCTTGCCTTTCCCCCTCCCCTCCAAATAAAGCTCTGCAAGTCCCAGAAAAATGACACTATGCTGATACAGGTGGAACATAGTGGTGAGCTGGGGAGGCTCACCTGGATTGCAGGGTTGGGCTTCCCAGTCCGGCATTTGTGAGCACTAGCACAGCTACCTGTGGGTTTAATGCACTCTTCTGCACTGTGTGCAGTCACATGGAGGATGATTTCATGGTGGCAGGGAAGGGAACAAGTCCATCCTTGCCTAATGGGAAGTACCAGATCATTGCTTGGCTTCCAGGAGGTCTCCTGCTCCTGTAAAGATGATCATTTCCACTCCCCCAAAAAGACAAATTCCTCATATTCTTGCAATGTCTTTTGTCATATGAATTGGACCACACATATTTCTGAAGCTGCCTGAGACAGACTGAAATGCTGCTCTGCCAGCCCTGGCCAGAAAGGGATGTGCAGCCAGCATCTCTCACAGGGCAGTCACTTGGTTTGTGGGGCTGCCTCGTGCTTGGATGTGCTTCTCTGTCGCCCTCTGAGGCTTCCAGGACATGCCTTACAAAATTAACCACTTTGGTTTATGCAGTTGGGTCCTTCTAAATTCAGTATTTATTAGTGCTGATGTCTTTCCTTGTGGTTGCCACCTTGGTGTAGAAACAGTTAATACGGATTTAATAGTGGGAACTAAATGAAGAGGCGAGACTCAAAGCAAGCTGTTCCATTCTCCTTCCTTTCCTTGGGTACCTTTCAGATATGGTGAACAACAGGTCTTATGTGAAGGTCTTTGAGGTTTTAATTACTTTTTTTTTTAAACCATCTCTTTCCATTTACCTTGGTTGGTGGACTAGGCAAGTGACTCATGACACAAGGCACAACAGCAGGACAAGCTCCAGGGTAAGGTTATGTTGTTGACACCAGTGTGTATGCTCGAACCCAGCTGATCCAGGTTTCCCAGGGCTTGACTCTCCATGCCCTCCTCCTCTTCATATGTGTAGAGGCTTTTGAGCACTAACAAATTATATTCTGCTATGTCTGTAGGGGACTGGGAGCATGAACTGTCAGGCTGTTTATTGTTCTGTTATTGTATTTTTTTTTATAGACAGATATACCTAGTGGGTTTTGTTTACAGCAGCTGCTATCAGTAGCTCTGCCTTAATTTTTGAAGCTTGGGTATGGATTTATTGGACTAGACACTATGTTGAAGCTTTGCTGTTCCCACCTCTCCAATCTTTGACAGTTCATAGAAGCTAACCAGGTCCAGAGTCTATTCATTATTTGCATTGAGAGCCCTGAAAGAATAAATTCAGGATGACTCGAAAGATTCTGTGGGGTTTGTGTGTATTTTTTTTCCCCTGGTTGTCTGTGCTAGGCCTGTACCCCATAGCAGAAGAAATTCTTGCTAGTGGAAGGGTTGTGCTGGTTGAGAGGCAGAGGGGTGGTGTCCCTGCTCCTCGGTGTATCTCTTGAGCTTCTGCAGTGCTGTACTGGTTTTTGGAAGGGGTCTGGGGTGCAGGCAAAGCGAGATGTCTTGGCCATTCCAGTGCTGGTTTGTGTGTGCACTAACATAAGATAATGCAATTGAGTCTCTTATCGTGGCAGAAGCAGAAGTTGGCTGTCCTGCATGTGTTGTGGACCATTGCTGCAGCCCAGATGAGGCATGGGAATATGTTGTTACTCTGTCGGTTTGATGCTGAATTGAGTCCTGTGAGCACCAGGGCATTTCCGGTGGGATCTGCTGGTCCCTGCCTTGTTCTGCAGCTCTCCCACCAGCTGAAAGAATCCTTGATGCTTCAGGGGAAGGCAGTGTCTCAGTGGTGGGACAAACAAAAATTGTCGTGGCTGAGAAGTGCTCTAACACTTCCCTGGTCCCATCATTGCAATGGATGCTATGGTCCTATCCCTCACAGGACTGAGCTTGAAATAAGCAGAGTTGAAAAATGTAGTTTGAATAAAGAGGTAACCTTACTGTTGCAAATCATCCTGACCGAGCCTGAACACAGCCCCCACATTAGTGCTTGTTTTTTCAGAAAAAGCTTTTTAAAAGTCTTTATTATAAACTTCTAAAGTCTTTCTGAATCCTTGCCCTCGTTCTTCCCTGTGTTTCTTGCGCTGAATGAAATGCAGCAGATGAAGCAATACTTTATTCATTAGTGTCAGAACTGCATCATCCACAGGCTCTTTCAAAATATAGCCAGTGAAAATGAACTAGAAGCTCTAGGCCTCTTTGTCGTGGGTTTGCTACCTTCTACACAAGAGCATTTAAAGCACAAACAAAGCCCCCAAACACTGCAGAACAAGCAGGAAGGCGGGGGTCCCTCATTAAGAAGTAGCTGTGAACCAGTTTGGAGCAGCCTTTCGGAAGTCTCCATTGATTTCTCTCTAATGACATCCTCTTTCCCGTTGGTTAGGAACCAAGTGAAACCAGTTGGAAATGAGTGGTGGTTCTCATTTGTATAATAGTGGATTTAAACTGCCCCAAGCAAGCTGTGTTGAAGAGGCGTGAGACCAAGCTGATGCCTTTGTGCTCAGGCAGCATCCCTCCACTCGATAGCATATGAGTTATGGAGACATGGAGTTTTGCCCAGTTGTTCGCAGAACAGTGACCAGTATCAGAACCTGTGATTCTCACCAGTGTAAATAAACTGGCTCTGTGTGGGGCCTTTTGTTTTGGTACCAGTCATCCCAAAGGTTGTTGTGCTGGATAACAGTGTCTCTATCTGCTTTTTTTTTTTTTTTTTTTTTTTTTTCCGGAGACAAATTCATAGGTCTGTGTCTTGGCTTTGCTGTCAGGATGAGCATTTTCTTTTTTTTAAAATACCACCTCAGAAAAAGGCACTGGGAAAAACTGCAGCATAAAACAGGTGCATAAAAACTGTTATTGAACCAGTATACTTATCTGTAGTTCACAAAATGTCACATCAAGCCACCAGGTTTTATTAAGTATTCTGACTGTGTTTTGTTAGAATTACAAATATTAAATTTTCACAGGCTCTGGAACACATTGCCTCTTATTTGTGAACTACTTGAAGTAGTGCCTAGCCTTGGGTTTCATTCTGGTGAGTGAGCTTGTCTTTTCTCAGTTATTTGGTATCATAAAGCAAACATTGCACTCCTCAGCAGGTAGATTTTTAATTTTTTTTCTGCCATGCCTATTTTTTTCTCATTTTCTTTTCCTCCTGTCTATCTGTTCTTCCAAGATACTATATTTAATTTTTCCACTTCATTATTTCAAACACTGAATAATGATTCATCTTAGCAGTGGCCTGTTCTGTGAACTACTTTGGGTAGAATAAAGAAAAAGAGCAAAAAAGGGAAGGGAAAAAGAGAAAGAAAAGACATTTATGGCATACACTGGAATGGAAAGGAACTGTCTTTTTGTAACTTGAATTGCAAACAACTGTCATCAACTGTATCAAACCTACTTTAAAAAAGATAATGTTTGTCCTGTATATAGTTTTAAAGGGCTGTGGTGCCCAATGAAAGCAAGAGAGCATTGCTAATGCAGAAATAGCTTGAATTCAAGCAGGCAACACTTGTCCCTTTTATTTTAATTAGAAATTTTAACATCCTCCAGATGCTAGTCTGTTAAATAATAACAATTGTTATATGACAGTTAACAGTCGAGTAACATTTTTTATTTTTTTTGCCCTTGTTCACACAATGCAGCTCTTCTACACTCTGAAAACTTAACTGTTATAGTAGAGGATTATACTTATGTCTTTTCTTTTCTCTGCCTAATGCTTTTTACTTTGCCAGACTGAGTCCTGCTAAGTCAGAGCGACCAGTAAATGTCTATTGGATTATATTACAGGTTGGTCTAATAAAAGGTTAGAAGAATGAATGAGCAACTCTTGAAGCCACAGAAGCTGTACTTGTGGCCAAAGAGCAGGCATTTCTGGCAGTGAGCACTACACAATTACAATTTGGGCTAAATATACAAGGCCCGAAATGCTTGTTGCTAAGCAAAGCATGTTGAGATGGACTTGGCACAGGAGTCGAGGGTCCGTGAGCAGGACTGAGAGTCCTGTGGCTCTACTTGGCCTGGGGAGGGTGATTCTGCCAAAGATGAGCAGGGCTCTGCTCTAGTTCCTAATAACCGGACACCACTATCTAAAATTTCCCTTCTGCCTTCTTCTTTAACTAGCACGCACGCTGGAAAGTCATAGCCATGGAAGAAAGCTCAGGCGTGTCCTAGGGGTGCCATTGGGGATTTATCCAAACTATTTGAGGAGCTGTGAAGCGCTACAGACTCACAGGTCTTTTCCAATTCTTAATTCCTGTGATGGCAAAGACTAAGGAAAGGTTTTGGTTTAGTCTAGCCGTGACCCAAACCATAAAACCAAGCCTGGCATGAAGGGCTGGTTGGTAGAAATGGTGCTGGCATGACAACTGGCATTTGTTTTGCCAAGAACTGAATTTATGGGAAATCAGATGGAGTTGAGAAAGGGACCTGTGCATCCGGGCCACCTCTGTTACAAGGTCCACTTGGAAAGATTTAGTAACTGGCTTTTCCAGATATTCTGTAATTCCTGTGGTGTCAGGGGTCTGCCCAGGGGTCCTAACTCAGGAGCTGCCCTGAGCGAGCTGGTGGGAGGAGAGGGGGCTCTCAAGAGTAGGAAAACGGTGCTAAAACAGTGCAGGTAAACACAATCTTTCAAGAGTAGGTTTAGTAGAAGAAATTATATGTTTGAAATTTATGTTATTAAAAGTGAATGTGATGAGAGTTAAATTCTTAGTAAGTGGAACTGATGGTCTCTGAGGTTGGTGTCCCAAACCATAGAAGACCTGTTCTTTTGTAATAACATCAACAAAACCAACTTACTTTAACTTTTTGCCCCGCATATCCCTCAGTGCAAGATCCCAATCTGTGCTCCACTGGCCCCATCTCCTATGGCTTTTTAGCAGGGTCAGTGCCAGGCTGTGGCTGTTTCTGCATGAACAGAATGTTGGGCATCCCAGTGCCTTCTTGGGATCATGGTGCGCCTACAGTTGGAACTATTTCCGGTTGCTTTCCTTATCCACAGCAATCCATCCTAGCTCTTTGCAGGACCAAATCATCTCTCAGTCCCTGAGGTGTCATGATCAGCTTTACAGTGTGCTGTCAAACCCTTGGAGGGAATGTTCTAACCCAAACTCTGATGTGTATATGCAAAGTTGTTTTTTTTCAAGAGAATGGAAAGGAATAATCATAGTTCCTAGGCCACTTCTCAGGAAGGGTAAGAAAAGGAGGGTTACTCCTGTGAGGATCCATTAACACCGCTCTGGCTGGCAGACAGTGGAGCACAGGAGGTAAAAGTCCATTCTTTTCCTTTCCCACTCCTGTGATTTAAAATGTTTGAACGTGCACTTCAGAAGCCAGGGAAGTAAAAGCCCCCAGTTGTGCCTGGAGTCTCTGCAAAGGCCACGGCAAGCGAAGGGGCTGCGGAGTGTTAATACAGTCCATCATTTTGTAACGAGCCCGATGTTCTTGTATGAGCCGTGTCAGGCTGTTGTCTGCACGCTGTCTTTGCTGATCACAGTAATCGGGTCATAAGAGAGGGAGAAGTAATAGCGCGTCTCTTAGCAACCAGCCCCAGGAGAAAGAGAAAATTACTCAAACAGACTATCCAGCCAGGGAAGTAGAAAGATGAAATTCTCTAAAAGTCTGTTGGAAAGTGCTCAGGGACATAATTCTTTTATGTGTGAGATCCTTACAGCCTGGATCCAATGGTACCAGACAGGTTTTTTTTTTCTTGTTGTCTTTCTGGTAAACTTTTATTTTTAATTGGTCTCAGAAAAAAGGGGGAGAACCCTCTGAAACAGACATTTAAAAGAAAAGTGACAGATTTTTGTATTTTTAACAATGCCAAGGAGAAGGGAGGGAGGGGAGGTCAGTGTGTCTCAGGCAGGAGATGAGGGGAGCCTCTTATCTCTGCACGAGTGCTTTGAATGCTTCCCATGTCAGTACGAGCCAAAGCACGTTGCTGTATCTGCCGACGCCGCAGTGGCATGTACAAAACAAACTTGTTGGGTCTCCATTGCGTTGCACGGGGTGTCACGTCCCATGAGTTTCCCAGACTGTATGCTGTGCTGATTGACAGCTTGGCAGAGAGCTGGACCTGACGTGCCCTCCCAGCAGCCGTGCTGGGAGTGCCCAGCTGAGAGGTCAAACAGAGCAGGTACTGGTCAAGTTCCTGCCAGCAGCCTTTTTCTACTAATCCTGGTTTTTTGTCCTCTTCCAAGATACTGGTTTGTGTAAGACTTACAGGGGAACGTCTTTGAGGCCTTCTCAAAGGCCATTTGGCCAGTGTTGTCCCCAGGTCTCAGAGGGGAGGGTGGTTGTGGGGACAGTTTGGAAGTCGTCGTAATAAATCCAGGCATTTGAAGTTTGTGTACAGACTGGGGACAAGCTTGTGTGCTTGGATATTATACTTTTAAAAGTTGTTTTTTTTTTATCCAGAAAGTTGCACTTCTGTGGTCAGCTAATCTACTTCCTATCAGGGGGTATGTTGGCTGCTTAGGGGAAGGGAATGGTCTGTCATGGTCTGCCCACCCTCACTAAGAAAGAGCATAAATCCGTGTGTGTTGAATGGAAAGGCACATACTCTGAGATGGCTGAGACTCACAAGATTCGTGGTTGCATCCTTAAAAGTATTGCAGGGACAAAAGGTTTCCGAAAGCCTGGCTTAGTCCCTGGCTTTCAGGAGACATAAGGGCACTGTTGCATGTGTGAAGGGGAACAGGCACTTGTAGGTGTTTGATTCAGGTAATGGTGCCCTTCCTCTGCTTCTGTCTGCTTTGTGATACCAGGGCATGTCTGGATTGTGCAGAGGGATCAACGAACTGCAGGGGATAGTTTGACTTCCTGTAACAGGGTTACCTTCAGATTCACGTGATCTAATGAAGGCTAGAGCCATTCACCAAATTGGATTCTGGACAGTTGGGTAAAGGGTTCAGGCTGACCTCTGGGCTGTGATGGCTGAGCTGTTGTTGGTACCTGGGTTCATGCAAGTCTTTCTAAAGTTTTTGGAGACAAGGCTGACTTCAGCATCTTATCCTGTAAATAATCTGTAGAAGAGAGGAGAAAAAGCTCAACCTTGCGGCTGTACAGAATTAATAGCTTAGGAGCAACATCTACTACTGTCAGGGAAAAGTGAGATAAGGAACAATATTAATTGTAACTTCTTACAAGCAAATCATAGAGGCTGCTGCTTTGCTGTTGTGTCATAAAGAAAAAAACCTTCTTCCTTAAAAGTTTAGTAATTGAAGACTTTCCTTGCTATTTTCGTGAGTACCAGTAAGTGATGTTTCCTGGAAATTTTCCCCCAACTCTATAAATACCACCCCAGGGCTTACAGCAGTGATTCAGTTTGGGAAGTAAATACCATGCACTTCCTCAGCACAGCCTGACAGCCCCCCAGCCAGAGCAACTTCTGCAAAACTATGAATCGGTTGTTAATCTGCAGTACAATTGGGCTCCTTCTTGAAAACTGAATTCCTGTAACGAATTCCAGCCTTCCTGTCATGTTAGTCATGATGGCATAGGAGGCAGAAGAGACTGAAGCACAGTTTGAATCTGGAAAGTAGTAATTGGCATTTCAAGTTGCCACCTTTCCTCTCGATAACATGCTCATCAAATGACCCCAACTGACAGATAAATGAGACAATTCCTTATTGCCACTGCTCACTGTCCTGGAACCAAGATTATCTCACAGATCTTCCTTTTGCAATTGGGTCCTTTCCTCCTTCCCGTTACACTTTTGCCATCACTTTTGTACCAGCTGAACACAAATAGAGCCATTTGTAATTCTTTGTGTGGTGCCCAAGGAGAAAAAGAACCTGGCAGACTGAATTAATTCTGCAAGTACAGAAGGAAAATTGCCCTGGGAGCTCAGGTCTGACACAGCTGTCTTACATAAAAATGAATTTATAAAGACAACAGGCAACACCTGAAGGAAGTGTGAGCTGGGTAAAATCACAGCTGGCCTGCATCTCCTCTGGTATCAGCATGAACAGACCATACAGTCATACCAGGTAATGCATGAAGTGTTGCAGTGTATTCCTCATCTTCTGCTTAGTCCATTCGATGCCTTAGACTTGGATTAAATATATAGTTGGGTTTTCCTTGTTAATCCATCCATACCAACGGGGATCCTGCAGAGTTTGAGACTGTAACCGTGCCCTATGTCTGAAAAGTCAGTTGCGTTTGAAACATGAGAATACTTGACCAACTTCTCTTGGTGCATCAGGTGCTCAGCCTGTGTGTGAGAAGGGACATGTGCCCTCAGGAGGGAGAGGTGACCTTGCAGCAGCAGGAGGGGGTTGGGCTGGTGGATCTCCAGCTGCCAGATCTCAACGTTTTGTCCAACTGTTCACTTCCCTCATTAGGGTCAAGAGTCTTTTAGATGTAGCTGCAGAAGGATTGGTTTGGCAGAGCCTGAAAACTCATGATATTTAAACCATTTCTCCATGCCAGTAAATCGCTCTTATTGGGTAGACAGAAAATACTTCAAATTTAGCAGCTAGTCCAAGATAAGAGGTGTGATGTGTGACCACAGCCGAGTTATTTCCCTACAGTCACAGTTGGACTTTTTAAACAAGAAATTGCTGAATCACCATGATTGCATTCTGAGTATATGATGTTTTCCTGAGATATCATGGAGACAAGCTAATGGAGGGTCCATTTGCCTTTTTATGCCTTCTTGTGTGGAAAGACCATTATAATATTTCTGTTTCTGGTGCACAGCTAGCACTGCCTCTTTGCATCCCAAAGTGCTCTGGCTAACGATCCCTTTTGCCCCAGTGAGAATGTGTTTTGTAACTGCAGTAGCGAAACAAATAAAAGAGAAATAAAGTAGCAGGGTGACTATTTTGAGAGATGAGCTTTCACTTGGTATGTTGATTTTCCTAAGAGATATGGCTCATCCAATACCTCATGTAAGTTGACCATCCAGCACGGCATGGGTCTCTGGAGCGGGAATATTCCATTTTAAGACTCTCTTGGGTGAGACGCGGGCTCATGTTTGATAAACGTCGCCAACTATTTGAACGTTAAAGTGCTATGAATTCCACCTGTGAAACTGGAGGCGGAGGTAACACAAGTTGGAGAATCTGGACCTAAATGTCAGGGCCTAAAGGTCACTTTTAATCAGAGGAAAGTGCAGTTGTCACTACAAATGTGGGGCTGCAGGAAAGGAATTGTGAGGCTCCGTATCTCCTCCTAATACTTGACCAATGCTTCGTTTATGCTAAGTCCAGAGGGATTTTTTTTCTGTCCTACAAATATGGTTCTGATCTTAGGACTCAAGCCACCCTTTTTTGGCTGTTTTTTCTGGCTTTTTTTTTCCTCTGTTATCCAAGAGCTATGAAGAGGTTTCTCGGCATTCGGACAGTGACTGACATGGAGCTGAAATCAGAGCTTTCTCTTGTGGCAGTTCTGGCTGTGTCATGAAAGTTCTTTATGGGGAGATCTGGAAAACTCATGAGGAACAGAAAGAGCAGGAAGATGCATCTTATTTCTATCAGTATTTAATTGTGAAATCTTTTCACTACTTTTTAAAATGATTAATCAAGACTACTGGAAGGCAGTGAATATCTATTTGTGGGGACTAGGAGAGGTTGGATCATCTCAGATTTCTTGCCTCATTTTTCCTCCTTCCCTATTGCAAACAGTAAATGCTTAAAAAGAGGGTTAAGAGAAGGTTTCTAAAGAGAGCTTGGAGAATTCTGTCCTTGCTTATTAATTAATTGATATGGAATAATCACCATTTGCAAGAGACCAAGAAACAACAAAGCATTTGTTTGCTGATCGCAACACTTTAGCATGCTTTTGAGAATGGAATCTTGGTTTTGTCTGCTTTTCCCTCATTCAGCAGTACCACAGGGCACATTTCCTTCTGACACTTGCACAGCCCAGTTACCACTCAGTTAGGTTAGTGGTGTCTCCTCTGAGAGGATTTATATAGAGGAAGACCTGGAGTCAGATACTTCTTGTCAAGGGTGGCCTAGTTGAGCTGAGAAAAGGCACAGCCTGCAAGGAAAAAAAACAGGTTTAGCTTTAGCCAGTAGCTCCAGTTTTTATTGGGAATAATCTGCACTGGGACACAGATGTGTTTACTGTGAAAATGCCAATTTTATATTGCAATATCTATGTGCTTTTTTTATATTTGTTGGAAAACAAGAGAATGGAGTTTTCTGTATTTGATTAAATGTTTTCCTGTTAGGGTCTGGATGCTGTGTCCCAGCAGGCTTATTCACATACAGTACTTCAGCTGTGGGCTTATCTTCATGGGGAAGGAGTTTGTTTCACGGTTAGCTGGCATGTGGAGACAAGGGACTGGTGAAATCTCAGTGGAAGCTGCGTGTTTGTAGCTCTCATATGAGTTAGCAAGTGGTGTAAAGCTTTAAGCACTGTATTATCTTCAGGTCATCCTCATGACTCCGATGGATGTGACTGATCACAATTTTGCCACCTCCTAATCATCATATGTGTGCTACTAATGTTAAGAAGGCATCTTTAGCCTGAAGGAAGTCCTTACTGAACAGCTCAGATCTTACAACCAGTAGCATGGAGTTACAATGCAGATGGGCTGGTGGATATAGGTCAGCTGCATGTGGAGCTTCACTGGGGGCTTGGGATGTTGCTTTGAACACAGCAGAGAAGCCTAATCCATTTCTCATCAGGTTGACATGGTACCATCGACATTGGTACCTGATAAACGAAGCGTTGCTTCTCAGACTTCATCGACGCATCGTCTTTTGCCTGTCGTCTCATAAATCTCCCTGTGAAGCTCTAAGTAAACACCCCTGGGTGGAATCAGCAGATCATTTTTGTGGCATTTCTTGTCATCTAAACAATAATTCATTAAAAATTTAATGACTCTTTTGCTCTGGAGAGAAAAAAAAAAAAGGGAGCTGGCGCCTGCCTTTTAAGTTTCTGTCTTGTATTGTTTGGTGATTTTTGTTTTGTTTTGGAGATTTTTTTATATTTTATTTTGGAAGAAGTCAAGTTGATAAACTGAAAGAAAACCATCTTATTACAAAAAGCTTGAGTGCTTCTGAGAACATTTAAAACAAGGATAACTAGAAATGACCTTTCCATCCTGAAGCGAACTTTGAGTGTATTCTCCCTTTGGCATTTCTAATGATAGACTTTCCATCTGGTCTTTGCTTAAAAGCTGAAATGCAACTTGGGTTTTTTCACATAAAAACTGTGCATACTCTAAAATTAATCCTCTTGATCATTTCACTTCAGGGAGAGGAGTGCAGAAACACTGGGAATATTTGCTTATTTTTAGCAACTCCAGTCGTCCTGACAGCAGATTCCTTTTGTCCCAAATCAAGCAGATTCTGATTTGAGGGAACCCTGGATTTCCCTGTGCTTGAATTTGGGGAGATTATACCCCCTAGAGGAGATTTTTAATGGAAATTGAAGAGATGGCCCTGGTGGAATCTGGATCAGTGGGGGGGGATTTGTGGTTACTTTAGCTACCCTGGGTAATACTGTCATTTCTAACACTCAGAATTCCCTGATCCCAGTTTCCTGTAGTGATTCCCCAAAGCTGAATGTACTAGAGGGAAATCATACCAAATGAATGCTTCAGGGAAGAATTGGGGATCTCCTGAGAGTTGCCAGTGCAACCATTTAGCCTCATTTCAGCAGAATCTTTGGGGAAAATACGCAAACTGATCCTTTTGCTTAGCAAAGCATTTCAGAAAATGCCTAATTTGATACATACTTTGTGAAGGCCTTTGGGACATAACATTTAAGAATGCACTTGAACTTAAGAGTGTAACTGAGTCTGTGCTGCATGCAAGCACATGTGTGCACAAGGGGTCATATGTAGGAACATCAGACAGCAGATTTTAAAAATTGTTTTGTTTTTTTCCTCCCTGTAACATGGGTCACCACTTAATGTGTTTCCTCTCCCTTTGTTTTTTTTTTTATTTTTTTTTCTTCTGCATCCTTCTATTCAATAAAATTCTACAAAAAATATATGTAGAATTTATGGTGGGAGATTACTAGTGAGCTGTCCATTCCTCAAATGTTTTTCTGGTGGGAAGAGCCAAAGCAGGTCTGTTAGCAGAGTCACGTTTCTATCAGCACTGCATATGTGATATGCACAGAAACCAATTTTTATGAGCATTGAGAAGACTGCAGAAGAGAAGATGTTCTTTGGGGCTCTTAGCAGGTAGATACTCTTCTGAGGGTTTTGGCATTTTTGCTGCAGGTTCTTCTGGTGACCAGCTTTATTAAAACAATGGGAGGGAGAAAGGATGTTACAGATAATGGCAGAGAACAATTCTGGCACACGTAGCTTCCTCTTCATAAAGCTGCTTTTCCCTTGAGGCAATATATCTTGCATCTTATGGGAAGGAAATCTTACAATATAAAAGGAAGTCTGAACTGCTTACGAGTGAATTTAGAAGCGTAAAGTTGGACTCTTTTCATGAAGAGACAATATGGGGCCTGTTCCAGTATATTAGGGAAGCTTTTTTAAGATGCATCTCCAAAAATAGGAGGACTATGGGAATCACTTCTTTAAAATAATATTTGTGGGTGGCTTATGTTAATATTCCCAGAACCTTAGGGGATGTATGCTCAGCATAATGGAGGTGTTCTGAGAACAAAAGCAGCAGAGAGACAGCATGTTTAGCCTGAGCTGTGGGGCAGGGCAGAACATGGGAGGATGGCTTTATGTTCCTGGGGATGCCTGTGACGTGGGTTGGAGTGGTCCGAGGGCTGTCCTCGCTTCGCTCTCCTGCAAGAGCTCCTGAGGGGCTGTTCTGCCTCCAAGAATAGCTGGCACATTGCAGTGCTCTAATTATGCTTGTTTTCTTGCCGCATCTCCTGCACTGGGAATGACGTGCCTGCTGCCAGCTCTGCTGCCAAAGGCTGCCCGCCTGCCGGCTTTGCTCCACGGCTGCTGCCGATTTACAGCTCCTGATGGTGGATCAGGGTAAAAAGCTGGGTCCATCCAGAAGTCTGCAACGTTTTAGCCCCTCCCCTGTGCTCTTCTCTCTTCCCGTTCTCACTTAAGATAAAGTCATGGAGAGAGAGAGAGGGGGGGGGAGAAAGCAGAGTTGATTTTCTCTGAGTAGCACAAATTGCAAAGTCCAGATAACTTCGGTAGGAATATCCACATGAGAATATATGTTATACAGACCTTAGCAAACCAAAAAATGGTAAACAAAAATCAGGGAAAGAAAGTGTCGAGAATCCTTCCAAAGAATTCCTGCATTTTTTACGGAGTTCCTAATTGAAGGGGATTTTTTTGATAAAGGCTAAATTGTGTATGGGTATGAAAAATTCATCAGGGAATTTAAACCATTTCCAAACCACATGAAACATTAAACATTTCAAGTTCAAGAATAACTTGAAGATGGCATGCATCATCCTAAGCTTTACGCAGTCATCTGATCTTTCTCTTGCAAATGTTAAATATATAGTAAACGAGAGCCAAAGTAGGTTTTATCTGCTTTCTCATAACGACTGCAGAACCATTGCCTTGAAAGGTTTTTCTGGCTGGCCTGACACACACCTTTATTTACCTATCTTGGCTAGATGATTTTAGGTGCAATGCTTTGAAGAATGAGGGGAGCAGATACGAGTGCTGCAGTCACAGTGTGCTATTCTCTGCTTGTGATCAGATCCAGACTTGGGCTCTTGTCTGAGTGGCTCTTAAGTTAGTTTTTTAAATCCAATGGAATTACAGATTTTAATCAATCAAGATGCTAATCACCATGACATAATGTGATAAGTATGGCCCGACAAGGCTTTTGAGGTAAATCTCATAGTCTTGTGAAAGCAGAGAATCTTGTTCTTTAAATGATCTTCAACACACATATCTGGGTTTTGCCTAGATATGTTACTGGATTTTAAAGCTAGGTTATGCCTTTATTTTAAATTTAAAATTCTTTCTATAGCAAAATAAACAGTGGCTAATTTCAGAACATTCTCAGATGTATTCTTGATTGCTTCTTGTTTTCTTGACAGCCCAGGTATCTGAACATGCCATGTTTTCTCTTTAAATAAAGTTGTTATTCACTTGAGTGTCTTTCATCAAGGAAATCTGACTGTGATTGTTTAAATCCTGTAGGAATGAGCTTTGCTTCTGCATAAAGCACTCACCTTGGATGACTGCATGCAGCAAGTCATGCATTGCAAAATTGCAATATGAGTTTTCACAACCTGCTAATGTTCAGTTTCATGTAGCAAAGCTGGTTAATGCTCTCCGAAGTAGGGTGTTTCTCCTCTAGAACACTAGGACCATGACTCAGGTTTGTCTCACTGTGCCAAAGGTGGTTATAGAATCATACCACAGAGTCATCAAATGGTTTGGGTTGGAAGGGACCTTAAAGACCATCCAGTTCCACCCCCTTTGCCATGGACAGGGACACCTTCCACTCAACCAGGTTGTTCAAAGCCCCATCCAGTCAGGCCTTGAAGACTTCCAGGTACGAGGAGTCCACAGCTTCTCCGGGCAGTTTGTGCCAGAGCCTCACCACCCTTGTGGTAAAGAATTTTTTCCTAATATGTAATGTAAACATACTCTCAGTTTAAAGCCATTCTCCCTTGTTCTGTCACTACGTGGCGTTGCAAGAAGTCCCTTCCCAGCCTTCCTGTAAGCCCCCTTCAGGTACTGAAAGGGGCTCTAAGATCTCCCTGGAGCCTTCTCTTCTCCAGGCCTTAACTCTCTCAGCCTGTCCTTGTAGGAAAAGTATTCCCAGTTCTCTAACCATCCTATAAGAAAATTCTGCAGCCTTAAGTATCTCCATGTGCACCCTTACCAGGGCAGAGAGCTTTCTCATTTTACGTTGTAAAAACACCACATTGGAAGCAGCATCACAACCTTCCCATTGCTTCCCTTGGGACTGGAAAAAGGCAAGAGAGTAATGATAGTCCTCAGCTCCATGGCAGCGCTTAGGTCATGGGGGAGACACTTCTGTCCTTGCTGTGATTCAAGAAGGAGGTAGAGATGTTGGCTAGAAAATTCTCAGAGCTTATAAGCAACTCCGAATGACGTAGGGTTCATGATTCATCATAAAGCCTCAGCACATCAGGCACTTCTGTGCATTAAAATAATTTCCGAGCAAAGAACCTGCCTGAGGTCTCTCTGGCTATTTGTGCTTGCTGGTAATGTCAAATTGGAAGTCGTTCCTCCTGCATCATTTCCATCTGATGGAGGAAAAGGCCTAGTTTTTCCACCTCACTGATGGAGGGATTCCTGTTAGATGGTGAGAGGGACCATCCAACTCTTCCACTGCGCTGCTAAGCACTCTCTCTTTCCCGTTCACTTCTCCAGGCACGTGCTTGTGAAAACATGGGGAGACATGTATATTACAGTGGATAACTGTTGTCTGTCGCTGCAAGGCATCAGCAGACCTCCAAATATGACAGAGGCTTTTGTGATCATAGAAGATTTATCCTCTTCTCTTGCTCCCTGAGCACACACTCAAACAATACATCCATTTTAATTGTTTTTTGAGAGGTTATTAATATTGAAGTAGGGATTTAGAATGAAGATCAATCATTAATCTGAAAAGGATAGATTTGCACTTTCCTGCAGAAAAGCTGGAAAAAAAGTTAGAACTAAAGAAAATCAAGAGAGGCTCCCCACCTAGCCTAATTTAATTTTTGTTTTGCTAAAATTGTCCAAGTAACGGTTCTGAGGGAAAACCAAACCTCAGAATGAAGATTTCAGAAGTCCGGCCTAGAAACTGTAGCAATATGTTACTACAATTTGTTACTCTTTTTTTCCACAACATTTTATTTTGAGAATAAAATCTCTGGCTTTTCAAACCAAACCACAATCTTAGCAGAGGATTTTAATTTTCTTCCGCATTTTTCCTTTTAACAATATCCACAAATATTTCAGTAATTTGTTTTCTCTTGGTTAAATAGAAAAGTTTTAATTCAATCTGGAAGTGATCTCATACAGGTTTCTCTACACCAAATAATTGACCCTGCTTTTATGGTGAGGGCACCCTCTCAGTTACTCTGGGCTTCTGCCAGACCCTAATACTTTTTCTCAGGAAGGGAGGCACCATATGCTGAGCAGAATTACAGCACAACTGCTGGTTTGATGAACTGCTTTCTCAGAATGGTCAGAAGCTTAAAATGTGTACAATGTGTTCTTGGATAACTGCTATCTCATTGCTGTTCCTGTTGGGAGTGCAAGATGAGATGCCCCATGTTTCCCCCCAGAACAGCACAGGTCTCTCCCTGCTTCTGTTCTGGGGATGGGCGCTCTGCCTGGGTCAGTTTAGGGAGTGAATGCTATTATCATCAGTGTCCTGAATGGGAATATGATTCTTATGCTTGGGAAGTCCTTTTCGTGACTCAGTTATTCACATCTTCCTTGCCCACTTTAAGTTGCTCCTGATGGGAAGTGCTCTCTGATGGGAAATCGTTTTCCTCACCACAGTGCTCTGGGCTCTCACCAGCAAGGAGAAAGATGGGGTGGTTCTTGGTAGGGGATTTTGTGGAATATGGAAAAATAAGTGTAGTTACTTACCTAAAAAGTCAGTTTAGCATGTTCTTTCCTAACCAGTTACTTTGCTGAATTATGCAAAAGTGTAAATTTTAAAGCATTTCTGCTCAAAATATGGCAATAACCACACAGATAAGTGTGTATAGTAACTTTGGCATGTTGGAAAGTGGTCCTTGGTACAGAAAGCTTGTGCATCAGTGTTTTAGGGGAAAATTCATTTCAAAGAAGAGAAAGCCTGCATCATTTGTTTTTCTCCTCTATGTTCTCTGTTATCAAGAAGTACAGTAGAGAGGATGTAGAGCACCTCCAGGGGGAATCTACCCAGGAAAAGATATACATAACCCCCTCTTTTTTATTTTCTTTTTATTTTAGTCCCATTTTTCTTCCATGAACTAGCCAGATCACATGTGACATTTTTAGTAGGTCCCTGCAAAAGGAACTAAACTACCACCACTCCCTATAAATATATATTTATATAAATTTATATATAGAGGTAGAATAACAGAATTATTTAGATTGGAAAAGATTTTAAGATCAAGTCCAGCCATTAACACTGCCAAGTCCACCACTAAACCATGTCCCTAAAATTTGGATATGGAGCATTAGCTATTTATTTTTAAAAAACAAGATAGAGGTGAATTCTATGTATTCAACATTTAATTTTATCTTAAATTATCTCTAGGAATTAAGGAGATAATTTACTATTTAACTCTTACACTGGTGAATAAGACAGCAATTATTTTGTAGCAAAAAGAAAATCTAGTTACTTCTCTGCTCCCCAGTAGCACTAATTACCTGCAATAGGAGGAAGAAAGCCAGTGCTGTTTGTATTAGTGTAAACAGTGAACTGAGATACATCTCATGAAGACACATTTTGCTTTACTTTTTCCAAGTGTGGACATTTGTTAGCGTTACATAGGGAGGTGTGGCAAAGAGGATGGGAAGAACTAAATGACCCAGTTTGAAAGCCAGTCTTTGGAGGTTGGTTTGATCAGTTCGTCTGAGCACTGCACATGCATTTCCCACTTGGTGTTTTTCCTCCAGTCTCTCAAAACAAGGAGCAGAAGACTTAGTGAGGAGAACACATTGCAGGAAGGTTGAACCCATCACCTAGGGATGGTCTGCTTATGGCAGTGGTTTTTGTTGTCCCTCTTCCTTGCATGCTGGGCAAAGAGAATGGATCCAGCACTTCCAGATGTTCTGCAGCACAGGCTACTGATGACTGTGAGGCTTAAGCCAAGGCTGCAACACATGGGGTTCCTCTGACTGCTCAGATTGCAATTAGCCCCCAAAATGGGAAAACAGTACAAGAACAGTTATAGACAAAGATAAATGAAACATTGGCTAAAACTGTTGGCTGCAGCTTCCAGAACTTGAGGAAGCCCCTTGGCAGTGAAGAGCTCTGGGAAATGTTTATTTGTGATCTGTGCAGTGTTTTATATTTCATCATCACCAGGCACAGAGAGGGTTTGGGTGGAGATAAGATAGGTTGTATCTGAAGGACATGATCCACATCATCCCTGTGTACTGCCTCGGGCAGAAAGCTGACCAGAAAAAACAGACTTATTTTTATTGTGCCATGCAACAGCAGCCAGGGAGAATGAGGTCCTAATCCAGTGGTGTAGCTCATTTTTTTCAACTCCTTCACAACAGCCCTCTTTAGTAAATTAATGTGTATGTCAACTCTTGTCAGAAGCTCTTAGCAATGAACAAATGAGTTCAACACCATAATCTAATAAACAAATAGATAACCTGTTCCAGTTTTGTTCTGAGTGAGGCAGCGCTTCCCTCATTGAGTTGTTTCATGGACCCTTCACTCTGCAGAGGAGAAGGATGGTGTGTGGGAATGCAGCCTTTTTTCCCTCCAGGACTTAGATACCCTGATTTCCACCTGTTTGTTTGGAAATCTCTGCATCTCTAGCAGGCTGTTTTCTGCAATTTTTTAAAAAATCATTCAGAACTACTTTTGTCCCTGTTATTGGATCTGAGCAGCTGAAGCTGAAAGTGAGATCTCATACTAATTGCTGCACAAATAAGATGGACTCTATGCTTACTTCTACAAATAAACACTGGAGAGAAGGCAAAGGAAAGATTTTCATACTTGTGGGCAGAGGCATGGTGGGGTTAGGTGACATCTCCAACATCCTAAAATAAGTCTATGATAAGGAATGGTGCGTAGAACTTTTTTGTTAATCTTATGGCTCTTCTTCCTCCTTCTATTTTAGCACAGATTTTAATTAAAGTTTTACAGTGCCGTGGGCTGTTTCTTGCATTGGCTCAGCTTTAGTCCTTCACTAAGCTTTAGTAAAGGACTGATGTATTTTCCATAGAGCTGAGTTCTGATACTAGCAGACCTCTCATCTTGGCAAACATCAGCGTTACAGAGATAACTGCCACTTGTGACGTGTTCAGAGCGGAAGCAGAGCTGGTTTACTTGCATCATGTTTAGAAAACGGGTTGGTGAACAAAATAAGTTGCCTCTGTGGCAGAGAGGTTGGTGTGGCATGTTGGGTGGAGTGCTCTGCCCCACAGTGACATCGAAAAATAAGCTGAAGAATCAAAATGCAGCCTTGTATCTATGGCTTTGTACTTAGTGGTGTGTACTGCAAGTGTAAAGTGTAGAAAGTTTGACTGATGTGCTGGGGGAGAACAGCCCAGCATTGGATTATACCTGCCTGCCCCTCCCGGTGACCTTTGGGATAGGAGCATCAGCTGCACTTTCTGGGAAGGATGGCACAGCTTGGTATCTACAGCCACAAGCTGAATGAAAATGCAGTCTCATCAAAAAAACCCATTTTTTTCACAATGAGGGGCATCCACTGTGGCAAAGCAGCTGAGATTTTGCATAATTTGGGGAACTGAGTTCTTGTTTCCCACCCTTGTGCTAATTACTGCCTTTGGGGTGTTTTGAGAGGGAGGTCAGTGAGTTCTGTTGTGAACCCCGGAGTGGAGGGGATTTTCCCCTTTGGTGACCAGATCTGGAGTGAAAGATCTGTGTACAGGACACTAACAACAGCATCTGTTTGTTCTAAATTAAGTTGCTCACTAAAAGCTGCATCATTTGCAGTGAGCCTGGCGTAGTGTGCCACTGCCGCTCCCTTTAACAGTCACAAACTTGTGGACAATGCAAAGGGTCCAGCCTACAGTCCCACCGAAGCACCTGGCTATGATGGTAAAACCCAGTTACCTCCTGAGAGGGGGTAAAAAATGGATTTTGAACTGCTGCCTCAGCTCAGATCCAAATGTCAAAGCAGCCAGGGCTGGATCTCCCCGTTGGCACTCTCCCACACAGCTTCTCTGTCCCCATCAGAGTCTCATCTGCTACTCCTGAAAGCTTTAGTACCTTAGTCTGGCTCTAGTAACACTGGAAGAAATCCAGAGCAATTCCAGCAGAGCTATTTTGGATTTGTGTTTGCAGGAGGAATTGTACCTAGAGGTTTTAAGTTAATCGCATGGTCATTTTTCCTCTGTATATTTAACCACTGAAGTTAATTAACATTTCAGAGTTTCGCAGGCTGCTTCTTCCATTATCTCAGCCAGCTGTGGTGAAAGGCAGGAGGGTTGTAGTCTGGCTGGAGTTGTACAGATAGGAAAATTGCTGGGAATTGTTTCCAGTGAATCCCAGGGGTTTGAGTAGTTGCATGGCAGGGTGAGGGTGGAGGTAAGGATGCATAAGCTGGCATGGTACATGTTGCCTATTGACTTTCCATGTAGTAAACAAAATTACCAGATGATTGTTGGCATGTGGTGTGGGTTCTTTTTTTTATTTGAAGAGAATATTTTAAGCAGGACTGCGATTCATAGTCCTAAACTGTAGGGGACTAATGTTCCTGTTCTCCAGCTGGGAGAAACTAATTCAACATCTTGTGTTGTAAACACTCACTCATTTTAACTGATTACACCTCCAATGTTCCTCAAATCACTGAAATTACTAATTGCTATTCCTTACACATCAGAGAGTGAATCCTGAATAATTAACCCCAAATAAAATTAGATGAATTGGCCCTTTTAATTAGAATCCCTGCTGCTGTTTGTTCTGAGCTTCCTTTTCTTACTGTTAAGAGACTTTTAGAATGATTAAAACTGTTTAAGACTTAAACAGCCAGTGACCTTTTAATACAATATAAATCCATAAAAGCAATATTTCAGCTAGCAGGTGGTGAAGTAAATTTTCAGTGCAACTACCTGACAGACTCAGTATTCCTTTTTTAAAATGCGGAGGATGAAATTAGCCAGTGTGGTGGGTTTTTTTTTCTCCCTCATGCTTATTAATACAGTAGCTGATTAGCACAAGTAGTTGAAAACGTAGGATTAGTGATTAGTAAGAGTGGTAATTTAAACAGTGCTTTGGGTTGTTGGAGGTGCTTTATTTTAGGAATCACAGACCAGTATTTAGGTGGATTAAGGAGCTGGTGTGTGTCATCATGCCACAGTTTCCCCTGTACTGATGTGGTGTCAATGACCTATTGCAAGGTGGTTGTGACCAAAAAACATGATTTTAATAATGTGCTTTTCTTGTCTAGTTATTTCTGTGTTAAGTACAGATGTTACAGGAAAATGTTAATTTTGGGAAACTAAGTAAGATGTGTGTTCACACCTAAGAGCCACCAGGTCACATCTAGCTGAAGTTTTCTATAAAAATCCTGTGACATCACTTTGCAGCATGAAGTTTCCCAGACCACTTAGTAATACTGTGATATTCTGCAAGCTTTTTCAATGGTTATTGTGGAATACAAGTTCATGGTAGCCTCAGTCAACCATATTTTGGCCTAGTCCTCAATGAATTAGGGTTTAGGTGTAAATCTTAATTGTTTCACTGCAGCTCATCAAATTGCAAGCTTTGGCTTTCTGCAGTAGAAGGTAAACGCTTGACCGGGCAGTGCCTGTGTCTGCTCAGTACTTTGCCAAATGGAGTATGTGTGGATCAGAACAGAAATACATCAGGGGGATTTGCTCTGTCACTATCCTTAATCTGGTCTCTGAGTGAGGGCTGAGCTCTGTTTTTCAGGTGATTTGAACTGATTCCGGACGAGCTTCAGAGGCAAAAATTATCAATATGACAATAAGAAAGCATTATTTTTGCTTGGAAGGTGAAAAATGCGAAACAACTGGGCATATAGTCCTCAGATGTCAGCCAGAGATCTGGGAAGACCAGTGTGAACCCAGTTTTGTTAGTTGGTAGGTTTCAATAACTTATTTGTTCAGAGAAAATATGGTGTTTTGCTTTTTTGTTTCTTCATGTTGTTCCCCAGAGAGTCTCTTCTTACTGAACATGTGAGACCTTCATATCTAGAAGTTTCAAAGCTGCAAATCTTCATGTCTAAACAACTGTGTCAGTCAAGGGGAGAGACAATCACTGTGCTGCAATTCATTTGTTGACTGGCAGAAGTATCTCCTGAAAACAAAGACTTGAGACATGAGCCTGATCCAGCAAAAGCTGAAGTGCACTTAAAAATTTAAAGGTTAGACTGTAAGTGAGAACGGTGCTTGGTGCATGAGGCAGAATGTTTTTCTCAGCTCGTACTTGGACCCAGAAGGCATCACGCAGCCAGTGGCAAAAATGTTATGGGTTTCTATTCAGCCTTACAAGCTTGTGCTGATGTAGATGTCTGTTAAGGCTTTGAACAGTTTTTAATTTGTATATTCAAAAGTGTAATAATGAAATGCTCAAATCTCCTTGGAAAGTGTAAGAGGAAATTTTGCAGCAGAGAAGGGTAACACCTTGCAAATGCATCTGCAATGGCACAGATTAGATCAGAGCCAGAAGCCAGGCTGGGGCCTAGGAGGTATCACTTCTCCTTATGGCTCTGCTGTAGTTTCCCAGCATAGCCATGATGGACTCAATTTCTGTCTAATTACTTGGATGTACAATATACAAGCATTATATTGCTTAGAGTGGAACATTACCAGGGCTGACAGTGTCATCTCTCGTGGTTGCATCAGGTGATGCCCCAGCACAGGAGCAGGCACGAGTGCTGAGAGAAGAGTTCAGAGCTGCGGTTTCACGGCACGTTGCGCCGTCGTGTCTGAAATAACCAAGCTGGCTCATGTCTCTCACTGCACAGCCCCTTCATAGGTTGACTCACGGTCTTCACAGCTGTTAAGAAGAAGGAATAAGTAGCTGGTGCAACAAGGAGTGTTTATTTTCTTTGCTAAATGTATGGTAACGGGTAGAGATTTCTCATTGTAAGAGCTGAAGGCAGGCTGTGTTGCAGTGTGAGGACGGGCAGGATGTGATTCCCTACCTCCAAACATGCCTGCCCCAGGCTGCCTCCATGGAGAGACTTGCCATTGGAAGGCAAGTCCCTTCACCTGCCTTGAAGTACAAATGGCTTTCTGGAGGTGCCTTTGTGTCTCTCTATTGACAGAACTCAGTGCAGTCACTCTTAAAACTTGAAGTACATCCAAGTGTTCAGGCTGATGGCACATGAAAGTCAACCAAAATGCCAATCTCAGTGCTGAACAATAATCAATACTAATGAGCCTTTTGCCTATCTTATCCCTTATTCAAAGCCAGATTAAATCAGTCAGGAGAGGGTGAGTGCTCAGGGTGGGATGTGTCCTCCACCAGCCCATGGTTAATTGGTAACCCAGAGCCCCATTCCCCTGTGGCTGCTGGTGAATCCATCCATGAATGGTCCCTTCCCCAGACAGCTGCCCACATAGCTGTCTGATGCTGAAGGTGGTCAGCAGTGGGTGGCAGTGATATGCTCCCTCTGAACATGGACTTTCCTGCCTCCTCCCTTGCCTTGCCCAGCTCTAAGCAAGTGAAATCTGTCTGGTCTGCAAAGCTTTGGGGTTGAAGGAAGGTTCCCAAGGAGTGTTTTAGGGACACCCTGCTTAAAGGGTCTGTAAGCTCCTCTTTTACTCCCTCAAATGTAGGCCTGTTTCTTCCACACGTCATCTGGAATCATATGCTGCTCAGGACACAGATTTTAGTCTTTGCATACTTCCCTCTCTGCCCGAGGGAGACTTCCAGCAATGCCAATAATAATAATAATACTGTAACAGCTTTCCCTTTTGCATCCGAGGGAATACTCTCCCGCGAGTGCAGTGGGAACAGCATCGGGTCCTGTGGCTGTGTGTGGGAAAGAGGAAAGCGCAGTGTCAGAATAAATAACTAAAGCTGTGAAGGAGAAAAGCCCATCTGTTCACAGAGGACCAGGAAAAGGCCAAACATCTGCAAGGTCCCCCCAGTTCATCAGGCATCTGCTCTCTGCTTCCCAGTCTAAAAACCTTCCCATTTGTGGGGTGAATGGAGCCAGCAGCTTATCTAACATGGGACATAGTCAGAAGAGCTGGTCTGGGATGCAGTAAAGCCAGCTGTCTCCTACTGCAAGGAAGAGTGTTTTCTTCCAAACTCTAGGAGAGGACTCTTCTCTTTTTCTGTCCTTTTCTGAAAGACAGAAAAAAGTTTTCTGCTACTTTTCTGAAAAATCTTACCACTGTGTTTTTTCTTCCAGGAAGAATGGCTCTTCCAAAGGGGCAAAATGATATTTGGTTTGTGTTTGTTTTAACAGTCATTGTTTTCCCCTTCTGTTATAGCAATTGTTACGTCCTGAGGACCTCACTGCCATTGTCCAAGCCTGCTTGGCCCGGCAGATGAACCTTAGGATTAAAGGGTGGGCTCAGTTCAGCGCAGGCTGTGTCTCACCTAAAAAATCCATTGCGCAGGCTTGAAAGGTCAAAAGACCTTTCCCAAATCTTCGTTCATGAAGACTGGCCACATTATAGCAATTGTTATTTTTCCCTTCTGTTTATGCACAAAACCTGCCCTTTTTCTTCTCTCATCCCCTCCAACACATTCTCTACCTTGATTTTTCTTAGGTGTTTTGAAGGGTTGTAATAAAGCAAGCGTGTCTGACTAATGTGCTGTGCAGGGAGATCAGTCTTTGGCATTGGAGCCAGGACTAACTGCAGAAACATCATCCGAAGCATATTTTTTGGAAGTATGTGTCCCCTAGAGTTGAATTCATTTGCAAAATCATGTTGGCTGGTTGGAGGGTCATTTTCAGAGCAAAGGAGAAAAGTTTACTTAGCACTCAAACATCCCAGCATTTTTTAGAACTAAACACTTAGATATTAATTTCAAAATCTTTCTGCTTTTCTTTTTACTCTGTATTACATTTCACATGATTTGAATTAAAAGATTGGATTAATTACAGGGCATAGATGAGGATACTGCAGATGTTATTGGACATACTTTTTAAAAAAATCAATCCTGAACTCTTTAATAGTATGAACCAGTAGGTTTCATGGGATTTTATGTATTGGAGCAACGTGGTTGTCTTAAATTAGTTTTCAGTGTGTTGTTTTCGAACTTGTCTTTGAGCATCTGTATTTAGGATGATACTTAGGGATTCAGAGGGGGTTTTTTTGAGTCCCATTCATGCTCACTTTGGGGAAAATGGGAAGAAATTACTTTCCTGGGAAATAACATCCCTGAAAATCCTAAGGGGAGTCTTTCATAGAGTGATTTGAAATAGAAAAACTTTCCAGGGCTGCAGACCCATCTGTTTCCCATGGCAGATTGCATGGAGGTGCCATGCTGGTGGTGCTGCCCAGTTGGTGCCCGTGCCTGGGGTGGATTGAGCCCAGGGCATTGAACCTGGGCACAGGTGGCCCAGAGGACTGCAGGTCACAGGGGTTTGGTTCAGCAATTCTCTGACCTGAGCCTGCTCCGTGGTATTTGGGGATGGTGCTGAGGGCCTCTAGCTGGGAGGCAGTGTGATGCTGCATGGAGGTAGGGAGGGTCAAGCAGGGAGCTCATATTTCCTTCCAAAAGGGTTAAAATCCTCCAAAAGCAACAGTTCCTATAGATGTGAAATATCACACTTTTATTAACTGAAACTTCCATGCCAGGTGCTGCACACAGGAGAACCAACTGCAAACAGCTCTACTTTGCAGCATCAAGCTTCATAAGGAGAAATAAAAACATACCAAAGTGATCCAAATTGCAGGCAGCTGCTTTCCCAGGAGAGAAATCCAGTATTAATGGCTAACACTCTTTTTCCACCCTTAGGAAGTGCTTTGAGAGCCTGGTAGTGTGGTGTGCTCTGTCTGTGTTTTCTTTCTGTTTTGTACTCCCATGTTACATGAAGCTCTCAAGGATAACGTCTTTCTGCTCCCGTCTCCCATTTCTTCTAAGCTGAATGGCTCCACAGCCAGTATGCTGCTTTGTCATCCCATAGGCACTTCTGGAAGTTTAAGATGAGCAAATGGAAGTGTAGAAATTTTGTTCATCAGCTGCCTTGTAAAAATGCTCCCGAGTTAAAAGAGGTGGATGCTTCTGTCCTTGCAACTGGCCCGTCACGTGGCTGTTGTCATTGAGAAGACCCTGTGATCTTCCAGAAGTTCTTTACATGAAGCTATGAAGTCCTGATAGGAAGAGGGAGCTGTAGAGTGTGGCTGCCTGCTGGCAGCAAGGATGTAGGAGATGGGCAGGTCTAGATTTTGGGTTTCTGCTCCAGCCTTGTGTGTGTCCTCTGCAGCAGGGAATCCCTGCTGTCTTTATAGGGATCAAGAAGAGCTGGCATAGTACACAATGGGAGTGAATTGGATGGGATCCATTGCAAGGTTAGAAATGGGGTGTTCATTGTTGCAAGTTTTTCAGTTGCCTGTGGCAGGTTTGAAATGCGACTTTGATCTGTGGAGCTGCTTGTTGGTGCCTTTAGGCTTTGTGGCATGTCACCTTTTACTGTACTGAGCACCTCTAAGCAATCTGCCAGTGTTACTGAGCTGTCATAACCGTCTCCTGCGGCAGCAAGAGGTGGAGGGTGAACCTGAAGATTTAATGGTTAAATAATGTGTTTTGTCCTGTGCCGTGAAACCAATTGGCAGAGCTGCGAGTAGGGCAGGGTTTGTCCTGATCATCCATGTCATGATGTGGGGAAATGCTGGTGAGCCTGAATTCTCCCATTCTCTCTCCTAGGGGACTTTCTTCCTCCCCCGCCACCTCCTGTGGATGACCTCGGGAATATCACATCATCGCAAGGTGCCTTTCCTCCCCCACCCCCTCTGGATGATGTTACTTACAATGTGCAGGTAAGGAGACAAGAATTTTATCATTCATACAGAACTGACCCAGAAATTGTGGAAATGAATTAATGCTAATAAAATGAGGTGGCGAAGTTCTGTGGTTAAAAATCATGTGTCAGGAATAACCAAGTCAACTTTAGCAAGCTGTGTTTCTCAAGCAGGGAATATTTCCATTCAAAACTTGCTGGGCTATTAAAGGATTTTTCCCATCCGGCTTGAATTAGAAGGCTAATTGCCTTGTGTCCTTGTGATGGTGGATGGGAACGAAGCCTTCCCAGAATGAATTGTTTTCTGGAATGGCCATCTCCTTCCATGGACTGTGGAGAGACTTCAGGGCAGTAATCTGATCCTAAAAGTGCTTTGTTTCGGTGCCTGAAATTAAGTGAAGCAAATAAGCCCTGGCCCAGGCTTCAGTGATGTCACTGAGACCCTTTTCACCCCCTCTTTGCTGGATTGGATCTTCTAGATTTGCCATCTGGATGAAAATGCAACTTCTAAGATGCATCAGGTGATGATGGCATGTCCAAAGTGGATGTGGACATCCCCTGAACACCTTTGAAAGGTATGAGCATGCTATTGTGTTTGCTCAGGCACATTCCAGGAGAGATACATTCAGATTGCAGGGACAGGCAGTCGAGGTGATCAAGGAGTAAGGAGCTGATCTTGCCAGGGGAGACTAGAAGAGTTTGGCTTGTTAGCTGAGCAAAAGGAAGGCTGAGGAGGGGTATGGTTGCAAATTTGAAATACATTTGGGGATTAAGCCCCTAATTCAGCTCTGTGTGAGTGTTGGTGCAGAAACAGGAGAGGCTGAGCTTGCCAGGAGTACCTTCATGCTGGTGTTTAGAAATTTTATAAGCACTGAGGCTCCAAAGGTCTGGAAGAGCCTTCTGTGAGGAGTAGTGAGAACAAAGAGAGCGTGGTCTAGGTTTGAGGCTGGTGAGAGTTGTGTAACCACATACCGACAGCCATGCGGCTGCCCTTGATGGCCCTGGAAGATTGTGACTGTCCTGTGTCTCTCAGTGGGTTTGAACCTGAGAATAGGCCAGCAGGCAGACATTAAACAGAATTCAAGAGACCTGACTTAGTTCCTGACCCTCTCACAAACTCCTGAGTCAATTCATCTACTTTGTGCCTCAGTAAAAAGAAAACATTTCCCTCCCTCAAGGGCTTGCTGTGATCTCTTGCCCGTGGCAAGATGTTCAGATGCTATCACAAAGCCTCAGCCTCTTCCTGCAGTGGGTTCAGTGTTGGAAGCAGCCTTCGAGCAGGAAGGGGTTAATGTGGATTGTGTTCTCCCTTGCCAGGAAAGGCTGCAGCCGTCAGGGACAGTCGCCAAGTGCGGAGCATGGCTTTTCCCAGCCTTGGGGGAATGAAGTAATTCCCCAGCAAGTGTTGTTCTGTCTTTTATCTCTGAGAAGAGTAGACCCCGTGGGAGCTGGGGAGCTTCCAGAGCACCCTGGGAAGACGTGGAACAGCAGGCTCCTGGCAAAGGCAGGACACTGCCTGCACGGCTGCCTGCACAGGAGTCTGGGTAGTGGGAAAGAGGCAAGGTGCCTCATGGGATTCCTCAGGGTCAGGCTTTCCTCTTGCCACGTACCCAAAGAGGAGCTCCTGTCTTCAGCTCCACATGCCTCCCTCCTGCCATGGGTCCAAAAGTGTGCCTGAGCTGCTTGAGCCTGTCATGGGCATGTGCCTCTTGGTAGAACCACCCAGCAGGATGGCTCTTCCTGCTGAGCTCATGAAATTGCTATTTGTCACACCTTTCTCTCTGGCTTTGGGAAACTGGGGCTGGAACGGTGTTCAGTGTTGGGTTTGGCAGAAGTTTGGTTAGAGCAAGATTCCTTTTCATGGTATCCTGTTAGGAGGCAGGTGAGCCGATGAGTTGTACCTGAGCACTCCTGCCTGTCACCACCCCAGATGTACTCTTATGCAGCAAAGATGACTCCCTACCTCTAATCTGTGCTCTCTTGTCACCTATTCTCCTTTCTTTTCCCTTCCATCCTCTGTAGATCAGGAGCAAACAAAAGTCAGGGCTAAAGTCAGGAGCCAGGAGGGTTTTGTGTTGCCAGATCAGCTCCTTATCTTTCAAGAGCAGCTAAAGCTATGCTGAAGCGAGATGTAAAGCCCAAGAGAGGAGGAAAAGGGCAGGTGGTGATGGAGAAAGCTGCTCAGTGCCTTTGTGAACACATGGACAGACATTCTTGTGCTAAAGGAGAAGAATGAGCAGTGACTGTGTTCCTTCTGCTGGGAATCCTTTCTTAGCTCTCAGGATGTGGTTGCCTGAAATCAGGGATCTCATGCGAATGTGTTGTGTTGTGTTGTGCTCCAATAGGCTGATTTTGCTCTCCAATGGCAGACCATTTCATTTCCGTGCCTCAGTTTCCCCATTGCTAAATGTAAGTGCTGGAGCAGCAGACCCTCTTTCTGAGCATTGACCAGGCCTGAAGCTGCTGCCTGGGGAAGTTTGGCCCCTGTGGACCCAGTGAGAGCTCTCCAGATCTACTCCAGAGTTTGAAATGTATCTGTTCTAGCAAATCAGCCATTTTACCTCAGAAGTTTCTGTCTGAATGGCACAGTGCTGATGACAGCTTATGAAATAAGGGTAAAGCTTATTATGCTAAGTGTTAAGTTGATGAGGACAGCAGAATATGTGTTTAGTTTATTATCATTTTGTGTGTTACTGTTAGCAAATTGCTAAAAGCTGAACAGGTTATTGCAGTTTAAGTTGTAGCCTAAGAGCAGCAGTTAAAATAATAATGCCCAGTTTTCATAGGCCTGTTTGTCTCTGGATCTCTATTTGGACAGTGGAACTGGCCACTTAGGATCAGATCCAAAAAGGTACTTTAGTATCTTGCTTATGCTCTGATGGAAATCAGAGGAGGGCTGGGTCGTGAAATACCTTTGTGATAGATCTGGCATTTTCTTGTAATTTCTGTTTTTCCATCTAGATCCGTCATATTCAAATTCACAGCAGTGCTGGGGAGGAAAAGGGAAAGAAATTTGAACTCTTTTCTTATTAACTGGAATGCTTTAAAAAAAATAGAAAGAAAAGCAAATATTTATTTTAAAAAGAGTGTGTTTGGGCTGGGGAAGAGTTGTGTTGGGAAGTTCCCCTTCAGCTGCAGTCAGCCAGTGAAGGCAAGGACTTGTTCCCAGAATGGTGGTGAGGGCGCGGCAATGGTGTGTTTGACAAATAAGGACATGAGCAAAGAGCCTTTTGCCACGTTGGCCTGGGCTCAGTTTGAAAGAGAAAGAAAAAGAATTCTGGACAGGAAGAGAAATGAAATCACTGTTTGTCGAAGAGAAATAGATAGATCTGGGAGGGAGAGAGAGAAGGAGGGAGGAAGGGAGGGAGGGAGGGAGGGAGGCAGATTTTTATTATGTTTTTGCCTTCTAGTTTCAAAACAGGCATTCTGCCCAGGTCAGGGAAAGCAAAAGTGAAAAACTCTCATCAGCCACCTCTCGAGTGCCTTGTTTGCTCACAGAGAGGACCCTTGCTCATGGCACTGGCAATTTCTTTCTTCCTTGCCAGGCAGGGTTGCTTAGGGATGAGGACTGTGTGCAGTGGGGTGGGAAGCCAGTCCCTGTGCCCCATCCTCATGAAGGATGTCTCGGGGGTCATGGGTGCTACAGGGGCTTCAGCTCTCCACTGGCTTTGAAATGACCAGTTCTCCTTAAAGAAGAGGTTCAGAGCCCAGCATTTCATGTTGGGGCAGGACCTGAGTGGCACAGAGCAGATATGACCCTAATCTGCCAACTTGCCAAGGGCCACCTTGGGAAAACATCCACTTAAAAATTGCTACTAATTACTTGCATCCACTAATGGGTCTGATTTTCATTTGGGATCTGAGATGCTGCTGCAACACAGGACGGAGAGGATTGTGTTCAGCCAGAGATCTCCTCTTTCCCAGCAACCCCTGGCTGTTATCAGTGTGGTTTTTATTGACAGGCCACAAAACACTTTACAAAAGAAATACCAGTTGCTTCCTGATAAGGAAGCTGGAGCAGGGAAAGTGCTTTGCCTAAGTCACCAAGCTGACCAGTAGCAGGCTAAAAATAGGACCAAGATCTCCTGCATCCCAGAGCAATTCTATCTGCTACATCCCACTGCCTCACTACTGTAAGAACTGCAAATTAATGAGTAAACACCATCAGTGGCTGAACAGCGGAAGAATTTGGGATATATCAAAAAGGATGTGAATAAATGGTTATAGGTGGGGGATTAAAGTGTAGAAATAATCAGACTTTGAACAGTTGTGTGAAGTGCAATATAAAATAGTTTAATATTCCAGTTCTTGTTATAACCACCTATGCTTGGAGGGGCTGCAGGACTGCAGCTACACAGGGAGGGAGCTATTCCCATGTTCAGACCTACTGAACTCACTGGTCCCATCATCCTGTTGTGATATGGAGAGAATCAGACGAAGAGCTCAGATTCCTGATGCCAAGGAATTTTGGAAAGAGAAAATCTGAAACGCTGTCTGAAGGCGTGTGTGTCTTCCTTCACGAGGCTGCTCAGAGGAGACCTGTGCTCACGCCTGGGAGAAGGTGGGAACATGTTGATAGATGCGGGAAGCGAGAGCCTCATCCTTGTTACGGAGGAGGCTGCCAGGTGTTTCGCTGCCTGACTCCGCTCTGTGGGCTGTGACTCACCGGCTGAAGAAACGGCCGGAACAGAGGAATTTTTTTTTTTTCTAAATTATTATTTTTTCAAAATTTATTTCTTCATTTTGGGTACACATATTGACAGATAGCTGGGGAGGAAGGAGCATGAATTTTGCCGGTGGGGGGTGCTGCCTTAAATAGCACGTCTCCTGTTCAGAGATTGGTTCTGCCTGTGTGTGCTGGGCTTGCTTAAATCACCTGCCTTTTAGTGTTTGGAGAAGCTGAAAAGGCCAAAGAGAGCAGAACATGTGTTCAGCCCCCCTCTAGTGCTAGTTTTTGTTAATCATCGGAATTATTGGCCTGGGTGTTGGTGCTTGCTGGCGAGGAACATGAGTAACACAGGGCAGCTCTCAGTGCTGGCCGCACTGCCTGACTCTGGGCAGGCAGTAGTAGCTCCCGGCAACTCTGTAAATAAAGCCATAGTCTGTGTGTATTGCTTGCCATTCGAGATCCAGCTTTTGCAGATTTCTGGGACTCCTAACCTGATTTATTAAAATCCATGTGATAAGCATATGCCTTTTATCTAAATTGAAGGTGTGTCCAACAGTATAAATAGATTACCTGGTAATGGTAACCCTCTTACTCAAACCTTGGCTTTGCAGGAATGCTTTTCATCTATCTCCATCCTTCTGCCTTCCTCATGTGTTTGAGAAACTGGAATGTGCTGTGCTCTAAATTAGACTTAAACAAATAACATGTATGCTCTCTGTATGTTTAAATGCTCACTGGGTCTCTACATGTCAATATGTGTTTGCTCTATAATAGGGGTTTCTAGGCTCTAAGGTGAGAAAAATCAGTACTATAACACCTGTATGTGTTGATGAATATCAGGATGCATGAGAGATAAAATGCATGTTTTTCTCACATGTGTATATTTATATGTACAAGAAATGTATCATGAGTGAGGATATAGAGCAGACCTCCACATTATTGGGAACAAGCATGCATATTTTTTATGCTGCTTTTTTGCCCCTTTTTGTGGGTAGCATGACCGGTAGATCCAGGATCACAAGAGGGAAGGAACACTGAGCACTTCTTTCAGGCAGCTCTTGATGCAACCCATCTTATACGCATGTTTGTTTTACAATGCCAAACCACATTCTATTTTAAATCTTTAATGAACCTCTGTTCCCATCTATGTAACTTTCCAATCCTTACTCTCTTCAGAATAGACAAAGATGCTTATTATAAACCACAAATTTTACTGAAAGGGTAAACTGGAAAAGTTTTAATTGTATGGCGTAAGCGTGCCATTCATCTCCGTGCCTGGCTATTAATATCTTGGCAATGTTATAATGCAAGACAGCCTTTAATAGCTGAACCTCTCAGCAAGGACTACAAAGTAAGCAAGGATCCAAACAGTTAACTGTGCTCATTATTTTTATCATGCTTGTTACCGTGTTATTTAATGTATTTGTTATTGTTTAGTATAGTAATCCAGCACTCAGGATGTGCTGGGACCTGCACTGGGCACACTTGTGCCTTCTTTGGGAAGAGGGCTGTGACTGAAGCTGGGAGATGCTTTCAGAGATGGAACAGGGCAGCTTTTGATAATCAGCCAGGCAGCCTGATGAGGTGAGGGAACAGAAGAAAGCAAAAGCCTAATACAGATCATGTGTAAGGGTATAGGACCTTCTAAAAAGTCATGAGAGAAAACAGAAAAGTCAGAAATATTGCTGATTATAATGATCAGAGATGATCAAGGTAAATCCATCCCAGGTTAAGACACAGCACATGTGCTAGCTTGGGTCTGAACAGAAGGCTGTGGTCCCGTGGTACTGTGCCTGATGTTAAAAGCCCTGGTGGGCATCTCCTTGGTCCTGTGGGCACATCTTTGTGGGCCATTGTCACACTGCCAGTGCTGGAGTCAGCCACAGTTGGCACCTGCAGAGAGGTAATCTGTAACCTGGATTATCCACCCGTGGATAATAGAAATGTAGAAAGTAATAGGGGAGGCATGCAGGGCATGCAAAAAAACCAGGCAATTTTATCCTTTCAGAGCTAGTATCAGCAAGTGACAGACAAAAAGCCAGCAAATACATCACTGTATCCAAGGTAGAATTATTTAAGCAGAGGGAAAATAAAAAGATAATGAAGATGTGGGAATTCTCCCATCAAAGAAGATGAGCTGTGTGATGGAATGTTAGATAACATGACCAATGCAAAAGAAATTTCCATTCTTCTTATTTCTGAGTGCTATTCAAATCTTCTGTTGGATTAGTAGGTTCTAGGAAAAATCTCTGGGGTTGCTACTGTCTCAAATCCTGGGTAGCCTGTGTTGCATTAGGGAACTGTAATGCAGCAACAAGCAAGGCTAAAACAAAGAGACTGTCAGTAGCAAGAAGGAATGCTAAAAATTGCAGAGACAAGTTATTATGTCTTTTCTATGAAGCTCGTTGGGGTTGGAAGATGTGGTTTAGAAAGTCAAAGTCTTTCCATGCAGCTTGGGCATGGTGGTAGTCTGGAATGTGACAGAGCAGACAGTCTGATTTCCACCTTGTTTGGTGCTTAAAGAACTATGATCCTATGCAGTATAGAAAAGAGCTTGGGTCAAATAAGAGAAGAGGAAATAGAGCCATACTGATTGGAGAATCCAATTGTCATTAAATTTGGGTTTACAGTCCTGGAGTTTTTCTAAGAGTAAGGCAAACTTCATCCTATTTTTGATGTAAATTCTATCTGACAGTAATGAGATGTGGATATGGAGAAGTTGCGAGAGCATCTGATTTCCAAGAATGGAAGTGGCTGAAATGCAGGTTCCTGTCTCTGTTTTTCGGTTTCCATTACTGGGGAAAAACAGCTTCAGCTGCCATGAAGGGTGGTTTTGTTGTTAGAAAATGTTGCCGCTGTGAAGAGTGTGCAGCACAGGGACTGAGCAAGCTGAAAGGTGGTAGAAATATCAATGAAAAATGCTGTAGCCAGAACTGAAGGAATTTGTTCCAGACATGATTTTAAGTGTCTTCTGCCATTAAGCTCCATCTTTGAAGGACCATTCTCCACAACTGTATTTTTCAGTTTGATTTGCTGATGAAAATGCATGATGTTGATTAGCTTTTACACACAAAGAACAGGTAAGGAAAAGCATATGGAAAACATCATATGATGTTTTTAGTATTGATTTTAGTGGTGTGAGAAGTAAAATATAAACGTTTGGGAAAGCTGTAGCAGCTCCAAGTATTGCTGAAGCCAGCAAGTGACAGAGGTGCTGTAAAAACTCCTTTCGTTCAACAGTCCTGAGCTACAGCTCCTTCCCTCCCCATCTCCTCATCTCCGTGTCTCTTTTTTGCCATGGAAACAGTCTCATGTCTTGTCACATTCCAGGGCTAGACTTCCTCTTCGGCTCTCTTGCTCCACACACTCCTGAGTCGCTCTCCCCTTCCTCCCCCTGTCTCTGGCTCTGCAAATTCCCTCGGTTCTGCCTTGCAGAACCCCTCTCTGTGTTCCCAAAAGATGCCACTGCTGAGATCTGTGCACACAACCAGGTGTCCCATGGGTGGTGGTAGGGCTGCCATCAGGGAGCAGCGTGGGGTCAGTTCTGAGCTCAGGTGAACCTCTTAAAGACACTTAGGTGAGGAATACATTTTCTTTGCAGAATTGAATCCTGTTTGGCTTCTAATGTGTACTGGAGGCACTACCTTTGCTGATGCATGAATTCTTATTGAAAGACAGCAGCTTACATTCATTTATCTGCATATGGACAGTATAAAATTAAACTTTGGAGTTCATCTGGGAGGGATTCTCTCAGCAGGGGTTTGCAGCCGTCTTTGGGCAGCACAATGTATTTGTTGTTCAGCTTTCTGTGTAATTCAGGTCCGTTTTCTTAAGCTGAGATTCTCACTTAAGAGACGTGTAGAACGTAAGGTGTCTAAACAAGGAGATTGTTGTTAAAAAAGGAAGAAAACCCCATGGTCAGCCAGCCAAATCCAATATCAGACATACATCTGGCATCCTGGAAGGGAATGTAGAAGTGGGCCTAATGGTTCGGAAAATGAGATTGCAAATTTCTTGAAGGCAAGAACCTTCCTCAGTGAATCAGAGCTGTGGGGTTTGCCCAGATGAGGCTTGCCTGCCCCATGGACTGCAGCCATTGACCACTCCAAAAACATGTAGGCTGAGGCAAGGTCCAGACTTTCCTCTTCTCAGCTTTGAGACATACAGTAGATTTTTAACATGACTCATTTCCGCAGAAGCCGAACCCAAGCCATTAACTTTAATGTAGTTTTATACATCCATTTTGCTGATATTTTGCCAAGTTCACTGGGAATCCTTGCAAACATTTTGGCACTCACCCCTTCCTATTACAACAAAACAAGCAAACAAACTCAGAAGTATGTTATTATATGTTTAATTTCTGGACCTGGTGCTTACTCAGGCTGTGAAAATTGACTGGCCAATTTTAATTTTACTTTTTTTTCTCAGTGGTGATTTCCTAGTAGCTTCACAGCCCATGCTCAGGAATGCTTTTTCAAATTCAGAGAAGCTTGGCTGTGTGCTTAAACTTCATTAAAGTCGATACAACTTAAGCACATGTGTAAAATTAAGCATATGCTTGTGTTTTATACAGCCTTTTTGCAGGTGACACAAGCAGCTGCATATGGGTTTCTAATATGTGATTAAATTCCAAAAGGAGTTTTTAAAAACAGTTTTAGTCAACCTTAATTTTCTGAAATTGGTAGCTTTAACAAAACCTATCCTTTTTGATTAAAATTGCCTGAGACATGTGCCTTTTAAAAAGCTCTTTATTTAACTGTCACAATATTCAGTCTTGTGTAGGATAGAGTTTGTTCATGTAAATTTAATTTCCAGTTAAAGTGCTACAAACACAAAGTGATGTCAATAGATCTTTATGGATGTGGCAGAGCTGTTTCTTTCTCACCTCTGTCGCGGGGGCCAGGCAGAGTCATTAAATTGTCAGCTGTGCCCTTCTGCAAACACAGATCATAAAGCTTTGCCTGGTCACCCAGGGAGACCAAAGGCATCCAGCCTTGATCCACAGACATCAAGAGGTGGAGAAATCTTGGAAGTTTGTTTTAACATTTAATTATGTGCAGTATTACACATAAATGAATATCTCTGTTATTTCTAAATGGAATTTCTCTAGCTTTGACTTCCCAACCTCTGTATGTTTTTTTGGTTTGCTAGGTTGGACAGTCTCCTGGTATCTGGTATTTTCATTCTGTGAAGCAGTTTAGATATTGCTGTTGAGCTACTCAATCTCCTTCATAGGTGAAACCAAGTGAGCTCTCTGTGTGTCTCCTTTTCAGCTGTTTCTGCTTTTCTGGGGCATCTCTCAAATTCTTATCGTGCTGCTTCCTATACTGGACACAATATGTCAGCGCCAGACTCACCACAAGTGTTGGAAGGAGTAAAATCACCTTCAGCTCTGCGCTTTCCTTGCTCCTGGATGGTGCAGCACCAGGCAGGAGACAGTGTTTGGTGTGGTTTTCCCTATTGTATATAAATCCAGAGTTTGGGTGCTGGGTTTGACTGATTGCCTTGTGCATAGGCATGTGTAATTCATGGCTTGTCAGATACATCGCGTGCTGTTGGAGGCATCCTCCTCTTACTTCTTTTCTTATGCCAGAAAAGGAAAGACAATCACAACTTGGCCAGGATGTGGAGATGAAGGGAATCTTTGCTCTTTGACATCACCTTTGGATCTTTTATAAATGTAATATTCATGTTGTATGACTCAGTGGGAAGGTCTTCCATTATTGCACTGGACACTTAATGAGCTATTTGGTTTCTACATTGATTAAATGTATTAAATTCACAACTGTATTGGGGTAATTGGTTACTCTTTGGTTATGGTTCCCCTTGGAGGCAGATGATGAAATATCCGCTATGTTCTCCTATTTCTCAGTTTTTCTGTAAGCAGCAATACTCTGCAGGGAACATCAGCTCTGCTTGATGGCTAATTAAACATTAATTTGTGATGATATTGGAGCAGATTTTAAGTTGGTGGGGGAGTGGGCAAAGAAAGGGGAAACTTTTAACAGGCACCATAATTGTCAATAATGAGTCCTAATGTAATTGCATTAATTAAAAGAGAAGGGATATATTCCCTGCTGCTGTAAAGTTAAAGTCAGTGAAAGTCATGCTGGGTCAAAAGGATTTCATGGCCAGCTGTTCTTGCCCTGTGAATAAAGAGGCAGCACTGTCCTGCCGAAAGCATAAAGAAAAAAATAACATATCCCACTTCATGTTGTATATTCTGCTGATGAACAGGAATGTTTCACTAATTCAATTTAATTCCCAAGGACGAGTGATTGTAACTCCACCCGGAGAATATTAAATTGCCTTAATGGAAAAATAAACTGGTTTTATTCTCCCCCTTCTCTCCCCATCTCCCCCATTCAGTTTTCAAATAACTTTATGTGCCTCCTTAGTTTATTAATACACTTCTCATCTTGCTGCTGATTTTGCATCTGGTAGCACTTAACACAGACAAGACTCCCAAAGCTTTTGATCAGACATGTTAAGTAAACTCTCAGGACTGTCGGGTCGGCTGCTCTGGCAGATGTCGGCTCGTGGGACTCCTCCTCTCTCTTCAAGCCCTGACTGTTCCTTATCAAATCCATCCTTTTGCTTTCATGTGCTGAGGATTACCATGCCTCTTCCCCACGTACTAGCTGGCCCACAGTACGAAGATCTTCTGGTTGACTGAACAGCATTTGCCATTTTCCTGTTTCTCAGTGTAGAGGCCCAGAGAAGCACTGCAGTTTCGAAAACCCCATTTAGCTAACCTTGACATTTCCAGGACTTCTTTCCATGGGCAAAACTCAGTGCTCAGAAAGCTCTTTACTTCTGTCACATAATTGCCTTCTATTGTCCTCAGGGATGGCAACGGGACAGGGAGTGTTGCAAATCTCCTCGTGGTCTGTTGTCCATATCCCACCACAGCCGGCAGAGTTGTCTGCTGCTGGCCTTCGACCCAGTGCTTCAGCAGAGTGTTCCAGGCCATGGAGCCTGTTGGCTAAACTTCTGTGATGCAGTTCCACCCTCTTTTTGCTTCTGCTTATTCTGCTTAATCTCTAGGGCCAAATCCTCTTGAGAAGTCTGGACAAACCATGGGTGTTTGTGGCAAAATATTCCCTCCAGTGTTAGGGTTAGGAGCTGCTGGCAAGGCAATGTAGTCCTGGGCTCTGCTGCGCATTCACACTGTGCATGCTGCCCCCAGGCAGAGCCGAGATGCTGGTTTTAGGATTGGGGCCCTGCTCAAGTTAAGCAGAGGGCAATGGCTTATTAAACAGTGATGAAGATGACCACTGGCCCACAAGCCAGTGCTTGGCATGGCAGCATCTCAGATCCAGCCTTCTGGTCATGTGAAATTTTGGCCATCCTGCAGTGAACTTGCAGGTGGAGCTTGGATTTCTTAGATTTTCTTGGGCACGGGTTTGTTGTCTTCTGGTGTGTTTTGTTAGGGCAAATACAGAGAATTAAGTGTCCTTTAAGGAGATGGCTTGGCCCAGTGGATTAATGTCTTTGTCTTGGTAGCCTGAAGGGAGCTTAGTTGTATCTCCAAGTTGCAGCACCTCCCACCCCTCTACCTGCTTTCTCTTCCCAGGGCTGGTATTTAGTTGACAACAAGCTCCTTGGGATGAGGATGTTTCCTAGGTATTGTATGCGAGCAGTGCCTGTCACACTAATCTCTAGGGAAATATAAGTCTTTATTGTCATACAGATTCATAACTGCAACAGTCTTTGCTGTCTTTCATCTATGCATCCCAGGAGGCTGACTGTGGTTTCTGTTGTTTTTGCAACACAGAAGAAGTGGGTTTAAAGGTGTTGGTCCAAACCCTGGCACTAAGGTGATGGTCAGTTTTTACCTGCTGAGACCGGAATGTGCCCACCAGCAAAGGTGACTGGCAGCTGTCAGTGGGCAGATAGAAAACAGAAGTGGAGGCTCTATGTGAATGTCTGTAGAGCAAAATCAGCTCACTGGTGGTCAGAGAAAATACAAAAGGGGATAAACAGAACATTTTTTATTTATTATGTATCTTTCTTCCATGTGTTGCTCCTGCTGCTTTTGAAATCCATGTAAACTCATAGCAACCGCAGCATCTTGCAGCAGAAGTCGCTCCACAGCTTAGTAGTGTGTTGTGTGACAAAACACCTACCCCCTTTTCTTTGTTTTGAGACTGATGCCTTCTAGTTTCATGCTTTCTTCTGTTATCTGCTTTCTCTGTGGGTTTTTTTTAATAGTTTTATTATTTGTCCTTTTCGTAAGCTTTCTACACCACAGTGTAGAAAATCAGTTGTTAAGGTTTTGCAAAGTGTCTTCTAGAAATGCTTAGCAAATAACTTTTCACGATCTGCTTGTTCATTTGCCCCAACTGAAAGCCCATGCAGTTCTTTACAATACCTTGTTGCTTTAGAAATTAGTTCAGTCTGTATACCCAGTGCTATCTACCTTTTCCATGAGTGGAGAAATGGAATGTGCGACTGTGGCTATGCCAAACCTGTGCCATAGGTGTGGCCATAGGTCTCCCTTTACCCCACTGTGTCTCCTGCATTTTGCAGTGACACAGCTGCTGGTATGAACTTTGCCAGGGGAAGGTATTTGGCACATTTATTGGCCCTTTTTGAGACAGTAAATGTAGTGGATGATTACCCCCACCCCACTTAAGCCCTGTTCCAGGTAGGACCACCTGCCTCCTTATGGTGAGATCTTCAGAAGTGGCTGCAGTTGTAGAAAAGTTGCTCAATTAAATGACAGCAGCATCTGAGAGACACCAAATGGTGCCTTTGAACAGCCCTCTTTAAACTTTTGAAGTGTTTTCCTTTGGTCCTGCTAATATCCAGCAACACAAACCAGGTAAAACTATTCTGTGCCTCAAAAAAAGAAAAGCAAGGGGAAAAAATAAATCAAAACCTAACTTCCTTTTGGCTTTTATCCTTGATGTCATCAAAAGACTAAAAAGGATATTTCAGGCCTTGCTTTAGCCTGATGGAACAGCAGGGAAGTTCTTTTCTATTAGATCCTTGATACAATCACATCTGGTGAAATCACTGCAGTCACATCTGCTGAAATCTTCCATCATTTCAGATTTGTTTCAAAAGACTCAATCTTTCTGTTTTTAAAGGGCACGACTTCTTTTCCAGCCCCTCCTTGGTGCCTGGCATGGAGATTAGACATCAATCAAGCATCTCAGGCCCCCCTTGCCCTGAATGCTGCAGTCAGCTCTCGCCTCCATGTGCGTGTGTGGGGATGCAGCCTCTTGGGACTGTTTTAATTTACATTAGGGAATTTGGAAGGAAATGTTTGCACTTGTCTGTAGGCTCAAGGGAGAATAGACAATGCAACTCTTCAGGGTGCTTCATTTTCCTGATAGATGCCCTTCAGGATGCATCTTTTTGCCACTGCAATGTCTTTTTGGGCTTTAGATGGCTTTTGTGACCTTGAAAAGAAGAACGAGAGAGAGATGAAGTAGCAGGGGTGTGTGTCTGAAAAGGACCTTGCCTCTGGCAGTGAAATTGTTGGAGAAAGAGCAAAGAAAGAGAGAAAAAAAGGAAAAATTAAACACAACCCCCAGCCTGAAGTATAGCAAGACTGAATCAGTTCCTTTCTTCTTCCTGGTTAACATTTCTCCCAGTCTCTTTCTGTAAGTGTAGTGAATACCATCAAAATCAAACACTTTTCTCTCCCTTACCTGCCCTCAGCTAAAATAGGAAATAAGAGCCCCATCCTTCTTGCTCTGTCTGTGGCTCTCTCTAACCCCAGTGCCCAAGGCCATGGAGCACGAGGAGAGGTTCACTTCTTGTTTGGAGGCTGTTCTATTTGCTCTTTCCACCACCTCTGTGCCTACCCCAGGATTCAGACAGCCTGCAGAGCATGACAGGTGCCTGTGGTGAGTGCAGCCTGGTGGAAGCAGACAGCGGTCACTGAGTTTATCAACTGTGGCTCATTGGCTTTTACTGGAGGAAAAGGCAATGAAGTCTTTCAGGGCAAAAGTCCTTATGTATTACACCTGCTCACAGCCTCTGATTTGCCTAAATATCACTTGCTCCCCCTCATTAGTTTAGTCCTTCCTTTGCTCCAGAAGGCTTTTCTGCTCCCTGCTTTTCCCCATTCTTGGATGTGTAAGTGCAAACAGTGCTGACGTGTTGCAGCTCAACAAGAGCTCCTGAGCACCTCGGGCTTCCAGTAAAACCAAGAACCAGGAGCAGAAGGTAGTGCAGGCCCCCAGCTTTGTTTTGAGTCAAGCTATGACCTTTCATACTATCCATGGTGTTCATCTCCAGTCTTTCACTTGTGGGTTATGAGGTTATCAGTGACTTGTGATAGCACGGCGTGTGGAGCAGGCTGATGCTACAAGGAAGGTTGCTTGTTTAGCTGTAGCTCTGCTGTCTTGGATGTGTCTGTACAGATAAAACAGCACCACATTTCCCACTAATGACAGTTCCTGGGGCACAGCTCAGAGGTTGAGCTGGTCACAATGCTCAGGAAATATGCTCAGCTCAACTTCTGTTAGATGAGACTTGAGCAAGGCTGTGGATGGGGACATGGTGGATATTGATGCTGGTAGATTGCACTGTGGTGAGCAAAGTCCTGATGGTCTCAAAGTATTCAGGAGTTTGGCCATTGCCTTGTGTTGGTAGAAAATACACACTGGGACGCTGGAGTTACTTGTAACTGTCCACGTTTTGTCAGCAGGTTGCTGCTGCAAAGCCACCCTCCATGTTTCCCTGACACACCCACACCACCAGGCATCAGCATGATTTTCTGTAGAGGCTCAGAGGCCAAGCTGGCAGCCCATGTTGCATCTCTTGTCCCAGGGGCTAATGCCTGTCCTGAGCTACACCATTGCAGGGCAGCAAAGTGGGCATGGAGAGAGGGGAAAACAGAGAATAAAAGAGAAGTATCTGGGTCTGGATAGGGAAAGGAATTTGGAACAGGAGCTGGGAAGGACATCTGGGAACCAGATTCCTCTCTTTGAGCACACTGCAAGGAGCTGGCTTGGATAAACGAGAAGTGTTCTTGTTTCTCTGCTGAAAGCTGCAAAATGTGATAAGAGTAGGTGATCTGGCATTGTAGGAAGAGGTGACATCTAGGGAAATCATTGTGCTTTTCATGTTTTTTAGCTCGGTGAATAGTCTTACAACCCTTTTAGAACAGTGAGGCAAAATTTGAGACCCTGTGTTGACATCTGCATTGCATGTTCTGTAATGAGTGTCCCTCGGGGTGGTGCGGGGAGACCTGTGGCACTGACTGGTATTGGGTGGAAGGATAAGCAAAAGTAAAGCAAACTTTCATGAGAGCAGAGTCGGTTGACCAGGCTCAGGCGTAGATTACCATCACAGCTTCTCTGAGCTGCACACCAGGAATTCAGGGGCAGACAAACAAGCCAAGCAGTGAAGCTCTCTGCTGTTTTTCTCTCTTTTGACTCACAGCAGGGACTGAGCCAGGGGATGGGAGTGTAGGCGTTACAGAAGTTCACGTGAGTGGATGGTCTCTGGCGTGAGTAATTTGTTGGACTGGGTTGGCTTATGTTTGCTTTTTGTCGAACTCACATTGGCTGAGCCAAAGATAGCATCCTTTTTCTTTTTAAACCCATTTTTCCATATTCTGCTGGCTGAAAGAGGGGGTGCACAAGCAACATGTCTGCAACAATGCCATAAATCCAGACAGAAATAGAATTAGCAGTTCTTTCTGGTTCCGGTGTTTGTATCTGCGAGGTCGTGAGCTTAACCAGTCTGGGTTCCTTGGAGCAGAGCTGTGTCTGTGTGAACCTGTTGTGCCTTGGGACCTGGTGCTTGGGTTTTGTTCCAGAGCAATACCATAAAACTTTTATAGCAACATCATGACGAAGAGCATGGGAAGAGAAATAACTTAACCCTCTCTTGCTGAAATTGGTGTTGCAAACGCTTCTCCTGTTTCCCCATGCCGCAAATCCTTCAGTTGAATGTGGAGCACTGTGGGAAGAGAGAAGATGCAAGATCTGTGGAGATGGGGAAGAGGGAGCAAACAGGAATCTGTCTTTGCATGGATTACCATTTCTTAAATGTCTTCAAAATCCATTCCTGTCCCATTAGGCCTTGACACACGTCGGTAGTGTTATTCGTTGGCACTTTTGTACTGCATTGTGCTCCAGCATTTGTAGAACTGGGCTTTTAATCTGTGTTGATTATGTTTTAATTGAATAAATAAATCTTTTACAGAGCCCAGAATCAATAGAGATGTTTCCATTCTATTTTATTTTATTTTTCTAGGTTTCCTAAGGACATTTAACTTTTACAACCTTACAACTTGTTCTGCAGTGTTTGCTACTCAGCTATTGCATAATTGTTCTGGGGAATGAGAACCTGGGAATAATATGGCCCAGAAATGCTAAGAAGCAGAAATGAAATTGGCTGATCTTCTCATCTACCACCATCCCTTCTCTCCAGGGTCAGGGTGCCAAGCAGGTCCTGTGTGTACTCCAGGTTTATTCCTGGGTCTGCCATTCTCTTGATTTATCACCTCACATGCTGGGGTCTTGGATGCCCTTTGCATATCTACTCTCCTTTCCAGGCTGACTTTTGGCTGCTTAGCTTAAAAATGCACTGGAGTGGAGCAATCACAGTTTTTCTGTCTGGGAAGCCTGTGGCAGTTATAGGCCAACAACTGGAGTATGGGGAAAAACCAAACAAGAGCCATGAAGTGGAAAGGAAATTGTACTTTTGGAGATATAAAAATCCAGGTGCCTGCAGTTAGCCAGGAGTAAGGGTCTGGGGTAATCCCTGTGAAAAATATTTCTTTTTTTTTTTTGAACAATAGTTGGGATGGAAAGACTTTGGCTCTATAATATAAAAATAGGCAAGAAGAGTTGAGTTTTTAAGTAGTTTCTAACCTGACTCTCAGCCTTTTAAATGGTGTGTTCTTGCATAAAGCTCATTGGAGCTTCCATTTTCTTGTTAGTCAAGCCAAATTTATTGTAATCCAATAAAATTTAATAATCATTAGGAACTAACGAATGCCTCAGCACATATAAGTTTGGCCAACAAACAGCCTATCTACTTTACATAACCTGTCTCTCATTGACCAACTTGCCACTTATGTGTCAGATTGATGACTGGGGAGTTCTGTAAAACAGGTAATGATCAAATACTCCTGAAATGAAATTTAAATAAAAACTGTCTGGAACAGCCAGTGAGCCAAAGGAAAAGGCAAATTTTTGGCTTGGAAAATTGAAGTAACTTGGTGAGAGTGAAGGCAAACAGAGCTGGATTGTCTATGGGGAGGTGCTGGTATGGTCTGAACAGGCTTTGCAGTTGAAATTAGGTGAGTTGTTAGGTAATTCTTTAGTATTTTTATTACTGAAGTTGTCAAGTTCTGAATGAGCTCTTCTGCACTGAGCTATGTGGTTGCACGTACGGGGAGACTGTCTGGGGGATTTGCAGATAAGTAAAAAATGGAAAGACGGAAGAAAATTAACTCATGTTGAGAAAAGACTTTCAATGTAATGTTTCCTTTGACTCAAGAACTTTGATTTCTGTGCATGCCCTAATTGTGGGCTGGCTCAGTGGGATTGGCTCCTGGCACCTACTTCCAACACTGTAGGGATCCTTAGCTGCTTTTCTTAAATTTCACATTCCTGATGGAGCTGACTAATTTCTGAAGCACTGAAAACATTAAGGAGGAAGATGTTTCCTAGTCTGTACCTGCCTTTGTGCCCTGTCAGGACGTACCACTGTTGGGTTGGGTTGTACAGCACAGAGGTCCTTTCCAGAAGTTTTGGAGCAGGTTAATTGATCAAAAACGAAGCATGTGAATGAGTCCTCTTTTAAAATACTTTTTCTAGCAGGGCTTTCAGTGCAGCCCTTGAACAGTGTCTTCGGGATCACATGCTCTCCTGTAGTGCTGAGACCTGGATTTTACTTTTTGAGCTGGGTGGTGGTGGTGAAAATTCATGTCTTTTCCCCTCCAAATGAGCATCCCTACTAGCCTGGGTACAAGTGGGGCTGGGCGTAGAGAAAGCAAAATGCATTGAATTAGAAAGGGTCCTGGCTGCATGTTGGCATTTTTCTCTGGGCTTTCCTGCGTAACAGCCTTTTCACAAGGACCTTATTTATGCTATTTTGTGACTACTTATTGCAAATCACACCTTTCACCTTGAATCTGCTAGAAATGGATTGAACCTTTTCACTCTTCCTTGAAGGGTCTAATTTTTCAGGTGGAATTTGTGAACAAGTGTTGAATCAGACAGATACAGTTACCAGGAATTGATTTAGAATAAGAATAGGTGCATGTGGCTGGTCGCTGGCCACTATGGCTTCTCTATGGCTGCCACTATCGCAGCTCTTCTCTGTTTGTGCTTTGCCTGGGATGGGGACATGGCAGAGGAGATGCTCTCAGGATCCCGGTTCTCCAAGCGTGTCCCCAGCTCTGTTTTCCCAGATGGGTATTCTTGGGGTCCTGCCTCTTCGCCTCAGCAGCGAATTGCTGAATTGCTAATCCTCCAAGTCAATTAACACAGTGTATTTAATTCACATTTCCCATTGTGGGAAATACATGAAGAAAAGCCCCAAAGCAGCATAAATCCCTGTGAGATGGAGGCTTGCTGCTGGTTCTGGAGGGAACTATAGCATTTCAGCCTGTTTGTCCCTGCAAGTTATTGATGGGCATGGTAGCAGCTCTGTGAGTAAGAAATCATATACCAGGCCAAGTGGTTTGAATAACTGGAATTTTTCTTTCTTCTTTAAGGTGAATCCCGGTGGCAAGACGCTTGAAGAGAGGCGGTCCAGTTTAGATGCAGAAATTGACTCTCTGACCAGCATCCTGGCCGACCTGGAGAGCAGCTCTCCGTACAAATCTCGGACCCAACAGGTTAGTGGCACGTTGTGTAAACAGAGAGTAGGAAAGGGGCCAGCATCGACTTCTGGAGTCAATTTGCTAGCTGCTTGGTATTTGTTGCAAGCAGGCATGCCAGTTCCTCCTGATAGCATCCAGATGTGGCTGTCAATGGGGAGAAGGGCGCAGCTGCTCTGAGGGGGCACTGGCTCAAAAGCTGCCGCACCTCTGAGCGAAGGGCCTCCGATCCCGATTGTTAGATTGCCATGGAGATTGTTCAAGAAATATTGGCATTGCAAAATTGGCATTTCATTCTCAACTTTCAACCAACAATAGCTTGTGAATTAAAACCTGTTCAGTTCACAAGTACTTCTTTGCTTTTATTTTCTTGCCGTTTTTCTGTTTTATTAACTTTTATCTGTCATGCCGCCAGAAGGATCCAGATATTTGCGTCTCAAGTTGTTTTCTTTTGTTTTTTTGTCATCTAATCAGTGGCGATGAAGTGGCTTGGACCATAGCTCAGCTGTCAGGGTGGCTGTAGCCCAGCAAGGCAGACAGGAATTCACACTTCTCTGCTGTGTCTAGACGAGGACTGCAGGGGTGTCAGTGGCTTGGCTAATTTTTGTCACTCATCCTAGGTAGTGCTTGAGTGGAGCTATTTAAGTTCTGGTGAGATGTCATCTATCTATGAGAGGAAGTGGTGACACCCTGGTGGCACTTTAAAACAGGGCAGTTCTTGGGATCTCATAAAATCTCATAAAATCATCCCAGATATGTTTGTGACCAGTTGTGCCCTGTCTTTCCTTCCTAATTTCATAACTGGTCTCATTTCTTAAATGTCTGTAGGGATGTACGCAGCTATATATATGCTGTATTAATCTTAGTAAACCCCTAGTCAAAAGTTTCAAAGGGATAGGTGAGTGATGGGCACACACCCATATAAGCCTTCTCTTTGATTTGTGGCTTTTTTGGTTCTTTTCATTGCTGCATTTATTTTAAGTAGCTGAGAACCGATACTTTTGGAGCAGAACTAAAGTAGTGATCACAGTGTGTTTAGAATTGCACATGTTTAAGTCTGTGAACTGAGCAAAAGCAAAGTGAAATCAGATTTGTGCACTTTTGGAAGTGTCCATCTGCCACCAAGGCTCTGAGTTTCCCATCCGTTCTGCAGGGACCTCCCTATATAAACTGTTCTTTCATTCTAGCAGCATGTGCACAGTTATTGCATAAAATTACAGACTTGTCCTTGAAAAACAGTCTAATTTGGGTTAGTCAGTCAAAAAGAGCAACAATGTAAACCAGATACAATTCAGTCCTTTTACCAGCGAGTTTTTGTTGTTGCGATAAATGGGACAAGTTCTGCTCAGGCACTGCTTTGAATAACCCATGTTCATTTTGTTTGTATGGGCCAAACACACACAAATGCACACTATTACTGGGAAATGCTTTATAGTGTCTGAACACTGTGAGAGTTAACTGAAAGAGATTTGTGCTCCCCCTTTTCATTGGCAATGCCCCTGTTCAGCTCCAATATCTTTGTAGTAACTTCTGTATCCACTTTGCTGAGCATTTGCAGTTTGCTGACGTTGCTGACGACTGTCTCCTGATACTTCTTCCTTTGTGATCAGGGGTTCTGTGAGTAGGTTGGTTTTTTCACTTTTATTTTACATTTTTACCATTAAAAAAGATAAATAAAAAAAATCACAGCATTCAGATGCAAACTTCTGCAGGTGTATTTGAGTTTCTGGAAGATTTGAAGTCATAGCCCAAGTCTAGGCATCACCTTGCAAGATGACATGTGCTGCTTGGGGCATATGTTCGTTCCCATGGCTTTTTGCCCACAGCTGAGGTGGGAGCTCTGCAGACTTGTCCCCCCTTACCCAGGATGGTGAGTCTCGCAGGTGCATTACACACTGTGCAGTTCGATGGGCAGAAGAAGCTGAACTCCATCTCTGGGATCAAATCCTAATTTCTTTTGTTCAGTTTATCAGGCTTTTCAGGACTTATTGGTTAACATAATGATGTCCTGTGAAAAGTACGGCTACAGCAACTTTTAACTTGAGCTGTTAGAGAAAGAAAATGCCAGAGTTGGATGTATCATCTGCTGTAATTAAAGAGTACTCAAACAAGTCCTTGAAAGGTGGAACTAGAACGTAATGCTTTGATATTTTCCTTTGTTTGATCTGTACTAAGTATTAAAACTGGTGAGTCATTTGATGGTCTTATAGTAGGATAATAGATTAGGCTGCAAATTGTAAGGTACTTATTCAGAACATCAGCACATTTATTGGATTACACCTTAGCTGACCTTCCCAAATTTATCAGGTTAATGGCTGCAGATAGGAAAATAGAGTTACAACTTGTTTTCAGAGAAGACATTTTCAGTTGTGCTTATGTGGTTAAAGCATTATAATAATGTTATAGGAATACCTTGCCCTTGGGGATATTCCTATTCTGGAATAAGAGAAATTTTATCATTAGGTTCCTTTTTTTATTATCTTCAAGACAGTTTTAAAGCAACATAAGCTAAATGGTAACATAGTCCTCTCTCAGTGGAGTAGGAGTCATAGCAGGGTAATGACAAGCAGTTTATTTAACATACCCTGCCCATTGGCATAAATTCACACAGAGGGAAGGGAAGCTCTATTGATCCTTGGTATGAGTTCAAGATTGCAAAGAGACACACTGCACCAGGAGGTGCCTCTGACACAGAGGGATGTGTGCCCTCTGCAGTAGGTCTGGAAAGTTCATAATGTTTCTCAGAATGGGTGGGCCAACCCCAGACAATGTCCCTTAGCCAGCAGACCTGCTGTTGAGGACATGGATGAGTATGAATCTCTGCACCATCCCTGCATTGCTTACCTTGGTGTCACTCTAAAAACATTTTTTGTGTCCTGGGTAGGTGACAAGGACACTGCCATGAGCTAAAAATGGCCATCATTAATAGAAGGTAGGGAGAGAATTTGGACACCTGTGGACAGCAGTGCCCTCCTTGTACACGGTGGTCCTGTCTAACTCAAGGCAGCTGAGTTGGAAAGCAAAGGTGGCTGATGGCTGCTTCCCATGCCTTGGGAAAAAGAGATAGGATGTTGCTGTACTGCAGAGCTGTGTTGCCCTCTCCTCTGAAGTGATGAGTTTGAAAAGCATTTTCTCAGCATGGATCCTTTATGGAGCAGAAAAGGCCTTTCCTTCATATAGCAGCAGGATTGGTGGGAGAGGATCCTTCTGCAAGTCGGGTGTCCTTGCAGGAGTCAACCTCAATGTCTCTAAAAGATTCTCTCAGGCTCTGTGTTTGCAAAGTTCTTGTCTCTGTCTTGAGGCAGTTGTTGAGAGAGTCCCCTGCAGCAAAGGTTTTTTAGCCACTGATATTTTCATATTGGCCATCAATAACATGTGGGTAGCTTTCAATCACTATAACCTCAGAGCCAGGCTGAGTCCATGTCTTGCAAGTCTCTCTGAATCACAGAACCAGTCAGAAGTGATTAAAATGCAGGCTTTACCTTTCAAAATTGCACATCTCTAAAAGCAGGGAAACTTACAAGGCTAAATCATCATCTTCAACCTCAACACAACAGCATATAAGGATGTTTTCTGTCGTGTGAGAGGGTGTAGGAGAGACCATATTCAAAGAGTTCAGCTTGAGCTGAAGTTTTAGTAAGGACCTGTGTGACCTTCACGAGTTCCAGCCCTCTGGTACAGTGAATTGGAACTGAGAAGATGACCAACGTGATCTCAAAATTACTGTGACTGCAATGTCATGTGAAATTTAGCTTGCCTTGGGTATTGTTTGAAGAACTGCAGATGCACTATGAAAAAAATCTAATTAATATTTTCCTCCCGCTTGGTAAAGCTTGGAAGTGCTAGTGTGATGAGTAAAGCACAGAGCTCCTCTTGTGTAGCTGCAGTGTGTTTCTGTGTACATATCACACCTTCTAAATTGCAGTAACGCATTGGAAAGTTCAGAGGCAAAGAACCCACTGTGTCTTTCATTGGTAAAAGGGGGCATTACTAAAAGACAAGACATTAAGTGCATAACTTTCATGGATAGGAACAGGGGCTAGTCGTAAACGGTGTGAACCCCTGAGTAGAGGCCTGGTGAATACTATGGTCATCTTGCTCCTCTCTTAAATGGTATTTTTCCCAGTTTTTAGCTGTTCCGCTTAAATCCTTGCTTAAGAGATCAGTGCAACAAGACTTTAAGGAAAAAAAAAAAAACCCAAAAAACAAATTTCAGCCCATAAAATAAATGTTTGCATTTTTTGAAAAACAAGAAAATTTTGTGGCTCTGGAGAAAGGGCTTCCAGCAGAGACTGTGAAAATGAAATACTGGAAATAGCAGCACACGTAAGCTCAGGATTTTTTGTCCCTACTGTGAATTATGTATTGAACTCTGATTGCTTGGTCTGGAATTGGACACCTACCTTCTGAAACTCTTGAGTTTTGTCCTGAATTTCCAACAGAATGTCTGTTTGGCAAAATAGCACTTTGTGGTAGGTGTACCAAGATGTACCTGGTCTGAAGGTATTTAATATATTTTTAAAAGCAAATACTGTGTTGCCAGTATTTGTGAAGTATTTAAATAGCAAAAAAACTTACTTGACCATGCATCGTGGTCAAGATGAAATCTATCTGTGTACAGTTCTCAGAGGCAGCTTGACCTGGAGGGAACTGGGCTGTCACTCTGGAGACCTGTTTCATTCCCAGCTACCACCACTGTGTTAAATTACCTTGAACGTAGTGTTTCCTCACTGCTTCCTCTCAAAATCTCTTCTGCCCTTGTAGCCTGGGAACCTCTTCAGTGTGATTTGCCTCTTACTACCAATGTGTATGGCACGTAGCAGTGTGGAACCGTGGTCTGGGTTGAAGGTGATGTGGTTGTACAAATAGTGGAAAAGAGAAAGAATTTTTTTCATCTAACAGATGGGGAAATTTAAGGCAGAGTTGGGCAAGATAGATGATGGTTTATGCCTGTGTCCCTGCCTCTGTGTCATTGCCCCTAGTACTAGACATCTGCCACTATCCAGCACTGTCAGCCAAAGTGAACAATATTTTGAAGGAAAAGAAGCTTATTCTCAATGTGAGCTACAGAACAATAAAAAAGTCAAGAAAATTAAATTAAAAAATAAGTGATACATTTTCATTACACTCCAAACATACTGGGAAATAATGTCATGTAATGACTGGAGTTTAAAAGGGATTTAAATGTTTGACAGCGCTGGTTGTTATTCCATCACTTTTTCTGACAACCAGTTGAGGATAATAAAAGCAGTGAAGAGGCAATGGATGTATTTTCTTTCAGAATGATGGGACAGGATTGAACAGTATTAGCTGTAGGATGGCAAACCATGGAACAAGGCAAAATGTTGAGTGCTGAAGACTCCTTGGAGGACTCTTCCATGTGAATTTCTAATTTTAGTGTCCTACTTAGAGCTGCATCAGGAGTGCATGGCTAAGAGTTCAGGTGTTTTATCTTTGTTTATGCAGAGCTGTATCTCCAACCATGAATAAAGCCTCCTACTCAGCAAGAAGCAACACATTCCCCCAGCTTAGAGAAAGATCCTTATGATTGCTCTTGGTTGGGGCTATGAGGCCCTGTGAAAAACAGATTGCTGAAACTGTACTCAAAACAGTCTGTGCAAATTTGCTAGTCCAGGCTCAGAGTCGCTTTCATTGTTCCTGTTATTTGCCTGAGCTTGGCTGCTTAAGTTGGTACCCACCAAAAGGATTTTGCAAGTGCAGTCCACGAAGTATTTGCTAGCATCCAAGCTGTTGTCAGGAGTATTTTTCTTTCTTTTAAAAAAGAAAATTTAGGGGTACAAACAGATTGAGATTGATGTGATGGGTTCAGAATTAATTCCTCCCTCCTGTAGCATTCATGTGACAGAGAGTTTTATGGTTCCTCAGTTATGGGACTCAGGGGGATGTGGCTGTTTCAGATGTTCAGTTTGGGCTGAAATCAATGGCTTAGCTTCTGCCATCCTCACATATGATATTTGAAGTAAATAAAAGTTCCCTGGCCTCTTTCTGCTGGTTCTGAGCATGTCTAATCTGTGGGCACCTGCACAGCTTTGCCGAAGAGGCTTCTGTATCCAGCAGCACAGCAGGGTAGCCAGGCAGTGCTTTCCCAGTTGCAAGGGGTTCTCTGTATCTGTTCACTTGAGGTCTGTGCATTTTGGGTTTTGTGGGCTTTTTAATCTCTTTGCTTCTAGGAGAGAGGCTCATTGGGAATAAGCCCATCTGCTGAAGCTGAGAAGCATCCCCTGTCCATCCTAAAGGGTTGATGACCTTTTACTAGGACCATCTATCTATTTCAGAGCTTCTGTGCTACACAGTGCTTTTTCTGAAGGCTGTGAGTGCTGCCAATTTGCCATTGACTTGGATGGCTCATGTGTACACAAAGGGATGACAGTTTCTCACAGAGCCCAAGCTGGCTCTGAGCTGGTGAGCTCCAACACTAGTAGCAGCATCAGAGGGCTTGTGCAGGCTCACTGCAGGGCTGCTGGCTAGGGCGTTCTCAGTGGGCTGTGACACATTTGTCATAGCCATAGACATCAGGAATTGCATGGGCTGTTTTAAAGATGGGGTCAACTCTGAGAGCTGCACTCCTGCTTCTGGCTGCAGCATTCTGGCTTTGTGCTGTTTGCAGAATCCTTGTGAATTACTGAAAGTAGAAAAGGACATCTGGAGTAATTCCAGTAGGTTCCTCCCAGCACTCAAAAAGCAAAGCCTCTGTATTCAGAAACCCTTCTTCCTGAGGTTCCCCTCTCCAAAGGCAGAGTGACGTTCCCACCCTGCATGAGTGGTGCTTGAGATGGTCCCAGGGTTGAAGCTTTCTAGGAGCACCCCTGTGGGTGTGCTGGCTGTGAGCAGCACATGTCTGTCATGCCATTCTTGACATGTCTGCAGGCGGGAACACACACAGGATAGGGATGTTCAGTCACGTATGTGTGAGCTGGGAGGCACAGCCAAGAGATGATTTCATGTATGTTTGGATTTGGTCTTTCTCTATATGAAGGGGAAACCTTCCTGTGCTCATCAGCTCCAGCGAGTGCATGCAGCAAACTGACTCTGCCCTGATTAGCAGATGCTTGAATCTGTTTCATCTGCCGGTATGTATTAAACCTTAATCCTTTTGATAAGAGCATGTCCGTGAAGATTTTTAAAGAAAGTTTTCTGAGATCCCAGATTATCAGCTTGTCACAGATGAACAGGATAAGAGTGACCTTTGCAGGGTATTATTTCTTCCTCTTGTACTATCATCAGAGTTAAAATAAAGCAGCACTACTCCTGCTGTTTATTTTTTCTGATATATAATCAAGTTCACAGTAATATCAGTAAGGTTTTCTTTTCCTCTTTCCCCTTTCTCTTTTTTTGCATCCATTTGGGTTTCCTGCCTACGTGCTTGGCTACAGCTTTAGATGACGACTAGTGTTGGATATATTGGACTTTAAAATCTGTGCAGGCATCTCAAATTTGTGTGTGGATAAAGATAAACATTTACTTTGGGAACAGTGATAAAAAGCAAATAGTACCTCATAATTTGATCTTTTTCTCATTCTGCATTTGTGATTGTTTTGCTGTGAGTGGTTGAGATCAGAGCTGTTATTCTCTAAAGCTGTTCAAGGCCTTCTACCTATTGTTATGTTTTCTATCTTTTTCCCCACCATGGGACCAAGGCACTGTATACCATCATCTCAGGAAGCCTGTCATCATTTCCCCATCCTTGCTTTTTGGCACTCCCTGTGGTTTGGCACTCTTCTCAAAGGGACCCGACACACTTCACAAGCTGTCTGTGTGTCCAACCAGCGAAGAGCAGCTGCCTTTAGGGCAGAGACCTGTGTTTTGTTGGGACACAGACTCTGCTTGTGTTCTTTCATGGGTCGATGCATCTGAGTGCTTCAGCGGCGTCAGATTTACCACCATGACAGCAGCCCTGTGAAATAGGGAAGTATGCTGGCTGTCTCATGGGCAGGAGGGGAACCAAGGCACTGGGAGATCAAATGACTTGGTTTGTGCTTGGGTTACCAGAGGAGCTGAGGTCACAACATGGGCACCCTGTCATGAATTTATCCTCCTCTGATAGCACATGTGAATGGATGGGCAGAGGTACATGAGAACCTTCCCTGTAAGGAGGATTTAGAGAGGTTTTGGATGTGGGGAAATGCATCTATCTCTGCCTTGTAGTGAGTGAACCAAGCAAGGGAAATAAAAACCCTTATGTTTCTTCTGTGGGAGGGCGTTGCTTGATACTCAGATACAGTTTAGTGATTTACAGTCAACAGGCTTCTTGATGTGATGCCTTGACAGCAAACCCACAAGAATTCAAAGCTTCAGGCCCAGAAAGTTGTGGTGTCCTAGACCTGTATCATCACTCTCTGATCTACCCAGCACTCCATAAGTGGGAAGTTTTTTCCTCCCAGCTGTGTGTAGCTGGAAGTTGAACTTAGTCCTCTGGCGCAAGGCGGCGATTTCCCCACGCGTGCGGCAGCCACTCTCCTGCCCAATGCTTGCCAAGGAAATAGTTGGAGAGTTCTGAACCGAAAGCATGGTTGATTAATTCTTCCTACTCAGCACCCATCAGTGGCCAGCAGTTGGCTGCTCCCCACATATGGTTTGAATTCTGTGACCACCTTTAAGTGGGTCTGAGAGAGGGGTATATGTGTGAAGAACTCAGTGCCAGGCAGGAGGGACTCAGTTCTGTGTCTCGGGGAGCTGCAGCGAGGGGCAGGAGGGACTCAGATCCATGTCCTGGGGAGCTGCAGTGAGGTGCTGGCTGTCCTCTCTGTGGCCCATGGGCTGGCCTGTCCGCACACGTGCGCAGTGAGCTCCCAGCCCGCTGCGTGTCTTGCAGGCAATCTGAACTTTTGCTCTTCCAGACTGCGCTGTAACCAGGATCTCTGACCTGGAACATGGATTGTTTGGCTGACATACACAGACAAATGCCAAGGCTAATACTATGGGGGGAGAAGGGAAGCAGGAGGGGCAGTCAGGAGAGGTAACAAATGAGAACAGGAAGGGTCAGAGTCTGCTCAAGACGCAAGACACAAGTCCATAGGAAATCAGGCTTCCTTTGCTCTGCTCTCTATGGTTTTTGTTCCTTTTGTGTTGTGTTTTTCTCTTCTGCACACAGGAGGAACCAGCTGCATTTCCCTCTCTGCTAGGGAAAGGAAATAGTTCAGAGCCAAGGGAACAGCACAGCAACTTATAGAAACACCTGCACGGCAATACATCACTTGGGACTTTGCTCCCACTGTGGCCTGTGCTGGACATATTCCCCAGGCCATTTCCACCAAAGTGGGAATGATGACTCTGTGTTTTGTGCATTACACTCACAACAAGAAGGGCATTGCCTTGGTATGCCTTTGAATTGTCTCAAATATATCCAGAGACCATTGCAGGTCAGGCATAGATCCTGCTGATGGGAGTTACTGTTGAGTTGTGCTCTTTAGAAGAGAAGGGCAGCTACCTTCTGCAGTTTTAGTTTCTAAATACATTTGAAAGGTAGAGAATCAAGCACACTGGGAAGCCCTGGCATTTAAAGTACGGCCTTCCCAAATTTGTCCTGGTGGTTTACTGATGCCTGTTTGCATGAGCACTTGCACCTTTTCATGCGTTGTGCCCTGAGGAGGAAGAAGTTTGATTCTTTTGTTCTGCAAAGAGAGGACTGAGGCACAGAGAGACCATGTTACATAGCTTATTGTAAAACAGGGCCTTGGGCAGACATCAGTGACTTTCTGAGATAGTGTTGTCATTTGCTGGTCTGTACTGTCTTGCATGGTATGTTTTTATGAGGATCTGCCTTACCTCTCTCTAGGGAGGGAGAACCTCTCCCTAGAACCCTTGATGGCCAGTCCAAAGCCAGGGTAGATCTGTTCCCAGCCTCGTTTCAGGCAGGGCCACTGGTAAGGATCTAGGGCCCTACAGAAATGTAAATAAGCACGATACATTTGTAGCCTGAACATATCTCAGGATTGTTCCAAGATGTTCCTAGTTCAAAACCTAGTTCATTAAAGTAAGAGGCAGAAGCATCTGTGAACGGTTTGAGGGGCTCTGTCTATATTTTCCTCTTATTGATTGCCTTTTGCCTTCCTGTCTGGAACCTTCTGAGAGATGGCTGTGATGCTGAAATGCATTGTCTCTTTCTGTATATTAAAGCTGCCTAGGCTAAAAAAAACCCCAACCCACACCCAGCCTGTATCTGAAAGTCATGAATTGATAGATCCTCTTCAAATAACTGTAAATTACTCCAGGCTGTTACACTTTCATTGTAAGGAAGTTCCTTCCTTGACTCAGACTTCTTTGCATCACAGTAAAATGCAATTAGGTGACGTACTTATTGTGGCTTGGAAGCACTTACAATTCTCTCAGCCTTATGTTGTCAACTTTTACTCAATAGCAGGCTCGTGGACTGTGTCACTGTGCCTGTGTTAGCATATATTATCACCATATGGTGTTTCAGTAGTGAATAGGAAACTTCTATGAGTATGTAAAAGAGGAAGAAATGGAAAAAAAAATATTACAGCAAGATAAAAGTAACATGCTGCTTCACTGCTGAAAGTGAGCACTCTAACTAACTGCTGTTTCTATGGGAGATCAATAATGTGTTGGTCCAATGAGTATTACTGTCTTGTCCCACAGATTTAAGAACAAAAACTAAACAAAAAATGGACCTGGCCATAAAAATGAGATTTTGAAGCAGTTATAAATACTTCTGCCAATGTTTGCAGTCTGAGACTGAGTCCTCCCTGCCCAAACAAAATATTTTGAGTCTTACAATGAATTCTTCACTTGGAAGGAAGTAGTTGCATGTGTATAAGTACAGTAAGAACAAGGGCAGGTTGTGCAGTTTGCATGGCATTATGTGTAAATATATGTAGGTAGGTTGCAATTGTCTCACCTGGTTGTCAGCATAATCGAGGTCAGAGACTTTGCTGTCCTACCATAAGTAGCACTGTTGTTTATCTTTGGGTTGACGAGAGACTGAGTATGTTACCCGCTCTGAAGTGATTTGTAAGATGTCAGTGAGAGCCCATTCCTGCCCCAGGGAGCTCAGAGCCATGAAGAATTTCCATATTGTGTACTGCAATCACTCCAGTCATCCTGAGGTCTCAGGCAATTTTTGTGCCTTCTTCCAAAAGCACTAACTTGTGATCCAAGGAGAATTCAAGAAAGATGGGAGGCACAGCCCTGTTTCCATCCAGCAGAAAGCCTGGATACACATGCAGTTTCAATCTGTGAGGGGAAGAGAAGGTATTGGGATTGATTACTGTGCTGGTTTGCAGAAGAATCAACTGTGCATTACATGGAATGTCTTTGCAGTTAAAACCCTTTTGCAGCCTTAAAAAGTGATGGATAAACCACTGTTGTTCAGGTGGATTTTTTCAGCGCTGTATAGTTCAGCAGGGAGATAGTACAAATATTGTTTGAATTCTAATTAATCTTTTTCTGGAAAGATTTTGACTGGAGTCCTCAGCAGCAGCTAATGTCCAGAGTGCAAGACAGGGGATCAGGCTGTGGAATAGGGTGGCCATGGTGTTTTATGAGGCCCCAGTGACAGAGAGCTGCTACTGTGTTCAAGACAGCATTCTTTGCTTAAAAAGCTGTGGATATACCACTCAGAGGGTGCAATTGTTAAGTGCTTCTTTCAGGTAAATGTAGATCACTGTTAGGTTTTGGAGGTATCTGGAAGAGCCAGAGCCAGCACCCCGAAGCAGGGCTGTTTAATACTGGAAACCATCAGGCTTTCTGGCAAGACTTGACTGTGACAAGACTTGGCTTTGACACTGTTGAGTAATACGGTCATTTCTAACTAATGGCAGTAAAACTTTAGAGAACACCTGCTGCTTTGATATTGAACATATGTGTGCGTGCTCATGTAAAATCACAAATGCACGCAGGTCTAGAGAATACAATTTACATTTGGCGTCTTTCCTACAAATTGTATTTCAGAACACCTTAAACCCTTCCTGTAAATAAAGCACTTCACAATTGAGCTCATTAATGGAGAGAAGAAGATGAGGTAAGGCACAAACACAAAGGAGGAAAAAGGTGGGGTTTGTTTTGTTTTGTGGGCTTTTTAAAGGGAAAGCATCCATTTGACAAATTCAATTATTTGCTGAAGGTACTCAGTGATTTCTCAGGAGGACATATGGACAATCTCAGGAGACTGTCTGCATGACAGAAGCTGCATGGAGCCAAAACCAAAATGATGGGCTGATCACTTAAAAAGTATAAATGGAGGGAACATCTGAGGATCTCTGGCTCTTTCGCTTTTGAGGCAGTGCTGGATTATCCCCTATAATCAGTGCTTTCACCAGCCCAGTTTCAAATAAATTAAATGTAAATATCCCATTGCTTTCTTTGGGTGATTATTCCAGACTGAAATGTATACAGCTGCTTAGAGCTATTTGACTTCAGTATTTCCTTTCTTAATTTAGTCTCCTTGTTCCAAGTGACACTTCATATGTGTCCATGCGTGTGTGCTCGTACCATGGGGATGCATACCACATCTCTACATACAGAGTGCAAGGAGGTTGACATTCCCCAGTACAGAGCTGTAATAAAGGACTGACAGACTGGGTCTGTAATATGCCTGACCTGACAATTAAGCAAACTCATTACCATGTCAGCCTGCCAGATGGATCATCTATTCATGATGTAACGTGTGTTGCTTCTTGAATGTATTGGAGTGCAGTTTCCTATTTTATGTTTGTTGAGCTGAGAAAGGGAGAGGGAAGAGACAGTTTTATTTGAACTAAACCCACTCATTTCAAGTGTGTTTAATGATAGCAATATGTGACAGATAAAATAAAGTCCTAGGCCATGGTCCATGTTTATTTTAATTTCAAGCAATGGGGAGAGATTGAAGAGATAAAATTATAGGCTAAAAATGTCTCTTGTTGTAAAATAGCAGCTGGAGCCCTGAAGGGACTTTCCTTGCTGCACTCTGCAGGATTCTCAGATATATCTGTCAGAGCCTTGCCAGGTAAGGAACTTGGGGCCTTGGCTCTGAGAAAGGTCAGGTTGGACTGATTGGCATCAGCTTTACAATTGTTTCCTCTGGGCTTACTAAAGATACTAAGGCTACACTGAAAGAGTGGTGAGGAAAGAAATACTCAGTCTGAAGCATCCATCACTAGCCTGGACTTTCTTTTAACAAAAGAGGTGAGTTCTTCTCAAAATTGTGTTGTAGATGTGCCCCTGAGACTCCCACACCCCTGCTTGCTGTTGTGCAACCTTGGCTGAACCATCTTGTTCCTCTGGGCACTTCTGTTAAATAGGGAAAAAAAACCATTTCCATGCCTGCCTGCTCAGTGTACGGTGTTTAGGTGATTGTTCAGTACCTGGTGCAGTGAGAATGCACAGGTGATGTACTATTCATGACCCTACAGTATTTGCACCTGGACTTCTGGGGCTTTATTCTCTCCACTCTTCTCTAATGGTAGCGTGGGTGGATTGGGATAAAGTGTCTCTCACCAAGATTTATGTTGAGCATAGCCTTGCAAGCTTGTGCAGCTCTTTCACTTTTCTGTGCAGCTAAGCTGGTAGAGTCAACACCAAAGCAGATATCTGTTTGTCTTTGAAATACTTACCAAGGTGCTGTTCTCCGTTTTCAAGCTCTTCTCTGCTAGAACAGCTTAAGAATTCTCTATACATCCAAACCAGGTCCCTCAATCTGCTAGTACTCACCTCTGAGGAGCTGTAAGCTCACCACTCAAGGAAACATGCAAGTGATCCTCTTGTTCTGCAAAGATGCTTGAACTGGCTTCCCAAGTGGAATGTTGTGCCCAACACAAGTGCAGTGTGGTAAAAGGGAGGCAGGAAAGATTAGTGCTCAGAACTGCCATTTCCCTGGGAGATGCACTGTCTGGGGATGTACCAGTGCATCCAGCCCTAATTCTGTCACATCCTGTTGACTGGCCCTCTGTTAATTGGACTTCTTGCATGCAGAGTAGATTGTGGTTTCACTGTTGGAAGACTATCCCTTGGGGAATTTTTAGTATCTTACGTACCTGTCAAGCTTTCTTGAGCATCTCAAATGCTGGCTGTTGTGAAGACTCAGCTTCAGCTCCAGCTTGGCTCATTTGATAAAAGCATTTTGGTATCCTGCTTCCTGGACTCAAATAAATGCTCTTGTTGTAGGACTTTGTAGTTTGCAACTGAGCTTGGAAGGAAGTCACATCTGGAGTGTATTCAGTCAAGGACATTTTGTCCCGACTCATATCATTATAATGTTGGTTGTGTGCTGGGTTTTTGGTAAAGACAGAAGTAGCCCAAGTCTGGTTTCTAGAAAAAGAACCTGCCTGCATCAGAAATTGGAATTCAAGCCTTGGATTTTCAGTATCTTTCTGTCTTCTGTCAGGGTATATAGGCCTGAAATTAAAAACCTGAACTTGTCCATCCTGTGTCAGATGAATGGTCACTCCAGCTCAGTGTTCTTCCTACTGAATACCTAAGAAAGAAGACAAGAGGGGTGCCAATTCATAGCAACACTGCCTCAGAATATTTCCCTTTATCTAAGAATTTGCTGTTCATAGAGACTGGCTTGATAAAAATTATGTCTTCCTTTATATTCAGTCAGGGATTTTTCTTTCATTAGATCATCCAAATGCTTTATGAATGTGTGTAAATCTCTGGAATTTAAGGCATCCCATGGCAAAGGAGTCCCATGAAGGTGGGGCAGACCCACCTTATTCTCAATATTTTCCATTTACCTCCCACTAGGGTGGTTTCCTGTTACTTTTTTCTAGCAATGGAAGAGATAGAACAATCATTCCTCCTGTTAGTACCACTCAGAATTTAGCTGTCTCTTTTCAAGGCTCAAGGCTCCTGGGATACTTAATTATTTCAGAGAATTTGAAATATTTAAGTGCAGTATCCGTTTGTTTCTGATCAGGTGTTGCTATCTAACTGCAAACTGGTGAGCTTATATGCAAAAAAAAAATGGAAGTGACTATTGGACCTATGTTACTCTATTTTTTTTTTTTTTTGCTATTGACTTACTCTGAAGCAATGGATTAACTGTGGATTTTGTTTATTAGAGGTGAAGCCTGCGATTCAGCTGTGGAACTTTCAGAGCAACTTCCATAGAGCCCTGCTATTTTCTGGTTTGGTTTGGTTTGTTTTTCCCCTCAGTCATTGCAGGATTTGACTAGATTTTGACCTCTTTGCCAGACTTCTTGTGTGACTTCCAAAGGCAATATCCATGGGCACTTTGGTGCTTTCAAATACAAAGTGGTAGGAGAGATACGAGATGACTGACTTGGGAGAGGTCTGATGCAGCCACCATTCCCTTTCCTCGCAGATCTCTGACATGACCCTTTATTTTCAGTAAGATTTTTAGTTTTTCTAGCATTAAGTTTCCCATCTGTAAAGTAGAGATGGTAGTAGTCACATATCCCACCAGGCTGGCTGACTTCAGAACGGATTTTCAAATCTTCAGCTGAAAATTCTTCTGCAAGCACAAAAATATTACAGTTTTGCCAGCTTACATAAAAATCGTTTCTTGCAGTGAAAAATCAGTATATCAAATACTTTTATTTTCTATAAGGGAATTCAGCATCAAACTCTTCCAAATGTGATAGGTAATGTTTTGCATTATAGATTGTGTGCTGTTAATTTCAAGTTCTATGCAGAGAAGAAACTGTTGAGTATACTTTAGTGATTTATAATATGATTTCATCAGTGTGTTAGTAGTCTGGCAGATCTTAACTTTCAGAAACCTCTAAGAGTTCAGTACATTAGAGATGAATAAGCTATGTACATGAACATGTGTGCATTTATTGCTAAAGCTAAATTAAAACTTGAGCCCTTTTGGGCCGAATTAGCTAGCACTTCTCCAGCTCTTTTTCTATCTTCCAAAACTCCTCTGTGCAACCAGTATGAATCTAATGTGCTCTGCATTATTTTTCTGCTTTAACATGGAGACCTGGAGAGACAGTGAAAGCTCTGTATAGAAAGTATTGTGAAGTGAGGGAGGGAGCCCAGCAAAGCTAATTATACAGACACTCCCACTCTATTACCCTTTAGAGAAATTGAGCCTAACATACTGCTCTGAAGCTTGTTAAACTATTCTTTTTGGGTGCAAGGAGCTTATTGAGGGAATGAAATAGCTACACTGTGTAATCAGAATGGGAATTGGAGCAGATCATTATATTTACTCATTTGATTAGCCATAAAATAGCTACTGAAGTCCCCATTTTAAATCTGCTTAGCAATTGTGCAGCAGGGCAAACTGGGTCTTTTAATTAGAAAAGAAAAGAGATTGCAGTATTTTTATAAATAATAAATATATAAACACACACACATTGTGATCCTGTTTATGTAAATAACCTCTTCCCTGTGGGTGTTCTTGCCTCCTAATTGTTCAGGGTCTGTCTGCTTTCAGCTGCAAAGAAAAGGGAATGACACATCTACACTGGAAAACACAACGTCTGGAACTTAAAATCCAGCCAGAGATTTAGATTAGCCTTAGGGTAAAACTGCATAGGAGGGATAGGTAACCTCAGAAAAAGATGGCATGGAAAAATGATAGGTCCTGGGTTACTGGAGGGGCTTTAGGTCAGGTTGTGCAAAGGTCTTTCAGGAGCAGTTTAGGCAGGGTCAGTCCTACCCTAAGAGAGAGGACTGGACCGAACAATCCCTTTAAACCTGTAAGATTTGCGTAAGAGAGGTGAGACCATACTGCATCATCAGGGGGTTGCCTTTGACCAGCTCCCATTCCCCAAGGGAGCTGGAGTCTGAGATGGGCTCGGGAGGAGGCAGTGGATGATCTCCCCCAGACGTCTGAGACCAAGTCCCGAGCTTGCAGTCACTGCCTGCCTTTGTGCACAGAGACAGCCAAGGATGCCCTGCTTTCTCTCTAAGAAAATACAGTGCCCAGCCACTGATCTGTCCATAAAGGCTTGGAAATGAGCCATTACTGAAGGTTTTATTTTCTGGCTTCCTTTGCTATCTGAGGGGCTTGCAAATCAGACCAAATGTTCCAAAGGCAGCAAGGTCTGTAGTAGTAGCCACTGCTTCCTCTGTTTAGGATGGTTACTGTCTTAATGTTGTCTAACTATAAAATATACCTTTGGGAAGTCAAAAGCTGTGAAAATATTTCAGCTTTTTATTTATTTAATTTGGTTTTAAGACAACCTGAAACAGAGAAATGAGCTTGGTTACAAAGAGCACACTTGTTTTTTAAATGCATTAGAGTATGTGTGGAGGGCTGACCATTGGTAAGCATGTGTTGTGGTGCTCTACTTTTGTGGGTCACTGAAAAAGTCATGTTATTAATGACAATAACAAAATCATTCTTTTGATGTTGCCTGTGGATGACAAGACCTTTGAGCAGCAGGAAGGGGCACAGTAGCGCTTTACTGTTACAGTTGGAAGGGATGAAATAAGTATTTGGCCTATTGACTCAGGGGTTTTTTTGTGGACAAATTCTCCAATATTTCCTTTTTGGTGATTGATTTAACTGATGCCATGGGTTAGAACCCTCCTGCAAATTTCCAGAAATCCTATTGTGTTGAGAAGTCATCTCCAGAGAGGCTCAGAGCAACCCCTCCCAAATGTGCTGTAGGGACCTAAAAGGACACATCTCAGGGAAAGAAATGCCAGCATGGGCTGTTCTGTGTCTGCTGAGGGACATTGGTGCCTGGGGATTGTTACTATGGCATTGTTCCACAGCACTAAATTGTATAAGCAGGACAGGGGACGAAAAAAAAAAAAAAGGAAAAAAAAAGTGCTGTTTTTAGGCCCAACATACCTTAGTTATAACTCCAGGGCCAAGAGAACAGGCACCTAAGTATAAAGAGGTTAGAAGTATATTGTAAATTTTAATGAACACCTAGTTCTCTTTTTAATGTGTCTGGGGCGCCCGCAGTCAGGTGGGGATGTTCTGCATTGCCCTGCATTGCTGTAAAGCACCTCAGGGCCCACCTGGCTGTCAGGAGGAGCAAGGGAAAAGGGGGAAAAGGGAGACTGCATGGTTCAGTCTTCACTTGATTGTGGCAGCAAAACTATTTAAGGGCTTTCTCTGAAGACCTACACACCTGTAGCTCCCATTGAAATTAATGGAACACTTGACATTGATGCCAGTTCTTCTCCTTTTCTTTCCATCCACCAGCCTGGGTCATATCCTTTCTGTGCCACAAGGATGGTGAGAACCCTAGTCTAGTCTCACCAGCACAGTCTATGCAGAATAATTGGCCAAGTGACGATCCTAGAGTAACATTTTTAATGTTACACCTTTCGCAACTGAGAGGCTGCTTCACACCCGGGGAAGCAGGGTTTGTGTTTAGAGCAGGTCTGCGAACTGCAATTGTTGACTGGATCAAGCTGTCACTGTGTCACTTAAATGTTACAATCTCTCAAGCTGTCATGATGACTTTCAAATTGAAGCAAAGGTGATGGCTTCCTTCTCACATCAACAGCCGCGCCATTTCCAGAGCTGTGCATTCTGGTGCTCTGCCATCTGCCTTCTGGTTTGAGGATTTCTATCCCCCCAGCCTCTTTCCTGGGGTTATTTGCATCTCACCTGTCTGGGTGCTGTGAGGGCACAGTTAGATCAGGACACACAGCTCTGTGTTTTCAGTCAGTCAGGTGTTTCCAGCCAAGAACAGAACTTTTCATAGTAATTTGCCATTATTTGCATAGGATTCTCTCCCTTCCAGGGAAAAGTGTACTCCTGTAATCTGATCTAAAAGGGCTCCTAAAGGAATTACTTAACTATTTCTCTAGAAGTATGTAATAAATTTCCCGGGAGGACTGGTGCTCTTCTGTGTGGTGGAGGAGTGAGAAACTATTTAGTGAGATTTCCCAAGAGATGAACCTGGATGTGTCTTTTCTGTAGACATATCTGCTATTATTGCTCATTGCAGGGACATGCTGCAGTACACAGAAGTAGCTTTGACTTTGCTGGGGTTCTGCCACTTCAGAAAGAGCTTTCTTTTCTGGAAGAGCTGATCTCACTAATGCTTGTTTTAGGTCCAAACCCTTGGGTACTTCTGCTCAGTGATGAAGTGCTGGGTTGGGTTGCTGAGATGTTCTTACATAGGTGGAGTGAGTCGCCCTCATGCAATCTCCCCACCAACACACACAGAGCTTTTAATCTGTGAAGCGAAGGCAAGGGCACAGCCATTTCTGTTCACGTCCAGTTTTAAATGTTGGGAAGTCTTTTTGTGATCTGTGTTTTGGCATTTACAGAGCAACATGTGTTCATGTGATGGGCAATGGAGAATTCATTGCACTTCTTGGGAATCCGTCAAAAGTTATTCATCTCATGCTAATCCCTTCAGATCCTGCCTGGACTGGAGCAATATACACCAGGAACCTGATGGACCTGATGTTACAGTGTGCATTCCCACCCCTGGTCCAGTTGTCGTGTTTGGTGTTTTCAGATGAAACGTTGGTCGGTGAGGAGGTGGTGACTTGGAGTAAGGGCAGGTGAAATGCCTGACCTGCTGTGGCAGCTGAGCACTTACACACTGGTGGCTTTGCTCATAGTTGCTGGGATTTTGGGTAGGAGGAAAAGAAAGTCAAATCTTGAATGCTATGGGAAATTTGGTCTTTGGCATCTGAGTAGGAAAATGTATGGCATTCAGCATCCACAGGAAACTTGGTGTTCAACCGGGAAAGAACTAGAGGAACCGAAAGTATGACCTTCTGCCCATTTTAAGGCATGGATGTCACTGCCTTTTAGCTCATTGAGGCTAGCATTTTTCCAAGGGATGTCCTTTCCCAGGCTAAGCTGGGGAGTGAGTAGGCTGTTGATTTTGCAAAGATGGGCTTTGTGGGAAACCCCAAAGCCCCACTTCAGCCATCCCTGCAAAGGAACAGGTCACCGCCACTTCTGGGTTGGCAATGTTGTGGTTGAATTTATCCCTGGCCTTTGGACTGGCCAGTCTCAGGTCACCTCCAGTTTTGGCGGAGCAGGAGATGGTGTGGAAATGCTTCCCCCTGGCAGGGGTGGGCAGCGAGTAGATTCACCATTGCAGTCAGCTCTTGGTCCAAGCACTCTATGATATAATTAATGCTGCCTGGGCAGGGAGCAACCACTTCTCTGAAGCCTTTTGCAGGATCTTTGGAGTCTGCCTGTACGGTGTTTCTGTCTGTGTGTCCCTCTGCCATTCAGGGTTGGTGGAATGACTAAGTAGCGCTGACGACATTCGTTGTTGGCTTGTATTAATTATTTCCGCGGGTTCTATTTACTTGCGTGTTCCCTATGGGAATGCTGTGCATACAGATCACAGCAGCACTTAATTTTATTGCAGTGAGCGGCTGAGGTTGGGGAAGAGGAGGGGGAAGGGGAGAGAAAGGGTCGTGTATGCGTCAGCCCTGTCAGGCTTTTCCTTCTGTTTCATTTGTGCTGAGGTTTTTATTATCATTAAGCCGATTGTATCTGTGGCACAAAGGGCTGAGTTACCTCGGTAACCACACTAGCTGGGATGGTAATCCATTTATAGCATCACTGCTCAGGTCTGATTAAATTAGCATGCTGATGACGTAAATGCTTGGCTGGGTGATGCTGATGAGGCTGCTCCTAATAGGAACTCTCGCCCTTACATTTATTCTCATTTATTTCATGAGACCCCTGCAGGAAATGTACAGAAATAAGGCTACAGATGATTGACTCTTGTTTTCAGAACAACTTGTGCTGCTAGCAACAGACAGCGCTTGATCTGAATGCAGACGGCAGCCTGCACATTTCGCCTTGTTTCCTCCCGCTGCAGAATTCCCCACACAGCCCTGCCGAGGCAGAGCCCCGCTCTCGAGCCCTGCTTGCCATCTGCCACAGCAGCAGTGGGAGCAGCTCCTCTGTCTGATGGGCTATTTCCAGACACCGCCACAAAAGAAATAAAAAGGTAATAATAAAAGAAAAGGAACACCCTGGTTCTCTACTCCCTCTTGTGAGATTCCTGCAAACACAGACATCTTTTTACTCACTTGAAACAAGCCAGTTATTTATGTCTGAATTTTCAGCATCGAACAATACCGTTCAGTGCTCACATTTAATACCATGAGGATCAAATGCTTTCAGCATCTTCTGTCCAGCCCCTTGAGGGAAAACACTGACAACTGCATGATCACATCGCTGTGCCTGTTGTTCAATGAAGTGGTGAGAACAAGAGGACTGAGAGTTGCTGAAACTCCTGGTTTCCCTTTCCAGCCCTGCCTCTGATTTACTGGATAAGGAGTCTTTGGGGCAAGCGGCTTCCTAACAGGCCTTCTGGGGCTCCCAGGACTTCAGTTTTTCATCTATGAAAAGAGAATTAAAAAGGATGCTTTTACTTTTTTTTTTTCCTTTTTGCAAGAAGCATGGGAGTGATTAAGTGTGTTTAAGTTCCAAAAGTATTTGGAGATCCTCAGGTGGAAACTCTGAGGTTCTGAACAATTTGCCATTTTAATTGTCAGATTTGATTTATCCAGTCAGCATACAAGGATTTAAAAGGAATTTTTGAACAAAAGCAGTTTTGGGATAGAGGACTAAAAATACAATAAATTTTAAGTAGCAATAAATAGTTTGGCATTTGCCCTGGAGTATGAGCAGATGTGGCTGCACAGAAACCACTGGAGCTACACCTGCTTTGAGTTGAATTTGAACATGGAAATCTGTTATTTGCAAAATAAAGAACATGGTTTTGAGACACGAATGTGCATGGGCCAGCGTTCTCATTTACTGGGCCTGCAAATTCTCATCTAGAGCTCACACGGCCTTTCCTTGGGAATGCTGGGGTAAAGGGATAGTGTTTGTGTGCATGGGAGCCCTCTTCGTATGCCTCTCCCAGCTCTGGTTGCTCTTTTTGAGAAGTACACAGTGCTCAGAGGACCCGGGCCAAAATTTCAAGCCATTGCTCTATAAAAATGAGAGGCACTGAATTTGTCAGAGGCAGCGCTTTGCCCGCCTGGCAGCCAGCTGAGCCAGAGCATCCCAACACTGCTCTGTTTTCTCAGTGCTCTCTGTGCAGTGATAGGGAGCAGCTGAGCTGGGGATGCTCCTGCCCATTCCTTGGTCTGTGTGGGACACATGTGCTCCAGCCGTGGCCCCGCCAGCACCAGAGTGAGACATCGACTCAGCTCCCCAGCCTCCTGCCAGAGCAGGTACACTTTGTTAATGAAGGTATTTCGAAGAGTTTTATTCGACCTCTGGCTCAGTTCAAAGCATCCTGCTCTCAAGCAGTGCCTGGGATGCCTTACCCTAGAACTTTCCTTTGAATTTAAATTTGAATGGCTAATTCCATTAATTTACTATTTTCGATGTAAAAAATATAAAAGCCATCAGTGTGTTCAGGAGGGGATGTGGTACTCCTTGGCTGGACTCTGCTTCCTCCAGAGGTGATAAGCACGAGCAGCATTTTCCTGCTTTATTTACTGGATAACTTTCACCTCCTGGTAGAATGAGCTGCTCCAGGGGACACGGACTCGTGGTGACCCACCCAGCACATGAGGTGATGGAAGCTCTTAGAAGAAATGTCCACTCAGCAAGGATGACTTCCTGAGGCTTGGGAAGTCATCCCTTTCCTCCTCAAGTCCATAGGATTTCTTCTCAATAAGAAAATAATCAGCTCTCTCTTAATTACTAGCTTTTATTTAATTAACCTGTGTGCTGGGGCTGACAAGAGCATATGGAGAGGAGAAGGCTCTCTGTGTTCCAGCAGCATTCAGAAGCTGACTGGCAATATTTTGTTATCAAGACCATGCCTGTTTGTTTCTGGGACATCACAAGAGCCTAGCTGAGGTCTGGGCTCCTCTTTTTCAGCTTTTTTCTTTTCTTTTCTTTGTTTTTTTTTCTGAAAGATTTATCCAAATTAAGAGTCATATTTTGGTGTGAAGGGTCTGCCCTGACTTGGTTTGCTGAAGGAGAAGTTACTCTGGCTCTAATGAGCTCGAGTCAGACAAGGACCACAGGGCAGGAGGGGAAGTCCCACTAAAATTCCCCTCCCTTCCCCAAGGGTTTCTGCAATTTTTGGCATGAGTGCATTGCCTTAGAGTGCCTGGAAATTTTCATTATAGGTGAGCAAAATTTCAACTCATTTGTCTACCAAATTAGAGCAAGGCAGGAGATGAACAGTAATAAAATTCCTCTTTGTTGCAACAGACCCATTCTTGCTCATTTGAAGAAAAAGCAAAGCCTCTCATGTTTGCATGTGTTTGGATTTTTGATGCTGCTCAAGCCTGGTCCCTCTCTTCTCTGAAGTCCTTGGGATATTTGTATCTTATTTCAATGGGAGAGGAATCCATTGGCAGAATTTGATTTAACAAACACCATGGGGATTTTTTTTGTTTTTGGGGGGACATGCTAGAATTGGGGTTTTTAACTATTTTTATTCTTCTGAAGGAAGGTTTGCTGCTTATTATCTCACAACCTTTTATCTGGTGCCGAGTCATGGAAGTGAGAGAATGTGTAGGCGTCTTAGCATAAGAGAGAGTAATTCTGTCATTTACATTTACAGACAGTTATGCTTTCCAGAAAACTTTTTTTTGTGGGTTGCAAAAGTGATTAATCTGCTGTTGAAGCTGTCAGAGGAGGTTTTCTGTTTAAGAATTTTTTGAAAGGGAGAAAAATCTGTTTCTACTTATAGGAAATAATAAGGTAGAAATTGAAATGAAAAAAAAAAAAAGCATACTGAAAGAACAGACAAGAAAATGTTCCCTTTCCTAATTATATTTTTCCTTTTTCTTTTTGTGTATCTATCCATCTGTCTGTCAGCCTATATATCTATTTGTCTGTCTCATGGAAAAGTCGTGCAGACTTTGATACAAAGCTAAATATAGTAGAATTATAGCCAAGTTCAGCATTATCAATTCCAGCCGTTAAAAATATCATGGGATCAGTTCAAAATAATTTTTGTTTTCTCTTTAAAGAAAACTTATTTCAATTTTTTCTTAGTTTTCCATCAGGCTGTTTAGTTTTTGTGTTTTAAGCTTTTTCTGCACTCTTGAAAACTTCCTTTTTTTTTTAAATGAAGTTCAACCTCCTCAAATAAATATTTCTTTGCAATAGGAGTAGAATAAACTATTTCTTTTTCTTCATCCCTTTTTCTAGTATGTTTTTTCTTTTCCTTAATTTTTTTAATTGCTATTAGGTTTTTCTTATTAATTAATTTCTAATTAATTATAGCTGAGACAAATCCTTTCCTCTTTAGGACATATTCTCAGTGGTGAGAACTGTAGTGCTGTTGGAAGGCTAAAGAGAGTTTACTGGTTTCAACCAAATTTGTATA
>JAWWLV010000011.1:10467735-10528696 GCA_035041135.1 Platyrinchus mystaceus
ACATATTCTCAGTGGTGAGAACTGTAGTGCTGTTGGAAGGCTAAAGAGAGTTTACTGGTTTCAACCAAATTTGTATAAACCATCAATATCCATACATGATTAGCTGTGAATTTTGTTTGTTGTACCCATTCCTAAGGGTAAACTGAACACGAACTATTTAGCCTGAAACTTTAGGAGCTTTTTTCTAACCAACTGGGCAGTGATGTTTTCAATTCATCTTCTGGCAGAGTAGAGGTGGGAGTATAAAAACTTGTTCTACCTTCAGCATAGTTTATGCCATTATGAAGAGTATGATACGCCCAGCAAAACTCTCCGTGTCCCACCTAGCTGAAGCCCTCAGCCCAACTCCAAATGATCTTTTGACAGGGGCATGTAGTGACAGGGCAAGGGATAACGGCTTTTAACTGAAAGAGGGCAGGTTTACATTAGATATAATGAAGAAATTCTTCCCTGTGAGGGTGGTTGAGGCACTGGCAGAGGTCTCCCAGAGAAAATGTGGCTGTTCCATCCCTGGAAGAGTTCAAGACCAGGCTGGATGGGGTTTCGAACAACCTGGTCTAGTGGAAAGTGCCCTGCCCATAGCAGGGGACTTGGACCTAGATGAATTTTAAGGTCCTGTCCAATCCAAGCCTGTCTATGATCATATGATAAATGCCACAACTGCTGCTTGCTTTGGTTAGAACGGTTGTTTTCAGCATCTCCCTTGTCCCTGCTCTGGTTAAAGTGCCTGCTTTCCTCATCCCCCATTTCTCACAGCTGCCCTTTCTTCTTCCCCAATCATAGTAGCTTCAACCACGGTCCTTTGACCTTCAGTAAGAAATTATTTGTGCCATGTAAGAGGAATATTGATTTTTACATCACATGGCCCACGAGGCATCAGAAATCACTATTTTTCCCGTAAGTGTGGCTTATCTCTAGCTTTTAGGAAAAAATGAGCTTTGGGCCCTGTGAGATTTCCTGTTCAGGGTGAATGGGTTCTGCATTTAGATCTTTTCACTGGAAAGCCACGTTCTGCAGCTGGACTTCTAAATTAAAAAGGGGAGGGAATTAACCTGGCTTAACCTAAGTTTTGACAATTCCATTGAGAGGCCAGTGACTCATTTAGAGAATTCATCGAGTCCACACGGGTTAGAATGTTACTTCTGAAAGCTTATAGAATGTCATTGCTTTGTGTTTTAACAATTGGGTCCTGCAGTGAATTCTTGTGGGTTGTTATGGAAAGAAGATTTATTGATGACTTGTGATGCCAGGATGCTTGCTCTGTGCATATTTTTTTTTTTCTTAAAATACAAATCCATCATAAACCACAGAAGAAAAAAAAAAGGATGCATTGCAAACTAGAAATGAAATATGATTTAATCCCATGGTAAATCCAGATCTAAACCTGAATTCTCCCCACTCTCCTTGAGTTCAGGTCTGGCATTTAATTTGACCTGTGACAAACAAGAATGAAAGCCATGAAACTCCATTTTGAATCCAAAATTCCTTGCAGTTTTTGGGCGTTCACTGCTGAGTTTTGGAGAGCGTTGATCCCTTGTTAGAACATTGTTGAAGCCAAGTTGCTCAGAAGGACTAAATTAATGCTCCCTAGTCCCAAATTTTTTAGCATTTAGTACTCCTGCCGCAGGGCTAGAAAGTCACTGTTTCAAATTCTAAAGTTAAAAATGTCAAAATCAGTTAGGCTATAAATTCCAGTAGCCATCAGTATGCATTTATACATCTACCACAAGGAAAGAAGTGAGGAGAGAAGGAGGATATGTCTGTTTGTTTTGAATTATCACACTTGGGTTTAAATCCTAATGCAGAAGGGCTTGTGGCTGGGTGCACGGGTCAGAGTGCACAGCTGGTCTGGGAACTGGGCTGGCCCTGCTGCTGCTGTGACATGCTGAACTGAGTCCTTGGAGGTGCTGAGGTTTAGTCCAATGCAGGCTATATTTAACCTTGATTATAAATTTCATTGCTTAGGTTGCAGCAGTATGAATTACCAAGATCTCCAGCATGTTGAGTTTTGAACAAAGGTAGGTGATTATTACCTGGAGGAGGTTAGATTTCTAGGATTTGTTACTGTTTGCATAGAAACTGTGTTCCCAGTGGGGAGGAAAACCCTCTGAATTCAGAGGCAGTAGTAGGCCAAATCTCAATCTGCAACAGCCAGCATGTTTGGAGTAAATCTGCTGAAGATAATAGGGCTGGCACCAGCTGGCACCAGTGTCACTGAGATCAGAGTCTAGCTTGATATAAGGCACTTCCAAAAAATGTACTTCAGGCAGCAAGGGGTATTGGAGAATATTTTAGTTCTCAGCTGTGACTGTGATAACCCTATCAGCAAGACATGGAGCGAATGTCTTGGGACGTTATTTCGGTCTAAGAGCAGTGTAAGCGAAGAAAATTATAAATCATAACTTAATCGGGTTCATTAGGTTGTTGTTGATGAAGTTTAGCAACTTTTTCTTTTTTTTGCTGAAACTTGCTGAGCTGAAAGGAGTGTGGCATAGAAGAAAGCCTGGTATTAAACTAGGATGTAGGACTTAGCTGTATCAAAAAAAGTTTGACATTTTTGGACTAAGTATATAACCTAGTCAGCAATATCACTCATTGAAAACACAGCTCTTGCATTCCAGATAAGAATGAAGAGAAGAGGTTTTTTCGTTCTTTGTTTTTCTGTGGTTTTTTAATGTTAAAGCTTACAATAGCTATTTGTGGTTTTGTTTCCTCGAGGCGTATTTAGGAAAACTGGATTAATTTATAATGCCATTTACAACAGAACGAAGCCTGATGTGGCAATGGATTTGACATTGCTTTACACAGGCTTTTTAGAGTGATACTGTTATGATTCTAAATTTTTTTCAGTGTTTCTTTTGAGTAAATGTTTTACCATACATTTAATGTAATTATATGTTCTCTATGAAAAGAGGAAAATAATGCAGAAACAGTGAGTTAATACTTTAATTTAAAAATAATCTGTTTTTCTGTATTGTTTTATACTCAAGTATTCTGTGGTACAGATGGCTTTTTTGCTTGTGCTATAAATTAATACTCTCTCTTTTGCTTTTTCTCACTGGTTACATTACTGACCTGGTGTTTTGACTAGAATTGTTGCAGGGGGTAAATTCTATGTGTCTTGGTATATGTATTTCAGTACCTAGAGAATAATTTTAAACACTACAGCAGGTGAAAGAAAACCTTTTCCAATCAGATTTCTCAACTTTGTGCTTGCAGTCTATAATATTGTGGAAAGACTAAGGTATTTCGGGCAGTGGTGATATCCCAGGCAGACGGATAAATGAGGGAACGTTCCACTCCACTTCCCAGAAGGAGCCATCTGGGAAAACAGTTAAATTTGACCTGTTGTTGATGCTCATCAGCCTTTTGGAAAGGTGTACATTGAACCTAATAGGAAAATAACCTCTCTGTCACATCTGCCTGTCTTTTATGTTGTTTTTTTTTTTTTGGTTAAGCTCTTATTTTTTTGGTGAGGCTGTATAGTTTCTCTCTGCTGCTAACCACTCAAGTTATTAACTGGAATCATTTTATAGCCCACTAAAAATACTGGCGGATGACAGTGGGTTCTGGACCTCAAGTGAACCATAAGAAAGCAGATGTTGTATGAACGCGGAATTGTTCGCTGATGCTTCTGCTCTTGTGTACTGCTATTTGCACAGGCTTTAAAACGTGGGGAAAAGAAGAATAAAAACACATGGTTTTCACAGGAAATAGAGACAATACTAACATTCAAAAATGTTTATGCCCTCTGGTAGGATAATGTTTTAAATCTGGTTTCACAGAGTTTTGGAATTGGAAAAGATAAATAGGTTATAAATGCAAGCAATGCAGCAAATAAACGGAATTGTAAACAAATAACAAGTAACACAAAGTAAACCAAGTAGTGTCTCAGTGCATATGTATTTCGTATTATTTTATGTGTGCATATGCACACTCTCTTAGTGTTCTCTAAAATTAATAAAGGAAGAAAGCTTGTATACTCTATAAACACTCTAAAACTCCTTTGAAATTTAGTAGGAAATGAGAAGCTTTTATAGAGGTGTTGGACTGTTGTTTAGATCCATTGTTCCACATACAATAGGAAATGATAGCTTTTCTACATAAATGTCTCTGGAAGACTTCATGTACACATAATTTTTTCATGTCCCTCACAGGTGCATCTTCTTGCCCTCACTCATGCATCTTCCATTATACCTTCTTAGTAGTTTTTTATAATCATGATGCACATCCATGGATAGTGGCATAATCTGTATAACCCTCAAACCTGCCCATATTTATCATGCACAGGAACTTCTTTTCCATTACAAATAGCAAGTTATAAAGGGAAGGAAAAAACCGTTTTAAAATGTGTGGATAGTGTAATTCTGATACTCTAGGTTTCACTAGATTAGTAATAGCAAAAGTCATAAAAATGCTTTGCTTACCCAAAGTTCTTATTTATAGGGAGGTGGGGGCTTCCCCGTTATCACAGCATGGCACTATTTTGCCTAAATTAAGCAAGGGAATTTGTTCAGCCCATTAAAAGGGCCCAGTTTGGTGAATGGAAATGCTTTGGACATTCCTGTGTTGCTAAGCCTTAGAGAGGTACTCCTTAAGGAGCTCAGTTTCACTGTTCCATGCACACAGTGACTTGTCTTCACATGGTACCATGCAGTTCTTTTTGTGGTCTTAGGTTTGGGGATTGTTCTCAGTAGTTCTGCGTTTTGGTCACTCAGTAGTTCTGCTTTTTGGTGTGACCAAAGGGCTGTGGTCCATGTGCTACTGATTAAGTCAGTGCAGGGGGCTGTAATTGCATGTTCCTGAAGTCCAGATGGGTGCAAATTTGTCATTTTAGTGATGGGAGTGGGAAATCACAAAAATATCCCAAGATGAATTCAGAAAATATTTAACTTCTCCTGACTGGCATCTTCTGTAGCTTCTTGACAAAGTTATTTCTCATGCTGATATCTGCTGTTCTTGTGCATGAAGTTGCTATTGCATTTGAAGTGGTCAAGTGGAATTGCTTAAATAGAAGAGTTTTAATCATAAGTAGCCTTTTCAATGAATTAAGCTTAAATTATAGTCCTTGACTGTCCACCAGCCTTGAAAGTATTCAGGTCAGTTGTTTGCACATCTTTTAAAACTGGTCTCTCACAGAGTCCTTCTCATAAATACCAGATGATCAGTCATCAGAAAAGGAAAAGCAAATAAATAAAGCTTATAGTAGTCATCCTAGCGATAATATTAGGTAAACAAATAAAAAAGTAAATATGAAACTGAGGAGGAAATTATTCCTTGGCATAAAACGGTTATGTTTTTGAGACCAAAACTTGCAGATGTGTGGAATTAATGGAGTGTTGCAAAGTGGAAACCCAGGATGCCTGAAACACTTGACACCCATACTGAAATCAAGGTGTGTATCTATAACTGCACTTGTCAGTTGTGGAAGGCTGTTTTCCATGATAAAATATTGGAAGTTACCATCTTTTCTTTTGTGCACCATCTTCTCCTGTGGTTTCAAGCTGAGCCATGACAAGAAGTACAAAAGAGGTTATGAAGCAGAAACATTAACAACTATGTTGACTCCTTTTCCACCCATGGTAGCAGCTGAAAAACAGATCAAAGCTCAGAAGCAGTTGTGCTCTTGTAACACTTTATGGGATTCGTAAGGTATTCTCTTCATCTGAGAACCAGAGATGAACACTTTATTAGATTTCTCCTCTTCTTCTTTTGGTGCAATGCCCAGGAGCAGTCTGTTTGAGTACCTTGATAGCTTCTGGTGATCAAGCCAACAAACTGAATCCCCCATCTGTGAAGTATGAATGTGGCTGCTGATCCATGCACAGCCCATATATCCGTGACACTCGCTTGTCAGCTGCAAACTAGAAATGAGAGAATGATGAAACTCTAAAGAAAAACTTCATCTGATTACAAACATGTTTTGGCTGGGAGGTTTAAGGTTTGGCCCGAACTTCAAAACTTTGGACTGGATTCTAAGGACATTTTGACACTTCTGTGTTAGCAACCGAGCTATGTGCACGACATAGCACGACATAGCAGCAGTGCAGAGTTGCAGAGATGTGTCCTCAGTGTGCTTGAACTGTCTGGACATTATAAAGAAGGCCAGAGAATACTGTATACTGAAAATTCATCAGGTATGCTAAATGGGAGCAGTACATCTTCCCAAGATCTCTGGACATTAAGCAACCCAGCTGGAGCTCTACCAGGACTCCAGGCATCTGCAAGTCCCAAATGAAAGGCCAGATTTCTCTTTTTCACCCAGATGTTATTTCAGACAGAAAAGGAGGATACATTCAGGGAAACCTGGCCTTACATTATCACTAGCACAGCAGCTTGTTCAAATACAGAATTTGAAGTCAGCAGGAGTTAGATGTGTCTGCACGTCAGGAAACCCCCTAAAATGCCAGTTCACATTTTCAGGTACCTAAAGCCACAGGTTTCAAAGCAGAGTATTTGATTTTTCTCAAGGGTTATCCTTCCCAAATTGAGGGGGAGGTGAGATTTGCAACCTCAGGCAGGGGGGAGGCTCAGCCCAGCTACTGCTCCTGGCAAAGGAGCATCTCCAGTTCTAGCAGGAGCCACTGTTCATCACGGAGGTGGAAAAGGAGATGGGAAAGGGCATCTCACTTGTGTCACCCCCCTTCATACACTAGAAATACACTTGCAGTACAGCCTCTTGGTTATGCATTGGCTACGTGGCATGGCAGAATCCTGGCAGATCATCTGAGCTGCTGGCACTCCCTTTGGTGTGCTGCACTAGCTGAGCTTGAGTAGCAGTGCACTCAATTCAGGGGAAAGGGATCTGTGCTTCTTACAGTCACATCAAAATTACCTGCTTATTGTGGAATTTGTCTCCACTAACTTGTGCTGTCTGAATATTCAGTGACTTGTCTTGCCTGTTTTTATGCTTCTTTTACAGTCAATGGAGTGAAGTAGGTTCCCCCGGTGGATGATTCATCTCCCCTGTTTTAGGCTTCAATATTAGAACAGGATAAATGACCCCGTGAAGGTACATTTCAGAAAGAGAGAGCTTTAAGCATCTCCAGTTAGCCAAGGCGAATGCCCATTATTGGTGTAAGGAGAAGCCAAGTTAATTTTACACCCTTCACTGCCTTTCCTGCCCAGGCCTCCAACTGCCACCACCACTGATTGATACTTAAAAGATTTCAGATGGCACATCCTGAACTCACCCTGTGTTTCAGTCCAGCTTGTGTAGGTGGGCCATGCAACTGAGTTAGGAAGAAAGGTACTGCGCTGGCCCACTGAACTGGCAGCCCCCTGAAAACACTGCATCCTGGGTTCAGCCCACTGGTAGTTGCCAGGTTTCTGCCTTTTGAGGAAAAAGGGCTGTTTCATTCCTATCCTGGAGTAATTAGTGACTGAAATGCCTGAAAAAGGCAGCCCCAGCTAGAGCCGTGGTTCTCAGCCTCTGCTCTGCAAACCCTGGGAGTCCTAAGATAACTAAGAAGAATTCAATGAAAGGTAACTTAAAACCCATGTTTATTGTCAACAGATTATCTTTCTCCATAAAGGAGCTTGTGTCTTCTGAAAAACGTTTGGGGGCTGCCGAGCATAAAGGTAGAAAACCACTGAGCTAGAGTAATGTATCTTTATATGTGATAATTTGACAGCTAAAGGGCTAAAGCTATTCAATTGTACCTTAATGAAAAATGCCTGGAGAATTGAATAGAATGTGATAAACTTTGTGTTGGCATTTTTGATCCAGTCTGTGAAACTTGAGTAACTGAAGGGATTCTATAAAAGTTACTCTACAAATGCACAAAATAAAAGGACGATGAAGTCCTTTTCATAAGGATTCCAGCTGATCATATAGAATCATGCTTCTGCTGTAGACTGTGGTTAGTCTGTACTCTTTTTAAGGTTTAACCCAACAAATGGTATAGAATTATAGGTTAATTTCTGTAGAACAAGAGATTTCAACCCTAGTACCTATGTGATGACTTTTTAGTTATAGATATACATTGAATTTAATTTAAGATCTATGTAAATAATTTCTACAGAATGAAGAGTCACTGATACTCAGGATTTCAGGTTTCCCCACCGGGGCAGCTTTGAATCCAGATACCCAGCTTTGACAGTCAGATCCCTTGGACAGCAAACATTTATCACAACACCGTAGGCTTCTCCTATAATGGTTGGTACAAGAAACTCCTGCAAATGCTTATAAACTTTTTCTACATTTAAGAAGACAGGGCAGGAGTTGCCAAGCAAAATTATTCCCCTCATGGTTATACATGCTAACTTTTTTAGGAGAAGTGTTTTGGGGTTTTTTTCCTCCCACATTGATTGAGTTTTGCTTGATTTTGTCAGTATTAGTTCAACTTTATTTGAACTGCTGGATAATTCATTTGTAGAAGAGGCAGTACATTTAGGTACTTCCATCTGTGTTTAAACAAGGCTCTTGTGCTTTCCCATTAAAAAAAAAGATTTTGTATTATAATGCTTGTGGTAGATGAGGTTCTGAATTTAACTCCTTCCTACTCTAGTTTCTCTTAACAACTCTGTGTTATCAACACCTGGGGTTTCTAGTTTACTCTCTTTGCAAATATGAATTTGCAAGAAGGGGTTGATGGTAAGTAGCGTGGTTCTAATTTGCACTTGCGAAGTGTGTCAGACAGTTTCATCAGGGCATGGTGAGCAGAGGAAAGCCTGTCTTCCTCTGAAAACAGCCCTTAGAGGATGTCAGAGAGTGTGTTTGGTTGTGATAGTCACATGCAAATGCGGTATGGTTTTGAAATGAGCTGTCCAGGAGCTGCTGGAGAAAGGGATGGCCATATTCCTATGAATCCTCTCTTCGCCTTTCTTTTTTTTTTTTTTTTTCCTATTTCTATTTGTTTTCATTATTCTGGGCTGTCACTTCAGTGTGCTTTTGGATGAGTCTACTTTGTTGTGCTGGTAGAAGTTCTATGGATTCACTTGGATGAAACATTTGTGATAATTATCTGTTTTGCTAGGACTGTACCCAGTGATATAGGTAGGCCTTACCAGCTTTCTGTTCATTACTCCATCTACCTGGCATCTTTATAGCCTCATCCATCCCTCCTATCCTCCTAGTTCCTTCCAGACATCTATTGAAATCTCTCTTCCCAGTGGTATCTGCGTACCCTTTTCTCATCCTTCCACACATTCCTGTCCTCAGAGCAGGAATCTTGTCCATAGTTCATGTGCATTTAAAAAGTTTTTTCTTAATCCATTAGTAATCTAGAGGTTTAATCCTGAGTTGATATTTGAGTGCATGACTGGACTGTGGCCACCCTTCTGTCTTCCAGGCAAAAGGGCAGAGTATTTATTGGTGATACTTCACCTGTGCCCTTGTTCAAGAGCTACCGCCAATTTGTCCCACTAAATCATCAGTGCTCCAGTAGTGGTAAACTCCCTCTAACCTGTCCCATTTCTCTACTACACCACATCAGCTAGCTTTACACCTACCCCCCTAAAACCCAGCTTTCATCACACACTTGCCCAGAGCCCTCAGAGGAATTCAGAATGAGTCACACAGGGCGTCTCTGGGGACTCCTACTGATGCAAACTTCCTCCTCCTCAAGGCAGCCTGTGGTTTGATGCCACAGTGCAGCTGGTACTTGTTAGCTCAAGCCTTCACTGTGAAGTTGATGGCAAAGCTTGGCCCAGGCACCCCCAACTTGGCACCTTCCTTCGCTGGGTTCTGGTGCAGGAGGGGACATTCCCAGCTCATCGTCTTTGTAGTGTGAAACACAGGAGCTGCTCAGTGCCAGTCAGTAGACCGTGAGGAGTTTCGTTTGGATAAATGGTTCATCATTCATTCTTAGGGTATATTCCAGTCCAGGCAGAACACTGATATAAGCACCTTAAGTGAAATGTTATGTGGATGTTTATATGTAAGATTAAAGTCACCCAGTTCTTGGGATAGGATAGACTTTCATTACAAGAGCTTTAGTTGAGTTCTGTCATCATCTGCTTCCAGAGTCTGCATTCAGAAATATATGTGATGAGTAGGGCTCATTTTTGTTGTTTTGGTTTGGTCTTTTCCTCTTTCTCTGCTAGGCCATTGTCTTTATAACATTATCTACCTTCTCCCTCTTCACGTGGAAAAAAAATGCTTTTCTGGTGGTAATTACACAGTGCTGCGTCGTAGACCTTTCATCCCATTACAGTAAGTGGACAAACTACTGTCATTTACAAGAATGAAATAGGTGAGGAAATGGGAAAGTTTCTGACACTTCCAGGCATAAATGCCACTCTGACATGGGAGAACAATTCTGACAGAAAACAAGTTTTCTTGCTAGCAATGAGCGCTGGTGTAGTTCTGCTCTGATGCAAGGATGGAGAAATGCCTGCTCATCTTCAGGTGTTTCAGAAATAGAAGAATAGAGCAGTATTAATGGAGGGCTACAGACCCTTAACTTGTCTCTGGCCTTGCAGTTCAACTGAGACATGCTTCAGCTCTTCCGTACTCTCAAATTTCAAAATCTCTTCAGTCTGTCTATGTGCTGCCTTGTCATGGATCTGTTAGCAAGGTCAGGGTGTGAATACATTTAGATGTTTTTCCTCCAGCAGAAGTTTTCTGCCTTATTATTTCCCACCTCTGCATACACACCTTTTACATCTCTCAGAACAGACTGATGCTCTTATTTGCTTGGGTTCTCTTGATGATTTATAGTGTTTCCTCGTGGGAGGTTTTACTGTCATGGGAGGTTTACCCTGAAGGTGTGATTGCAGGAATAAGGTCTTTACCAGTGCATCAGCAAAAAAATATTTTCACATCACCAGGGAAGAGCTACCAGTTGGGTGGCAGAGTTTTCTTATCCCTTTGGTAGACTTGCTTGTGGTCTGTGGACTAGAAGTTGAGTGGCTTGCGCTTATCTCCCTTTTCTTCGTGTGAGGTGGTTGCCAAATGTGAGGGACAGTGTTTCTCCCACCTTCTATGGAAGGTGAGTTTGGAACCCTTGGAGGCTCAGAGACATGGGTGGTTGAAGTTCCTCTCCTGCCACTGCCCTGGGTGGTTTGGCAGCAATTGATTGTCGCCACCTGCTGACCAGGCAGAGGATTTCTCTGTGCCGGGTACAGCCCGCTTGTAGGGTGCCCAGAAGAGCCCCCACCCCGCTCTCCCTGGCAAGAGGGTGATGGGGCAGTAGGTAGAGGTCAGGGTGCCTGCATGAAGCAGGAACACTGAGGACAAATACGAGATTGGTCATTTAGAGAAAGGTAGCACGTGCCTTAGAGTGAACATAACCATGGGTGAGAGCTGAGCTGGTCTGACTTTGGGCTGCTGTGAACTTATAGGTTATCAAGCAGATCATGGATGAGATCAAGCCTGGTGCAGGAAGTTTGGATGAGATATAATCTCGTATAACTACAGTGTTAGGTCCGGTCAAACTACGTCTTCACTTTAATGCATCTCTGTATAGGAATGCATAAAATTCAAGTACTCTTTCAGAATAAAGGAAAACAAAGAGACAAGAAATTTTACCTAATCCTAAACTTCAGAAATTCAAGTTTCCTCTTCTTTGATTTAGTGAAAAAAACTTAAAGGAGTGTTCTTCAGTGCTCTTCAGAAACTGTTTCACATTATTAGTTCTTTAACAATTATGTCTTTTCACACTGGTGTTTTTGAACATTTAAATGCAAGGAAAGCCAGACAAACAAGTACATTAGACTGAAGGATGTACGATGCCTATTAGGTCGGTGTCACTGCACCAAAGTTTCGTTCCATGACCAACTTGCAGGAAACGGCAGCATTTACTGTGATCCTCTTCCCTTGCTGCCCCAGCACTGCTGTGCCTGGGGCACTGGTGCAGGGTTACATGACTACCATGGAGGGAGCTGACTTCTGAAGCTCTTGGGAATCCTGCCCACTTTTCTGCCCTTTAATGAAGCATGTGTAACATTTGCCTTCTCTGGGGTCACTCCAGGTTTTCAACCAGCACATCCAGGGTAGGGATACCTCAGTGTTTTGCTTTAAGTTGATTCCTGCAGTTTGGGACCTACTTTTAGGCCATCCCACCCTGCTGCCTCCTGCAGAGTTAAAGGTGCTCCTGTATTAGGGCAGAACCCTACAAGTGCTCTAGGGACCCAAGGAATCTCATGTCTCCATAGAGACTATAATCTCATTTTCTCTCTTTTTCAAAACACTTGTATTTTCACAGGAATTCCTGGGGTTTCCCCTAATTATTCTCCAGTGAGTCTCCTTTTGTTTTTCATATATCATTTTTTACTTTGTTTGTTTGTTTGGAGGCGGAGGAGAAAACTCCAAGGAGAGATGAAATGCCACACACAGCAGTTCTGCTCGGCTGCCATGGTGCTGTCCCTGTTCTGTCAGAGCAGGAGTAGGGTGCTATTACCATTTTATAATGCATGGTCTCAAGTACATTCCTGCTTTCCTAAGCAGTTTGAGTTGCTGCACAGATGTTACTGTAAATCCCTGTTTCCACCTAACCCCTCGCTGCTTGATCCGGCGCCTGAGCGGCCCGTCCTGCTGACGCTGTGTCTCTCTTTCCTTGCTCCCCAGGTCTCGGGGACCTCGAGCAGCTCCGCTGCCGCCACCCCATCCGTGTCCACCCCTGTTACTGGCCACAAACGGATGGTCATCCCCAACCAGCCTCCGCTGACCGCCACCAAGAAGTCCACTGCCAAGGGCCCGGGGCAGCCGGCACCCATCCCGGTCACTCCCGTGGGCACCCTGAAACCGCAGCCAGTGCCGGCCTCCTACGCCACGGCCTCCACGCCCAGCCGCCCGGCCTTCAACGTCCAGGTGAGGACGGCGCAGCCCAGCCCGCACTACCAGCCGCCCGGCCCGCAGCCCATGCACTACGGCAGCCTGGGGCCCGGCCAGCCCTACGCGGCCCCGCCGTCCCGCCAGCCCGCCGCGCCGCAGTACGGAGCGCCACAGCCCCACGGGCCCGACTACGGCTACGCTCCACCACCTGCCCGGCCTGCGGAGCCCGCCTATGGATATGCACCTCCACAGGGCCGCTACCAGGACCCCTACTATGGGGGGTATGGGGGAAGGAATGGCTCCGAAGCTCCCTACGTGCCACAGAGCTCCTGGAAGGCTGAGCCAGCATATCCTGCTAGTAACGCCATGGGCCAAGCTCCTCCTGGGCTCTACCAGCCGCCAGGCACTAAGAAGACCTATATCACCGACCCAGTGCTGGCCCCGCAGCCGCCCACCCTGCAGCAGAAGGTAGGAGATGTAGGTGCTCACCCCCCAGGGGATTGGAGAGCCGCACGGCTGAATGTGGCCTGGGATCCTTCCTGAAAGGTGTTGGGAAGGTGCCACTGGGGACGTGGAGCAGGTCTCCCTCTGTATGGTGTCTTAAAAGCTGGAAATAGGAAAGTCTCATCTGCTTTGAAAAGAGGCTTTGTGGGGTCTTAGAAAAGCCGTCAGCATCAAAAGGTGAGCCAGTATCACGTGTGGAGGTATGGTGTCACCCCACAGGCAGGAGGGAGGCTTGGTCCCTGTGACATGCCATTGCCCAAGGAGCTCCCTGGCCATGCCTCTGTACAGCATCACTGCACTGGGGTCTTCCCTTCTGGGACGTCCCAAGATGAACTGAGGGGTTGAGTGAGAGCTTCTGCTCCATATGCTTGTGGACAACCCTGGTCCAACTTGTAATCCTCCCTCTCCTCAGGCAGATGGGAGGTACATGAGAGGCTGGTTTTGATTGTGGTTCACAGTGATTGTGGAGGTTGTCCTCTGGTGTGTCGCTGTTCAAAGATCACTTATCACTGAAACCACATGGAAATGAGTTCCCACAGACCTTGGCCCTGGTTTTCTTCTCTGGTGATGGTATGCCTGGTGGCCTCCATCCACTTCAACCAATGCCCAGACTTCATAAAGTCAAGTCAGGTTGAAATACAAAGTTAAACTGGTCTGCCTGGTTTCTCTGCCCAAGCTGACCCTGTCTGGCTTTTGTCACTTCTGCAAGTGGAAGTCTTTAATGTGGCTCTGGGGGCACAAAGGCACTGTAGCTTTGCAGGGCCCTTGTGCATGACAAGCTGAGACTCCACTGAAGGGTGAGGCAGGGAGACAGTGACAGCATCGCTGCCCAGGCGCACCCTGGCATGTCTGAGCACATCCTGCTCTTGGGTTTATGGGTGCTGACAGGGAAAGGGGAAAAAGCTTCTGATGCATAACAGAAACCCTGTCTTTTGTTATTTACTTCTCTAACAGCACACAGACGGTCTTCCTTGAATTCCAGGTTCCTTAACAGTGGGAACTTTTGAAGGCAAAGATGTTCCTTGAGGCAGTTTAGAGAGGGCAAGAAATTACACAAGTCCTTGAAATATTATCTACTAGCAGCTAAGAAACTGCTTTTTCTCTTTTCTTCCCCTTCCTTACCAAGAAGCTTAGGACTGGGGAGAGAAACAGCAGACTCACAGCTCTGCAGGTACTTGGTATAGAGCTTAAACTGAAAAGTCGCAAAAAGACACAAAATTTGCACATAGCCTTAACTGGTGTAAATTGTTGTGGTTCCAGTGGAGTCACTGAGGAAATGCTGAGGTACAGCAGATCCATATTTAGACTTTTATAGATACAAGTAGGCTTATATATATATAAAAAATTTAAAAACTGTAGTTCAGTCAGCATCTCTATGGAAACGCAAATCATCTTGAACCACAAACAGCACAAGCCTGTTAGTCTCATTTGCATTACAAAGCTGTAGGGACTGTTTAATTTAGCTCAAGTTTGGGGTTTCATGTCTGCATGTATATATTTTTATATATATGTTTGTGTGTGTGCATGTGGCATTTGCAAATACACATGCAGAAATACTTCATAAATATCTCTATAAAAATAATTTCAGTTCTTCTGCAGAACAGACTATTATTTGCTTGGTGATAAATCCCTCCAGAAACTTTCTTTCTCATCCAATCTGCTAAATAACTGTGTCATTACCTATTTCACTTTTAAGCTTACAAGTCTTCTGTAACATATTGATGGCAGACTCTACTCAGTCATAGTTTAATTGGTGAAGAATTAGAGGTGATCTAAGAGTTTTAACAGGAAATGCTCAGTAATAAAACACGGTATGCTTTGCCACTGAAGCAGTGTTGTCCAGTCTTACTGCATGCTGTTCTCTTCCTCTACAGACTAACTAATTCAAAAAATCAACTTCTGGAATTATTTTATTTAAAAGGAAAAAAAAAAGGAAAGGCTATATTAGAGCCAGATATCTGATAGGGAGAACTGTCACTGTAATTTGACTTGGCTACAATATCAATGTTAGCTTATTTTTCTGAACACAACTGGCTTCTGCATTTTGTTGTGTTTTGCCTTTTCAATGTTGTTTTGAGGCCTTTCAGTTAAGGAAATAGATTTGGGAATCCAGGATAAAGAAGCAGGCATTAGTGCATATCACATAAAATGCAAGACGACCTTTACAAATTTTATTTCTTGCAAGGGAATGATTTTAAAATATAAACCAATTTCTAAATGTATTCAAAACAGTGCATTCGTAATCTTGAATGCACTTTGTGTGCAACATATTAAGGATATTGTAGCAAATGCATCTCAAATTAAATGAGATTAAATTAATTCTAATATGATCCATCACTTTGAGAGGTAAATTTTTCATTTAATTTTTTAAGGGTTTTCAAAGGGTCAAAAAAAAAAAAAGTATATATTTGGCATTCTGGCTAGGAAGAGGTTCATGGCACTGTGGCTCAGTGGTTTTTGCTGTGTACTAATCATGTTGAAGTCACTGCTGATCCAAAATAAATCTGGATTGGTATGGGAACAGCAAATAATCTGTACTGGTTCTTAAAGTCTGCTGAGAACAATGAGTTTTACTCACTCACAGCTCTGCATTGCATTCTGTCCTTGGGCCAGTTATGGAGTGAGAATCATGCATGTAAAACCTCTGGGCATTTTAGTCTTTCCCAGCATCCCATCTAGCATTAGTGCCCAAGTACTAGTTAGGAAATGATCTGGTGGACTCATTTAAACCTCCATGTGCTTCAAGGGCTGAAAAACTTCGGGAGCTTTCTCCTCTCTCTGGATGGTAGGTGGTGGGCATTTCTGTAGAAGCAGCAGCAGAGCTCTCATGAGACCATCATAGAAACACGTGACATGATCAGCTACTCCTGTGCTTTTTGCCCACAGTGCTGTGACTACTCAGACTAAGTCAAAATCTGTAGCCTCTCTTTTGATTTCTCCCCTCCCAAAGGCCAGAGTGCACAAGATCAGGGTGGCTCATTGGGTACACTGATTTCTGGCAGCAAGATGTCCACAGTGGACAAATGACAAAGCACATTTCTGTCATGGAGAATTACTGAAACTTTGCCCTGTTGCCATAGCAGCTTAGCTATCAAATGTTTCTGTGCTGGACTGGTTAAGACACCGAATACCTTTGTTGAGCTTTTATATTTCAAAATAAGTCTGAATCCTTTTACTGGTTTTGGTCATGTTTGAGAGTTTTTGAGACACTATTACATGCCTCCCAGGTGGATCTGTGAACACCTTTCAGGAACCTCATGTATCTCCTGGTGTATTTGAGGGGTGGCCACTGGGAGGTCTGTTCTTCCTAGATCTCAGTTCCCAGTTATTCTCCTTCTTCTACTCATAGGCTTGGGGAACCACATTCCTTCTTAAAGGAACCTGCGCGTTTTCAACATCCAGACTGGGTACCACTGAAGTAATTTGAGAGAGCTTGTGGTTTTCGTGCAGAATGGGGAAAATCTAAACAGAAACATTGACCTCTTGAGAACGATTTGCCAATTTGGTGAGGACAGAAATGTCTTGTAGCTCTGATATAGTACAGCATTCAAATCCATGCTCCCTTGCTGTAATTTTCTAGAAGGAGAAAGGGAGCAGTGCCCCTGCAGTGAATGTGTCTGTTCTCCCTGACATGGCACAAGTGCACGAGTTCCTTAATCTGGTCAGCCCACAGCAGCCATGGGTCCCACTGTCCCCATTCACACATAAAGAGTCATCAGTGCATATGAAGCATGGCCCCCTCTTCAGATGACCCTTCAGTGTTGTGCACCTTTCGAGGTGAGCACCATGAAAAGTGGAGAGACAGTTGGAAATCAGGAGGTAAAATTAATGAGGCAGCTTATGCTTTTGGCATGGTTTAGGTGGTGGTGACCACTTGTGATTAGCAGACCGCAGCCACCACATCGTTTCCGCACTGCTGGAGGTGATTTCTTTGCTGCCTGCTGCACCCAGCACCTACACGGTCTCATGAAGCTTTCCGTGCCCAAAAAGGACTATTATGGCTTGCTGTTTTCTCATTTTACACAGCTTTTGTCAGTTTTTCCACTGATTTAATACCTGTGATGGAGACATTCACTTGGAAGTTTCATCTTTGCCTCAGAAACATGTGCTCGCTGGTGTCCTTTGCTATGACTGATGCACTTCTCCTGTACTGGTTTAATAATTTTTACAGTCTGCCATCACTCACGTAAAGTGGATACCTCCGACACCTGTTTTTGAACTGAGACTAATTCACTTGCTGTTTGCTGTTAATCTAGCAACTAGAAATTTTTTGTTCTTTGCAGATGAATAAATGCAGTCTGCCAGATTCCCTCCTGCTGTCACAGGGAATCTTAATGTTCCTTTGACTTGGTTGAGAAAGGTAGGCAGCTTGTATAGCACTTCTCACCCAAAATTTTGTGTCTCCACCCAAGTGTCTTCTTCACAAAAGTGTCAGAATTTTCCACTGAATGGGATTTGGAGACAGAATAAAATGATGGTTGAAGTTGGTTTTCTGTCAGTGTGGGACACTGGCTTTCCATAGTTTTAATATGCTAAAATAAAGCAAAACAAAGTAGAATTAAAAAGGCTTATTTAAAATACTCTACTTTGGCATTTAATGAATTAAAAAAGACTGAAAGCTAATGTAAAATGAAATAGAAGGTGAAATTCTGAAATTCAGAGTTAAATTTGCGAGTTCAGTGTGACATTTCAAAATTTCCAGATGAATATGTAGTTCCTTTCTACCCTGAGAATAGCAACAAATGTCAAAATGTTGACATTCTTCACGAAACAGTAATTCAGAGTTCTAACCAGCACTAGCTGTATATCAGCTGCTGACTCTGTCATTGCTTCTGGGTGGATTAAATTAAATGCTATTGCTTCTGTTAAAATGAGGAGGAGGGGAAGAAGGCAGTCGTGTCTAACAATGAGAAACTCAGAGTTAGGACTTGATAGTACTCTGTGGCATTAAGAATGATGTTTTCTCTTCAAAGTATTATAAATCTCTGCATCAAAATCTTTGTGGGTTTTTTCAGGTGATAAGGTGCTGGCAAGAGGTCCAAAGAGGGTTTCTCAGAACAGTGTGCTTATCCTGACTGCAGGAACACAACACAGTCTTGTTAACATTCTAAACTTTTGAAAGAGACCAATTCTTGGCGTGAAATATGTTTAACATTTTCATTTGAGAACTTTACTCTTTGTGCTTTGTATTATATTTTTATTATTTAAGCACTCCATATACTAGCAGGAAGCAGCTGATGTCAGAGCAATTAATCAGGTTTTTCTCTTAGGAATCACATATTTTCTGTAAATAATGAGACAAAGAGTTGCCAAACAATTACCTTGAAGTTAAAGGTAAGAGGGAGCCTGCAACTACAAGAATAAGTCAGGTCAGTATATACTGAGAAACCAACTTAAATTTACAGCTTCAGGATGCAGCTTTTGCAGCTTTAGCCTTTATTCAGCCACAATGGGTTAGTAATGTAAGAGGAATAATTGAAAAAGAGGCTTTTGGCATAATACCTGGATGTTCTTTCTTGCTCCTTCTTAAAATAAGCTGAGGACAATGCCTCCACACATGATAAGGCATGGGGCAACCTTGGAATTAATCAAGGGCTCTGTTTCTGTGCTGGTTAACTCTTGATAACCAAGTGTCTCCCTTGAGAGATACTGCCAGACCATGTTACAGTCTAACAAATAAGAATTTAGGATCTGAGGTCATTTTTTTGCGGTGACTGTATACTTACGGAACATCTGATGGGGAGGCTCTCTGATTTTCAAGCAGTGGTGCTTGCCTGAACCCTGGGGCTGGCTGAGCTCAGATCTCTAAGGGACAGCCTGGTCTGTAGCATGATGGGGATGGTTGGCCTTGCTGCTGGTTTACAGCTTTCAGTGCAGAAAACAGCACCCATAAAAGTGAGTGCCACTTAATTAATTCGCAGGCATACTCTGGCTGCTGCATGTCGTTGTGATGGTGCTGCTGATTACTGGAGGAGCTGTTTCCTTCCGTTTTTCAAATACACTCAAGTCCAACTATATTGTAATTCTTTCAAAGCCAAGACACCGGAGTGTGTGGGGAAGCTGTTCTTCTGTCAGATAACCTCTGTGTCATTGTCAAGTTTATTGCAATGAAGCTAGGACATGAATGGGTTGGGAAACTTGCCCAAGCTTAGGCACCAATTGATTAAGAGAGCTAGGGAGAACAAGGAGACATGGAGCATTGTGTGGCTCTTCTGTTTGAGATGAGAAGGTCTCTCTCTTCACACCCTGTTGGTGTGAAACTCTTCAGGCTTATGAGTGGTAATATCAATGTTAAGAGAAGTCACTGTGCTCACAACACAGTGATGCTTTGGGTGATGTGATATTTTGTCCATGTCATTTGGAGTGGGTCATCCTACATTTGGGTGGTTTTCCCACTGAGCTCTGTGAAGCATATTTGTAGTCTTAATCCGGTCCTTAATGGCACATGTACATGTAGGATCCCATCTAAAATAGATATTCAGTTATAAAGACTAGAAAGTATTCTGTAATGACTGCTGATGTAATTTTTTTTTTTTTATCCAAGGGTAATAGTATGAAACAGTTGCTAATATATGGTTACATTTACTGATCATAAATGATCTGGTACTAAACTAACTTAGGTGTCCACATAATGGGCTTCCTGTTAGGATTTACCTCTGAATAACTATAAAGAAACACAATATAGTAAATTTAATAGCAGCCTTTGGGGAAAAAAAGAAGTTAAAAAAAAAGAGGTTTCCTATCACAAGCTGAAAGAACTCCTGCAAGGCAAACAGAATCTGCAATTACACTGACAGTTTTGTTCTTAAATGAAAATAATAGTGAATTATAAAGCTGTAAAATTGTTTTCACAACAATATTTTGTTTTTATAACTCATACTATTTCACTTAGTAGCTGCCTGGCTCCAGAGCAAGTTACATAACATGATACTATGAATATGATGCCTCAACTTTTTGTCTAGGGAATTAATTTAAGGGCTCTAAACTTTCCAGTCACATTTTCTTCTTTGTTCCAGATGCAGTGTATTCTCTCTGCTGGAAAAAATATCAGATGAACTATGTCTTGCTTGTAGCAGAGTAATACTCATATGCCTTTTTATCCACACTAATAGGGCAGTGACTTATTTTCACATGGATCCTCAAAATAGTCCAGATTGAAATGGGCCATCTGAAGTCAGCTACACAAAACAAATTAGAAGAGCGGAGCTGCTGTGTGTTAGCTGATCAATCTGGCATTAGCAAGGATTTTCCACGGTGTGGTTTAGCACCAGTACAGATGGATGAATTAGTATTACTGTCAGTATCACTCATTCTCCCAATTAAATCTTTTTTCTAAACAAACAAACAAAATTTCCTTTAATGAATCGGCAGTAACTTAACCTGACGTATTAGGATTACTTTAGTCATCAGTAAAATGGAACCACACCTGAGCTATAATACAGCAGATTAGCTGTCATAATTTTCATCCCATTATTGCCTAGTTAGACTCTACTTTGCCAACACCTGAAGGATATTTTTTTCAGGGGTTTCCTCCAGCTTTTTAAGAGCTGGTTGCTTGTTAAATGAATTATGTTCTTTTCTGTTGTTACTGTGAACAAGCTTAAAGAGAAAACTCATGCCTTTTTCAGGAAGAAAAATTACCTAAGTGGACAAGAAGCTCCTGCTGGGTATATGCCACTGATGTATTCCTTCTAGGCTGTCACCAGGAAGCCTGGTGGGTTTTATTTTGCAATCCAAGTTGGTCAAGAGAAGAAATCTCCATGAGGAAGTACCTTGCAACATTTGTATACTGTAAACCTTCATTTCAAGAGTGTCTTGCAGACTTAAGTGTCCCAGATGACAATTGTGTTTCCCTGATCTGATGATCAGCATCAGATGTAGTGCCTTACATCTCCTTCTCCAGCTTGTGTTAGAAGGCCACTTTTCTGTTCCTTTTGCTGCATCAAAGTCCTTTCTCCCTCCTATTAAGCAACACTTACTTGTGACCTCTCTTCCCTGAGGCTGCATCCCAAAACATGCATCAATGCTTGCATGACCTCATTTGAATACTTCAGTTAAAACTTTCTCCCAAACCCCTTTCCTTAACTGTGTTTCCCATAATCTAGATTTTTCATAACTTCTACGTGTTTCCACATCACTTTCCCTGAGGGTTCTTGTCCTCCAAGGCTTAAGCTTAAAATTGGGCCTTTTGCTGCTGTAGAATTTCCAGATCACTAAGCAAGTGATGGATGAGTCTTTCTAGTAGATTTTTCAGTACAGAGAAACAATGCAGTTGTATTGCAGGCAGACATGGCCCTGTAGGTTACAGAGGGTGTTGGGAGTGCATGAGCTTGTGTTTGTTTCTTCTTGCTCTCCCATAAATATGTCCAAATACAGTTTTCACATCTGAATTTAGCTTCCTACCCACCTTTCTCTACCACTTCACCATAAGGTCACCTTCTGCTGAATAAATACAGTACAGCAATTAAAACCTTATTGTAATTAAAAGAAATTCAGCATAAATTTAAACAACATGAAGAAAGGTAAAAGGATAAAGATAACTGGAAGCTCAGTTCTGTGTGACCTGCTTTTGAATAAACAACATTATATTCCACAGTCAATTATCCAAAAAGTACAATGTGTTCTGTTGCCAAAAAAAGGTTGTCAGATAGAAGTGGTTAGTCAAAAGGACACATGCACTGGAGTGAACATTAGTCTATTGTACTCAGTATAATATTATACAAACAGAGCTGGTTTGTTACTGGCTTTTTTCTTTCCTTTTTTTTTTTTTTAAATTTTTGACCACAGATGAGATTATGCAGCTTTTTAATATTATTTCATGAACATCTAATTGCAGGCTTCAGCAAGAGGTGCAGATATTGCTAGGGAAATCAAATAAGGTATGCTCTGTGCAGCCCAATAATAAGGCTTCCAATACAAAAGTGGAAAAACAAGTCATTAGTTACAGCCATCGAAAGGAAGAGGTCTAATGGGAGCCACAGGATAAACATTCCATTTTATTATGTCTTCATTATATGTTTTGCAAGAATCCGTGGATATAAATTAAAATTGCTTTTAGCAGCAGTGGCTGTAAAGAGTTCAAAATCTTTGAATGTACCTATTATTTTTATTTATATCACAGCAGGCTGCTAAAAAAATTAACTTCTTTCCCTTCCTGTTTGTTATTTAAAAGATGGAAAATGCATACAAATGCATATCTACAAGCAGTGCTCAAAAATGCCCCCCTTTAAAAAAAAATATAAAAATCAAAATGGCATCAATTTAAAGTGAGAGAAAAAAGAGGGAGGAAACCCAGACATCTCAGATAAAATTAACTTCTTCAGAATTGCACAAGTTGGTAGGTCTGGTGTTTGTTTAGAAATTAAAATTAATGCTCGTGAAAGCATTCAGACTGTAATTTGACAGATGAGACGGGGTTTTACATGCGACCGTGTCGCTGACAAAGCAGAAGACTTTCCAGGGCTCTTCTCCAGTTGAACTGGCAGTCTTGGAGACCCTGATTACCGTAAAAAAAAAGCCGTGTTAGAACAGGATCTTCCCATGCTGTCTTCTGCCTTCTGAGCAGGCAGGAGACATGCTGCTGTGTGAGGGAATGCGTTCAACCTCTGACTCTGCCCCAGACTCTTTTCTGAACTTTCCAGCAAAACAATTAATTTGTTTGTGTTTTAATTCAGCTTTTGGAAGTCACTGCCCCAAGGTAACAGCCAGAGGAAGGGATTTGTGGAATGGAGGTTTGTGGTGGTTGAAAACATCTGTTTCTTCTTTCAATAAGGATACAAAGACATGCAGTCTTAAACCCACATCACCCTCATCAGCCCTTCTGCTTCCATTTAGGAGTTAATCATTAACTGTGGGACCGTAGACAGCTTTCTCCTGTGGACGACAGGCTATCCCAGGCTGGAGATCAGTGGCTTTCACCTTGCAAATCCCAAGTGTCAGCAAATTAATTCTGAGCTGTACTTCCCCTGATCTATGAAAGCCTGTTGTCAGAAGTTTAAATTCATTATGTGGGGGCCTGCACGTCCAAGGGAGAATGTATGCAAATTAAAAAAGCAAAAGAACACTGCCCTAGGGACTTCTTTACTCTTTCATGTTAGCATTCCCCATGGGACATTGAGGAAGCAAGCCACGGTGGTCTCTCTTGGGCTGGGAATTCCTGCTGTGTAGGCAGGGTTGAGGTTCATAGGCATCATTCTCCAGGGACTAGTCAGAAAGAGCCTTCAGGCAGGGACCATGGCACATCTCTAGGATGGATCAGATTAAAAAATGATACATGTTTTTGAGTCTCCACGGTGCTGCTGTTGCTGCTCCCTGGTTATCACCATTATAATTCTGCTAGTGTTGCTTAATAATTGTTCTCAAAACTAGATAATGCCAAGAAATCAATATCATGGGACCTAATTGCTTTTCTATCATTGGGAAATTTTACAAAAGCCAGACATGTTTAGTGATGAGGAACCTGTTTTAAAGCAGAGACCTGAATTTTTCTGTACAAGTTGAGTTCCCGCAAACTTTGCCTCCCACTGTGCAGCCAGTTGCTGAGAAATTATTTTATTTCCTAATTTAGATGTTGGACAGTGACTCAATATGCCCTGGAAATACTATCATTCTAGCAATTTTCTCATGTGGTAGCTCAGCTTAATGTCAGAGAAATGGGTAGTTGTGAGTCCAGACACAGTAAGGTCGGACTTGGGTTCTAAAAATAAATGTTTGGTTAACTTTTAGTCTTCAACAATTTTCTACTGCCACACATGTTAGAAAATGGAATAAGTGTCCTCATGCAATTCCAGAATCCCTCTGTGGTAACAGAAGTATCTACAGAAGATTAAATATGATGGTAATACAGATAAATGCTGTGGCCACTCTCACCATGTGGTTTGTTCACTCTGCTGTATAGAACTTTGGGATCAGAAGAGTTAACTGTTTAATAAGGAGAACAAGTGATTACGTGTGGGTCTAGATAGACCTTACTAGCATGCCTGATTTCTCAAATGACTCCTTTCTGGCTCTAGACTTTAACCTTTTTTCTTCTTAGCTTCCTCTGTAAAACAGGTCTAATGTTTGCTTCCTGTATCACAGAGGGGGTTTTGAGACTTGATTGTCTGCAAATTAGTTTTAAAGTCTATAAATGCAAAGTAGTATTCCTATTTTCTGTGTGAAAGGCAGTGGAAGTCATGTGCAGAGCCTCTCACAGCAGGCACAGTGGTTATTTGAAATGAAGGATATTCCTGCAGCTTTGTATGGAAATGAGGAAAAGACCTCTCTTAAATCTGTAGCTATTAAAAACAGTTAACTTTTAACATTTATGTAGTGTTTTATATTATCAGAGCTCTCTTATGAATCTCAACTAAATTCTTCACAAAGCCTCTGAAATGTGTATGGCAATATCAGGCTTTTATGATCATTTCCCCATACTTACAGAGGGAGAAAGTAACCCAGCCAGGCTCACTTGGGTAACAGACCCATGGCTTTCTCCTCCACTAGTGACAGACAGATAGCAAGGACCTGTGCCAGGCAGATAAAAAGGCTGTCTCAGAGGTGGAGAATGATCTAATTAATCAAGTCATATGGTTTTACAAATGAGTTAGCTTTAGGACAGTGAGGTATATACATGCTAGCCTTGAGGATCAATGCAGAGTTCTGACCTTGTCTGGATCAAGGGCTTTGGTGGGATTTAGGGTTAATGTGTCCCTCTCTCTCATCTGCTGTTCGTGCACTTAGAGCAAGAATACACAGTGCCTCACCATGGCATATGTCCCTGTTTTATTTTGTTGCCAGCCTTGGGGAAAGGCCAGTGAGATCAGGCATGACTACTGGCATCCTGGGTTTTTGTGTTACTGAAGCATCTGTATGTTTTATGGGAAACCAGATGCAAAGAATGTGGGAGATAAATGTTGTTGCCCAGTGTTTTCAGGATTGTTCAACCAGTTTCCTTTGGTGTTCAGTCTGGGATGGTTCATTAGACATTTGGTGGCCATTTGGTTTTAGAAGACTGTAAAACAAACTCACTTATGAAAGGAACTGTTTTGCAGCTGGAGTCAGGCTACCTCTGTACAGTAATTCCAGCTGTTGCTGGAATGAAACAAGAAACCAGGAATGGAAACAAGCAAACATCCAAAAAAGCTACAGCAGATACGACACCACATATATGAAGCCCATATACATAATCCATATAGGATAATATTTGAGCAATGAGTTTGATCTATCCTGTGAAGGCACTTGAGTTGTAATATACAGGATACCATTTTGTGGTGTGTATATTGGACCAGAGTGATATCAGTGTAACTGTATTGACTTTGGAGCAACTCTGTTGATTTAGTAACAGCTGGGAGTGTAGATCAGAGGCTAACATAGTATTTGTCATCTGAGATTCTCAAGGAACAACTAGGAGACTGAGTAAATCATAGAGTAGCCTCTTCTATTCTCTATTCTATTCCTATATTCTTCTATTCTATTACTTCCTGCCTGCCTAAAACAGTTATACATTGAACCTATTTGTGATGCTACGGTGACTTTATGGTTAGCTATGGGGGAATCGACACCTTATACCTGCTGGTATGTAGGAGAGCTTAGTCTGCTGTTTACTCGCCTTAACGTTTTTTGATACTTTCTTTCATGAGACATTGCTTCTGAGGAAACAGAGTTTTTACTTCCCATGTAAAAAGATATCCATGTGTGAGTTCCTGTGAATAAGAAGGAAGAGGAACACTGTAACAGAACAGCTCAGGTAAATGACACCCTACAGTGGATATGCATCCATTTTTAGGAGGGGGTGCTATGGCTTTCAGAGTGGCCTGTGACTGATTGGGGTTGTTTCTGAACAGACACCAACAGTGATGTAAGACTTGTCAGAAAGGACTGTTGACAGTATATGTAGAGAGCAAAGGTAGTTTCCAAGCCCCCTACTCCTAATTTTTCCCATAAGGATTTCTCTGAATCCCACATCCTATTTTTCTTGGAGAGATATTTTTTTCCTGCTTCTCTTACGCTCTGCACAAGTGGCAGCCGTTCCCTCCTCCTCAGTGATGAGTATATGCAAGGTTCAGTATACAGCGTCCAGAGCATTGTGATGACAATGAGCAAGGCAGCAACACTGAGCTTTTCCTGTTGAGGGTTTATTGCTCATGGTTTCATATCAGCTCATATCTGCCTCAGCTGTTCTGCAGATGCCTTTCTTCCCCAACACTGATTTTGCACTTGAATTGCAGGACACTGTAATTCCTCAGCAAAGGTGTGTAGCTTTCCTCAGACCTGTGTGATTGCCACTGGGTAGATTTAGATTGGCAGGAGCCCAGGAGACTTGCGTGCCGGGAGAACCATGAGGATTCATAAATCATGAGACTGCAAGAATGAATATAAAAACCTAATAGAAAAAGAAGCAACTTGGCAATTGCTGGTGTACGTTTAGTCTGAGGTTTGCTGTGGAATATTAACACTCAGATGCATGTGCATGTATGTAGGCAAATATTAGCAGGGTAATAGCACTTCTAGAGCTCTACCCATGTTCTTAGTGTTGTCTGATCATCCATGATCTCTGCTCTTTTGTGCCTTCTATCCATGATATTTGAATTGCTAAGGCTGAGGTCTGCAACTTACGGCCTTCAGTCGAATGTGTGCAATGAGTTGTTTTCAACCAAAACACGATGATTTAAGTGGACTAATTTCAGCCTTTGTCACACTCTGACCAAACAATTTGCCAGCTTGGTTTGACAGCTTGGTCCCTGTATTACCTTTCTTTCCCTTGGGGGTTACTGTGGATGACCTTTTCCACGCTGATTTCCCCCATCAACCTGCTTGCCCAGGCATGTGTGATTCAGGTGGCTCAGTCTCCTTTCATAGGAACTCTGGTGGGATCACTAAATCTGCCCCAAGGGAAGAAGTCTGGAAATTACTGTGTGCAAGAATTGAAACTCATCATACAGATGTGAAAACCAAACTTTGTTTGGGTTAATTAACATGCCCAAGTCCAAAGTGAAAGTGGTGTTGAAGAGGGGAAGTGAACCCAGAGGTTTTGGCATGCAGTGGTCTGTGCTTCCCCTGAAAAGGGGAAGTTGTAGTGGCACCTGTAAGGTCTGAGGGGTTTCTGTGAGGCCATCCAAACCGCCAAATCCAAGTTTCAATGAGTCTCTCAGTTTTCCTTTGTTCCTGCTTTGCTGGCTTGTCAGAGAAGCTCTGAGGGAAAGGGCCATGTCTAGGTGTCCTCCTGGGAGCTGCTGGGCACCACTGCTAAGCCTAGGCCAGGAGCTGAGGTCAGGATGTCTTTCAAGTGATGCTACAGTATGACATTGCCTCCCTGGCCAGGATGCACAGGCACAAGGGCAGTGAGCAGAGCTATCACAGCTGGGTTTGAGTGTGTGTGTGTTTGCATATCAGAGTGAGGGTGCCTTGTTCCCTTGTTTCAGAGCACAAGGGAAAGGGGACAGCCAGTGGTCACAGCTGCCTTTAGTAAAATGTTATCTCAATCCTTTGGTTGTCTTGTTTATTAAGAGATAGCACTGTCCACAGAGCATGTAAGTTTATCCCCTACCTTGTCTTAGTCCAAAGGCTGAGACAGCCTGACAACACAGCAAGCTCAAAATTTCTCCTGTGGGTGACACTGACAGAGAAAACCTTTCAGTATAGCTGAAGGCATAGTCAGTCCTGCCTGTTAGATCTCTCTCTGCTTTCACTCTCTTGCCACCACAACACACATTAATACTTGCTGATTCATGAATGCACCCTCTCATTCAACATCTCTCTTGTATCTTCTACGAAACAAGAAGGAATTTGTACGACTTCTGTTGGAAGCACTGAGCACCTTGCAGAGGCATTTCCTTCCCTCATTGTTCTTGTTTTAACATGGACAGGTTTTAACCTAAAGGTGACAGGTCAAGACGAGGGCCAAGCTTCCGTCATATTTGATGCACTGTTGATCAGCAGTATTTGTCTTGGTTATTTTTTTGTAGCAGTGAGTTACAGAAGTTCATTGCTGTTTCTTTTTCTGTGTCCTCAGCACCCTGATCAGTAGCACCTGTAGTCCTTTTTTTGTTGTTTGGGGTTTTTTTTCCCCAAACCAAGATATTAGACTCACCAGTTTCTGCAGTCTTGTCTCGTGGAAGGCCATTGCATGTATCCATTTCTCTCCTTACCAGTGTCATTTGCAAATATGCTGGTGCCATGTGAACAGATCAGCTTCTTCGGAGACCTGCTAATTTTCCCACCAGTGCATGAACTGTTTTTGTCCCAATCTTGGTTTGGAGAGTTTTCTGTTGTCATTCCTTGTTAGGGAGCTGCTGGCTTACTTGAGCGCCTTTGTTCACTTGTGGTGGGACACTGGCACCTGTTGAGCTGGGGCCGTTTATCTGTGTGTATTTGACATATTGTTTGCTTTTGTCACACCATATGTCTTCTAATTACACTATCGTGGATGGATGCCAGCAGGAAAAGGACAAGACATACAGCAGAGTATGCAATGGCATGAAGAGGTTTTACTGGTGTGTGCAGAAAGATTTTATCCTGCCCCTTTAGCAAATGTTTTGATATTCACAGGAAAGTGAATATCAAAGTGCTCTCCTTGTTCTCAGTGAGCTGGGGCCCAGCTCCAAGCAGTTTGGAATAGTCCTCTCAGCCTTGCACGTGAAACTCTGCATGTTGTGAACACATGGCTGTTTTCACATAGGTCCTCCTTCCATAGGAGTGATGTCCTTGATGCCAAATCACCTTTGAGCCACAAAGCACTTACTGATCCCGCAAAAAGCTCTCTGACCAACTGAGACAAATTCACCTTTGAAAATGCAACTAGTGCAATGTGATGACTCAGAAACATCAAGGGATTTTTTTTTTATTTGTTTGTTTTGAACCACAAATGGTTCTGTTTGAGGTTTACCTGGGGTCAAGCTGCAAACTATAGAGCCAAATTTTGACTGTGCTGATGTTTGAAGCTTAGCTCATTATAGGAAAGCCAGTTCTTAACTGGGATACATAATCAGATTTGAATTTCACCTCAGAGCTAAGAACTGATCCTTAACTTCTACAGTTCTGCATTTTCTGTAAAGTATGTCTTTGTAGTCAGTGTAACGCTGCCACATGACTGGTAAATAAGCAAGTCCCAAAAGTAAACGCAGTAAAATAGGAAAGCTACGGACAGGATTTACATCATCAGAGTTTTCCTAAATATTTTCAATGATTATCGTTTGTCTTAACGTTGTCATCATCTTTTTTGTTTGTTTGCTTTTTGTTTTTCTTAATTGACTTTGTACAGATTTCTTTTAGTTTGAACTACACACCATGTTTTACTGGTATTGGCTATCAGGGGAAAATGTGCATCTGATTTGGAGGGAAGTTCTGTACAGGCTTGAAGATAAAGCAAGATTTGTGTAGTAGGTAAAAATCAGGTTTGTTTTCATCCTTTTTTTTTTGTATGAATATAGTATTTATGTGGGGAGAGTTGATGCTCATTTCTAGTGCAAAACAAGTTGTTGATCCTCCTAAACTGAGTGAAAGTAGCTGACAATCCCAGGGAGAAGTAAAGAAGGATTTTTTTGGGGCATGTCCCATCTCAGGCTGCGGAATATAACTTTTGCTTTTTGTATCTTCACATGTGATGTTGCCAAAATTTCTAGCATGCTCACAGTGCTCTGTCTTCATTGCTGCTTTGCTTTTTTTGACTTGTGATCATCTCAGCTTCATTAATAACAACTAACCCCTTTCATCACTCTATCTCTCTGTTTATTTAGAGATTGACCTTTTGAGTGTTCACACTAACAGTTTCTCTTTGTGAATTGTTCAGCCTCAGAAAATAAGTTCCAAGAAAGGGAATGTTATGTTTCTCTTGCATACTTGCAGCATTCAGAAGATGTGCCTGTGCACCTGCTTTTCAAAAGAAGCGCACCCAGCTGCTCTTGCCTGTTTTGGGATGCCCAGAGCTGAGGAGATGATGTCCTATAATGAATGTTAACAATTGTGATTTGGCCTGGAGGGGTGGCATTAGGATGTATTGACAGCAGTGATCACAAGGGGATCAAGCACTTTGTTCTGCATTCTCTTTGAAAAGTCTCCTCTCTCGGATGCGTTACTGAACACAGTTTCTCCAGAGATACACACATATGAACAGCATTTGCTGCTGTTTCTAGGGCTGGCTATGAGATAGATCCTGCACAACCTGCAGCATTTAGAAGGACAAGGGAAATACTGTCTCCTTATTTCCTTACAGCACCTAAGATGCAAATAAAAGGCAGAGAGATCTTGCATATGGAAGAGCCTGCACATAGCCAGCTTTCTCTGATCCTTAGATCCAGAGAGAAATGAAGTGTACATATGTTAACAGGACAGCAAGGCCTTGGTCCAGCAATCATTCTAGAGGTGAATATGTTGCCCTCTGAACCATTAATAAAATTTCCTGTATGAAGAAGAGAAGGCAGGAAGTTTCAGCAGAAAAAAAACAGTAACTGACCAAAGCAGAGGAGCAAGCACTGAAAAAGCACAGAAGCCCTGTTTGCTCCAGAGCAAATCAAAGCGGAATGGGTGACCTAGAGAAAGCAGGACACTAAGGATTGATGTCTACCACAAACAAAAGCAGCTTTGGGATGGTTATGGACTTGATGATCTGGGAGGTCTTTGCCAACCTGGTTGATTCCCTGATTCTCTGATTGCATAGGACAGTGCTTAGGAACCCCAGTGCTCGGAATTCAGGCTAGAGTGACTCCAAAGGCTTTTGACAGAGCTCTAGCATGCGTCTCTTCTGCTAAGTGTGAGAGAAACAAGAAACCACAGGGAAATGACTGCAAACCTTGTCAAAAGCTTTGAGAAATCTTCCTGACTTTTACTTTTCCATACTTGACATTGTTATTCCTAAATCTGTTACACTACAAAACACAGCACATGTGCAAGCTGCTGAGTTGCTGTGTAATGAAGCGTAGTTTCCTATTGCCTGCGAGACAGTTTTTACAGACATGAGGTTTGCACTTCAGTTTGGCTACTAGAGCCGAGCCCTGAGCTCGAGAGACTGCAGTAATCTCAAGCGAGGGACAATCCTTCTGTTATTTCTGCACCTCATTTAGCAACCCTGTTGAATTATCTAAGAGTAACCAGATGAAAACCATGGTCAGATTTCACCTCTTCAGCCCCAAGAAGAGCTATGAGAAGTTAGTCTTTGTGGTATGTGGTGTCACCATTCAGCTGCACTGTCACCTGCACTGTTGTAACCACACAGTGCAGGAAAAAGCACTGCATTAAAATGAGCAAATATGCTTCTCCCGTCCCAGTCATTTCAGGCTCAAAGCCTTGTCTGGCCATGTCCTCTGGTGCATAACAACTTTCACTGGCTGTGGGCTCTGGCATCTGCCTCACAGTCAGGTTTCTCAGCATTCAGTCTGTTGATTAAAAGCCATGTTTTGTTTAAATCCTATGGGATTTGTAACTGGCCAGGCTGCTCATGCTGAAATATGTGAGTGCTCTGCATTGCTGGGCCCTGTGGTCCATCTGCAAGAGTCAGTAACCTCCTGGGTGTCACTTGCCCAATCCCTGAGCCCTGACATGTCCAGGCTATTCTTCACCCAGTAGCTCATGCTGGTGCTGGTGCCTATTTCCCAGTATCTATGGGTTAGCCTGTAAAGTTGTTGTTCATTTTATTCCTACCCCTTAATTCATTAACTCCAAGACTGTCCAGATGTCACTGTTTAAGCCAAAACCAGCACAGCAAAGCATACAGTCTTTGGTCTTGATTTCAGTAGTTTTGGCTTTGTTCTCTGCATTTGTACAGACTTTTCCTTCCTCGTTATCTAGCTGTAGCTTGCACACCCAGGATCCATTATTTGTTCACTTGTCTGCAGCTTCATTTGCTTCTTTGCTGTGATCCTCACACTCCTCCATTTTATCACCACCTCTGTTCAGATGTTCAGGCTCATACATTCACCACCTGCTTCTGTCCATGGTAAGAATCCCTCACTCCCCCCGTGTCGCTGCTGTTCTGCACTGACAGCCATGCTTATAGAGTTTGGTGCAAACCTGAGCAAATTAAACACAAGGTTTCACACCCAGTGGATTTCTTTGGGTTTCAGGTCATGTTACAGGGACGGACTGAAGCATTTAGCAACCAATATGCCACTCATGTACTGAAAGCGAAATTTTCACAGTGTGGTCACCACCCTAACTCTTCTCCATCATAGGACAACAGCTCTATAATGCAGCATCCAAGCTGGGCAGCCTCTGCCCTCCTTTCTTTTTCATGGCATTACAGAAAGGATGCCTTGGAGGTGGCAGTTCTGGTAGACAAGCTCTGTGGATCTGTGACCTTTGTTAGGGACAGGGCATCATTTCCTACTTGTGTTCTGCAGCAACGGGGAGCATGTAACAAAAGGGGTGATGCTGACCAACAGTTTCAGGGAATGTAGTGGGGATTCGGTGACTGTGTGGAAAGAAGCATGGAGAGGAATAAGGAAAATCCCTACTGAGAGTGAAATTTAACTAATAGGTCCCTTCAGCCGTCTCCCCTTTCTGGCTACACTTTCCCTCTTCATTTCCAGCATGTAGAGCAGCAGGGAATGCTAAAAGTCTTCCCTGCTGGCAGAGCGGAGCAGTTTGAATGTCTTTCTGCCAAAAATGTACAAGCCACATGCCTTGGTGTCACCCAAGATGCCTCAGTTCATTGAATCTTAGAAATGTAAAGGCAGAGAGTGTGGAGACTATTTCATCCCATTCCCATCACCAAAGTGCTATTGAATACATCCCTGAGAGCAGCTCCCAGACACTTCTCCTGGCAAAGGTCATTTCTGGTTGGGAGTACCGGTGTTGCTACCAAATACCTGCTGGCTCCTGACCTGAATTCCAGCTGGTGTGGTGCCATGAGGGTGCCCAGGCTTAGCCCGGCCTGACAAGATGTTTCCTCCGTGCCAAGTTTGGTATTAACAGAGATGCCGGCCTGGCATGGGGGCGGTGAGCAGACAGGCTTTTAGTAGACTTGGGTGGGTTTGAAACCTGAGATGCCTTGTCTTCTTTGTTCCCCAAAGGAGGGAAATCTTCAGTTGTGTTGCCAAATCATGATTTTTTTCTTTTCTACAGTATAAAATCAAGGCCTCAAACCCCAGTTTTGCAAACACAAGTTAGCAGCTGATCTTTCTCGTTGGAAATAACTGTGCAGTGAGAGTGTGATACTGCAGCTGTAACACATTGATCACTCTTCTTTTTCTTTCCTTTGAGGCCAGTTTTTTTTCTTTTTGGCACCCAGAATTAGATTTATGCATCTCTAGTTGGCTACTAAAGAAGCAGACCAAGGTATGATTTTCCATAGCACAATGAATTTAACTTCAGTAGGGGCTGAAGGGATGCAGCAGTTCAAAAAAGGTGACCTCTCATTTAGTGTTTACAGATGCATTTCAAAGCTTGACTTCAGGCATGTGAATTTGAAAATGTTTGACCTGAAGTCCTTTTCCCCTTTTGGTTTACTGCCAGCTCTTATCTGGTCGTTACTGTAGCAGGTCACCATATTATCCCTTAGCAGCAGCTATCAGTAAGTGTCAATTCCCAGCAAATGAATTCAGCAACTTGACAATATTTTTTTTTATGATGGCTATTTAAAAAATGACAAAAATCATAAATCTTCCAGGCTTGTCATTGAGAGTTTTTATTGAGTTTGTTGATGAAACAACTTCACAGCTCAGCTGAAGAGGAACTGCAGGGTTTGAAGAAGCAAAAGGCTTTTGATAGTGTGCAGTAGTCCAAGAAATTGAAGATAAAAACTAACTTGCTGGCATTTTTTCCATATTCCTTCTTCCTAGTCAGAGCATGAGCTTCTCTTCACACCCCTGGGAAAGGCTGAGCATTTTCCAGTCCCTCTGGAAAATCCCTCTGCATGGTCAACACCATGTAGAGCAAGGGGATGTTTTTAACCCTGGGTGTTAGAGAAGGGCAATTAAGACCTGGAGGGCAGCAGTCGAGGCAAGCATGACCTTCCTGAGTGCAGCAGCATTTCCTTCTCTCATTCACATCTTGCAGTGGAAAGTTCCATTGCAATATTGTTGGTTTACAGTTAAAAATTTTATTTGCGAGGAAAGTTTGAATCTTGTAGACATTTTGATAACAGCCAATAAACTCTCCTCTATAAATCTGTTTGGTGAACTCCCTGGTTGCCATTTGCATTCTCATCCACTGTGCAGGCCAGTGGCTCTCATTGACACTTTATTTTGCAGTCGATGAACTGACTAGCAGAGTTTATGGAGTAATTGCAGGATTATGCAACAAGTGGGAAGGTTTACGACTTTGTGTAGAAGGAAGATATAATTGTAACAACTAATATAACTGCTTTAGCAACCACCCTGACACCATGTTGTTCCATAAAATTCCAAATTGGATTGAATAGTATCTAAAAAGTGTGTCTCTGTTTAACAGAGAGGAATGGTTTTTTAGTTGTTGAAATTATTTTAGGTATCATTCTCTATTTCTTAAAAAGCAGGGATTTGCTTATCGTCCAAGCTTCATCAGACTGCTGTTTCTGAAAAGTGTGGCACAGTGGCTCTGTGATTGTATATTTATCAAAGTTAAGTTAAAAGTAATGTTAACAGCTTTTGTTATAACAATGGTTATCTGGTGTATCTTGTTCCACTGTTCATTCAGTGGAACAGTCAATCTTGCATTACCCCTCAAAAAAACCCATTCTCCAGAGATAAAATCAGACTGTGAGGTAAATCTGATACTAGGTTGAGCTGGTCTCTGAAGAGAAATTATGGTTTGAAAACCTGGCCTTGGCTAAATTCCCAGTGCCTCTGGCTGAGCCAGAATTTCACCTATGATATAGTAAGCACCAATTTTTTTTCCTTATGTGAAATTGAGTCACGTCAAAGGTCTTTTAACTGTCCTTGTATTTTTCAATCTTCCTGCAAATTACATTCTCATACTTGACCAGAGCTCCCATAAAACATGCATGCACTTAGTCGAAAAACTAGCAGCACCAAACTGTGTTATGTCTTAGTACAGAGTGCACAACTGTCCTTTCCTTTTTCTCATGCTATTTCAGAGGATCACAGCTCCAGTGGCTGAAAGCTCTTGTCCTCTGAGATGAGTTTAGGAATGCAGGCCCAAGATGGAATTTCCTGCATTAGGCACTAAGACAAGTGACTCCATATTCTAAACACTGTTGTTGTAGCACTTTTAGTTTGCTTCATTGAGCTTCCCAGATTCATGACCTAGATGCTTTATAGATGGCTGTGTGTTTGTATAGCTATGCTATCTGTGTGTATATTGTATGTATTATATGTATGTATACTATATACCTGAGTTTATATTTTTGAAAAATCTTGGTTTTGTTCTCTCGGTTACTTCTTTCTGCTGGTGCCCAAAGAAGAGCATGGAGAAGATATGTTAAAAAGACTGAGACTGAAGGAGTGGAAATCGGATGTTGCAAGCATGCCCAAGGGAAAGAAGTAACAGTAATATAAGTTTAGTGCAAAGAATTTGAAAACGTTGACCTCTGGTGCATCAGGCCTAAAGTCCTTACTACATTTGAAAGTGGTTTTGGTATTGCCAGTTCCTCAATTGGATTTATTTTAAACTACCAAGCTAAACTACAAAGCCTTTTCTGTGTAATTGCTAGAGGGTCTCTGAAAACTAATTTCCACAGCAGAGTGCAGTGAACTATGACACTTGGCCTGAGAGCTGCAGTAGGTTGCTGTCCTGTATGTGGAACAGCACAGAGCAGCACTGTGCAGACTGCTCGCCTGTGCTGGCTATCAGCCACAATAACAAAAATGTGTTATTGCAAATATCTCTCTAGTCATGCATATTTTAAAATGCCATTTAAATAACTGAAGGCTTAATGCTAAATTTCCAAACTTTTAATGTTGTTTACACAACATACAAATCAGACCTATTTTGACAAGCCCAGAACCTTTGTCAGGTGCTGTTACGAGCTTGTTCTGTAACAGCACTGGACTTTCAGGAATTGCAGTAAATAAATTCATGAAATTAGAGACCCTGTGGTGAACTTCAACCAGGGCAGTGGATCCACTGGAGTCTGCCTGCCTGCTGCAGAACACCACTCTGTTTTCTCTGATGAATCACCAAGTTGTGTGCGGTATTAATAAACATGAGCCAGAGAGCAAAAAGGGTGTTATCTAGATGTAATGAACTCCTGAACTGACTGGAGAATGTGACATGCTGACTAGGTGTCATTGACTACAAAGCAAGACAGGCCCCCTCACCTCTGAAGCCCAGTGATAGGTATCACAAAGCCACTGTTATCTGAACCATTACCTGTGGAGCCAACTGTGCGTGGTTGCCCCATTAACATTTCATGTGCAAAGAGATGAAGCTGCGAATGCTTAAAAGTCTCCCAGTGGTTAAACTGCAAAGCTTTTATATTTTCTTTAATTGAAGACTTCGCACACAGGCATGTGTGCGCACTTAATCTGTAGCCTAGAGATTTCAAGCTGTTAGGTAAATGAAATATATCAATGACAACTTTTTGGGTTTTGTCACTGGATAGCGTTAGCCCTTAGTAAATTCAGAATAAATACTTGCAAAGAGAGTTTCATTTTTCTTTAGCACTATTTTCTGGTGGCAGCTGGACAGATAATGCAGCCACTAAGTGGAACTTCTTTATAAAGAAGTGCAAGTACAAGCTCTTCTGAGGCTTGCAGGCAAACCCCTACAGCTTCATAGCAGTAGTCAGCAGTATTTCAAGCAGTGAGAAGATAATGGTCACTCTGAAATGTAAGAAATGGATTTGGATGGTGGATTTCAAAACCTAGCACTGTTCTAACAATTGTGACCATCTGATTGCAGCAATCATGCTGAAGGGAAACCTGAGTCATAGTCACATTTAAAGCCTTTATGCATCACTCTGGTTGTAAGAAAATAGTTTTAAAGTAGGGGTTAACTAATCTGCACCTGCCTGCTGCAGGAATTGCTAAAAGAGGTGTAGGGTGGATGTGAACCAGGCATCTTGTGGACAGGAGACTGATTCTTTCACTTTATGGGCACTTACAGACCTTTCCCCTCTTGCAGTTCAGTGAATGTGGTGGTCTCTAATAGTCTTCCGCCCACCTTGAAAACAGTGGGCTGCTGAGATTGTCACAGGGTGTTCAGTAATTTTTTAAAAGCTTAATTCCTCAATTCATTATTTCAGGCAGCAAGATGTGTCAGTGTCTTCAGCAAATATTGGTTTAGGTTTCTGATGTGATTTAAGGTACTGTGAATTGCTAATTAACTTATTTTTTAGTCTGTCCTCCCCTTTTGTGAGCCGAGATCTTCTGCTTAAGCCCAAAGAAGGGGAAAGTGAACCTGACCAATGTGTCTGTAGGTGAGTCTTGTAAAAAAAGTAAGACCAACTGCAGAAATGGGGAGAAGTCTGAGAAGTCAACTATGTCTTTGGCCTTTCTCATGCATCCCTTCAACATAGACAAGTCTTTAAATGCATGTCTTTTCTAAAATGCCCCATTTCTCTTTCCCCCTCTGTAATGGCACTTGCTCGCCGCTTCTGTCCACTCAGCCTGAGTTGAGCTGCAGCTGTGGAGCCCAACTGGTTTGTGAATTAATAAGAGGAACAAAACCTGATAAAGGAAGAGAGATGAAAGGTTGCAGCCAGAGGAGCCCCATGATTCACTTTCTGCTGCTGCTGCTGCCACAGCTCTTTCAGCATTGGACAGAGCTCTGTGGGGCTTCCAGAGGTATGCAGTCTTGGGCCATCCTTCCTGAACTCCAAAGGTTTTGCCACATTAGCGACATCAGCAAAAGGCCTTAAGAAGCTCAGTACCTTCCTTGGGCAGAAGCTTTCATGGAATTTGGTTTTGGCTAGATGGGTACTGCGTGTGCTTCTTTGATGGTATTTCAGATAACCTAGTGGAAACTTAAATATTCACTTATAAACCAGTATAAAAATAATACTGCCCATCTGTTTAACTAGTCTTGGTCTCTCTTGTAATAGTTCATTAACCATCTGTTACTGTTGGTGTAGAGATAGACACTGTGAACCCACTTGACTGTATGGATTTCAGACTTCAGTTTATTTTTGGTTGCTGGTACATATGGACCATGTTCTGTTACTCTCCATGTGTTTGTTCACAAGGACTTCTCAGCTCAAATTTCCCTGGGAGGGGTGTTTCAGAATGGGGGAAGAAGGGCAGAAAAAGCAATTAATTTTTTACTTCAACAGTCATAAATAGTTTCTAATTTGGATCCCATCTCACTCTCTTTTCCCCCAGCAAGCTGTGTGGATGGGTGAAGCAGCCAGGGGAGAGCAGCTACCCAGATGTGAGCTTTCTGATTAATGAAGTCACTGTCAGGCATGCCTAGTAAAACTCAGACAAAATGAATAATTTCAGAGTCCTCTTACCAGTGTTTCTCCTCTCTCACCCTTTTCACATGGTTAAAGGTCGGGCAGGGTGTCCAGGCACACCCCCCTGCTTCAGTGCTCCTTAGTCTCCATATGCAACAGGTACTGTAAATTAGGACTGCACTCGGCTGGCTGGGTGCATTTGCAGGACCTGTTTGTGAGACATACTCTTGTTTTTATCAGTGATGCTGTTGGTTTCATTAGTGATGCTTTTAGTAGCCCAGGTCAGAGTAGTCTCTGCACCAGACAAAGATTAGGGAAAAGTGTCTTCTTTCCAGGAGCAAGCAACGTTGTGAAAGGGAGCTGGTGTTTTGTTGGACTTCTTCATGCTGCAGATCATCATTTGTTGCCACATCTGTGGTATGTGGCTGTTTTATGGACCCTTATTGAGTTCAGTCTTAGTGAAATGCATTGGAAGAAAGCTTTTCTTAATATCATAATGTTTTTCCTCGTGGACAGCTTCCCAGCAGGGGCTTTGTGGTTCAACAGAGCTGGAAGGGTGCTGTATGCCAGAACTGGCTTTTCTTCCTGCTTCTATTTTACAACAAAGTAAAAATTCATGTCTGTAGTACTCCTGGCTTTGGGTGGCATGAGGTGGAAGTGAAACTTCCTCTGCCTAACCAGGTATGAGCCGGGCAGCTCCTGTGTGATTAAGTTATATGTTGACACAGTCTCCATTCCTTTGATGGAAGAGCTTTAGAATGGCTGTGAAGGTGACGCAGGAACATTCCAGACATTGGTCTGTACTTGTTCCTATAGCTCATGAAATGCTTTCTAAGTTAGTCTTTTTAGACAAACAGCAACATTCATTCAGGCATCACCTAGCACTCCAAAAGAATCAAGTTCAGCTCTAGATCAGTTATAAGCCATCACAACTCCTCTTGTCAGGAAATCCTTCTAGCACACACAAATGCTGTGGGGAAAAATACAGCCATGGCAAACATTGCACTGGGTGGTGCAACATGAATATGCAGATGGAGCAGTGTCTCAGCAAATGGCAGTTTCCAGACTAGGGAAGCATTTCAGGATCCCAGCAGGACCCACAGTATTACTGGCTGGTGAGCAAACTGAGTGGGCTCCAATGCAACATGGAGAAGCAACGAAATCCCTCTCATCGGGAACCAGTAGCACTTCTGTGTGTGTGAGCAAACAGGATTATGGTTCTGTATTAGTTATCAGCTAATTACCCCCTTGTTTTTAGACAAAGCCCACTTCATAAAATTCAGGTGAAAGGATTTCTTGCACATATTACTTACCAAAGCTCTGTTAACACCTCACCACCTTTAATCTCTCACCATTCTTATTTTTATTTAGTAATCTATCTGAATTAGCAGTGGTGTGACCCATTCTCCACTGAGGCCAGACTGCCAGCTTATAGAAATTACTGAAATGAGGCGCCAAAGTAATGTAAGGACAAATGCCTCCCTGTACAGATTGGCATGAACACTGGAGGCAGCATTTGAGCGTAATATTGACTAATTATTTAACCATGAGTGGCAGCTTTGAACATTGTGTTCTTTTTGCTTCGCTTCCTGCATTTACTGTGAATCCTAATTACGAAGGGAACAAGTATTTCTTCTCAGGTCGCTGAGAACACAGCAGCCAGCTTTGGGAAAGCGCATGGGATGCAAAGTGGAGGCAGCCGTGAACTGTGCATCATCTATTTCTCATACTAGAGCTAGTACTAGCATGCTAGCACTAGTACTCATTGAGCAGAGAGAGCAGGTGTTGGCGGGGATCTGATCTGAAAACTCAAAAGCTGCTGATAAGAGGAAAAATAGATAGTGGACTAAAAATGCGTAGTTTGAAATGAGGCATTTAGCAACATGATTTTTCCCCCTCCCTTAGCAGAAGGCGTGGATTTTTAATGATGATTCTTTCTGTGATGTTAACAAGAAGTGTCCCTAGTTGAATGCTTTTCAGTAGGGTCATGTGTATCAAGAGATATGACCCCTAAAAGAGGAATGTAAGCTTTGGCATTTGCTCTGTGTGCAGAATATCTCTGCCACAGATGGAAACTTCTTTGTATATGTACAGCAAATAGCTGGATCCTCTGAATGATAGGAGATAACAGTTAGTTGCTTGAGAAGGCAGATGGTCATCTTATTCTTTTCCTTGCCATTGTCTCTTGGTTTCTTAACCCATGAGGTGAAAAACATTCCCAAAGAGCTGAACCAGTAAACATGACAGTAAGGTGGGAATTAACGTTTAGGTGCTGTACTGAAATTTGTGTGAGCAATTAGGCATATAGAGTCTGATCTTAGTTGATCTGCAGTCCCTAGAGAAAAGCCACTCCAAATGTGTTTGTGTACAGCCAAGTCAGACTCAGGACCTGGACCTCAGTGGAGACTTGTGTCCCATAGTCGCCCTGGACTAACCTTTCTGAGTGTAGGCTTGATGTCTCAGCCTTTACTTGAAAAGTATGTCATTGGCATGGCCTTGTGCCTTGCCTCCATCCCTTGGAGAAAGCCTGTCTTCATTGTTGGGTTTGTCAGGTTCAGAGAAGATGGTTTTAGCTCTGCCCAGAGATGAGCTGTGAAGTTTGAGTCTGTGCATCCTCTCTGACCGTGTACATATGGCTGGGCTCTCCAAGGGCACCCGTCTGCCGCAGCTCACTGTGCAGGTGCCAGCTCAGCCTCTCTATGGCTTGTTGGTTTTCTCTTCCGTAAGCAAAAAGTCACCTGGAAGACTTTGCTTGGCCCTCAGGCTCATTCAGAGTTGTGGGAGGCAGCTGGAAGACAGTAAGTACCTCAGTAGTGGAGCAAAGCATGCTGGATTGCTAACCATACTGCAGCCTCCCCCCAGCAACCCTGCCTGCACACACCTATGCTTTTGTGGCAGATGGGCAGAGTAGTTGTGGCAGGCTAAGGACATCATTGGCTAAAAGAGCACATTGCTACTGCCTTGAGGTGCATTCTTGGAGGCTGGAGTCATGTGCAGTATAAATATATCCTCTTACTCTTTCATCTGGAGTCAGATGATGCCAGGCTATTATATTAAACACTGTGGTGCAGTATGTACTCTATGGATGACTTTGTGAATGATACTTTTTTCCACAATTAATTAGTTGGAAATCCCCTACCTCTAGACCAGGGTGTTAATACCAGTCATAGCCCTTGCTTCCTTTCCATTAAGCTTGATTAAGTTAGCTATGGTTGCTACTTGCTGCTTTTCCTCTGTGAGAAATCTACTGGCTGTCTTTTCTGGAAGCGCCTAATGGATGATTTTAACTACAGAGTTTATTGAGATATGCCAAGACCAAGATGTCAAGGTTGGCCTTGAGCATTTGTCTCTGTACTACCGGAAAATTTATTTCTGATGTAAAATGATTGCCAAAAGCCCATTAGATAACTTGATGTCCTCTGTTCTTGGTTATTACCAATGTCTGCTACAGGGCTCTGATCCCAAAATGCACTTTTAATAAACCTGCTGTTGTTTTGTTTGTTTTAATTTAAGGTATCATTCCTGCAAACACTTTTTGCCCTTGATACTGAGTTGGTTGTGCATATTAATTAAGGGCCATTATCACAGCAAGTGCAGAGCAGTGCAAAATGTGACTGAGCACATGTGCTGTGCTGCAGTCTGCAGTGTTCTGTGTGTACCATTTTTTTGATGAGATTTGAAAAATTACAGGTGAAAACATATCCTCCCTTTATTAGCCACTATTATTAGAGCCATATGGCTTGAACTGAGGAATAAAGTGTGCTTGACATGTATCAGCCTAGCATGTCTGTGCAGGTGAATATAATTTTTGAAATGTAGATTGAAAGGAAAATGGAAGTGGGCTAGTAGTGTTCACACAATTGCTTTAGAAAACACTGGCTCTTTCTCATTTTTAAGGTTGTGCTACAGGGTATCTGGAGGATGACACAGTGGTGCAGGGCAAATTCTCTGCAGGAATGCTGATGTACTGGCATGCACTTGCATTCAACTTTTTGTATTCCCTCATAAAATGAGAAACATCCTTGTTTGTGTAGAGGTTAGCACGTGATACATAACATGAGTCCATGGAAGGTATTTGCATATTGGTGTGCTGCTGCTGTGCTGCTGAGTGAAGTTCAAGATAAGACCTTGACCATCCTTGAGTGGCTTGTCATGAGATAAGAAAGCATGCTGTCACACTGCGCAAGAGGCTCTGGTTTTAGGAAGAAACATAAATCCTCCTATCTAAAAGCAGTCTAATTATAAATTACCTGGAGTGAAGAAGAAATTAGTCTTTTGACATACTATTTAGTATTTTATTGTTTTACGCTTCTTGATTTTTTTTTTACCGCTTTGATGGTGCCTCTCAAAGACAGGACCCTGCAGTGGGTAGAAACTGCAGATCTGGTCTGCACTGGGGATTATGTCAGTTTGTCCAAAGTGTATTGTGGTTACAAGCACTGTGGACATCCAAGATTTATGGTGTGCTATTACTAGGAAAGTGAAATGCTTCTTCCTCTGACTACAGAATTAATGTATCTAATAGGTCCTCAAACGTACTTTATTTTATTCCTTCTTGGGATAAGGAGGTTTTTTAAGTAATCTCTCAAAATCACTTCCAAATCCCTTGTCCCTTGTTATATCTTAGGTATACAGGCCTTTTAGGTGTCTTTCCTTTGCTGCTTTTAGGGTTTGATTAAGTCCTTGTTGGTACTGAAGGACATTTGACCAGGCCAGCAGCCTCGGAGTGTGAATACAGATCTGGGACCAGCCACTGCTCTACTCTCACACTGTCTCCTTGTGCCGACAGGGATTCCAGCAGTAGGCAGCATCCTGAGGCAAATGACATCTTGCTTCCTATTGTCATATCTGACCCAGCTGCCATCACGGGAGAGCCTCATTGATCCAACAGCAAACACCAAGAGCCTAGCATCAACTCGTAGCTAAAAATAACACAGAGTGGAAAAAAACACCTAACATCTAAATATAAATCTCTAATGCCTCAGTAGGGAGCATTGCATTTCCTAATCATTCAGTCAAATTGTTTAAAGATTGATTAATACTGGAAAGCCTTGTATTTCCATCTTGATCACTGGTCTTTCCTTAGCCTAGCTTTTTCTTAAGAAGGCAGGGGTTTCCTTTTCCTTCCCTCACAGTTCTCTGGTAGCCCTTCCCTTGCTTGTATGCTCTTTCTCATAAACCCCACTGCCTGCTGGAGTGGTGGGAGCACGATGTGGTGCCCAGACACATTCACAGAGCTGTTCTGGCTCCTGCAACTGCCTCCTAAAGAGCAGCATGTTAGGGCTAGAGGAGGGGTCCAGAGGGCACAGTGTGACACTCAGGGCACCATGGCTTGCAGTCTGCAAACTGGCATGATTCCCACAAAGTCAGCCTGTTGAGTTGTATCACCTGGGCTTGCCACCCACCCTTAACCGTGGCACAGGTTGAATGAAATAACACACAGACATGGAAAAAATGGCGAGAGTGGATTCTTTTCCCAACTCATCAGCTGTCTGCCTTTGAAAATCAAATGCTAGAGAGATTTCTTTCCTCAGGAGCACATGCCAAGCAATCGTGTTCCATTGTTGCTGGCAGATTTGTTTTTGCACACTTCAGACAGGAAGAACGGCACTCTCGGGGCGAAGACGCTGGCACAGCTCAAGCGAGGTGGAAAGAGGGGAAGGAGCCAGAGAATGGCGGGGAAATCTGCAGTGTCTTTGCAACGTTCCCTAGCAACCTGTGCCCCCAGAGCCACTTCTAGTGGCTCCTCTTCATCAGTGCAGCTGCATGGGCTGTGCGAGCCTTGCTGTGGTCTGACTCGCGCTATTTTGGGTTTAAAAAATGAAGCGTGTGATTGCAGTGCTGTCATGGGCATAAGGGCTTTGGATTACTCTCTTGCACAGATGGGAGCAATTCACAAGGAGTGTTGGGAAAGTGACTTTCTGTTCTTGCTTGAATGTTGTCTGGTACCAGCTAGTAAATACTGTCTTGTGACTTAAAGACTTCACGATGAGTAGATTAGATAGCTCCCCTACCATTTGTTTTTCCCGTAAGGTGGTATTGCAGGGAGAGATTGTGTCGATGTTTCTGGAGTAACTTCTTTCCTTTCATGCACTGCAGACAACACGTGGGTCTTTGCACAACCAACACGTGGAACTTTTTGCTGTCTGGGGCACCTTTGATAATTTTCTGAATGCTTCTTTGCCTGCCATTTCTATGGTCCTGGCCAGACTTTCTGCATCCTGTCTAGCTTCTGGGAGGTTTTAATAGAGATTCAGCACCGAGTGCCAGATGGGCATTCCTGAGGACCAGGACAAAAGAAGCTGGCTATTTGTCTAACACAAATATTTACAGCCCGTACAGTGGGTGCTCTGAATGTGCTGCCTCTTGCACCTGGAATCAAAGCTGGAGATAGAATGTCTTGGAGATAGTAAAAGCAGGGCAGGGCCTGCTTAAAACCCAGCTTCTTTTTCTTACCATTTCTGAATGAAGTTTATTTAATTTAGCATCTGGAAGCATCAAGTAACTTAACACTGCACATGAGCTTCCTTTCCTGTAAGCAGCTTCAGCCCTGAAGATGATCCATAGGGCTTTCAGCTGGCTTTGCTCAACTCCGTTGCAGAATATGTCACAACTGCTATCACAATCACAGAAGCATAAACAATAAAGCTGGAACAGACTTGAAGATCTGTCTGCTGCTCAGAGACAGGATCAACTCTGCCTAAGCTATTCTTCACAAATATTTGTTTGTTCCTACTCTGAAAAGCCTCAGTGATGGAAATCACAGACTCTCCTCAGGCAATTTCTTCCAGCATTTGCTGGCCTCACTGCTTCTCCTCCTCTGGATTGCAAACCCTCTAAAGTGTGTGAGTGATTTTCAGATGAGAGTCCTGCACAGGATGGGGGCCTCAGCTCCTTACTGAATAGTGTAAAGCTAATGCAGAGGGACAGAAAGGGAGCTTAGAGAGCAGAATACTTAGTTTGGAGGGAAAGAACAGAAAGGCATCTGTAAAGTGTTTGATGGTCACAACTTTATGCTTTTGAAATTTGCATGGCTCTTAGGAACAAGGGTAGGTAAGAAGGGAAGTAGAGGAGGCACACTTGCTCTGAAGGTCCTTTTCAAGAAGGAGCCAGCTCCTCAGAAGGAGAAAGGATAGAGGAGGCCCCAGAAAAAAATGTTAGCTTGAGCTGGGAGTTTGCAACAGGACCCCATGAAAGCCAGGCTAATATGGGTCCCGCAGCTGGGGACAGGAACTTTTAACTAAGCCCTAGAGTGTCACCTGCAATGAAGCAGGTTTCAATCACCCATATCCCCAGAGAGTGGGGTCTTTGTTCACTTTTGGTCTGGCAGTCTGGGAGCCAGTTTTCTCCCTGTGTCATATGTTCATGTGAAAGACAAATGCAGCTGAGGACTCAGGGGGCTACAGTTAGTCTAGGCCAAGCTTGGACAGCCTTGTTGACTCAAATAGTGCCTCTCGACCAGCCAGTGTACACCTGAGTACATTGCTCACTTTGGCATGCTGAGCTAGATCCTCCACTGCTGTGTAAATCAGCGAGTTCCCTGGAGTGACTCTGATTGGCACAATCTGAATGTCTAACTCACCATTTTCAAGTAAAATCTGCAGCAGAATTATATATATATATCTCTTTGTTTTTCCCCTTCAGCCTTTACTCAGTCAACCTGCGAGCTGCTTAATCATTAAAAAACAGAAGGAGGCTGCTGCTGCTGTTGTGGTTGAACAGGACATGAAAACAGTTCACAGACAAAATGGTCCTTGTGCAATGTTATGTCCAGCCACAGTCCTCAGCCTCCTTAGTTCTAATTGCACATGCCACCACCTCTTCCAGTTGGTTCTATTCTTCACGAAGTGCTGCTCAACCAGTTAGAGAGATATGCTCATCTCTAGCTCAACATGTATGCGGACAGCCTTTTTATCTGCATTTCTGTACATGGAAGAATGTTTTGACAACTAAACGTGGATCTTGTTGAGCTGTCAGTTCTCCTAACTCTCCCAAGTATCCCTTATTTACTGAGCCATCAGTCTTTTCCTGACCTCCTCAGAGTGAGTCCCAGCCTCACACAAAAGATGGCATAGAAGTACAGCTCGAGCATGGCCTTCTGAGCAGGGTGAGTTTCTTCAAGCATTTGATGCTTTGAACAGTGTAGATCATTAGGTCTGTATGTTAGTTCAGTGGCTGTGCCCTCAGGATGGTAGCAGCCTTAGAGGCTGCAGCTGGGGAAATTTAGATTCCTTTCCTTAGTGCACAGCCTGGTTTGGCTGCCAAGATCCTAGGGCTTTTCAAGAGGCTGATGGGAAAGCAGAGTATGAGTGAAAGCAGTAGAATAGCTCTGAGTCCAGGGAATCCCATATTCCCTCCTGGCTCCAGCACCAAGCAGGGAATTTCTTCTCCTTGCTCTTTTATTCCATAGGTACTTCTGTAGCACACAGCACAAGCCCCAGCACAAGCACCTATGCACTTACCATCTTGATCATCCTGGCCACAGAGTAGTGTTCCATTTGGCTGGAAAGCGTACCTGTGACAGACATGGGATCACATAGTACATGTGGCAGGGGAAGTGGAAGGGAGGAGCATGTGACACTGAAACCCAATATAACCCTTCCATATGGGAATCAAGTGAGATTGAGAGTATGGTGTTCTGCCCTGGCTGCCTACCCTCCCTGATGTCCCATCAAGAACATACACACCCATGTGAAGAAGCATCTGACCAATCCCATAGACTGAAACTGCTGGGTTTGATTAGCACTTGATAGTTCTTGGACAAGGGAAGTGATTCAGTAAAATCATCTGATGCTTACACCTTTCATTTTCTCTTGGTTTTCTGCTTGCTCCTGGCTCTGAGGATACCATTAGTCCATCTTTCCATTTCATACAGCTCCTTTGCACACTAGTCTTCCCTAAGCCACTCTTCTTCATGCAGTGAGTGCACATGGCGTTCTTTCCATGAACTCTTGCCAGGTCTGGAAGCTCCTAGCCGGGCTGTGCTTTTTTCTTCCTCTCCATCTCATGCCAGATGCTGGGCTTTGGCTTAAATCACTTACTGCACATTGCCTTCTGACTGGTCTTCCTCTCTTCCTACCAGCATTTTTCTCTTGCCTTTGTAGTTCTGTCTTTTTTAATTGTTATATTTGTGTTGGTAAGGGCTAATTTCTACTGTCCCTAGCTCTCTCCTCTGATTGCTGGAGCCCTCATCTCAGATCTGACCTTGACCTCTCTGCTCCTGTGGCTCTTCTCTGCCCAGGGTCATCTCCTGCCCTATGCACAAGCAGAATTTGTAGCATCCGCAGCAGGAATAGCACAGCAAAGTCAGATCTTCACTCTTGTTCCAGCAGGTTGCAAGAAAGTTGAGACCCGTGGTGAAACTTCCTGCAGCGTTTTTTCAATAGCCCATAATCCCTGCTTCTTTGCCTTCCTGCCACAATTTGGCCACCACATGGGATGTGCTGGGTGTTCAGCCTGTGGTTCTCTCTGAGAGAACATCATTCCTCATCTCTTGCTGCCCTTTTCTCCCACCTCCCTTGTGATTGTGGGAAATTCCTGAGCAGGGACAGAGTTTTCAAGGGAGACTTGGAGCTTTTATTTGAGTAATACTTAACTGCCCTGGACTCTATTACAGGAGAATTATGACTTTGTTGAGAAATTTCTACTGCTGTGAGCCAAATGAGAGATCATTTTCATAAGTACATTGGGTGAAATAAATGATAATCTAGATGACGGGCATTTACCCTGGCCTTTTTCCTCCAAGTGCAGTATAGAATTTGGCACTGCTTTCTTCTGAAAATATTATTTCTGATTATCTTGAGGTAATTGATAGTGAAACATGTACAAGCAGCAGTGCTTAGGCTATCAAGATGACATTCACTGGTGGCTGCAGCCCTTCACTCTCTCCTTCTTTTCTTGTGCATTACTCCCTTTGCTCCTGATGGCAGTCTTTAATTTCACCACCTTTTTCTATACTGCCAGTGTGTCCTATCCTCTGCCTGACATTGCTCAGCATCACAGTAGCACCTGCAACGACAGCTAATGCCCTGTGAGTGTGGCTGCACTGTGAGCTTGTTGTCAGACCCTTTCCAGGCTCTAATGTGAGTGAGTAGCATTAGGTCTGCAAGCAAACTGCCCCTTATGGTGAGCACCTCCATTTCACAGAAAGTGAGAGGGTTCTCTAAGTTTTTAAACACCAGTCATGATGAACTCCAGTCTGGTAATTTTGTGAAGAGGCCATTGTCCTTGCTTGGGCTGGAGAGAGCAGAGAGGCCAGGCTTGTTGTTAGAAGTGGTACATGTGGTCTTCTCAACACTGACAGTCTGGGTAATTTCATCTCATGAATTAAATAACACATGTTTGCAAATGGTACTTGATATGATGTTAGATGGCTGAGTTGAGATTTAGGTGACCCACAGATACCTACAGAAGGCTCTTGATGAGAAGAATTAATTGTTTTAAATGCAGTAAAGCTTCAGTCTCTTAAAGGTGAATAAAGCAATTCAGCAACAGAACCATCCATATAGATGGTATAAAATATAGAGACAGTCTAATTGAGGCAGAGGTGAGATGAACTCTGATCTTTACTGCCTACAGATTGTCTTGAGCTATGTCAGTATCCTTTTAATACTCTTCTCTACAGTTTCACCACAAGACCTGGAGGTGCAAGCAAATGAGTTCTTCCTCTGACTTGGACGAGTAGCAAATCTTCTCATTATTATTTGCAAATTCTCTTTTCTCTTGCATCACTGGAAAAGGTGTCACTTTGAAAATTTTTTGTCACCCTTGAAACACACCTCAGCTGAGAGGTGAGCACAGTAGATGACCTGGTCAGAATCTAGATATCTGGACTGTCTCTTAAATTTCTGCCTCGTATTCCCTGACTCAGTCACTGAAAGTCAAATGAAGGATCCTACTCAGTGCTTACACTCTCTGATGGGTTCAGAGCTCCCCACCTTCTTTCCAAAGGAACTCGTACTCATTTTGTTAGGAAGGGTTCGAATCCTCCAGTAACCACTTCAAGAAACATGGCCTGTGCAAAGTTGAAAGAAAAGCAGCGAAGTTCTAAGATTGAAAGGAGCTGCACATAAGGAAAAGAAAACAGGTAATTCTGGGATCAGAACATAAGTAAAATGGAGAAATCATCCAGTCATGAAATAAGAAATAGTGTCTTAGTCCAGCAGGAATTTGATTTGATTTGCCATACTATTGATTTCTCTAATATTATACTTATCACTTTTATTTATACAAGATCACTGAGGGGCATGTTGGGAGACCAGTATTTGTTTTGAAAATGTTATAATCTTAACAGCAAAGTGTAGGCACATGTGAGTGAAAGGAGGCACAATTTTGGCTACTAAAGGTAATTAATAATAGTCATAATTTGTACTCATTCAGTGTCTTTCATTCAAGGATCTCAAAGCATTTTGTAATCAAGAGTTCATTGAGACTCTCAAACTCTCTTGAGACAGCCAAGCATTATGAACACAATTTATAACAGCAGGGTGCAGGATCAGACTGGTTAAGAATATTGCTCAGGATAAAGCTCAGGAATCCATCCCTCCAATGCTATGGATGTTGAACCAAGCACCCACTCTAGTCTGAGAAGCTTTTTTTCTTACTGTAATTTATATATATAATCTTTTAATGTTAAGCAAAATATGTAGTCTTCATTTAAGTCACTGGTGTCCTGGGAAGTAATGACCCATGTCACAGTTGACTAAAAGTGAGACTACAGATAGTGGGTTAAACACATTTGGTTAACCATTTGTTTGCTGTTATAGTTTTCACATGAAAAAAGCTTATATTAAAACCTGTCTTGGTGATGGAAAGTTATGTGATTTTAGGTTTCTTTGTGTATTAAAACAGAAACACAATTTGCATATTTTAAGTATCTTTTCTAGCATATTCAGGCATCTGGCAAGAAAACTATATTTAAACTGTTAATACAGTATGAATGCAAGTTTCACAAGCAGAATTAGTACCACTAAAATGGTGAGATTTATTTTTCTTTTGAAACAAGTGATGCCCCAGCAGTTCTGTTTTTGTTACCTGTTAAGACACTGCAGCTGGGGCAGCCTATTTTTTTCACTGGGTGGCAAACCTGAACCGCAGGGCAGGTGTTGCTCATTGCAGAAGTGCCCGGTCCAACCCCCAGCTCCACACGGTGAATGGTGGTGAGATCCCTGGGCGCTGCGGTCGCTGCACCGGGGGTGGGTGTGAGCCCATCGTGTGGTGTCGCTTTTCACTGTCTGTGAAAACAGTTGAGCTCTGCCTTTGTGAGATGCTTTGCAAATGAAAAACTTAAGGAAGGGCAAAGCTCGATTATTTCCTTGGATTTTTAAGGACGTTTCTGGAAGGGTAGGCTTTGGAAGGAAGGAGCTTCTTTCAATTGTTTCATTGTGGCAATGAATTGTCTGGGCGAGTTGTGTGCTGTGTCAGCAAACACATCTCATTTCATCAGTATGAATACTGGAGCATTCCCATTTTTATTTTTATTCCCGTTTTATTCCCCTGTGCTCGTCCTCTAAGATGGCAATATGGCTCGGTTGATGGGGAGACCATGGGCCCCACTTTGGAGTGCCAATCATTGCAATTGGAGTTCCCCACAGCTTGATGTCTTTCAGTAGTGCTGCCTTGGACTTGCACAAGGCAGCTCGGTACAGGTCTTGAGGCTCATCACCTGCCCAGGCAAGAAGCCCTAGATGGCACTGTGTACCCCAAGATGTATAGACAAGATGACAAGAAGTGAATTCAAACCCCTGTACAGCGCATCCCTGTGCAGCTTGGGACCAAGGCTTTGAGACTGTCATCTCATATGGATGCTTATGGCTCCTACTCGGAAATGCAGATTTTGACCTGTTGATAGCATTAAACATAATGCTTAATTAATTAATGCTTTGAAGGCCATCCTGGAAGCCTACAGTATTACAACAGAAAGGAGGGGAGTTGATAAGCAGCCTATAGGGTGTTTACTGCTGGTGATGATACATGGGAGTAAGAGAGTACTTGACTCTGAGCCCAGAGAGATGTGGCAAGGCAAGCAGCTTAGAGCAGAATAAAGCCTTCAATCTTGAAACAATAGACAAGGAAGCATAGGACCTCCTGATGTAATTTTATAAAGCAGACTAAGTTCTTCCAGATAAAACCATAGGGCTAAAATGATGCAATCTCTTTATTTGCATGTAGATGTAATGGTGATGCCTCATTCTCCCACTCAGTAGTATTATCCAGCGTGTGCCTTGAGTTCCTGGCTTTTTTTAAAAGTGCCTAAAATGTCTGTTACCAAAATAAGTGGGGTTAATGGAAAAATAGCCTGCTCCCCTTTTCGTATGAGATAAGCCTTGACAAGTAAAGCATATTTGTGTAGTGATAGGGCTGAGAGGCCCCAGGCAAGATCAGGCACTGCTGAATTTTTTTCTGTGTATACATTTAAGCACCAATGGGACATTAAAATGTAGTATTTTATAGCTTTTCTTACATGAAATATAGCTTAATTCTGCTGTTTTCTGAGATAACATGTAAAAAATATATTACTTGAAGATCTGTTTTGCTTTTTCTAATGAGAAATGGCCAGTGTTGCTCCATAAAAATCTAGCTCATCTGCTATTAACCCTGAATATATAAACAGTCCACAATGACTTGTCATGTCAGTGGAAGGTGTCATTTAACAGTCGTGCTCAGTGCAGAAGCAAGAAACAGATAGCAGTGTTTACAGATTATCCAGCTTTTATAATACCTAGCAAAATAACCAGCCCTTCCAGATTCGAAACATTAGTGAGAGCATGAAGAATAGCAAGAAAAGCTACTTAGTTTGTTTGCATATAATAGCATAAAACAATCCAAGGACAAAACAGTCATGTTCATTTGTTACCATGCTTGATGAGTAATAAAACGCTCTGTCTCTGTGTAGTCACTTACACTGCAGAAGCTTGGAGAGCTCAGCAGGCACTGATTAATTAAGAGAGAAATATTGTTAAACCCATTTTACAGAGTAATCAGGATATATGTATGGTGATCCTGTTGAATTCAGTATCAGTACACAAAGATTTCAGTTTCATGACTGTAAGCTAAAAGTTCTGCTCTGGTGAGTCAAAATAAACATCTATATGAGCAGCCTGATTTTCGAAGTCTGGGAAACTTCTCCGCTCTTTAGTGATTTTGCTATCTGGCTCTATTGTCTTGCCTTTAAAACTATCAGATACCTCTCCTTCCTACCCGTCTGCATCCCAGTTTCACAGTGTAAGAAAAGAGACAATCATGCAAAATTGCAGACTGTGAAGTTAAAACAGAGGAAAATATTTTTATTGTTGTTATTACTCAAATTCTTTGTAGCTCAAAGTCACAAGAGATCACTGAAACTAAGAGCTTAGCAGGATTAGAATAGGACAGTCAGTGTGCTTAGATAGCTAAGTAAGGATACAGTTACAATAATGAAGTTTAAAAATAAAAAAAATATCCTCTAGAGCTTTGAAGCCGTTACAAAACCGTCCTATTTCAAAGCAAGGCAGTGTTTAACAAATGAGGGCTCTGCTGCCAGAACTGTGTGTTCTTTATTGCTGGTTTGCTGTGGGAAGTGATGGCAGGGCAGGTGGGCAGCAAGGCAACTGGTGGCTTGTCCCATTCTGGTGTGTCCCAGGGAAGCCTTCTCTCCTGCCAGCCCAAAGACTTGTGATTTTGAGCTACTGATATGGGCTAGAAGGCACTGGCTGTCAGTGGAAATCTCATCAGGCAGGGCAGCTTCCTTAAAGGATCTTCATGAGTTATTCTCCAACCAGGAGTAAACCAAGGAAACGTGCGTGTTGCAGGGATTTCAGGCAGAATTGTCTTTTCAGGAATCTGTATGTACTCTGGCAGCTGTAACCTTTCAATGGGAAAACAAATCAAGAATGAAAATATTTTTTTCTATGGCATCTCCTCTGTAAGAGTTGGCCTTAATTATGAACTGAAATACAGCTGTAGGGAATATTGATATTTATTTGGTAGCACAACTCATGAAAGACATGGCCGTGCTGGATTTCTTGCTCTGAAAGTTTGCAATTGTTTTGGGCAGTCAATAATTTAAATGAAGAAGTGTGGTCTTTGTCAGACCATTGAATAAAAAATATGCTGTGATGCTATTTAACTATTCATTTAACTGATGATCAGTTTTCGTGCATGAAGTGAAGGGAAAGGTCCAACTTTATGCAGTCGAACAAGGAGAAAAACAATTAAAGGGAAATTCACCATCAGTAAAAGATGTTTCTGGCTGCTTTTCAATTCCAAATTGGGCTGATTCTACCTTCTGTAAAGAAGATAATTTCCATGTTTCTGTTATTGGGAACACATAATTGAAGTTATTTTCTCTCAGAGAGAAGAAGCTGCTTCTACAGTATTTGCAAATGGACAAGAAAAATGATCACATGCAGTGTTTTCTGGAGTGACAGTGCATTCATCAAAGCACCATCCTCAGTTGTCTTTGCATATTTTGTACTGTGGCTTTTACCCCTTTGGGTGGATATTTTTATGTGGATGGGGAAGGTTCTCATTGGCAAATGCTCTGGGCAGTCCTTACGTCAGAGACAATTGATTGCCAGTGAGGCCTGAGTAGAAAACATGTGCCAGGGAAGCACTGAAACAAGTATCAACTTTGTGTACCAAAATAATTATACAGTGATTCCATGCGACTGCTTCTTTTGACCTGGCTTTTTAGGAACTGAACTTTAATGAGGAAGAGGAGCCAGATGTTGTTGCAGTGCTTTGATAGTGGCACAAGTGATTAGCTCACTTCCTTTGTAGCATGAAGATATTTTCTGCCACAGAGTTTAATTCGGGGAGTGCTGGCATTTTCCTTAACATCCTGTTAACTATGCATGCAGGACAGTGTTTATTCAGAAATGCTTTTGCACGTGCAACTGCCGTCCTCTTCCTGAGGTTGCTCCTGCAATCTTCTCTTCCCTGAGATTGCTTGGTATTTGATGGCAGTAGCAGAGGATGGACTCAGGTGCTTATGTTTCCAAAGCACTGCCAGCTTTTTGCTGACCAAGGCTACTTTCCATTTTCCTGGGTCAGTTTGTCATCCTTGATGTTTCTGTGATTAGCCAGAGTAGTGCTCAGGGAATTTGGGAGGCCATGTTGCAATTCAGTGTAGACCCCATCTTTGAGATGTGTCTAGGTAAGGAAGTGGATATTTGCGTGCATTGAAACATCATGGAGGAAAGAGAACCCACAAAGGTAACTGTGGTAGATAAGACAGCAAATTGTATTTCTAGACAGCCTTGATCATTGTACAAATCAGGAGAAAATAGAGGAAGTTTAATATAAACAACAATACCACAACTCTGTTTTGTAAGGAAAGCCAGTGTTATATTTTTACCCTGACCTAACAAAGGAGGAGGAAGGAAACTGTTTTGCTGAAACAAGCATTTTAGATTGGACTAAAGATACACTTTTCTCTCTATGTTTGTGCGTGTGCATGTCCCAGCAAACTCAGCTACACATTTGTATGCATGAAATGCATTTTCCTGGAGGCACGTAGTCAGCGTGTGCCATGCAAGGAGGAAGAAGATGTGGCTAGCACTGCTTAAATGCTGGTCAAAAAGGCATAGCATTTTAGTCAAAATAAGTTAAAGTGTCTCATAACATTGTGGTTGGTATTTGTTATTTTTGCTGACATTGGGTACTGGATAAGAAATCTGACTGGTTTGGAAATGTGCAGTGTAGATAAAATACGAGAGTGGCCTATTTATTGTGTGTGAGGCAATGTGGCTTCCAAAACCAGAGAGAGCAAATGGGGGAAATACAAGGATGGGGCCATCATCAGGTTTGGGCTGTACTGTCTTCTCCACGCAAAGTCTAGGAAAGGAATCTCTGGTGATGGGATGTCAGTGGTCATTCTTTTCTGCATGGAAAGTGAAATAGGTACAATACCTAAAATAATATTTTGAGAAGCTCAGTTGCCAGATTGATTTCTCTGACTAATAAATCCTTGGCTGCACTTGCTGTGTTAAAATATATGTTCAGGCAAGATTCATGATCAGCTCTTAGGAACAAGAGAGCAAAGGGAAAAAATACGTTCTTCCAAGATTAAATGCTTTACATTTGTCACCTCTAATTGGCTTATTAATAAACCTTTCTCTTTTTTTAGGGTTATGCTATTTTTTATTTCTAATGAAGCAGTTGTAAACTAGTCTTCTAAAAACAGCCACAAAGCACTGGCAAAGGGAGTCTGAGTGTTCTGGGTTGAATATCCAGCTCTGAAACTTCTAATCATATGAATGGCCTTATCCCCACCAAAATTATGTATCCCACAGAGATGGCACTTACACGACTTAGAAAGCAAATGCAATTCCTGTGCACCATACTGCCTGCCTCCCCACATGAAAAAGTAAGTTTTGGTAACCCAAACATATCGGCATGGTTGCATTTGTACAATAAAGTTTACTGCTCTCTGTGTGGACATTCAGGATTTTCAGATGTTCAACAGCTTCCTCAGAACAACTGCTAGGCTACTAGAATTCCTAGAGAAATGCACAAAATCCTTAAATATTGTTCAGGAAAAAAAAATTCATAAGCAAGAAAAGGAAACATCTATGGGAAAACCTGAATGTATGGTAGGTCCAATCTATATTCTTAGTCAGGGAGTCTGCATGTGTGGCAAACAGACCTCAAACAACCCTTCATGAAAATTCATCCAACCTGGGGCTTATTCCAGGTACACTTTTTTTTTCCCAGGGTACTGTGCCACCCCTCTCCCTTGTGCATTTCTGCTGTTCCACTACAGAGCAGTTGTCGGGCAGGCAGCAGGTACAACTTCTGCATCGTGTGTGCACAGCAAATCCAGCCCTTCCAGGGAGCACAGGCATGTGCTCATGGGCACGATGCCTATGAGGAAGATCAGACCAACAAGTGAGGAGGGTGATGGTGTACAGCTTAGCATGGACCTGGAAAATAAGTATGGTTAGGAACATGCAAGTGTTTGGTTTCTGGGAGTGGATGATTGAAGTATTATTGCTAAGCGCCGTTCTGAGACCTTCTTTACATTGATTGATGTCTCATTTGAAATCTCCTTCTTGCCTGAAAGAAAAAAGCGTGAAAGCATTTAGTTAGTTCTCTTGCAGTGCAGTGCTTTAAACCTGCTGTTCTTTGTCGAACATCACTGGCTCAATAAAGATTCATTGTGTCAGATGTAGTCCCTGTAAGCCAGATAGAAGTGGCCAGTGTGTTGTTTCTCTGGTGATTTTACATTTTCTTGCCATGTAAGTAGGTACGGAGCATAGAAAAATGCTTCCATGTTTCATATCAAAAGTCCAATCCCTGATGAAGGCAGCAATTAATCAATGAAATCACTTGCTTTACTGAAATGCTGTTTTTCATAAATAAGTTAGTTTTCATATGCAAGTCTTTCAAGAAAGCAATGCACACAAGGAAAGCTGGTGTCAGCATTTTTTAAGCCTGAAATGACCGACTTTCTTATTATGGACACTAAACTTAGCTTCTTCTAAGAAGCTTCTAAGCGTGAGACTAATTCTGTGCTTCTCAAAATATGCCCATACTTCCGGTGTTTTCCAGGGAGAAGATGCTCTGAAACAGACTTCAAATACTGTATGCAGCTGTTAGCATATGAAGGCCAAGAGAACTCAGTTTCTGCATCCATACTAAAACATTTGTATCCCTAATACTAAAAATCTGTGGACCAGTTCCTGATCTCACTAATGTTAACAGCAGGATTTGTGTCAAAACAAACAAGAAGAGAATATAACTAGCAACATTGGATTATCTGTTTCTGTCCATATACTCCACTACTGTAGGAATGATTGTTCTAGCATCTTTTGAGTTGTTAAGTGATGGAAGCTTTTACTAAGTCCAAACTTAATAGTTACAAATACTTACAAAGCCTTTTTTAGTGTTGGAAAGTGTTTTAGTGTTGTATCAAGTTATCCTTGAAATAATTTTCTCCTTTATTTATTATTATGTGCTACCCAGTAGACACCTAATTATGAGGCAGAGAATACTTCTCATTCTAGGAGGATATATAGCACTTCATTGGATGTTTTTCAGAGTCCGTTTTCATTACATTAAGTGAGATGTTTACTTGCTTGAATCCCTTGGGTTTTGAAACAAGCAAAAACAAGACAAAGAATGAAGTTCAACACTGAACAGCCAATAGACCCTCTTACTGTGTGTGAATGCTTCTACATCACATCACAGACTGTCCTTTTTTTCCAGAGTGGATATCCAAGCTCTGGACCTGCATCAAGCACTCCTGCCTTCAGGCCTGAGGATGAGCTGGAACATCTGACCAAGAAAATGCTGTATGACATGGAGAATCCTCCCTCTGATGACTACTTTGGTGAGCCATGTCACAAGTGTCCGTAGCCCTCTTCCATATTTACCAGGTGCAGTAACGGGGAGGCCTGACAGCTGCACTGGTAACGTAGTGACACTCGTATTGATGGATGTGCTTTCCATGCTTGAGCTGGAAGTGTAATCAGCCATAGGAATTCCTCTGTAATTTCAGCATAAATCTCATGCTCACTCACTGTATGTTTGTAATCTTTCTGATTGTGAAGTTGAATTTTTCAGTGTCTGGTTCATTTTCACACCATCTGTTCCCACCTTCTTGGCTACCTGTCTGAACTCAGGTCTGGTGTGTTGTCTTGCCTGCCTGCCCCATTGCTCCCTTCTCATTGCAGCTGCAAAAACCTGGATGTGTCAATGCGTTCTGCTTCTAAGGCATGGATTTTCATTTTCTGTGTGCTGGCACAGATAAAAAGGAAATGCATTTTGAGTCAGTCAGGGTGGTTATACATGGGGACCCGTTCACTTATAACCATATCATCTTCCTTGCCCGGAAGAAGATAATTGTCTAATTTCCTTCTTAAGTGGTGTAGAACGGAATTATTTTAGGTATCTGTAGGTGTAGAATGTATGTCTTGCCATTTTATGAAACATAGGTGATTTGGGGTCTGAACTCTGCATTAAAGTCTTGGGCACATTTGGTGCATCTGCCTGTATGTTTAGTTTCTTGCAGGCTTGGGTAACAGTGTTGTTAGGAAATAAACTGCTACAGTTTGTGAAGTTAAATACTGGGGCAGGCCATTCATTCTGTGTTCTTAATCTTCCTTTATTTCCTCATTTCTTAAAAATTTCATTTAGATTGCTCCCTGGCTCTATTTGCTATAGAGTTTGGGTGGAACAAAACATTTCTGGCTTAAACTTTTATGATCTGGTTTAATCCAAAAACAAATGGGCCCAAGGTTTAACTAATAAACAAGGATCTTGCAGTGACAAGAATCTGATAACATGAGCAGGTTAAGATGTTCTCATCAAACAAACATTGCCCTGGTAGATGGAGTTGATATCAGTCCCCATTGTCCATCAGTACCTTCTGCCTTCTGTGGTCTCCACCCTCACAACCTAAATGTCTTCTCTGTCAACATTGGTAGCCAATCAGAGTTGATGACTATCACTGATCTGAGGTGTGAGCAGGAATGACTAATTGAATAGAGAATAGCCAGAGAGCATTTTCTGTGTTGATGTGTTTGACTTCATCTCTACCCATAGCTATTTAGGTTCACTCTGATGTTTTAAACATGAAGCAACAGCCAAATAAACATAACATTTAGCCATTAACTGGGCAGGAGAATCTTCTTTCCTGCTCCCTTCAGGCAAATGACTAAAGCCCTGAAGCCTGAGATTTGATTATAGCAATTTTCTTAATGCAGAACTGTGTGGCAGGAGTTGGTTGATGGACCAGAGCCCATCCAGTTTTCCTTTTAGCCCAAGAAGGTAGGCAGATGAACAAAGAACTTGGAGATGCACAGGCTTCAAGGTCAGAAAGGACCTTGCCATTACACTGCCTAATGTCTTACTCTTGGTTTGTCCCAGAAACATGATTGAATCATGACTTTAAAAAAATAAAAATCTAATCTTATCTTAAAGACTTCGAGCAATCTTGAGTCAACCACCTACCCTGATAAGCTGTTCTAGTGATTAATTTTCCTCACAGCTCGGAAATTGCTTCCTGAAGTGAAGCTTTAGTTTTGTTTAGCACTTGTATTTATGAAGCTGAAAAGCTCAGATTTTGCAGACTAATACTGTATGCCTAAGATGGCTCTGCTCTGTTTGAGAGGGTGGTACATCAAAGTTTCTTCATCCAAAAGGGATGCATAGCTCAAACGGTTGGAACATAAAGTCCCTTAATGTGAGGTCATTAATTTGGCTATCAGATGTAAGGTCAAAACAATGCCATGCCAAGAGCTCTTAATGCAACAGGAGACAACAAAATGGAAAGGAGGCTTCAGAGCATTCACATATTATGCCAGTGTTTAAGTGGTGGCATGATCAAAGATGGAATAATCATTCATGATGCAAGGTGGAAAAAATCAAACAACCTTAGTCCTACCTTGGGCAGGTGATGTGTAATTACCAACTGTACCTGATTGCTTTTCTGGTTGCACTGAGTGTATGCTACTGAAACTCGTCTCTGAACCAGCGTCCAGCCTTGGCATTCCTGATGTGCAGAAGAACCATGTGTTGGGCTGATCACCTCCTCAGCTTTCTAAGCATGCTATGCCCCACACAGCCATTTGGGAGCATTATCTATCTAACAAGATACATAATGGTGGACCACAACTGCTTTTTATGGTTGGATACCATCAAAGTGGTAGGCTGCCCTCATCCTCCTAGGTTTGTTCCAGCTCAAGCTCCTCCCTGGGGGAAGATGGTCTCTGGAGTCATAGTAGATGAAGCCCTGTGATATGGCAGTGCAGGACGGGAGTTTTGTACTAATTCTGGCTATGTCAGAACTAAATACCCATCTCTACTTGAGCTGTCAGCCAGTGCCTTTCAGTAACTTCGTGCTCATGTGGAAAGAACAAATTAAGTGTGGGAGGAAAAAAAGAGTCTTTCAACTTTGGTTAACTGTCTCAAGCAATATCTCTGCCCTTGTGCTTTACTTGTTTAGCGTGGTAGTGTGGACTGTACAGGATTCATATGGCACATTGATCAAATAATCAGAAAAAGGACAAATGGGCAGAGACATTGACTCTGATTTGCATTAAATATCTTATGCCTGAGGTCTAAATGCCATGGTAATTGTAGCATACCAGATAGCTGTCAGCTAATCACTTTTATTAGTTTGAATTTAGAAAACTGGATTTCAGCATATTAAAAGTTGGTTAAGTGCAGATAGGTTTTGAATTGAGGAATCTAATTAACCTTGCTAGAAAGCTGCAAGGCGTTATATTAAGTCATAAAAATAATTTGTTGGAATAATTACATTTGAACTGTCAGGCTGGAGAAAGGTCATTTTACTTGGTCCGTCAGCACTCTGGAATCTTTTTCGTAACCATTTTCCTTCTGCGATTTCACTTGCTGTATCTCTGCTTTTCAATCAAGCCATCTTGATTCTGGAGTCAGCAGAATCTGCCCAGCAGTGAGCAGAGTGGAGGTTCCTTGGGAGGGACAAGGACTAGGAGTCACTGAAGTTGTCTCTTTGCCCTGGAAATGCTGGCAGGTACTGCTGGCAG
>JAWWLV010000011.1:10528796-10686412 GCA_035041135.1 Platyrinchus mystaceus
TCCTTGGGAGGGACAAGGACTAGGAGTCACTGAAGTTGTCTCTTTGCCCTGGAAATGCTGGCAGGTACTGCTGGCAGACCAAGTGAGCTGAGCTCAGGAGCAGGACAGCCAGCACTTCCATCCAGTCTATGCTCATTGCACCTCTCTGCAGCTTCCCTGAGTGGAAATTACTAAAGGTGGTTTCAGGGTTGGGGGAACTCTTCTAGGCAGCTGTTGCTCACATGAGCACACACAGCTGGCAGCGTGGCATGGATCACAGTGCCTTCCCAGGGAGCCAGGGCGCATGGTGGGAGCCAGAAGCAGCATGCTGGAGACACACTTCGGAGCAGCAAGAACTCAGTTGACAGCTGTGTGTTGCCTAGGCTTGTCACAGCAGCACGATCCAGCCATGGGAAATATTCTAGCTGCCATTGGCAAGGCAGTTCTTAAGCATGGAGGTATCATCACTAAGCATAATAATAAAAAAAAATCATTGTACATTTTTAGGAGTTAAACATGCATGTTGGGTATTCTACCTAACCTGATTTTGTTAAGGCCAGACTACTTTAATAAGTCTAAGCACCCCAAATGTATGTCCCCTCCTACCCTCCTGTAGGTTCTGGAGTGACTTATGGAGTGACTTCTCCTGGGAAGTCTTGGCAGATCAGCAGATTGAAGTCTTTTAAGTTTAAGCTGCTCTTCCTTCTTTAGTGCTGATCTGTGGTAGTTGGCTGTCTTTAATCAAATCCCTTTTTATTAGAAAGGATTCCCAAATGTGTTATGCACTCTGCAGTAGGGATAGTTTCTCTCTATCACAGCCCTTCCTGTTGATAAATGTGCTGTTGTAGACAGGCATGTCTGATTTGTTTGAAAAAAATAATACTTCATGGAGTGGAAATTGGTTAAGGTTGAGAGAGGAGAAATGGATACTTATAGGAGATTAGAATGAAACTATCAGAATTGTTTGTTGGTCGCCATGGGAAATTACAGCCCTTGATTTTGCATTTAAAAAAACCCCGACAAAATACATACATACACACAAAGATCACAACTGTTCTGGACCACTGTTTCAAGTCTCATAGAAAGAAATGACTTCTGGCAGCTTATCAGTCTCTATCACCATGTAGACAGTGCTGATTAAGACTGGAAAAGTGCCATTGGGGCCCCTCATCTCCTGTTGCCTTCTGGACTATGTCCCAGCTGAGTCACTCCTCACAGCAGAGTTTCCCTGGCTGGTGGGAAGAAACTCTCACTGTTTTTTTACCATAGCTCAGAGCTACCAAAGGAACTACGAGTTTTATGTATTGGATAATATAGCAGTCTCCTTTTGTAGTTCCAGTGTGCTGTAGGGATGCACATGGGGAGAAGAGAGATGCTGAAATGGTCCTGTTGGAAATACTCAGTTTGTGCAGTAAAGGGACCTTGATTTGTCTCAGAGATGATAATTCAGTATATGTAGTTTTCTTATGTGTATTTTCTTTATCCCCAGACTTTGACAAGGGGAGAGATGGTGCAGTGTTGGGCTGAGGAGCAAGGCCAGTAAGCAGCATGCTTGACTTCCTTTTCTGCTCCTCATTCTGACCTCTTCTGAGACCTGTGGCAGATCATTTTACTTTCTAAACTTAATTTTTTCCCTTTTCACCCAGTTTTCAGGAGGTGATTAACAGCAGCAATTGTATGAGTGCCTCCCATGGAGAAGCCTTTGTCTACAATGGTTCTTTGAGATGCCATGTCACAGTTAAGATTAAAGAATGATATGTGGCACCATGTTGAATCTGTCAGGGCTCTGTCAGCCTTTCCAGTCAGTGGCTTTGTGTCTCCATTAGGCTTCCATTCATAAGCTAAAAATCCTTCACTAGGGCCAGAGACCTGGTGTTCAAACAGTGTTGAATGTGTTCCCTTTTACTTCTTGAGGGGCAGGACACAGTTTAGCAGGTAGCAGTCCAAGTATGGTATGGTATAGAGTGTGGTAGAGGCATAGAACCTTCAGATGAGGAAGCACACTAGATTGTCCAGGTACAACTTCCTTGGGTTCATGGTGCCTTTGTTTTCTTTTGATATGGCTCTGTGTGCTAAACCATTCTGGAGTCTCTAAACTGAACATGGTCCGCATTGCATTTCTGTCTTGGTCAGGCATATTTGTAGCCTCTAAGAGGCACAGGTAGCCTCTTGGTTTCATCTGAATTACCATCAGAAAAAGAAACTGAAAGTTGTCATATTTTGTCTGTACTCCTAGATCTCTTCTGAAAAGGTTATCATTAAATGAAGCATATTATTATTACTAAAGCATAATTGCATCGTAATTTTGCCATGTAATGTGATGTGTCATCGTGTCTTTTGTTTAAAGGCGGGGGTTCTGGTGCAAGATGGTGTACGTCTTCATCTGAACAACATCTGGGTCAGAAAATAGTAGGTTAGATTTTCAACAACTGATGAGCCGACAGTCATTTTCTGTTATATAACCGCTCACAAAAGCAGGAGGAACAGACATATGATGGGGACCCTTTTCTCCATTGTAGTTCAAGTCATTATTTTTTATGTTCGAGCCATATTCCAGCATTTGCACACAGGCTACAAAGGCTGGGAGCAACCTGCACTCTGGAAGGTCATAGTGTGGCACCATCAACCTCCAGCAGCCCTCTTGTGGCCTGCCGCAAGGGGAGTCACCCTCCCTCTGCTCCCCAGGGGCTTTAATTACCTTGGTAAATGGCTTTCAGAGCCTGTTTCTTCAGTCTCACTTCTGTCGGTACTTGCCACCCCCCTCTAGCTTCCTTTCAGGGAGTCCTGTGCCTGCCGGCATCCTTGCACAGCAAGTCCAGATAGTTTGGAAAGAAAATTTGTGAGAATAATCTCACCTAGAGGGTAAATTTTGGCCCACAGCTCCAAAGTAAGAAGAGACAAAAAGGAGGCCAGTGAGTAGTTGGAGAGCAAAATATACCATATCTACATGCATTTATCTCTGGCCGTGAGAAAGGCAAGTGGCTGTGAGCTGGTCTAAGTTGCTTTTCAAGCATTTGAAAGACTGTAAATGGATGCAAAAGTTTGATTCTTCCTGCTGTTGATCTAATCCACATTCTACTCTGTAGTAATTGTGGAAAAAATGTTTTGTGAAGCGAACCACCTAGGTCTTTTTATGTCAGAGATCGTAGCCTTATAAAGGCTTCAGTGCACATCTCTTAATGAAGATCCAGCAGACGTAGCAGTGGGAAATGAGGGAAAGTTGCACTTCTGTAAATCCTGAGCACCTGGTACCCACATGTACCCACCCTGAGGCAGGATACTTACCTTCCCTTTCTCCCCTTCTTAGCCACACGAGAGTGGTTGAGACTTTGCATCGTGAGTGTTTCTGAAGCACGGTCTCTTCAGACACCAGCACTGCTTCACAGATGGGATCTAAATCTTGCGTCAAACCCAAAATTACCCTTTGTTACTGTCAGTGATAAAATCCCAGCTGGAACAGGTAGCAAGCAGCATGATTTCCTCTGTGTTTTTAAGTCCCTGGTTTAGCTTGAATTGCTGGCAGTCAACCTAGATATATTTTTACTTTTAAACAGAACTAATTTGATGCAGAAATTATTTAATGGAGAATAAGTTCAGAATACTGAGGTAGCACTTTATCAAAGGCATTTCCATGATCACCTGTATGCTCCGAAAGAGAGATGGGTTTTAGGCCATAAGTGGAATTAGATTTGTCCCAAAAGTCAGTAAATAAAAGCTGACCATTTCTTGCTGTCTTCTAAGAGGAGTGAAATGTGATAATGAAATATCAGGAATGTTTCTTTCAAAAGCACAGCTGTATTCTACATGATTCTCTGGCATGTTTAAAAATTAACATAACCATGGAAAGCAAAATAATCCATGAGTGTGGTAGGTATTTTTCTTGTTGTGACAGGGCTCTTAGTGTACTAGGAACTGTACAAATGGATAGGAAACCTCAGCCTCTTTCTGAAAAAACTTTGAACAGTGATGAGGGTGTTAGCCAACCCCACAAAAATTAATAGTCCTACATGAAAACAAACCAAATCTTTCTACCTTAATTTGAGAAGCAGTTTAAAGACAATCCAGCTTGTTCATGATAAACTTACATGCCCAAGAGTAAACTCTCTGTGGACTGAAATGGCTGAAGAATTGATAACGAGCCATCAAGTCTTTGGCTGCAGGTCGTTAGTCCGTACCTAACTCACATCATTAAGAAGCGAAAGTGGGACCTACCTTCTGGCTGTTTCCTGCCCCACATGAAATGAGCTGGCTGGTCTCAGAGGGGTTCTCTGTGGGTATGTCATCACTTCACTAAAAACCATAAATTGTGGTACCTGGAGGATCCCTGGTTGGGAATCTCCTTGATGAGGCCAGGAGCTGAAGACAGGCTGTTTGTCTAGGGCACATGGGATGGAAAAGGCTGGTTATCCCACTCCTCCTGTTAGATGTGTTTTATGGAGATGAGTGAAACCAGGAATTTCCATCCAGACTATCATGAGCACTAAATTGTCATGTACAGGTATTTTAAGAGGGGGGTGTATGTATGTGTGCCTGTGAATGAGAATGTTTGTCTGGACTGTAGTATTATAGAAATAATTTTCAGATGGAGCTTTGGAGTGTTTTAAGCCTCGACATTTTTTTCGATCATGACTTATGGCAGAGTTGTGGAGTGAGGTACAAGCATTCAGTTTCAGAGCTGGAGTTAGAAACCCTTCCAGCCGTGCAGTCCTGGAGAAATCTTTGTCCCAATAGTGTAAAAGCAGTGTAGTTTCTCTTTGTTTTGACTTAGTTGTGTACATGACCTGGCATAAATGAACCCTTTGTTTTTTGCTTTTTAAAACTGAAAACAGCTCTCCTATTGTTTGAAGCTGGATGCACTAAATTTTGAAGTTTGCTTCCATGTTATATTATGGCTTGTTGTGCTGCAGTAACATCCAAGGTCTGACAGCAAGGCTGTGGTTGTGCTGGACTATGTGCAAATTAAACATGGAATAGGAAACAGTGTGCATCCCTCAGAGCTCTGAAGCTGAAAATATGGCAAGGACCAGGAAATTACTGTCCTTAACTTACAAACAAGGGGCTGACTGGCAGAGTTTAGGTGAGTCACCCAGAGTCACGCCGAGATCCAGTAGCAATGTGGGAGTTGAGCCTAGAATTCCTTCAAGTTCCATGCCTTGCCCAGAGCTGTGGCCACACTCTTTATTTTGTGCAAAAATCAACCAAAGTGCACCTGTGAGCCTTGTCTGATGAGAAATCACAACCAGTCTGAAGACTCTTCCCAGCATATAGAGCACAAGCCCTATTTTCCAGGGTTAATAACAAGGGTGTGGAAATAAGGAAGGGAGAAAAAAGTGCTCCAGGACCACACTGAGTATCTTTAACTGCAGTTAATATGATGTACCCACTAATGTTATCACACTTCTGCATTGAGATAGTTCAAGGCTATAAGGAAAATTGATAATTCACCATAATAATCTGTTACTTTCCAGTCTAGCAATCACCATTCCACGGGGGTGTGGCATTTTGGTGGCATTTGTCTCATGCTGTCATTTTTGATAGGGTGGTTTGTCTTTTGCCAGTAGCTTTTGGGGGTATTTTGAGTGTCATTAACTCAAAATGAGTTATTTTCAGTGGGGGGAAAGGCCAGATTTTATCTGAGAGTGAAATGTGGTAAAAAGAAGAATTAAAGAGGATTGCCTCATTTGCTGAGTGTTCTCCAACCTCTTCTCTTTTGATGGAAATGCATCAAAACTGTTTGGTTTTTTCTTTTTATAAGGAATTGCTTTGACTCAGATTCTGTGAGATGAATCATAACCCACTTTCTCATCTGAGATGCGGGGAAAAAAAATCCAGCTCTGCTGTCAATGTCAGCATAATCAATACAAAGTGTTTCTTGGTGGTGCAGTGGTAGGGGAGGATTAAAAGACTGAAAAGAATCAAAAGTAGCCGAACTTTTCTGCTGGTTTTAGTAAGCTGCACTGTTTTTATTTCTCCAAATGCACATTGTTGTTCATCATGTCATGTTAAACCTGAACATGGTTTTCACATCCCTGGCTACAATCCAAGGTCACAACTGGTGCTCAAAAGTCAGGAGACCATCATCCCAAACTGGCAGGCAGATCACGAGAAGCCAGCCCCGGCAGACATTTGGGATGTTACCAGCAGCTGAGAGTAAACCTGTTTTGATTTGTGAAACCTGCAGTTGAGATGTCACCTGCCTGGACTGTGCCAGCACAGAATTTGTCTGCTGAGTATGAGAGAGTGGCAAAGCACTGTGCCTGTCCCATGGCCCTACCTGAGTCAACCCCATTGAGGGAAATGGAAAACTTCAATAGCATGAGGGTCACTGTGGATGCAAACCAGAAATGGGAGACCACATCTGATACCTTGTCACCAGCTTTCATTTATGAACTTGCTTATTTGCTTTTATTTCTTGTGTGTCTGCCAAGACATGAACAGAGATATAAGAACAGTTACCTCTGAAAGTGTGAGCTAAGAGCCAAACTCCTGAACAACTGTGTTCACAGCACCTGGGTCAAAAGGTGACAGCACAGGTAGGTTATATGGGTTTTGACAGTTGACAAAATTTATCTTCCCATTGAGCACAGTGGTTTAGTAAAACACCCTGGCAATAGCAGACCCCTCTGTAGAGAGTTTAGAGGTGTGGGTGCAACCATATTTCACAGCCTAAGACACTGTCCAGTGCTAAAGACAGACAGTTGGATGTGGGGTGTGAGTTATTTTCTCTCATAGATCCTTCCAAATTACTGTCCCTGCCATGCTAAACCATTTGTTTAAAGCTCTGAATCAGGCTGTGTTCAGTTAGCAGCAGTGTTCAACTTTAATATACAATTTCCTCAACAAGTTCAGGTTCTAGACAATATCTTGTGAGGTTAATAACTTACTATCTGCTCAGTGCATGTTCTGATTCTGTCTGTGCTGTCAGGGGCTGACTGGGCAGATGATATGCAGCAGTCTTTGTGAGTGCAGGTTGGAAATAGAGAAAGTTTGGCGGGGGGGGGGGGTGTTTAGTGGCTTTTGTTGTCATATAAAATTACATTTGAAAAAAACCCAGCTTTTAAAATGTCTCATTTCCTCATTATGTCCTTGCCCTGAACGACAAGTGACTTCCAAAAAAAAGCTGCAGAAATCCCGAAGCCTTGAATTTTTACTTGTGTTGATGAATGGCTGGGACATGACAATACTGACTTTCCACTCCTTTTAATGAAGAGTTTATTCGTGATTACATGAGCTAAGGAATTGTGTCTGGCTGAGCTGAGAGGAGGCATTTAGGAGGGACTCTAATGTAGGTCCTTTATACTGTGCAGAAGACTGTCATATGCAGCCAGCTCTCCTGGACAGGAAAGTCCTAGTGATCGTCATTGCCAGCGTGGAGCTAATTCTGGTCATATGTTCTTGTTGTCATCTCCATGAGCTGGGCAGCTGCTTCTCATTGCTGTCCCATGGCTGAAATTAGTGAGAATCTTAAAATGCACATGCAAATGTGTGTGTGTGTACATACATATATATACAGTGCAGGATACTGCTGGGACCCTGGCTTCTAATGGCGTTCCTTTCTTTCCTGTTCTCCATCTCAACACCTCACATCAGCTGATCCAGCTTTTGATGCCTACATGATCTTGTGAAGTGTGACTATCTCCAGCATTGGCAAATCTGATATGTGAGTTTAGAAGAGGGAGGAAGGTGTGGTGGGAGGACAGAACTGGGGAGGGTATGGCTACAGCAGTGGATGTTTGAGTGGGACATTTTTAAATATTCCATCATTTATCTGTATATGCCTAAAAACATTGTCTTCTTCTAAAGATAAAATGGCAAAGCACAGGCTTCAGTGTGCTGTGTTTGTGTGGTACCATTAGGCCACTACTGATGCTAAAGCAACCATAACCTCCATTTCCATGCAAGACAACAAGAAGGGGAGGGGACCAAAAAATGGAGTTGCTTATGGTCAGATTTATTTCTACTGTTTTTTCACAGGCAGAATTCAAAAGGTGAAGAAAGTGGAGCATGTTCACTGCAGATGTGCACAGCTGGTGCACTGCCATCTCCATGGCATCCCTCCTTCAGAAGGGCAGCTGAGGAGAGCCAGAAGGTCTGTGTCAGTTATATGGCCAGCTCCTAGTGAAAGCTTGTCATTTAAACTCTTTTGGTCTCTTTTTGCACTGCTGTCTCTAAATTGAGTGAGGAATGGAAACTGCTCTGTTCACTCATGCAGGGGAGAGACACTTTCAGGTTTTGAGGGCTTAGGTAAAAAACTGCACAAGTAATGCAAGATTCAGGAATATCAGCAGGAGGGTCAGAGACAGGCAGTGGAAAAGAGGCCACCTCCAAACTTGGGGCAGAGGGACATTGCTGTTCTGGGGTTACAGATCTGTGCCCTGAGCCAGCCCTGGTCATGCCTGGTCATGAGTAAAGGGCTTTGTTCATAGGCCCATTGACCTAAGTGTGGCTTGGTCTTTTAAACAAAAACAATACATCATAGAAAGCCAATTAGTTGTGGGATCTTGGTGGTTTTTCTGTTTTTCTTTGCTCTGATTACAGCAGGGTATGTGGATGCGGAGCCATAATGAAGTTGTTTGCAAGTCTGCCAGATTCTGCTTCCTTCTATTTTGTACAATTGCAAGTGTTCACACACAATCTTGTTGCCTATTGCCCTTTGCAGCACAACTTTCTTTTATTTAAGGAGGGAAGACAAGGTGACTGACCTGTGACCTTGAGTCCTTTGTAAATGACCAAAGTGCTGATACTATGAATAACAGCTGTTAGGCAGCAAGTAGGAATGGTGAGCATCCAGCAAATGTCTGATTGCAAGAGCTGTTCTGGCCTAGGAAAATTGCAGCTGTTTAGAAGAACAAACATCTTACAGGATAATGTTTTGGAGCATGGTCTAATTGTGACACATAGTGGGTCACATCTCAATAGGTGTGTGTTGACTAGAAGATTCTCCAACTGACATCAGCTGGCTAGAGGTCTGGCTGAGTAAATATTGCCTAAACTCTCAGGAGATCAGTGTGTGCAGTGGCTTCATGCTTGTGCTCTGGAGACAGAGGAGAACAAAACAATATGCAGGAGAAATAACACTGTAAAATGATGTATTAATATTGTTTTCTCATGACAATTTACCAATTTTATGTCCCTCTTAGGTAGGAATATCCCATGGTAACCCTTAATACCTCACACAGGGCTTCTCTGCATGAAAAGAAGTTCATAAGTCTTCAGTCTGTGGTTTACAAAATGCCAGTCTCTTTTTTCTTATGGAGAGGTTGCTTTGACTTTCTTATGTAGCAGTACTGGAATTCAGACTTTTTTGCAGGTGTTCTAACGTTTGGACATGGATCTGAAGCCTATTTGGAGTCATCTGGTCTAGAACATGAGTTGTAGACCTCCCACAAGCTACATAATGCATTTTGTTTTGTAGATCCTCACCTGTGCAGAGGCTGCAAAGGGGATGCTTAGAGCATGGAAAACAATGAGAACTATTTCCAGAACATTTGAAGTCTCAGTTGCATTGAGTCTCAGGTTGCTGCAGTTCTGTTTTGAAGGCTTTTGTAAGTTGTAGCCTTTCACTGGGACAAAAGTCTCCCACACTGTGTCCTATGCTGGGGTGTGAATAATAGCTTCCCTGATCTACCGATCACATCTGACTTTGTCAACATAATAAAGTTGCATCATTTTACGTGCAAACGGAAACCAACTGACTTAAACCAGTATTGGCTTTCTGGGTTTGGTCATGTAAATTCCAAAGTACATGAAGTTGACTAAGTTTACATCAGCTAAAGTCAGGTTTGGGATAAGCTGAGTATCTCTACACATAATCTCAGATCTAAATTTGGAGGTCTGGTGGATTTCTAATGATTCTCTTATCACATGTAAACAAGTCCATCAGTTTTCACTACTGTCATGCCAAAGTGCTTAATGCGGATTAGATACACCTACTGTTCTCACAGTGAACTCCCAGGTATGTAGGAAACCAGTAAAGAGCACCTAAAAGTTCAGAGCACAGCCATTTGCCAACTTACTCATACAGAGGTTGCCGTCACTGATACGGCATGTTCAGGATGTTTTTCAACACTGAGTTTTTTGGCAAACACCTACAATCCCTGCTGCTGATGGCCTTTCCTAATGCCCACTCAAGGACATTGGACTGGCAGAACTCATCACGAGCTCTGGATATCGGATCAGTCCTTTCCGATTGGTTCTGCCCTGTCACGAGGAAGGAAACCTTTGGGGGTTTCAGTTTCCATGGGCACAAAATTTTCAGGTCAAGAATTCTGTGAATAATTCAGGAGACAGGGGGGATTGGTGCCCTTCACATGGAAGCCAATTTAGAAAGAACCTCCCATCTTGGAAGTGTGATGAGTAATACTTTGAGTGCGCCTGTGTAGATGCTGGTCAACTATCAGAGCCTCCCCATAAAGGACTTAAGATTAAATGTCAGGACAGCCTGTATCATGATAAATATGGATCAGTACCCACAATTCTCATGTCTCCTACTATTAGTCAACAGGCCCTAGAGTCTAAACCACCATCTCAAACAGAGCAGTCTTTGGGCCACTTAGGAGCTTGACTTTATGGTGTGAGGGTTTTTTTAACTTATTATTTTTTAAGCTTTGCTAATTTTGAATCAAAAGCTGGAGGATGTGTGGGAGTGACACATGCAATTGTGCAGATAGATTTTCCCCATCCTTTCTTTAAATAAAATAATAATTGTTATAAATATATCATAATTTATTTCATATTTTACACTAATTCACTTGTAATGGAGGCCAGGCAGGAAAACTTTAATATCCTTTTCCAGCAAGCTCTGAGAATGTGACTATCAGGTGAGAATAATGATCCATGGATACTTGATATCATAGTGCTCCATCATGGGCTCCAGATGAAGCTTGTGCTACAGGTCATTTTGAAATTAGAGAGTTATCAGTATTACTTTCTGTCTTCCCCAGCCAGTAGAAGCAGGTCCCATGACCCAAAGGATGAACAGAATTATAATGATTGCTTTATTACATCAGCCTAATAAATACGGTGTCACCAGCATCAAATGATATTTTAAAAAGACTTTTGCTCTCAGTACCAATGTCACATTTTAAGGTTATGTCATGTGTGGTCATCCTGAATAGGAGAAAATGTTGCATGTCCCCTGCAGGATCAGAGTGTTTCTCTATCCCAGGTCCTAAAGTTCCTTTTACTTGTCCAAGAGAGTAAACAAATATTGGACCTTGTACCTAGTTGGAAAAGTCTCAGGTTTTGGGGTGAAGAAGGAAACCTCTGTCGAGTAGGTTGCTTTAATGAGAGAAAAAAACAGTGTTTGTTAATTCCAGCTGATGAGAAATTTGGAGCAATGGAATTCATTGCAAGGGGCAGTGGATGCTCAGCATACAGGTGAGGTGATTTCCAGTGCCTGAGGGATGTGATTTATGGCAGGGCTGCTGTCAAAAGGCAGACAGCGCATGTTTCAAAACAGCAAGGAAGCTTTGGGCTAGTGCTGGATTGTGGAAGGCAGGGTTTTCAGAAGACCTTAAATAAATGAGGTGCTGGTTGAAATTTGGTGTGACATCTTCTTCTAATGCAGCCAGACACCTTTGAAAGCCCCAGGCCTCAAACTTGTTAGGCCTATGAGAGCTGCCATTTGTTCAGGACTCTACTCTTTGTTGAATCCAGCCTTTCTCCACATTTTTTTTTTCAACTTTTGGCAGGGGGGAGACAGATTCCCTTCCTGTTTTTTGTTTTCTTGTCAGACATTTTTCCCCAGGCAAGCATGCAGGAGACATGCCAGGTTGGTAGGCCAGAGCCAATGGCACAGAAAGCATCTCTGACTCAAAACTTTGCCATTACTCAGGCATTTTCACCTTCACCGCTGAACAGAGCCTTTGGTAAAAATCACTTTATGCCACCACCCTCCCAGTGATGCCACAAGGCAGAGACAAGCTGCCGAATACCAGCTGGAGCACAGCCAGGCTATGGAAGAGTGAATTGAGTCATTCATGCCCAGCAGCGGATGTGATTTTTGGCTGGGCTTGAGTCTGGTGAACACACCGATGGCGCCTGTCCTGGGCTTACGAAATGGATTGGCTGGGCAGGGGGACAGAAATGGTTTGATGTGCCCTTTTGCCACATGGACACAGTTGGAGATGCAACTTTTCTTTTGGAAAGGTTACATTGTTTACTGTGTCTTTGCTCGGCACCTGACACCACAGAGCTGTGCCCCATTGCTTGGACTCCCTGAGACTGCTTTCATGCTGGAAGTGGCAAACCTAACTCTAGTCCTTTGGGAATGCAGTAAAAGACAACTCATTTTTGACCTAGACATAAAGGCTACTGCTGTCTATGTCAATGTGAGTCTCAGCTGATCCCTTCTGACTGGGCTCTCAGTTCAGCTCTTAAAAAAGCAAGAGCTAGGGAGGGTTTGATCTATGTTTAAGGCGTGTTTGCACTGAACAGCAACATGAGCCTGTGGGCAGCCAGTTGCTGGTCCTCCCCACCTGGAGGAGTGGGTGGGAGAAGATGCATGAACCATTGCACAACAAACACCATCTGAGGAGACCAGCTCGTCTGGCCTCCAGATCTCCTGTTTTACAGCCATTGCTTGTGTACAAGGTCAGGTGCAGCAGCCTCTGAAACTACCCTTCACTGCTCTACCAGCAAATCTAATCTCCTGAGTCAGTGTGGGGGCAGGATGGGACAGCACACTCGGAGTGACACCTGTGAGGGGACCCGGACGGGCTGGGGAGAGCTGCCCCTCATAGCTACTGTCCCTCCAGTAATTGCAAGGTATTTTTCTGTGGCTTTCCTAAAGAGGATCCTGAAATCCGGTGCAGCATTAGAAAGCAAGCCCAGGAGGCTAGGGGATAGCCCAGGTAATGAACCTCCTGCCCACGACCCCTAATGAGGGTGGGAGGAGGAGTGAATTCTGCCTCCTATCCTGCCTTTCACTGCAAGAGATTCAGACAAGCATGGTTGCTCACCATGTGTACCATCATATATTTGGTATTTCCACTCTCCAGGGTTCATCACGCAACATGGCTTTGCAAGTGTAAGTGCAAAGGAACCTGGCTCAGTCGTCGTTGCTGTTGGGATCACCAAACCTGCCAAAATTTGTCTGACCTACAGCTCTGACAGCAGCTGTTTTCCTCGCTATGTTCCTTCCCAGGAGGGGCAAAACCCCACAGAATCAACTTTGGGATAAGTTGCCCAGAGAGAGGTTTCCTGCGAGCCCCATTGAACTTAGCTGATAGCCTCACCTTCACTGAGTGCAGAGCTGCCGAGGTTGTTCCCTCGATGCCATGTATTGGTAACATCTCACAGAAAAATAAGATTTCAACATTAGTGATGTGTTCCAAGGAGAAAAGTAATTTTTGTTTTAAAAACTCCCATTTTCCTATGGAAGGTAAAGAAAAGATTTTTGTTTTGGAAAAAAAGAGGTTTCCATGTTGCTTGTTTTTTCAACTTACTGTATGTGATCAGTTTGCCCTGAAGGAGACAAGTTATGGCACAGGATGGTGGAGGACTTCTGTGAAAGTATGAATCTTTTTATTTTTCTTTTACAAAATGAAGTGATTTTACTCCTTAGTTAGCTGTTTGTTGGCCAGGGGTTTTGGTGGAAATCGGTGCTTTGAAAGTCTTACCCACAAACACAAACATGTTTTTAATTAAAATAAAAAAAAGAAAGAATAATTATGAAATATTATTTCTTTCCATCCGACTCTACATTTGCAACTTAAACCTACTTTTCTTTACCATATCCATGCCTAGTGTTCAGCCCAGGCTGGGAGCAGTAAGAAGGGGAAGCAGGTAGCAGGGTGTGCCCAGGACACAGCAGGGGAAGTAGCACCCTGTTTGTAGTGTTGGAGAGCCTGGGGGAGACGAGCTGGAGGAGGAATTTCTGTGGCTTCCAGGGACAGTCCCCCATGCCCTGTCTGAGACCGCCTGGCAAAGCTGAACTGACAGCTCTCTCCTCTGCTTCCCAAGCTGGGGCCCTTCAGTGCATATCCAACTGTAGTCTTTGTCATCTGGCAACTTTCATCAGCATTAAAGGAAACATTTATAAAGGAAATAGAGTACGTTTTACTCTCTCCCTTGCATTTCCTTGATCGATTAGCGAAGGGAAAAATGTTTCCTCTCTCACATTCTTTTTTTCACCCCCTTTCTTTTGTCTCCAGATGTTAGGGAGGCTCTATTTCAACCCGTTCGCACATGGTAAAACACGTGCCAAAAAGTTGACACAATGTAACAACAGCAACACAAAAAATAGGAAAGCGTGCTGCAAAAAACGTATCTGGGACCTTAAATACTGTAGAGCATCACTGACCCCCACTGGGCTGGCACACTCACTGCAGATCACCCGAGTTGGGGACTGGTACCTCATCGATGCCTGTGAGCGGGGGCATCTTTCATTTGTTCCTGTACAAATGGTGTAGTTCCTTATGTCCATCGTGAATAGAGGAAAAAGGCAGTGTCTGAGCTTGCTGAGAGGGGCATTGTGGTTGGATGGCAGAAAGGCTCACTAATAGTACGGTTGGGTACTTGCTGAGATTTTTTGCCCAAGTGGTTGGTGAAATCTCTGTTTCTGAAGGTTCTTGGGAACAGGTTCAACAAGTATCTATCAAGAATGCTGAGAGCTGATCCTGCCTTCAAGGCAGTAAGATATTTTCATGACTTCTCAAGATCCTGTTAAACTTTAATTTTTATAGCTTTGTGGGAAGATCAGGTGCGCTTCTCTTCAAACCTTTATTTTTGTGGTTGCAATAATTTAGGAAGGTATCTTTCATTGTTTTCTTCTTTATATCAGAAACAAGCGAAATTGTCTCTGTTGTCCCAGGGAGTTGAGGAGAGGATGATGTAGATGTGTAAAGGATCATCACCACATGTATGTTGAAGAAGCAGAGGCCTTTCCTTCTGTGTCGTTAAACAGAGGACAGAACGAACGTGAACGTGGCCAGTCTTTGCGAACGAAGATCTGGGAAAGGTGTTTTTACCTTTCAAGCCTGCGCAATGGATTTTTTAGGTGAGACACAGCCTGCGCTGAACTGAGCCCACCCTTTAATCCTAAGGTTCAACTGCCGGGCCAAGCAGAGGACAGTAGCAGAGGCACAAAACTCTGCATGCTCTGGTGCTACATGGCTCAGCCAGACTGCCAGAGAGTGATGGTGTGGTCTGCACAGGGAGCACATTCCTCTTCCTGGGGAAACGATTCCTGTAGGACTGGTGCTGTGAGCTCCCTTGGAAATGGAGAAGTTTTCAGGCCGCAAGACATTCTCACCATCAAGCCTTTTCAGAGATGGTCTTGTGGTTAAAGAAACTATACTGGGATTGAGAAGACATGGTTTCAGTTCCTGGCTCCATCATAAACTTCTTGTGTGACCCTTGGAGAGTTATTTAACCTGTGTGGGTCTCAAGTTCTTACCTACATGTTGGGTGTCCTACCAGTCCTCTACCTTCCCCGAGGTGTTGGGAAGATTCACTATGAGGGCTAATGATCAGCTGAGACAGTAAACTTGTGGTGAACAGCATGGAGAAGCGTTTGAAAAGGTACAGTGAAATGCTGGCAGAGTGAGCCTGCACAGTTGCAGTGCATTTGCTGTGTGGTGTGGAATGGGACCTCCGGGGCATACCGAGAATGTGTCAGGTTTGCAGCCAAGCAAAGTGAGAATATGAATTTGTATTGTGGTCAGAGGAAAGGGATGCAAACAACACAAGAGTGCAGCTACTGCTCAGTGCCGTACAGTACAAGTGACAAGTAGGTCACTGCAGGGACCTGCACATCTGGACTACAAGTGCAACACAGTTAAAGCAGAATAACCAGGACACAGTAATTAAATCACAGCCTTGGATTTAATTTATGAAGTGTTTCAGGCACACACTGCAACATGAAGCTCTGTTTACTGTGAAAGATTGTGTTTTCTGACGTCTGCTGAAGGAGAGGGAATTAAGATTGATCTGTCTCTTGTCCAAAGGCTGTGTAAGACAACTGATGAATACAGCCTGCTCCTGTCAAATGGTGATACTTCAAGCTTGGATCCTGGCACAATGAACCATTGCCAAGGGCCTCCCACTCAGTGAAAAGTCTGAGTTCAAAAGCAAAAAAGGGGTAGGTAAGGAAAGCAAGGATAAGATGAGCGAAATAACATACTTTCTACAAAATGCCTTTGGGTTTCCCTTTGTAGCATTATTGAAGTGCCCTGAGTGCCAAAGTGTCAGAATCACTCTGGGACCAACATGACCAATGCATCTTTCTCTAGCATGATCACAGACACATACCTCCCCTGCTCTGCAGGAAGAGAATAAACTCTCCCTTATGGATCAGAGATTCCTATTTTATTCCCTTTGGACAAATCGAAGAACCCAGGACCTGTTGGGTGCTTCAGAGTTGGCAGAAGCTCCTAACATTGAAACTTGACTTGATTAAGGTGTACTGGCAGTTAAGGGCTGCTGTTAAACTGTTATCCTAATGGATCAATTTCTGCTTCTGTATCTCTTTAAAATGAAATAATTGCACCTGTCTGACATAGATGTCCTGAGGAATCCCATGTGCTTGGGAAATGCTTGAAAATCCTTGGATAAAAGTCATTAGGAAAGAGGAGGGAGAGAGGGGATAGTCTTCTTACACTGTTGACTTATGGTCAACGTTGTCCTCGAAATGCTGTTTTGTCATCAATATTTCTTCATTAGGAATAATGATTTTTCCACATTTACTGCCAGCTGATTCAAAGCCATCCAAAAGCAGAATGTGTCATGAATCTCTAAAATGCATTCGCTGGCGAACTCTAAACAGAGATGATTAGAAAAATAATGCAGCGGAAATACTGGGTGTCTTGAGGCTGCCAGGGGAACTTTTAGCGAGATATTTTGTTCAGTATATTTATGTATTTTAAAAATGTTCTTGGTACAGTTTTGTAACAGCAGCATGCTTTATTTTTTTTTTAGTTCTTTCTTGCATAGTGTATCAGTGCTGCAGTGACAACCGGGGAATACACTTAGCTGATCAAGGGAAATTGTGTAATTGATAGACACTGAGGATATGACCTTGTGGTATATTCCCACAGTACAGTTAGGTGGGAAACAGTTTTTTCCATCAAGCAGAGTTTTTTGAGATATCAGTGTTTTTTCCCCACATTTCAGCAAATGCAGAACCTTCCTACTTGATGCTTTTATCAGAAAATTATCCCATATCTCTTCTCTACATAGAATGCATGCTTTGAATTCATTAATTTAAACCTTTTGTGGAGAGATTTCCACATTTTTTCTCTGCTTTCTTTACTCTTGGCATCTGTAGTTATTGCCTGAATTGCCTGTGTTGGGCACTGTACATCACATAGCAAGAGACAGCCAGTGCCCCCAATGGCTTCGTGTCTAAGTAGGTATGACAGATAAATAATGCTGCAGCCTAAAAAAGGCTAATGCAGTCTTTGAATGGGCAAACAGGAGCATCTCAGGCAAGCTGGATGGGGTTACCTTACCTCTGTCTTTGTCTCCAATGTGATTGCTGTGAGAATATTATGCCATAAGCATTAGTATGGCATGTACCTAATCTGTCATCCATCCAGTGGTGGATGTTTGATTGGCTCACATCCTTAATCTGATGTTTAAAAGTGACACATGTCCCATATAAGGTTGGATGCCTGGTATCTAATTCTTCATCTCAAGATCATACCCAGTTTCTGGCCAAATCTTAAAACTCTTGCTGAGTAACAGCTCAGGATTATGGCCTTTTCTATTCATCTTCACAGATAAAACCTGCATCCAAGCTCCAGTGATCTTGAATCTCTGCAACATCCTTTTCAAAAAAATGCGATTTCTCCCTGTTCATGCTCAACTAGCTGCGGAAATAACTCTCTAGCTGTAACTTAGGCCAGATCGTTCCTGCCTCTTAATTGTAGAGTCACAGAATATCCTGAGTTGTAAGGGACCCACAAGGATCATTGACTCCAGCTCCTGACTGTCTCTCGTCTGGTTTAATTTCTGCATCATATCAAACAGAAGCTTCATGTCTTTACCTGTATGACCTGTAATGACCTATTCCCACCCTTTTTCCTCTAGTATTCTCTATTGACATACCGACTCATCCTTCCCATCTGAAGGTGCCTATGTTCAGTCTTCAAGCACTTACATTTCCTTTTGTTCTGACTTTGTCCTTCCCTCAGAAGTATCCCATTAAACTTCCTTTACACTCCCTCCGGGTCCTCTTTCAAATTCTCCCTTAACCTTTTTCTTTGCTGGGCTGTCTACAGACTCCTTGTCAATAATAAAACATTTAGAGTGCTGAGACCACAGTTTTCCTTGCTGACTGTTTTGTCTGATTGCTTCCTTCTATTTCCCGTCTCTACCCAGTTGTTAGTGCTTGTATTAGATTGTAAACTCCTGCAGTTGAGCCCTTCTTTGAATTCTCTGTTTTTCCAATATCCAGCACAATGGGACTGCTCCAGGATCTGTGGTGGTATAGGCAAAAAACATGTAATAATAGTAATAAAATAATGAGAAGTTAGAACATGGCATCATGTGCAATATGAGCTCCTCTCCTCCCTTCCCCCTCTTCCTTCAGATTCGCGATATTTACACAATAGAAGACAGTAATTGAGCAGGTTTCAGAATAAAGTATAGTAGCTGATGTATCCTTTCAGCTGCTGAAGTGTTTCCATGTGATCCACTCACTACGATGGCATTTTCAGCAGGGAAGCCTCCGTGGACACTTCTGTATGTCCCCTCAAGGTAAGACCAACATGTGGCAGCCGGGCAATGCTGAAGGAAGGTCATGGCAAGGCAAGGTTATGAACCTCTTTCATGCAAAAATAGAGGACTCTGGTCTCCCAGGCTTGCTGCCAACGTATCGCCTTCTAGTTTTGCTGAAGTGATCTTGAAAAAGGATCTAAAAAGGGCTGAAGGGGCAAAAGAAGAATGTTGAAATGACATAGTTTCATCTTCATGCAGTTTAGTGCTAATTTTGTCCTTTGTCTTTAAGCCGCCTTTTAAGTGCTGTTTGTCTCTGTGGGAAGCAAATGGGTCACGTTGTTCTGTGTTTCTACTGTAATACGCTGCCTGCTATTTTTCTCTTAGATTATTTGTGTAATCTTTTTTTGTGCAATCTGTTTGTTCTTGAGTCTTGCAAACTTTGCTACTTCTTTCCCAATAAGCAGTGCAACTCGTTCTGTATTCACTAACGGGTATTCTGCACACAACAGACTGGGTTATTTCAGCCAGTATGAAAATATTAAAATGGGGAACATGTGTGGGCACTTAATTGTGGTGAGCTCAACCACAAATACCTTCGCTGTTGGTAACTGGCAAGCAGAAAAAGCAGACCTTTGTTTTGTTTTTATCAGACATAATGATAGATACATTGTTTTTAGTGGGGTTTTTCTGGTTTTCTAAGGAAATGAGGCTTGTGCAATCACATTGCCTGTGTGCATGTGCCTGTCTGCTTGTCAATTCCTCCCTCACCAACACTTGAAGCAAATAGCCATTTTCAACTAAATTTGAGCAAGATGCAGGAGTTGGGAGAAGAGAACAGCTTTTGCAGAAGTCTTGTGAGTTCTGCAGAAGGTGCAGTCTCCAGTAGTCACATCATTTCAAGACAGATCAGCTGTGTATATGTGCACATACCTTCATATGGATCCAGCCACCTAAGTGTAAGCTCCCAAATTTGAATATTTTGGCTTATTTGCTTTTACCTTTTGGGTGAGTGAGTCAGTTGGGAGAGTTACTAGGCACAGAGCTTGTGTTTTGATTCTCACTGGAGTGGCCATACTTCATGAAAAACATGGTTTGCTCAAGGCCACAGTGTTATAATTTGCATATAAACTTATAAAAAAGGAAGCTTTCTTTAAGCTTTCCTGTGCAACAGTTTACAGGACTATTTCTGTCTGTGTATTTAATAGCAGAAACTGGACTTCTCATAAATGTAGACAGGTTAAGTCTGTCACTGCCTGAATGGGAATCTTCTCTGGAAAAACCCAGAAAGAGGAAGGAAAGCCTAAGGAAACCAACTTAAAGGGGAGAAGTTGGCCAAGACTTGTGTTGTGCTACTTTTTGGTTTGTATCTGACCACCAGTAATTAGTTGGGGAATGCCTCAGAGTTATGGAGGAATGTAGCCTCAGAGCACCTTTGGGAGACAGAGAAGATGTCTTTATGCCGTTTGCTGGAAGATAGGACAGAGGTACAAAGGCACTGAGTGACTTGTCAGATATTACAAGAGTATGTATTTGAGTTAGGAAACAGACCCAGGTCTCCCAAGACAAGTACAGCCAGAAGTATGGTCTACATGTACACAGCTTCTTCAGCAAATGGAGAGATGCCTTGGTCAATGCTGAAGTATACCAGAGCTGGCTAAATTACGAATGGGAGAAGAGGAGGAGGGGAAGAAAAGATTCCCACATGTTCTGCTCAGATGTTAACAAAGAAAGCTGAGAAGTGTTTGCATAGACGCTACATTATTCCATGTCCAAATGCCTCATAAAAATAATACCGGATGATCACAGAATGGCACACTAGGGAAAATAAATTCTTCAGCGGAATATTCCCTCTGGAAAAACACTGTGTAAAGTAATACACTAATGGCTTTCAATTTCATGTTTTATATATAGAGATATTAACTGCTCCCCAGACGTCTCTTCGTATTACAGCCCAGCTACATGAGACGTTTGGAGAAGGCCCTTGAGCACGCTCCGTCTTGTCCACATGCAGGACTGAGTGGTGCTCTCTCGTGGTACATGCAGCTCCTGTGGTGTACACAGTAGGTGTCTTCTGCCTCCTTCCCAGTGCAATGCTGCTCCTGTGATTCTGTCTACTGGGTTTGGGTTTTTTTGCTTCCTAGTCTCATGTTTTTTTCCATTCTTCCCCCGTGCTCTGTAGCCTCACCACCATGCTGGGAAACCTGCATTCCTTCTCTGCTCATAAAAAAGGAGTCCTCACTACAAGTGTTACAGTGGAGTAATTAAAGCACAACACTCTCAATCAAAACACTAATAACAAATGCTAAAGAAAGTTAATTTCACATACAGCTTATTCATTCCTTTTTGGGGGCTTTCCAGACTTGTCTGGATTCATCTGGTGACTTCTCTCTCCACACTGCTCAGGCTGGGAGCTGTTTGTGTCAGGAACTGTCTCCTGTATAAAGCCAACTACATTTATGCCATTGTAGCAAATCATAACGATCTGGGTTTTTTTCCAAGCTTTCCTAATATATCTCAAATGTGTATATATATCATCCTGCCACATCCTGAGAGATCCAAAAGTAGCTTACATGCTTTGTTCCCTGAATGTAGCTTACTGGAGTCTGGGACAGGCAGGAAAGAAGCTGTGAGTGCAGGGATGTTGACAGTGCACTGCCTAAGGACAGCAGCCCTGCTCTTGGGATGACAAGACATGTCCAAGTCCTTTAAGGAAGTTGTGTTGTGCAATATATGCTTGAAAAGCCCAATAAACATAGACTGTGGTATGAGAGAACATCATATTGTTGCTGGATTGTTAATTATCAGATACATATTATTTGTGTATGCATTTATGAATAATTCTATATTGAACTCAGTCTACCTTCCTTCTTGTACCTCTGCTCTAGCTTCCCTTCCCCTCCTTCCCACCCTCAGTGACTGCACCACTCCACCCATGGAGCCTTCAAGAACTGCAGGGCCCCATGACTGGAGACACCACAGTTAGTCTGAAACTGGACAGTACCATTTTGAGTGGGGCAATGTCCCAGACCACAGTTGCTCTACCTTTGTTGGGGTTTTCCTGCATAGGGTGGCTGAGGTTGTCCTTAATACCTTCCATTTTTAACATTGATCGTTGGGTAAGGACATCAGACCTGCATGGGTTATCTCCATTTTCTAGAACTTGAATGACAGAGAAAAATGACAAGGGTGTGCCTTCCACCCACCTCTTCCATCATCTCTGCACCACAATCTTTCCTAGGAAAATGTCTTTCCCATGATCTAAGAAAATCTTTTCTTCACTTGAAATCTGTCTGCCACATAACATTTTTAACAACAATCTGAACAAGGCAGGAAGCCTTTTGTATGTGTGTGTTTGTGTCTGCAGATTTTTTGTTATGCATTTCTTTGTGACGTTAGGGACCTTTTTCAGAAACAGACAGAGCTCTTAAGGCTTGTCTGTTCTTAGAGTCTTTACTAGCAGGTTCTGATACACTTTTCTTGAAGGATGGTAAGAATAAAGTATCCACACATCAGTTTCTTTAGGAATAGTTCCTGTGCTTTAAAGAGACACAATGTCTTAATCATTATCAATCTTTGAACAGAAAAAAAAAATAATTGGCTTCATTGAGAGAATTGATTTAAGCTATACAAGCAAATACTACTCTTTAAATGGCAGAAACTGTACTGCCACCAGGCAGCTTTTATGAGGCATCCTACCACAAAATCCTTTAGTGTGGAGGCCAAAGCTTTAGGCACAGGTTTATCACATCTAACTGACGAGCTGAGGATGACTGTATAGCTGGGTTAGGTGATAGCTTACTGGTTTGTGTCTGAGGCTCAGACTCCTTACAGTGAACACTGGCTAGCAGCAGCAGAACTGATATCTGCAATCTTGGGAGCCAGTTTCAGTCCTTTCTACATCTTTTCATATGGGCCAGCACTGGAGTGTCTTACAGTGGCACTGGATCTTTGCCAGCAGTGACACAAATTGCTCCTCTGTTGTCTGAGCTGCTGTGTTCCCCCTTACACCTGTGCAGCACAGGTGTGTGGAAGGACCTTCTCTGCAGATGAGACCAGGACCTTGCTTTGACTCACATCCTTTCCCTTTGCTGACAGGCCGCTGTGCCCGCTGTGGGGAGAATGTTGTTGGAGAAGGCACCGGTTGCACGGCCATGGACCAGGTCTTCCACGTGAAGTGTTTCACCTGCATGATGTGCAACAGCAAGCTGAGGGGACAGCCTTTCTACGCAGTGGAGAAGAAAGCCTACTGTGAACCCTGCTATATTGTAAGTACCTGTTCTTCTTTGCACCCTGACTTCAATGCACAGACATGGGAAACATTGATTTCCTTCATTGCTGTAGAGTTGCCTTACAGTTAAAAATCTGATAATCTTGTGGCAGTACTGTGGGCACCAGGTTTTTCCATGGTCTTCAGAAGAACTCTGATATTTTCAACTTACTGGATGAATCTCTTTTCCTGGTCTGTCCTGTCTTTGGAAAGAAGTGGGACAGGGAAAAGCAGAGCAGGGGAAATAGATGATTTTTGTCATTTTTTATTTCTGTAAGGAGCAGAATATGCAGTGATTTTTTAGCAGTAGGGTTGCTCTTAGTTTTCTGTATTGGAAAACCTGATACCAAAAAGTTTACAGACTGTAGTGCCCACTGAGATTAAGGAGGTGGGGTGCAAGAGAGCAGTGAAACATCTAAAATAAAGGCCTTTGTGTTGCCTGATGGAAGTTCTCCTACTGAGCTAAGAGTCTTTGGATTAGATATCTTTTGAAGCTTACCTTACCCTAAAATTTCATTTCATGCCTCCGACAAGGTCTTAAAGAAAACAATTAACAGTTTCTCTGAGGAGCTACATCTTGTAAGAGGCTCCTGTAAGAGCTGCTGGAACCAATTGCACAGGTGAAAATTAAAGAAACATCAGATAATGTGCCTGAGGCCTTACCTTGGTGTGACCTAAGCATCCAGTATATAAGAATAATCCTTGTATCTTAGATTAAGACAAGCATCAGAACATTTCTGAAGTGTTGATATGTCTTTCTCTGTCCAATTCTAAATTCTTAGAGACACTGGGCCTGAGACCCTTTCAGAATTGGATTTGCACTTCTGAAAGTAAAAATTGATGTTTTTCTTGATGTTTCTGGCATTCCAATAATAATAATACTTATTTTTGAAAATGCCACCAATATCTCATTGTTCTTCCTATTTCTGCAGAGCCTTTGAAGTGGGACTATTACTGAAGTATTGAATATAAAAAGGAAGGATTCTGTCTTGTTTACAATGGCAGTGATAGATGGGCCTTGTTAATTTGTTTTTAAAAGCTAAATGATGTTTTGATGGAATATGTACCTTTTGAATCATTTCTATTTTTATTTGCACTAAAATGATTGCACCATAAAAAGTTTAAGGTTCACTTTATGGCAAGCATGTGCAAAGCATTGCAGACTTTAGGAAGGTGCATTCATAATATAATTGGAGCAACTTTATGTAACTGGAATTAAACATTTCATTGACTTCAGGCTGGAATTGACTTCATCTGCTTGCAGATTGATACTTTCTTTTCCTCTTTTTTAAATCAAGCACGCATTCTTCACCACTCATCTGCTTTAGTTTGGGAAAACATCTGCATTAGCCACTGTAGTAATGGTTTAAGATTATTTAATCCCATTACTTATACACTTCATTAGCCTGAGTGAATTGTTGGCAAGGGTTCAGTAAACTTCCTACATTGGGAGATAAAAGGATAAAAAAGGAAAGGGAGAAGGATTCTGTTCCTCATTTTCTTTCAAATTTATCTTCTATCTATTTAAGGGATAAAGGAACGATAATTGCCTGGTTGCATCTGCGTTTGTACATTCTGTGATATGGCTTTGCAGCTCTGAGTACAGAGGAGAGAGTAAACGTTTAATAGCTTCCTTTTATATAACCAGAAGGGGCCTTTAAGTGTTTATCCATGCAGTCCACAAAAACCTGGTTATGGACTTAACCCAAAACACGTCTGGATCCATCTGCTGCTGCACATGCAGGGGAAAGGATGGCAGTACTGATGGGGCTGTATATGTGTAGCTGGACAGCTGGTACTGTGAGTGGGAAATGGGAAGCTGGAATCTGGCAATCTGAGGCAGTAAAGAAAAAACCAAAAAGCCAAGTGCACATTAAACTCTTAAATGTGGAAGAAACAAGTGTTGAAAGCCTAAGCCTCAGTACCTTTCAGAAAGCTCGGCTGTCCTGGAGGTCAGATCCACAAGGGATCTAAGCACCTGCCATGCTACTGGCTTTGGGCCTGAGGAATTTGTGTCCTAGAGCCTATGTCTTATTGATTTTTCAATGGAATGAGGTCTGCATTGGCTTCAGAAGGATAATGAATGCCTAAGTACATTGAAGCCTTGAGCTAGGCTTGCAAATTCTTCTTGCAGATGAATTGGGGACCCTTCAATTGATGAGGCACAGTCTGAATGCTTTTGTCTTTACATGCCTTTAGATGTGTGATGCAGTTATACTGAACTCAATGAGAGTTAATGACCTGCTTAAAATCTAGCCTGTGCTTAAGGATTCCTCTGATGTGTGGCCTCACATTTTCTTATTATTACTATTTTTTTTTTTTGAGCTTCAAGTCCTGTGATCAGAAAACAGCTTGGATACTAGGAACACTAGGTCTGTAGGAAGTCAATGGGACTGCAGTGCCTAGACTCGGATACCTCTGGACCTGAACTCCTATGAAAGGTGCAGCCTGTGTGACTAGCCCAAGACTGCACAGCTAATTCATGGCAGTGGCCATCTGAGAAAACAGGGTTTTCAGCTGGCATAAGTCTGAGTAATTCAATGAAATTTGTTTACTGGTCTACCTAATTCACACTGATTACTAGCACACAACCCCATTTTCCCAAGTCCAAAACTCTTGACCTCTGATGCAAGCCATGGAGGCTTCATTTATATAGTGAAAATAAACTATAGTACTAGCCTAGTTGTGATATATAAATTCTTGAAGTCTTTGATTATTTTTTAATAATTCACTTGTGTGACTTTGTGGCCTTACGCACACAAAAACTATGCACAAAAATAAAAATAAATGTTTTTCAACAATTAGAATTGGCTAATCTTCTCAGTTTGTTATGCGACGACTCTTAGTTGTGGTGCAGTGAAGCCATAATTAAGAGTACTGTGAAGAGCTGTATTTAATTACTGGTTAGTCAATACCAAGCCTAAATAGCCTGCAGAAGGGGTTTCCTTTGTTTTTGTTTCTGGTTTTATTTATCAGTGACCCAGTTAAATGAAATTCCCCAAAAGTCTGAAATAACATCTAAGGAGATCAATCACCTGTTTGAAAATAAATATCTTTCCCAATGGGAATTTGAGTACCAGAGTTAATTTCTTTCACAAATCACCCCCCTCAAAAAAAAAAAAGCCCGTCACTATAATTTCCTGTTACATCTTATGATTGCAGCGAGTGCTGTTGCCAATGTGTTTGCTGGTTTTGCTCTGCATCCAAGGATTCTTTCATTATTGATGTTATTTCTAAAAGAGTACCAGTCTTCTCCATTAAGACACTTCTGCTGAACTAAAAGCAACTGTAAAAACTAAAGTGTTAATAGGAGACAGATGTTTCCTAGTCATTACGACAGTCAAGTAACATCTGAAATATCATGATAGGGTTTCCAGTGTAACCAGTGTACTGCTGTGCACGTGCTGAATGCTGTGTCTGCAGTATGTTATCGGTATATTTTTTCCCTCCCTTATAGGGCAAATTACTGACAAAAGAACATTTGGTTTGCATCCTCTAAGTAGTGGAAGAGATTTTAGCACTGGACTCAGAGCAAGGAAAAGGTTAAGGGTAGTGTCATTGGAATTGTTGTTATAAAAGACTGAAAAGCAAGATGTTAGAGCAGTGCCAGCTGTCTGCTTTCCAAATACCGTGTTATCATAAGGACTGAACACAAGGTTAACCAGACACACCAGTCTGGCAAGAGCGATGCTGCTGTTTTGTGAATGGGATGTTCTTTGATGTCCAGATAACTTTCTCCAGGGCATGGAAATTTTCCTCCATTCTTTATCCCCCCTCCTGGCAGTCTGGTGGTTTGCAGTTGGAGATATGAACTCTGAGGCTGAGGCCTGAGAAGATCTGAGCTCCTGCAGGACACAGCGAGATCTTGCAGGTGCTCCTGGCCTCTGAGCGTTTCTTCTGTTTGCATCCAAGTCAATGTGACCCACCTGAGGGAAGGACCATGGTGTGCTTGGGAAGGGTACAGGAAAGCAGAAATAGCTGAAAGAGTTCAGAGAAGTAGTGGGTTAGAAATGATGAGTGATTGAAGGAGAAGAAACTCTCATGAAACTCTCATGTCTGTCCAGCTAGAGTTGGGGAAAATAGTGGGTATGCTCTGCAGTGCCCTACGGAGACCCAGGGATTGAAATTTCCTCTTTCTGCTGTGCACTGGGAGATACTGATGACTTGACCTTAGACCTATCCCCAAAGATCACTTAGGATTTTGCAGGTGAAGTTCATCTTTCCATAGTAGTAAAGCTGTGAAAGAGCTTGAAGGAGGAAGAATTGTGCATGGAAGTCGTGCCCTGATTATTGCTTTTCCCCAGCTTTAAAGTCATGACCATAGCGATCTACTGTTCTTTTTTTTCTTCCCCCCCCAATTACTTGTTTTGTGAGGAAAAAACAGTATATCTTTGAAGTCTTTCTCTCTTACAGGTGTCTAACTTCCTGGCCTGTCAGTGTCTGTAGTTCAGTAGGAGAAGATAGTTCAGAACAGAACACAAGAGAAATGCTGATATTTTAAGAAATGGTACGACCAGAGCCACTGGTGCCATTGAGCATCCTGGGAAAGCTTGAATTTGCTAATCATTCTGAAATGTCAGTGTTAACTCAATTTGTGCTTATTGAACTCTCTGGTAAGACTGCTGTTGGCTTCAGTGTGACTGGTATTGTAAACCTCACCCTATGTGAGTGTGTTTGGTTGAAGGCTGTGCAAGAGCAGCTTCCTCCAGCACATATGATCTAAAGTATAAGGTTGATCCCTGCAGTAAAACTACATCTATTTTTAAAAATAATTCTGCAATTTGTAAGCAGGGATTACAGCACTAATTTAGCAACTATGTAACAATTTAAATTGGACCAGAAAAGAGAAACTATAATTTAAAGATTTTTTTTTTTTATGATACAAGTTTTCTTCTTTTTAAAGTAAAAAGCCTTTTATTCTTGTTTTTGTCAAGCAACGTATTGAATTTGAGAGTAATTTATGGAAAGTGCTGCCAGCATGGTATTGCGAGTGCTCCACAATTTGAATTTAAACTGCTCAATGGGATCATTAAGACTATTATGCCTGCTTTCCAAAGAGTTTGAATTCAAAATGACAACTGGAACAAAAATATAAAATAAACTAAAGAGAAGTCACGCACTCTTTACGTGGTGGAATTTTTCTGCCCTGGAAATATTTCATCGAGATCAATGCTTCTCTTCAATCCTCTCCTAGAAAAAAGCTGGTGTTGCTAGTTTTAGTTCGGTGCTCCTGTGTGAGTCATCGGCAGCAGGGAGCTGAACCTGTGACCCGTGGATCGAAAAGCATTAAGTCTCAGCTCCTGTAGCAGAGAGATGCAGCTGGGCTGTGCCAGGCAGCAGCAGGCTACTGCCCTGTGTATTTCTCTCTCACAACAGAAGTGGTCCATGGGCATAGCAGACAAAAAAACAGGTCCAGAGTTTTTGTTTGCTTACAGGCTTGTTTTATTCCTATGGATTATTAGCTTTGATAATTTTGACAGCCTAGGCCCAGTTGGTAGTTTGTTTGGAAAAACACTGTGGCAAGGGAAGACTGTTACTTCTGGTAAACTGATCATTTGTAAAAGTGAAAAATTAATAAATCCCTTAAGAGTAAAGGCCCTTTCTATTGATACCACCCAGCAACAGTTGATACAAAAAATACGGATGGAAGGTGGAGGACTGGTGACCATAAGCTCAACGCTACTACTTAGAGTGGTAAATGGTCTTGTGCAATCAGGGCATAGATACAGGAGGATGGGATACTCTTGCATAAGCTGCACCTGGAGCTTCCAGGAGCCCAAGTCTAGGAGGTACAAAAATGTGTGTGTAAGAGAATATGTCGATAAAGCAGCTTCTATCAGAACTGGAACAGCTGAACTTAGCTGACCCTCTGGAAGCCTGCATCTGTGTTTTAAGTGGCCTACCAGCTGTTATAGGAGATGGGAAATGCCTCTTATTTTGTTATGAGATGGGGAAAAAGGTTCCTTTGCAGGGGTGGGTGAGGGAGTCACCAGTGATCAATAACCTCCTTTGTAAACTGGATTTACAAAGAAAGTAGAGAAAGTGTACCATAAGATCATGAGGTAATTCTATATAAGAACTTCTCTGTGGAGACCCAGAGGCTAATATTAAAGAATGAGCCCTGCCAAGAATTGCACTGGGCTCACCTTGGCGATGGATTCTCTGAGACCAATATACCTTGGTATAATTGACTTTCCAGAAAGCTGGCTAAAGTATTGCTTTAGAGGAAGACCAGCTATGGATTGTGGAGGTAGAGAAACTTGATGCTACCAGTGCTAGTAGTGTGATAAGGGGGATATTTTTGGAAAAGTTACCATAGGCTGGACAGCATTTTAATAGATAAATCTGTTTTGGAAGATTGGGCATGAAGTGCTGGTGAACTAGTTCAGTGATGTCTTCATGGTGAGAAGTTTTGCTAGGGATGGATCACTTCCCACTCCTTTTCATAGGCCATAGTTAAAAGCGTGTCCTTACTAGGTGAATACTCCCCCTCCACACCTGGGCTTGCTTGAGACCTTTGTGATGGCTTGCTAGAATGCAGGAATCCTGGTCTTTCCTCCTGCATGTGCTGACCCCCATAACAACTTGAATTTTTTTTCTTGTCTCTGCCTTGTGCTTTTATAATTAGAAGCGTTTTTCATATTTTGATTATATGAACAACGCATTGATTTGACATGTATAATCTAGAAAAACTATGCCATGGTCTAGGGAAAAGGCAACAGCATTGCCTCCATATTGCAGAGGGAGATCTGACCCTAAGAAAATTAAATGCAGTTTGTTTAGAGCATGGATCTCCATTGTTGGAAGCTTTCAAGGACAGGTGGGGCAAACCTCTTTTAAAAACAAATAAAATCTAAGCAAGGGCGGACCCAGGAGTGTTTTCTAGCCTTGCTTGTTCCTGTTCTGAACTTGAGTGACCTATCCAGGACCACAAACAGATCCTGCACTGAACAGCTCGGGTTTTCCATGTCCAAATTTTCTCCATAGTTTCCACCAATTTTCTAGTTGCAGTTCAGCCTGCAAAGATTCTTCAGGTTAAGGAGCTACTTTTCTTCCCCTCTTCTAACCACTGCTGTTTTGAGCCTGGACACGAATATGAATAAGCAGCTGAAAGCAGGGTGAGGGCTTTTGGAAAACCCAGGAGAGTGGGAGATACCATGACAGTATTCCTTTCCATGAAGTCCTACTGCTTGCTTGTTACCCTGTGTAGTTATTTGTCAATTCAAACTGCTGAAGACAATTATTTTGGAAAGGCTGTGATTTATTTGAAATTGGGCCTGTAATTTAGGTGTGTGTTTCCATCAGATCTGTGTGTTATGGAGCTCTGTCCTTTCTAATGCAGTGATGTCAAAGTGCTGCAATGTCCAGACATAAAAAAATGAGAACTCACTGAAGTAAATAAACAGTTTTCTCACCACTGCTCCTGTGCAGAGCTGCTTGTAAAGCATAGGCTTTGCAACCAGGCTGCAGTATGTGTGGGTAACAGAGCTGAATCTATCATGAAATGGGTGTGTTTGGATTTAGCAGGTATGGTTTCCCCTTATCAGTGTTGCAGAGAGCAAAGTCTTGTCTCGCTCTCAGTTCCAGATGCCCTCTTCCTTCAGTCCAGACAGCAATTTGGAAGGCTGTGCACCAGAGAGGTCAGCAGCCTCTTGCAGTGTGCCACTTGAGCTGTCTCCTTGGTGAAGCCACACTCCAAGGAATTTGCTCTGGCAAAAGCTCAGTCTGTGGGTTGATCCTCCCTCTAACGTCTTGCCTCTGTTCTTCACTCCAGGACATGGTTTGCCTGCGTGCGGTGTTTGTTTGCAGTGGAGGAAACTGTTTAACTTGCCATCACACACACACAAACCCCAATGGTCTTGGGAGTTTTCTGGTTAGAAAAAAGAAAAAAATCATGCCATTGTAGGGAAAGTGCAACAAATGGGAACGATGACAGGAGGCAAAGTTTATTGATTCTAAGAGTATAGAGAGTGCTTGGTACTCACTTAGGGACAAAGCAGATTGTAAGACTGCTGTTTCTTCTCATCTGCATTGATTACAAAGCTGTGGGGCCAAGTACAATATTGAAAGAAGAGGTAAATCATCCACTGGGGTATTTTGGGCAGAAGGAAAAACAGATTATAGCTCAACTCTGGTGCTTTAGCATTTGCTGGGGACAAGAGGTTATTGTGCACTGGTAGGTAGCCGCCTTCACAGGACCAGAGAGCATGTTGGTTAATGTGGCTGGTGGGACCCGCAGTGCCTCCCTTCTTTTCAAACTGCTCTGAAAATCTAAAAAATAATGGTTATTGTGCACAAAACCTAAAAGTTGCTGTTGATAAAACCTAGATATTTTCCCTTGTTTGTGAAGGGAAATATAGCAAGAGGGATAAAACATAACAGTGATGAAATGGAAATTAACGCTCAGATGTTATCAGGGATTGAGATTTTAAGTATGAATATTCGATTAGCTCCTGACAAGGTAGTTTTTTTGTTTGAGGTTGTGTTTGAACCAATACACCATCTTGGCATTCCACCAACAAAGGTATCTGTGTAAATGCAATCTGTGTTCAAGCCAGACAACACTTTAAAAATTTATTTAGTATTTCCTACAGCAAGCCATCTGTGAGTGGTCATATTTTAGGAAGCAAATGAACATCATAGCAACATTCACCACTCTCTTTTAGTAACTTCTAGACTTTTTAAATTAAATGTGCTGCCAAATATTTATGTTCTGTTGTGAAAAGAAAAATATTTGTTTGACATGCTAGTCTCCCTGGCAATTCGCAGTCAGTTGCTCCTCTTAGGAGCTGTGGTGTTTTCGTGGGTACTGCAAGGCAAAAGAAGGGTGTGGGAATCCCTGAACCTGCCTTTTGGACTTGCTCAGGGCTTTGCAGAGACTGAGAGAGGCTCAGCCCTGGGTCCTCATGGGGAGGATGTGGTGCGTGACAGGGGTGGGCTGGGGGTAGGTTTTGCCCAGTGCTGACATTGGTGGGTTGGAGGGTGGTGGAACAGGTGGCTATCACAGCACTCCTGCCAACATTCAAAAGGCTGAAGAATTCCCAGAAAAGCCAAACCCCTTTGCAGGATGTCTTCCAGTGCATCTGCCACAGACACTGGAGCCATCACCAAGGCAACCAAGTTGCCAGAATTTAGCAGCAGCAAAACAGAAGGAAGAATTAGTGATGGCCTAAATCATGGCTGATAAATGCCCTGATGAAGCTGAGCTCTGCTCTAAGTCATATATATGTCCTGCTTTTAGTAAAAATTTTCAAAAAAGTCTTGTATTTTATCCTGTTCCATAGTTTTATGGCTGGCCTAAATTTGATCATTCTAAAGTAGTGAAATGCCTTTGTTGAAGGGCTCAGAAATTGGTGTAATCCTCTTATGGGTGACAATAAACAACTAAAATGTCTGAAACTATCTTGAAATAGTTAATTCCATTTTAGAAAGGCTGAAATGTTCTGAAAAGTCCCTGGTGGCATAGCACCAATTTTTGCTCAGTACTCATTTGGAATGGTCCATGTAATGTGCCTGTACTTACCACATTGAGACTATTGCAACCATCGGAAGTCCAGGTGAGTTGTCAGCCCATAACCTGTCTACATGCGTCTGTCACCTATGGTATCAATGCCAGACACAGAATGTGCATATTCTTATATGCTGGAAAGAGGCCCTTGCAAAACAGAGCAGGGAGAGAAAGCAGTCCTGATTTGCTCTATTACCTCTGACAGTTTTACTTTCACTGTGGCATGGCAATAAGATTAAAGTTTTATAGCAATATCACCTCCATCCAGACAAAAAAAAAAACCCCAAACCTCTCCTCTCTAGTACTTAAATTTCAAACTCTTTTATAGAGCTTCGGCATCTGTTAATAAAATCCTTAATTCATTTTGAACATTTTATTGTTACTTTGGATAAAAGTTTAATCAGATAGAATTATTGCCCTTCTAATATTCCCTTAACCTTTGCATTTTAGACCTAGACTGTATCAGTTAAATTTTAAAATCACTCTTTTATAGACTTGAATGCCCCCATCTCTGTTTTAGAGGGTAGTTTTGCACAGGAATGCCTTAGTCTGTCTTGAGGTCATGTGAAAACTTAAAAGGCTCTAATGTGAGCACTGCTCACTTTCTGCTGAAGTGTCTTGCATGCCCTATTAATTACTTTAATGGTGACATGCTGGTTTAAGGGAGTTCTTTATTAATGCCACTAAATCTTTTTTTATTGTTGTTTAAACGCTGTTTCTTTCCTTTATGTAGATGTATTTAATCCTTTCTGTCTTTAAAATAAATGAGTGCATAACTCCACGTGAGGTGTTTGAAACTTCCATTTTGCTTTCTCAGGAGAGTGGAGGGGAGCCCTTTGTTCCCCTGTCCGTATTGTCCACATCCCAGCAGACATGCACATCTGTACTGTCTGTAATCATATGTTAGGTTGTTGTGGTGGAAGTAATCTTTGAAATCTGGTATCTGTCTTTACAGAAATAATATGCAGTGAACTTACTCTTACTCTTCCAGGGTGTTGAGATTTTAGAGGTCAGTTTGGATTTATTGTTAAAAAGTGCAGCACTCTCAGTTCACGAGAGGATTTGCTTATGTTTGACCCCTTTTCCAGTGAGGAGGACACATTGATTTGCTCTCCTCAGTTTGAACTAAGCAATACTATTCTAGTAGTTCATTCCAACATTAAAGATGCATAGCATTCACTATACTGGAGAGTTTATAGAGCAGCCCCTTTACTGAAATAGCTAGCTGGTAAAGCATTGACATCCATGCCTGCAGTTGGATTTTAATCTAACAGATTTCTATTTTTTAAGATTATATCTTTTACAAAATATCTATTCTTGATTTACATTATCTGCAGATTTTCTTGGTCTGGGGAGTAAAAGCAACGTATGGGAGAGAAATTATCTTTAAGCCCTGGAGAAACATTTTCAAAAGCACCTAAATGACTGAGGAATTTGCTGCCTTTGGTTTGCTAACCCACTCTTAAAAATGAGACTTAAACTCTTACTACTAAGTAATCTTATAATTTTGTCATTTTATAAAGTGTTATGTCTCCAGTAACTATTGATGGTTTCACCATGGGACTCTCCTACATTTGAGATCTGTAAATAGACTTCACTGGTCTTGGAGGAATTCAGAATGGATTGTTGAAAAACTGTGAAGAGTGATGAACAGTGACTAGATTTTTCTTTGGTGAGGGGACAGTAGTTTAGGGATTGGGGTTGGTTTTTGTCTTCTATCAGCAAATTATAAAAACTTTGTAAAGTATGTGTAACATGAAAAATAGAGTATGTGTAACAGAGTATATTATGCTGTGGAGTCTCTCGACCTCCTCTCTCCCAGATGACTTCCGACTCCTAAAAACATCTATGCCCAGCTGGGTAATAGAGTTTCTGTGCAGCCTTCCATGGCTACTGTATACCTGTACATACACACAGACTTGCACTGGAAGAATCTGGAAGCCTGAATTCAGTCTGAAATGATTTGTCATTTCCCTGGGAAAGGTATTTGTTCCTCTGGTAGACTTTCCCTTAGGTTTGTCCAAATCAGTCTGCAGTTACCAGTAGCACACTTTGCTGTTGAGTGGGCAGAGCCTTTTGCTCACAATTGCTATTTTAGTTTTGGGAGCAGGCAGTATACTTACATAGTACTAAAGGGTACCTTTTGCATTTTCAAATTTTGCAAATGGTACCCTTTGCATTTTAGAATAAGTGGCTAATTAAATGGCAAGGCTGAGTGCTGTTTGAGCCATGGGTGTAAAATCCCTCTAGCTTAGACAAGCTAGATCCTGTAAATCAAATTAGTCCAAGGTATGGGCCTGGTCCCACTGATCCCAATTTGCATGTTTTCTTTGATATTAATAGGAACTGCATCAGATTTCTGGTGCCCAAGACAATGTGGCTAGTGAAAGTGTAAGACACATAGACCCCATCTCATAGCGATCCTCTTAAGTGTGTGAGGAATCTAGACTGGCTTCAAAAGAGTTTTCAATTTCTGGTTTTTAAAGTAGAAGTAAAGAAGTGGAAATTCCCTAAATTGAACTGAAATGCTCAAAACATGCTTTTTCCCCCCTCTAAGCTTGTGTTTGCTTCCCTTTTCCCTTGTGGATACCTTGTTTATTTTTTAAATAAATAATCATATTTTAAAGCAGTGTAAATAAATTGCAAAGTGTGCTCCAATGGGGTGTATAAATATATTCCATCTGTTGGGGAGTGATTATTAAATAATTCACCAGTGGCAAACCCAGGAGTGGTTATCCATTTTCCTCTCATTCATGGGTAATTTTTTCTACATCCCATAGGAGCTCATTATGTTTTCTTTGTACATAATGTTTAATAATTTTTAAAATCTGGCACCAACCCCTCCATCTACAGATTCTTCAATTTTTCCAAAATATTTGTGCATGTTGTCTGCATGTATTGGCAGAGGAAGATATTTGTTTCCTTTCTTCTTTGTTTTTTTTGTCATGTTGAGAGAAGGTGAGCACTGATGTATGAAGTGAAGCAAATTTTCCTGTGGGAAATGGAGTTTTCTCCTGTATGGGTGGTGGATGGACCACATCCCTACTTTCACCCTTCTGTGGGAATCAATGTGGCTGCAGGGCTGTGGCAAAAATATGGAGCTCATACTTCAACATTTATAAACAAGTAAATAGGAAGCAAGGAGAGGGAGTGGGACATGCATTTGAAGAGCCCTGTCTTCTTTTTCTCAATGTTAGGAAGAATTTGGTTGTCTTCTAAGTGAGCAAGAGTGAGCCCAATGAGCCTGGTCCGTGTATAAGCAGCAAGCAATTGCCTGATGAAAACTGGAACTGTATTCTATGAGTGGAAAAATTGCCACAGATATGTGGATTGGTGGGCTTTGAATCTAACCTTAAGAGAAGAGCTCAGCTCCTCCTGGTAGCTAACAGACCCAAAGGGCTTTGTGGGCTTTGAGCAAGAAGGGAGGGCAGCTGGGAGGAGGACTGGCTGGAGTTGGCACATAACAGGAGGCTGCACATGGTCAGGAGCTGGCACCCCAGTGCTGGATCCCATTTCAGCAAGGTTCATGTTCCCATGACTGCATGTGCATAACAGGGTAGGAGGTGAGGGACCACCATCCCATCCTGCAGCTGCCAGTGCCCAAGGTCCCGTGGTCAGAGTTGGGCTCCACCCCAGGCTGGAGGCAGATGTTTGCAGTTAGAGGACAATCACTACCTTGGTGCTAAAATATGTAATTAGCCACAGGAAATTCTTTCCTCTGCTGATGAAGACAGGAAGGTAAAAGTGTCTCTTAATGCTTTCACAGTTCTTCTAGGGAGTTGAGGGAATCTGACTGCCCTCACAGTGACCAACAGCAATCCTATTCCCAAGCAGGTAATGATCTCTGTTGTTTTTTTCCAGATGTCCAGAGGTCCATGCTGTCAGCCTCACTGAGAGGATGGGAGCTGTTTTATTTCTCTCTCCCTCTTTTTCGCATTCCCTGTAGGCACGTGTGGACTCTGGGTTTCAGAGGCAGCTGGGCTCTCTACTAAGCAGCAGCAAACAGCTTTTCGCTGGGACAAAGAGCAGGCCCCAACAATTTGGTTTTGGCTATACTTTCTGTATGATTCATGACCTGGAAACTCTTCCTTTTGTTACTTTGCTCATCCCTTTTCCTAACTGGGAAACAGGTTTTGAGGGGGTGGGAGATAGGTAGTCTGAGTGTTAAGTTAGCAGAACCTTGAATATTTTCCTTGCTCAAGTAGAAAGGCTCTTCTTTCCTTTGCACTTCCCAGGCTGATATTCTGATATTTCCATCACATTTTTCCATCATAGAAAGTGTTATTCTGGCTATGGCTTTGACTATGACTGGTTTCTCTGCAAAATATGGGATTTACTGCTCTAAATCTAGGACTGAAGGGCTGCAACTACTGAGGCTGGTGCTGACTCTGGGCTCCCTTCCCCATCTCATTTCCTGCTCCAAATGATTGGTAATTTTCACTCCTACAAATGGTGCTCCAGGATGGAAGAGCACAGGGAAACTAATATACAGGTGAAAGAACAGTGTTGAGTGATCAGATTGAATATAAAGTCCTAGAGCAAATGGACAGTATGTTCAGCAGTGTGTGCACCATGGACCTTGCAGAGCAAGGGCTGGAGGATCAGCTGAGGTGTGCTGGCCAACGTGTCAGCTGCAGGAAAAGCTGTGTGAACTCAGGGTTTGTGGAGCTGCTCTAATTTAAACCTCAAGAAACTGGTGTGAAGGAACAAAACCACCAGCTGAGGACCAGAATGGTGTTTGATGGTTGTGAGCCTCAAGTACGTTCAGTGTGAGAGGAGAACTGGTTGGGTCAGATGACAGGGTAAGTCCAAGGGCTCAGCTGGGAAGATGGCTGGAGCTTTTCCACACCCTGTACAAGGCGTGTATAGGATAATCCAAGCACCACTTCATGCTGCTGTTTCTGTAATGGCACTGCTGGCAGCCCCTCTGCCTAAATGCACAGAGCTCCCACCGCAGGACACGCGCTCTCCGTGCTGACACGAAGCCTGTCCGCTGGGCCCTAATGCGGAGTAACATGTATTACAACGTGCCGTTAAGAAAACAGTAGTTGCCAAATGTTTCTGTTTTTACATAAAGCTATTCCACTGAGGTTGTTATCTGATTTTTCTGTGGTACTGAGAAAAGCGGTTGAATCAGACAAGAGACCTTGTGGGTGGAATACATTATGTCCAAAAATCAATCATAAGGTAAGGTAGGAATAGAATTGAGTTTATTTACAGTCCGTTGACTTTTATAGTTAGCACCATTTATTAGAGAAGATGAAGAAGAAGAAGAAAATTAAGCAGAGGGCAGGAAAATGTTTCTTTGTGATATTTTTGTGCCTGGCAATGAAAAGAGATGTGTGTACGAGCTGACAATTTATCTTCTGCCCTGAAGAGAAATGACTTGTTCTCAAATGGGCATGAAATGAAATAGTGCAGAACACGATAGGAACTTTTCTGAGTAAATGGGTCAATTTCCTGTCATTCTCTTGATAATTGTATGTAGAGCACACTACGCTCCAAACATTGGCAAATGTGATTTTTTTTTTCTCCTGTTATTTTACTCCTCTTGTAAATGGGTGGAAAACATATTCCAGTGCTGGCATTATTATAATCAGCTTTTGCCAGTGGCTAATAGCAGTCCATTTTCGGTGAATGCTTATTACCTCCAAGCAGTCCAAGACACTACATAATAACCCAGTACTGTGTAGACTGGTACCGCTAGGAATGAGATGTAGTTATAGGGACTGTATTGCAAATGCCCAATCACAGCAGGAAATTTGCTTGTCCCTTTATCTTCTCTTTTCTAATTGCAAAATAAGCCCTGGTGCTCTAGCTGGAGAAGGAGCCTTGTTTGCCTTCCAAAAATTTCTGGTATGGTCAGGGGCTTTCTGCCTCGCCATCCTTTAGCAGGCTGATGCATTTTCCTCCACTAACAGGAGACCTCTCTGTTACTGAGGGGATATGGATTCAAGTCAGACTCACTGAGGACTGAACTGGTAATTTTACTTCAGCTGTTGTTAATTAAAAATAACAGAATTGGTGTAACAGGTGTTCAGTGGGTGACAATTAGGAAGATCTCTGTGGCAGATTGGGTAAATCTCACCAGTACAGGTTAACGCAGTGACACAGCTCCGTGAGTGCCTTTGAACCTCAGTCTTTGGAAAAGGGGGAAAATGTTACACGGTTGGCTCTAAGGTGCTGGATTCTGGCTGTGGAAATAGCTGGATATCTCCCAAATACTTGATTTCAATAACTGTTCTCCCTCTTAACTCCAAGCTAAGCAAGATGTGGACTTCTCCAGCCTATATAATCGTGCATAGTATTATGCTCCTTGTTGGAGGTTATAGGAAGGATAAAAACACAATCCCAGCCTGATGAGGACTGCATCACCTGATGGGGCAACACAGCCCTGTAATACCTAAATCCCACCTCTGCATCTCCAGTGAGTTAGGGACAAAGTTGCACAAGATGGATTTCAGCTGAAGGTCATTGACAATTTCTGTTTTCATCCCAGTTATCCCCCAAAATGAAAATCTTTAATCACAGGTTTTGAAGGATGGACTCTTAAAGCTTTGAATGGAAACCCCAATAACAGATTTTTCCTTTTTTTTTTTTTTTTCTCCCCACTATTGAAAGGCTGATTCGCAAAAGTGTGGCAGGTTCAGACATTTCCCATGCAAATTTTCATTTAGGAGGGGAACTCACAGGCAGTTCTGAAGCTTTAAACAGCATTTTTTCTTGCCACTGTGTCTAGACGTCTTCTGACACTAGACATTCAGGGTCAGTGTCACCTTCATTCTGTGTTTGGTGGACAGGTTTCATTCCATTACAAAATGGATTGGGTCACGGCTTAAAAAAGGCCATTGAAAGTTTTTCAATCTCAAATTTGGATTTTTTTTTTGGGTTTTTTTGGGTGGGTTTTGTTTTCCACTAGGATAGGAAAATGGTTGCTTCTTGTAGGTGTCTGTAAGAACAGACAGGTCTCTTTGTCTTTTATGTATCCTGTTGATGCAAATGGACTGGAAATAAGGATACACAGAACAGGTCTTCAATAACTTCTGCATCTGCTGTCAGGAGATGAATTCATGTAGCAAACCCATTCCATGAATCAGCAGTTGCTAAAGTATGCATACAACTGCTGGATGGAGTTGGCCCCACTTGGCTTTGTGTAAGGCTCCAGACTCCTCACAAGTCATGAGGAACTGGAAGTAAGTGATCTCTGACCTCCGTCAGCAGGGAGCATGGAGAAATGAGTGTTGTTTATTCCACCTGTCTTTGGAAATATGCAGCCCTGAAGGACTGATTCAGAAGACAGTTATGCTCAGTAATTCTGGAATAGCTCAGCTGCCTGGGATAGGATTGGCCCACTGTAAAAGCCACTGGGGGAATTGGGTCAGAATTCAGTTGTGCTGCTGCTTTGACCAGAGAATAAGTTCTAGTGACTCTTACTTGGAGCAAAATAGGAAAAGATCAAGGGCAGAATTAGTCATTTTCCCCATGTTACATAACAATATTTTAGCAAACATTCTTCTCCCTGAACGTTTAAATGCATTGCTTGAATAATCACTGAAGACAATGAGGTAATAATTTGTTCCTTATGTGCTGGAGAAAAAGCATTTATTCTGGTTTTACTTTTGCAAATGTATTAAACTACTTTGTGTTTACTGATGCTTACACACAGGGAGTGTGGGGGGTTGTTTTGTTTTTTACTGCTGTTCCTTTAAGGGAGCACATTTTTGTCTGATTTGGAGACAAGGGGATTTCTGTTAAATGGGTTTGATGCTTGTGGTGGAATTCATTCCAGATAACTTCACCTAGCTACAAGCCACGTGCTTGGGCTGACATGCATGTGTCTTAGGAGTGATGGTGGAGACTCATTGGTACCTCCTAGGGAAGAATATTTTAACCAGCCCTACCTACAACTCTCTTGCAATCACCCCAATGTTGGTGTCACCTTTGCTCGGTGTATTTAAGGCAAGCCACATCTGAGTACCTAGAAAGTAGGTTTTCCTCCACCTATAGCTCCCGCGTGGCCTGGTTGTTTAGTCATGCTCTAATTCACTCTCGTTCAGAACTGACTCCACCAGAAAAGGCACTTCTGACCGTTTTCTTTGGCATGGTCAGAAAAAGAAAGTGGAGGTGCCATATGCTCAGATTATTTTATGACATATAAGTGGTTAGGACATGGGCCCTGCAGATGAGTGGAACCAGGTTCTGAAATTGCCTTAACTGGAGGCAAAACTATGCCAAGACTTCCCTTTCTGCGATGTAGGGGAGATGTAAGAGAAAAGGCTGCTTAGGAAGAGATCTTGTTGCAACTTCAGCTGAAGTCAGCACACAGAAAATACCCTAAGTATGTCTTACTTTGACAGAGTGTTCATTGGGAAGATGTGGGTCAGGACTGTGCCTGTTTTCCCACCACAGGCTCTCAACATGCTCCAGCTCCCCTCTCAGAAAAACACAGGGCTGATACTGCTGACTAAAAAAAGGAGATGGAAAAGGGTCTTAATCCATGGGAGGTGTGTTGTGGTCACCATGGCAATGCTGGAGGAGTGAGTTGTATGGGCTACAATGCTGCCTGTGAGCAAAAGGTGTGGGTTAGGGAGAAGTGGTGTGATTTCTTTGGCTGGCTGGCAGGAGGGGTTCTTGTTGTCAGAAATGGATTTTGCTGGGCTTGAAACTTGGATTAAAAAACATATCTATATTAGCTCCAGACAGAGATGTGTCCTGGAATCTTGGAAACTGTTTCACTGCTGTCTTTGGGAGGAAATTTTGGCTTTCTAAGTTACAACATGACTGATATGTTCTATTTGGTTTTTTGAGAATTTTTTTATACTCCCATGACTCAAACCCATTAGAATTTTTCCTTTCAAATCATGTGTTTGTAAGCTCTGACTTATTTAGCATTGCACTGGATATTCTGGCATTGGTCAGTGGAGGATAGAGGAGTGTTTTTCCACTGCTGCCACAGCGCTCTTCAGCTCAGTGTTGCAAAGCACAACTTTTAGCACAATCCACCACACTCAGTTAGACTGACACTTCCCAGGGGGAGCAGGCACGGGGATTATAATACACCAAGACCAGCACTGTTGAATAGAGGCACTGCAAAAAGAAGCACAAGCCTTGCCTCTTACTGTGGCATCTTTCTGGCCTAACATGTGCCACCTCTTCCCCTGTCTGAGTTTTGCTGCTTTTATGTGCTTAAGTAGGATCTGTCCTTTAGAGACATTAATTGTGGGGCAGTTGTCTTCACCCACCCTAAGGCCCTTTGCGCAGTCCCACTGTTCACTGACCTCAGATGTAGGATATTTGCCCAGTCTTCTGCCCTTGCATTGCAGAGTGCAGATGGTTGGTGTCAGCATCTCTTGCTTTCTCCTGGGCAAGCACAGGTAAATATTTGCTGGGCCAGAGCAAGACAGGCAGAGGAATTGATGCTATTACTGTAAGGTCAAGCTGTTTGCTGGAGAGAGAGGACATTAACCCTCAAGGCATGTTCTTAGAACACACTGCAGATCTAGCTCTGCAAACAAGATATACAAGGGCATGTCCCATTTGTGAATTGCCACCAGTCCTGAATCTCCAGCCAGCATTGAACAATCACCACATAAATGGTTGTGTGAGTGCCTGGTGGTGAAAAATGGAGACACCTCAGGGACTTTGTTGAAAACTGTATGTTTTCCCTTCCTGTCATCTGCACCAGCTCCCCAAGGGCTCTGAGAGCTGTCTGAAAACTCATTTGTCCCCTTATATGCTGTTCAGGCAATTGGGAAAGCCTGGCAAGGCTCTCCAGGACATCCTCCCCATTTAAGGAACACCACCACCACCACCAGGGTGCCACCACAGCACTGGTGCCTGGTGGGAACACAGACAACACATTTCCTAATACCTGGGAAAGGGTGGGAGTCCACCTTGCGTTCTGGGAGCTGGGTTACCTGCAGGGCTAAAAGGAGTAAAAACTTATTTTTGGTTACTGCTGTCAACTGACCTGGTTCTGATGTGCTTGTGTAAGTGGGCAGCATTTTCACATCCGTTCTGTTTGCTTTAATATGCCAAACAGCTGATGTTTTTGCAAGGTTTTCCTAGCTCCTCCCTCCCTCTCTCCCCTCTTCTTCTTTCTCTATAAAATAATACAGCTATAATCCAGTTTGACTCAGCAGGATCCCTTTCATGCTGGCTAATCCCCATATATAGGCATCGGTTCAGGGAGGTGCACCAGAATGCTGCAATATTTTTTCTAACATTTTGTTTAACCAGGATGACATTATTCAGACAAATTAATTCCTCCAAGACGTAAACTTGTTCTGACTGAGTGCTGCAGCAGCCTCCCTGAGAGCAACAAACCATGATCTGACATCTTAACAGCTCTCCACACAGTCAGGGGGAGTCTTACATAAAAGATCTTCAGCTGTGCATATCTGCAAGTGCAGCTGCCCCTTTCTGCAATAGATTTCTTTTCCAGCAGGTTCTGGTGGAAAAAATATTGGTTTTTAGGAAGTAAATGGGATCTAAACCACAAGTCATTTTGGAAAATATCCTGGCATATGAAGGCATAGGGTAGAGACTATCCTACCCTCTGAAATCCTTGCCAAAGACTTTAAAAGTGTGTGTCTACTTAGGTCATTCTTCTTGCATTATGAATTGAATTCATCTTGCATGTCTGAGCTAACATGTTCCTACATGGGATTTACAAAGCTCGTGTGCATGTGTAGGGGATATGTCAGCTGTTGTGTGCCAAATGGCAGCACCTGTAGGAAAGGGAGAGGAAAATGTAATGAGTCCTTCACAAGTCTGCCAAAAGAAGGAACTCTTGGTCTGCTTCATAGGGAGGAGTTCCCAGCACGGTAAAGTGGCCCAGTGGTGCTGCTTTTGCCCCATATAGGGCATGTATGGGAAGTTGAGTTACCATGTGCCCCTCTGTGACACCAGCTATTTGGGGTGGCATGGCCAGGCTGTTAGAGCTGCATTCCACCCCAAAGTTTTCTGTCCACATTCCCCCGAGATGTTTTCCTGGTACTTGAGTTACCTCTTATCCTCTGTAATGTCAGGGCTCTGGTAGACAGCTGGGAAATGGCTTTTTCCTCCTCCTGCACAGACTATCATTATGTCCATTCAGGTGCCTGCCAGTTCTTCCCCTCAGTGTTTCCTTAGCTCCTAGATCCATAATCCAGCAGGTCTGCTTGCTGACCTCAAGCATGCCAAAGCAGTTGAGAGTACCCTGAAGCAGGAGGAAGGAAAGAAGAAATCTGGTGAACTTAAAGTACCTGAAGCTAAACTATTTGAACACTGTTCTGGGCCCATATCTCACAGCCCTGGCTTCTATTCTGAATTCTTTGTTGCCTTATGTCTGTGTTTTGCTCAGCTTGGGTTGCTTCACTGTGCCTTGGTTTTACCTTCCTGAGACATGGATTGACGTTAATTGTTTTTTCATTGAGACTTGCATGGAGTGAGTTCAGAGAGCTCAGCTGACTGGATTGCCATGGTCTTGGGATGCTGGGAGCTTCTCCTAGCTGGATTTCTCTTCTACACCTTACAGTCAACTAGACCAGCAAAAACAGCTAAGGGAAAACACATTCTCTTCTCTGCAGCAGTGTATTATTGACAGAGGGCATCTCTAGAGGTTCCTGGTACTCCACTCTGAGTACCATAACATAAAATCATCGCTGTTAATTCAAACTGCATTCGGGTTACAGCAAATAAGTGTAACATCCAATAGGCAGTGAATAGTTAAAAAGGTTTATAAAGTTGCAGCTTACAGAAATGGAGTTACAGGTGCATAAAACTACCTTAGATTAGTTTCAGAGGTTCCCCTCATTCTGTTTCAGCTGTTGAAGATGCTTCCTAGTTTCTTCCCAAGGGATCTTTCACATCTTTTTCTCCTGGTTCTATTTGTGAAATACCTGCCATTAGGACTGCATTTTCTTTTACACTGCTGTTTTGTCTTTTGGGGAATAGTCCGTCTTCAAGCTCTCTCTGTGCTTCCAGCCCTAGGATCATCTCTGCATGGTGATTTTGAGCCCTTTACTTGTTGCAGAAGTAGGCTTGACCAGTACCTGTGAAAATGTCATCATTTAGACATGCCTAAACACAACTATCATCTACACAATAACAGCCTAAGGCAGCTTGCTACTTACCAGGGGCTTGTCAGAGTAATTAGCAATTTTTTATTTTGCCTGTAGTAAGGTAAAATACTTTTTCCTCCTGTTGAAGCAAATCTTAAATCTTTCTGAAAACATTTTATAAACTGAAGTTTTTAGTTCATACAGCCATGTGGAGTAACCACCACACATTATACAAACCCTGAAATGCCATTAAATCACACGGCTCATTAATGGCTTCTGCTTAAGACTCCCTGTGATAGTAACCAGGCAGCCTGGGTTAAACCATCTGTCCCCCAGCCACATCTTTGGGACCAGTGCAACTGTCCCTACAAGAGAAATCATGTGAAAGAGCATGACTGAAACATATTTCTAGTGTGGTACTGCAGAGTTGTGACATCTGATAGTACTTGATGCTTATCTGTGATCTGTTATTAGCAATAAAGAAAAAATAACTACTGATAAAATTAGTGGATTAATAAGATGTCAGAGCAGTGGAATGGAGAGGCATGGACTGATGAACATCCTGGACTGATTTGAGCAAAATTGGTTTAATACACCAACTGTGAGACCATCTATTTGTCCAGGAACAAAACCATCATTTTCTGGCACACCAGCTTTATCTACAGCTGGAGGCTCATCCTGCAAAGTGCCTTACTGAGGAAGGAGCAGAACTTTCTGTATTGCCAGCTAAGGGAGCCTTCCAGTGCTGTGGCAAAAAGAGCTGATATCAGTCATTGCAGAAGACCTGCTTGTAAAGCCTAGGGAAGACTAAGTTGAAGAGTGGTTTTATATCAAGTCCAGTGATGGTGAGAGAATAGAATCCTGTACCTATTCTAAGGTGATGTCCTGGCTAATAAAAAAGCTTTTATAGTGGTGAAAGGCAGAGCAGTGGTGGAAGCAGTAGCCAAATGCTCTCAATAGAAATGAGACACACATAAGCAGCGTGACTGGTTACACCTGGAGCAAAAGGTTACTAGGCAGAAAGTCTGTATCTCTTGATGTCTTCAGGCTATGCCCAGGCACTGTGATGGAAGTCTTCATTTAGTCAAACCTGTAAAGCAAAAAACATCCTAAGTGGATTGGTTTCCAGGGATTCTGCACAGAAACAATGCTGTGATAGCACCAAGGACCTCACAAACTGTGCATTTGGGGTAGAAGGAATGGTGCCTTGTTTTGTTTTTATTTTGTCACATTCCCAGAAGAGAGCAGAGAGGCCAGGCATGGTGGGAAGTTGGGAAGCATGCACATAGTGTCCTGACAAGATCCTTGTGTCCCATACATGGCACTAGCTAACACATTCCTCCTGTTAGACCACTGCCATGGCAAGTCCAGATGTCAGTAACTCCAGCTGATACCATTGGAGAATGATGATTTATGGCCACTGGAGATTTGTCTGCCTTTGTTCAGGAAGCACAAGAAAAGCACTTAGAGGTTGTGCTTGGGATGGTCAGCTATCTAGGTCAGAAGAGGTAAAAGCTGCTGTTTTCAAAAATTGGCCTGCTTTCCAGCCATCTTGTGGTTTGTCTTCTCTGTGAGAGACTATGGACTGCTTTGTTTTTGTTTATTCCAGGATGCTGAACATACCCCAACTCAAGCTGCAGGCAGGGAGTGTCTTTATGAAAAGGTGGTTTGAATTAACCACCCTAAAATATAGAACACTCTATCCCTGAGGACACTTTGCAGTGTGTGACTGTGAGTGTTTGGTAGTTAAAAGGAGGGTTGTACCCACAGTGACTTAATTGACACATCAGGCCCTGAAAAGATCAGCTGTACACCCAGCTATAGTCCCAGGAATGCCAGGCAAACAGTGGAGTTTAAAGTGCATGGAAGATGGAGAGCTAAATGAGAAAGATAGGTCTTTGGTATCCAGGCAGTATTTTCTCACCAGCAGACCTCAAAGTGTTTTCCAAAGCCTGGTAAGAACAAGGATATGTGGGGTCAAATGAACCCTGGAGTGAGTGCCTCGTTTTCAGTCACACATTCCACATCTCAGCTCAAATATTTTTGTGTTGGGCTTCTTTCATAAAAGTGCAGAAAGACCCTGGAGCCAGAAATACTGTGTAAAACATGCAGGATAATTAGCAACCTCCTGGAAACATGTGCAATTGTAATAAAACTTAAACTCCAGTTTTTTCCCACAGGTAGAGTCCAGCAGTACTGTAGGCAGTATGCACAATTAAGCTATTTTTATGCCTCTTCATCTAAAAATGTGAGTGTTAAAACATATGTAGGTAAAGCAAATGGAAAGCTTAAACTTGCCTGCATGCCATGCTCATTTGAACTTGCTGCATTAGCCTGGACTGCTGCTGAGCAGTGTGTGCTCCAGCAAAGGCTTTGCAAAGGGAAATGTCTTCACCTACAAACCTGGCTTAAAAAGCCCTATGACTTTGCAGCTCCAGAAGATATTGACTTTCCCTGCCAACCACAAAGGGGAATAAATGACTCTGGGAGGGCTTAAGTAATTATACAAAGTGCCTGGATCAACTTTTCCATGGGGATCCTGTAGCTACTGGTCTGATGGCTTAATAATGTGCTTCTGAAATGGCTGCTTTCCACTGCTACTTCTCTCTGGGGCCAGATTTCCAGCAAGACTCCTTAGCTGCCCTTGCAGAACTGGCAGGACTCATGCTGCATGTGAAGGAGCCAACATTAACTTTTCTGTAGGAAAACTTGCAGGTAGGGCAGAACTGGTCTATGCTGCCCCAGCAGCAAACTTTGAAAAAGAGGATGACTCAGTAAGTCCTAGATCACTTCCTTGTTCCCCACCCTTCACTGCCACTCCCTGTCCCTCTGTCCTTCTCCCTCATCTCTTTAGAAGCTGGTGTGGGAGTGTGTGCGGGGAGGGACCACTTTGCACAGCAGAGCAGTACAGTACCAGCAACAAAATGTGTTGCTTTCATTAGGAGGCCACCAGCACTTGTCCTTATTGCCTGCATTAGCTGGATCACTCAGGTACAAGAGCCACGTTTTAATACCAGGCTGTCTTGTCCCTTTTCACCTGGGTCTGGTCCATAGTTAGAGTCTGATGAAGAATGGCCCTTCCTTCTTTTGTTCCTCATATGTCCATTAAATTGGAAGCTGAGTATGGAAAGATGTGGGCCTGTACCAGTTTTACTTTGCATGAATTGCTTGGCAAAACATGAGGGTCAGATTACTTTGGGTGTTCAGATGTTCTTGCTGGGGATATGGCAATTTCTGGTCCTCAGAAAGGAAAATTGCAAGTAACTTGTATTACGATGGAAATGAGCAATTCAGCAGTTATACTGGGAAACAACCATTGGTGCAGGTGATCTCAGACCTTTTAAAATACTGTGAGAAGCACTGGAGCATGGTCTTTTCCACTGTTATGGAAAGAAAATCCCCATAACAGAATGGAACAGTTACAGAACAGAATGATCTTGGAATAATGTTGGTTTTTCCTCTATGTTCCATAACCACTGTGATTTCAGCCTGAGAGTCCATACACTGAGAGGATGCTATTGACTGGAGAATGGACATGTTATATAATATCTATTATACATTCAGTGTGTTTATATAAATGCACATTTCTTATGTAACTGTGTCACTAGGTAAAAAACAGTGAGGTTGGACAAGTTGGTTTCTCCCGCTGTTGCTGTTCTGCTTTGCTTGTTGCTTCTTAAGCACTGTCACAAGATACTGGAGTTTGTGCTACTGCTGTGTGTGCCCAAGTGAAACTCTTCTTTTCAAAAGCTCCATTCACTTTGGGTTTTGCTGTTTTTGTCAACTGCTGTTTCTTTTTTTAAACACAGTATTTGGCTGAAAGCCTTTGGTGTTGTTTTCACAAACTCAGGAGTAATCTGGTTAGTGTATACTAGGGACTGACAGTTAGTTGACTAGCAGAATGTTCAGTTGCTGTGCTTTTCAACTTGAAATAACATCCAGGGCAGTCTCCTCAAGTGATATAAAAGACCTGGTAAAGAAATGCCAACTGTCATCTTGATTTTTGGTCTGCTCTGCTCTGACATAAACTTTTCTGACAGCTCAAACCAGTGTCCTTCATATTCCAAATTAATCCAAAATTTCTTGTGGTGATGAAAGGGAAAGAAATGACTTGAGTGCAGGTTTCCTTCTCTGAACATCCTTGACTAACCCTGCTGACACCAGAGAAGTACCACCTACTTAGACATGCCCGTCTGCTCTTGATGCAGCTTTGAGCCTAAGACATTCTTATTTGCTTTCCAACAGTTTTGCCATCCAAGATCTCAGTATCCGAGTCTCCATGTTGTCTGTCCAAAGTAAGAAAACTGGTTTTGGGGTTTTTTTACGGAGAGTCTTAGTTTTTCTAGATTGAAAGCAAAGGAGCAGCGCTAACAGGTTAGATCAACTAGGTAGACAATTATGTTGCAAGGAATCTTCTGTCCAGTAGTCTCACAACAGTATCTTGAACAGTAGGGTAGCCCAAAGCTTTTGGTTTACTTTTCACAAGTTGTTCCAGGATGGATCTGATCTATAATGTGGGTATCTGTTTGTAAGGTTAGAAGGAATACTCTGCCATCTTTTCTCTCCCAGCTGTACCTCAAGCTGAGTTCTAGCAGAAGCACCCTTGGAGGTGGGCAAGAGGTGCAGAGCAACTGATGTAAATCATCTCTATCTGTCTTTTTGTGGTTGAGATCATCTCATAGTGAAGGAAGGAAGGTGATGGATAGATTCCCAGCGTGGAACATCAGTCTCCAGCTTTCACTTTTCTCACATCTCACTTGACCTCTTTGGGAAGTTCTCTTATCTGTGCTATGCCTTGTCTGGATTCTTCTTACATAGCTGTCTCAATTTTCCCTTTTTGTGTCCCTTGCTTCTTTATCACTCTTATCTCAGCAGGTGGCTCATACTTGCTTCTCCAGACCAGGCACTGAAGGAAACATCCAGGTCACCTGAATGAAAAGAATAGGAATGTCATTGCATCTAAAAATAATGCCAGTATCTGCTAGGTGATATACTTGACCCTGGACTTACTCAGCAGCCTGGATTTATTTCCAATTAAAGTCTGACTCTAGATAGAAGAATGGGTGTCACTCCATGGGATAACTCAGTTCAAACCTCTGAAGAAATCCTGGCCCCCAAAAATATAAAATTTCTGGTCTTGGTGTAGAGGGGAAAGAGTATACAAACACAGTTCTTGCCTTACATTGACTCACTAAATACTGTTTTCTGTTATTCTTGACAGTGACCTGTGCCAGTTGTCTGTGGGCCCTGCCCAGTGTTCTTTCAAAGCCTTAAAAAATACATATTTCATTCAGGAAGCTTTCTTCAGGAAATAAGAAGCCTCCTTTCCCCCTCCCTTTGGAAGGACCTCAGAGTACCCACAAAGTTTTTCAGCCCTTGTATTCCAGGTACAGATAAGTCTCCCATTGTCCTAAAGGCTGCAAGACATTCTCCTCATGACAGGGACATAAATGCAATTGGCAACTCTTTAAGAAATATATCAGGTATTTGAAAAAATCATATTCTCACTGTCTGTTTGAGTAGCAGCAGCATCCAAGTATTGTGAGAGTTTTGGTGGAGCTTTTTCCAAGCTTTATACTGGATTATGTTATCTATTAAATGCAGCTATTTTTATGCTGAACTGTTGCCATGACCTGTATTTCACAACTTGCACATACACACTAAAAAAAATATTATCTTGCATTCAAAAGGTGTTTCAGTGTAAGCTCTGTGAAATTCTGTGCAAAATCTCGTTACCTTCTTGCTTGGGTTTTCAGTTTGTTTCATTTTGGGGACGTGTTTATTTCTTGGTAGTTCCAGGTACCAACTTTGGTGTTCATAATGGAGACTTGAATTCTGTCGTAACACCGCAGGCCTGTTCATAGTTTACTAAACCCAGTCCATGGATAATGTGAAGGACAGAGGTAGACAATAATGAAATATTGAAATTATTCTCTGAGTCACTGGAGAACCCAGGGACAGAAGCCAAGTACCCTTAGTTTCCACTGCTCTGTCCCTGACACCAGAAAACATGACTTTCTCTTGTGACTTATATGAGATGTTCAGAAGAAGCTTTGCATTCTCTTTGTTTGAGCAATTAAGGTGGTAAGGATAGCTGTTAAACTGATATCTAGCTGAAATATTTATTTAGTAGCCATTAGAAGGAACTTAGAGATGCCCTTATCTGTGACTTGAAATAAACAGATGAAAATAGGTTGTGACCTTTCCTTGTGGTTTAGAGAGATGAGGGATTTTTATTCTCAAGGAGTGAATGGGAAGGATTCCGCCTTTTTTTTTTTTTTCTTACAAACTTCAGAAGAACCTGGACTCTTGAGCAGTAGCCCTGTCTTTTCCCTTGGTTCCTCCAGGAAATCTGTCTTGGAGAGCACAGGAAGCAGAAAATGCCAACCTTTAAACAGGTTGTAGTTAAAAGGCTGGTAGTGTTCAATCCGTAACCAAAGCAAGCTCAGCTTTGCTGGATGCTAGTTACTGACAGAATTTCCAGCTAAAATTTGTTGTCCATGTTAATCAACAAGGTTCAATTTTCTTGATAGCTTTTATGTCACAAATTCTTGCATTGCTCGGAGAATTCGTGAGGAAACACATGGCAGGCGAGAATTCATTTCTAATGTAAAAATACCAAGAAAGTGGAGGGTAAGGGGAACTATAAATAACCACTGAGATGTCAGAGACTCAGTCTTTTTTTCCTCTGCAAGTCAGCTTTAGCAGTTAAGGTCAAGATAACATTTCCATGTCAATGGTCAGTTACATCAAAATTCTGAAACAGGAATATTGAATGGAATTTTGGATTTTTTTTTCTTATATTGTGCCTGGATTTGAACAATTTATAGTCTCTTTGGTCCGCCAGCTCAGAGTTCCAGTGTTATTTTGGTTAAGCTCTTTGCCAGAGTGGCAAGCTTGGATTGGAACATTGGGTTTATTAAAGGCTATGAAATTAAATCCACTACCAAAGGAAAAGAGCCCACTTCTTGATGATAGTCACTTCTTTATTTCCTTTGATGCGGCTCAGTTTGACTTGAATTTTAGCCTAACAATTTTGCTACACAACTTTGTTTTGTTTTTGCAAAGTTCTAATCAGCTTAAACTGCAAGCAGTTGGAAATGCCTCTCTAACAGCTTCCTTGGTGTTGCTAATTAAGCTTGAAATCTCTGTGTTGTCCACAGTTGTGTCTAAACAAGGAGCAGAGTGTATGTGCTCGCTGTATGCCACATCTCCCAGCTGCATGTAATTCTGCTGCCTGCGCAGAAAGTAATTGCAACGGGACAGAACCTATAGTCCTTATTTAGGCAAAACTCCCAGGGTGACGTGCAAGGTCAGGCACATCGTGTTTTGAAGGGAGAGATGAATTTGATGGTGAGAATTTGTACGGCAAGTAGCGCTACATCTATAGCACAAAGACTGGAAGTGCCTGGCCATAAAGAACAGCTTTGCTTTATCCCTCAGAGCACTTTGTACTGCAGAGCAGTGAGTTATGGTCTGTAGGTGCTCTCACCTGAAGTGTGTGTGTGTGTTAATAACAGATAAAAACACAGGGCTATCAAAACCTGCCATGTATTCCTCCTGTCCCTCAGGAGCAAAGCTAATACAATATCATAGTTTTTAAAGTTACCAAGGTTCACTTCAGTGGGAAAAGAGCCCTAACAAATCCTCAAACACATCTTTCTGCATTCGGCAAAGCCGTGGGATGATTTATCTCTAGGTAGCGACCACAGTGGCGTGAAGCAACGCTAATCTGCTGAGGCATGGCTGCCTTGTGCGATGTGGGCCAGGGATTTCCGCGGTAGCTCTGTGCCAGTTTGCTTGAGCTGCAGAAGCCTTGAACAAACCGTTTACCTCTGACATTCTGGAAGGGATTTTGAGGGATTTCCTTCAAATTAGAAATCTTTGAAAATCAGCATCCTGCGCCAGGCGTTGTATTATGCAACGGCTTGGAATGAAGGTCTGGTCTTGCGCTTAGGATCCTCTTAGATTGAAGAAATCGGAGATGGAAACTGTCTTATCAGATCATCCCTCCCTGCCAAGGCAGGCTTGTCTCTTGTGCTCTGCCGGTGCTGCTGTGCTTTATGAATGCTCCTCTCCCCAGCATTCTAAGAGCCTGCCCCAGCTTACTGGTTGGATGTTTTCTGGACCACGTGCAGTCCTGGTGTAGTGTGACCGACTTCACATGGTTATATCAAGGTTCATACCTACTTTTTGGTGTTCTTGGCAGTGCTAACAGCAAGTGTGAGCTGTGCTCACCAACATGCACAATGAACTGCTTCAATTCTGTGGGGAGTGTGTAGCTCCTCTCTTCTGGTGGCAGTAGACAAGATGTGAGAAGGTTTGGAAATGCAGCTTCACTAGAAAATTACTGAAGGAACTGGGGCTCATTACCAAGACATTTAATAATGTCCATTTACATAGCAGTTGCTAAGGATGCTTTCAGTTGTTTGGCTTACTGTAGTATTCCATGCAGCTGTAATTATTGTTGTTGAAAAAATTTCATATGCATAGACTTTTTATTCTGCATGCTTTTCTAAAGTCAACTCTAAGTTAGAAGCTTTTCCTCAGTATTAAAATACTTTAATCTTGCAAATGGCTGTAGCCACCTTGGAGTATTCTAAATAATAGCTCAGACACTGTTCCCCGGTCTGCACCTCCCAAAGTCAGACCTGGTTGACTTTTGAAATGTGTTCCAATCATTATAGAGAAAAAAAAAATACTTTTTGCTGCTAAAAATACATTGGTTTCATTAAGTAACAATTTAGGCACACAGACTACTTAATAAGTATTTATCAAATCTAACAGCATCCATTTTCTCACTGGAACATGTAACTTCTGCAGCCATTTGATTTACAGGCCAACTGAGGCACAGAGCATGAGAATCCTTTGCCTATGGCAGTTACTTGTTTTAAAAGCCAGAGGTAAAATCCAGGCTTTTTATCTTCCAGCCTACCAGTTTGGAGGACAGTTCACGCATTTCTTACATTCATAGGCATTGCTGTTTTAAAGGGACAAAGATCTCTGTGTTGTCAGAGCAAGGAATGTACAAAAGATGAGTGGCTTTGAGTGCCAGAAAGTAGTTAAGTAATTTCCAACGCAAGGCTTCTTGTGGATTTTTAGCTGGAAGGAGTCAATGTGATTGTGGTTGGACACTGAACATAATGCAGAGCAGATCATTTAACCCTGACGTTCTTTCCTCACTCTCAACTTGATAGTACTAGAAACAGATGTAGGTCTTAACTAGCATTGAACATCAGAGAAGTCACCTAGTTCCTGCCTATGGTATTCCAAACATTAATTAGAATTAAAAATATATACCATTCTGCTGGTAGTATGGTCAACTCGTGTGCCTTCCACATCCAGACTTCTGTAAGTTTCCTCTCCAGCCTTTGGTATGCTCAGACAATGGCAAAGCCATCCCTCAGCCTTCACTTGATAAGACATCTATCTTAGCAAGTGGAGCTCCTTCCTCCTCTCACTGTAGAGCATATTTTGACATCTGCTATCATTTAAGAAGCATTTCTCAAGCGCTGTTCCATTTTCATCGTGGCCTTTCGTTAGTGCACATTTGTGGACTCAACTGCATGTCATTGTCATCTTTGCTGCTAACATAAGCCATAAAACATGTCTCATCTTTAATAGTTACAGGGCAGGGGGAAGGGACTCCTTCATCCTGTATACTAAGAGGACTTTCTGCCAGATTCACCTCCAAGCTGCTCCAAGTCCAAAACTACAAAGCTGAATTCAGTTTTTCTGAAGAAAAGCAAATTCCAGCAGAGGAGAAGCATGCCAGCCGTGGTATTGCTACTGTGCTGGGAAAGCCACTAAAAACTGAGCCGAATGGAAGAACAATTTGAAAGCCGCTGAATACAGTAACCGCCAGGGCCAGAGTCTGCACTGTGCGAGTGGTAGCTGTATGCACAGCTCAGACCAGTTACCAGCATGCTGGTAATGCTGCAGGGTTGCCAGTGTAATTTATTCCAGTATCTTCCTTTACATCTCCCAGCAAAACAAGCTATACCATCTAAAGAACAGCCTCACTGCTTACCATTGTGTCTGAATTAGGGGTTTTTTCCAGGATATTTTGGATTGTCAGGGGTCACATCTTTTGCCCCAACACACTGATGTAGCTATGGCAACATGGTCTGAAGGTCAGAGCATTGGCCAAGGTGTTTCTGCAGCACTTTTCCTTGCTGAAACCATCCCTCAGAGAGCAGCAGGAAGGGAAGGAGCATGTCACCCACTGCTAATAATTTGTCCAGGTGGTCAGTCTAGGTGAGAAGGATTAACTCATGCCCAAACTGTCTCCTCAAATATGCAGGAAGGAATTTTGTGATGGCTTTTAGTGACTTAAATGTTAGTTTTCCAAGTTTTACCCCTCTGTGGAGATAGCAGTTGGGGAGCCTGAGGTGGAAATCAGGTTCTTGGATTTTCCTTTTCTAGAAGTAATGCCAGAAAAGGGTTTGAAAGTGTTGAAATTACATCTTGACACTTAAGCCCCCCACCAACGTCTGCTTTATATATAATTCGTAATCCAACTATATATTTTCAGACCCAAAACCTAAATGAAACCATTTGAAATTATTTGAAGTGCACTGTTTCAATTGACCTGATCTAATTTGGGGTTTATAAATTCACCAGACTTCTTGAGATTAAAGTGTTCTGTCTTCACTTAAGTATGGAAACATTTTCAAGCCTCAAAAATTATCCCACAAAGGGAAAAATTGCTGCTGCTCTGCTCTCCTCGCCGTCTGAGGAAATGAAGGACGGAGTCACAAGATTTAAAGCAAGTCACTTACCACACTTTACTAAGTTACAGTTCAACTATAGCATTTGACCGTGTGCCTGTTTTTAGCACAACAGTCACTTTTGATTCATGCAGCTTAATACCATCTCCTCAGTCACTTCGAAAAATGTTTCTCCTGCAGTGCTTACAGAAAGTGAGCTTGTGTCCCTGTGCATGAGTTGCCAATGTAATTTATTCCAGCAACTTCCCTCCCCTCTCTGAGCAAAATAAGCAGTACCATGCTCATGTCCCTGTGTGTGAGCTCTCCTCTGTCTGCTGTTCAGAGTGCAGGAGAGATTATTTATGTTCAGTAGAGTTTGGGATGCTTTGCCAGTACAGAAGAAGCAATGACTAATCTGTGTGGCTTTTCTTGTGCACTCATTGCTAGGTCATTGTGGATGAGTCCTTGTGCTGCACGATCTTGTGAGTTACTGCAGTCAACCAAAATTTGGATGTGAGGGGTTATAATCTGCAGCATTAGGGAAGCAGAATGAGCTGCAGCCCATAGGCTGTCACTGCACCTCTGCTCCCCAAAGCTGTTTGCTGCCTTGCCATCTAGGATGTGACATTTTCAGGAGGGAATTCAAACATTTCCCATCTCCAGTCTTCAGTGGCTCTTGCAACCCAGAAGTCTTTTCCAGCAGTCTGGGGTTTCACTTCATGTCCCATGTTTAAACCTGATGTCTGCAGAGTGACTCCCCTTGGTTTTCTGTGGTTTCTGAAGGGACAAGTATTGCTCTAGGGAGGTGAAACAACTCCCACCACCACTTGCTTCTAGATGCTTGGTCCCAAGCAGCTTGTTCCCACTTTGCCACTGTGTTGTACATGTTTAAGTCTCTGAGTTTTTACTTGCAAGCTGATACTTGATATCCTGGTCATTTCAGTTCTTTCTTTGTGTTTTAGTGTATCTTTGCTTAGGGTTATTTTTCTGGCTGCTATTTTAGGGTGCATTATTCTCTCTGTGTGAGATTCTTTTTCTTTGCCATGGATAAGCAGTTCTGCCTTCAGAAAACCTGGACCCAGACTCAGCTTTTAACATTGTGCCAACCTTCCATTTACAAATGGATGGTTCCTTCCCTATGCTTTTCAAATCCAAATTGGATTTGGAGACACAAGTGTCTCTAAAAAAGAAGGGCTCTCCCTGCCTCTTAGCCAAAATATGGGAAAAAAATTTTCCCCTCAGCCCGCACTGGATTTGACCACAGCCCCTAGGCCTGATTTTTCCTAGCTGTTTCTCATCTTTCTTCTCTGTGCCTTGCCTTAGCCCTCGGTGTAGCTGATCAGAAGCACTCAGCTCTACCTGTTGATTACAGAGAGGGCTGGCAACAACAGCTTGGGAGAAAAGAAGAAAAATAGAGCTGTTAGGCATTTTTCTTCATCTTGTTTGGCTTTTTGTAGATTTGGAAGCTCCAGGAGGTGCTAGGAGAGTTAGCTAAACTGTGAAAGAGAGCAAAATCAAGAAGCCAAACTTATAATCCAGCAGGGATGCTGTTCCCATAATGTGCAGAAATACCTTTGTGCAGGTTGTTAGCTGCTGGGGCAGCACTTTGACATGTGGGATAACCTGATTAGAGAGTCAAAGAAAACCCTGTTAGTTCCACAGGCCAAATCCTGCCTTACAGCAACCTGATGTCAAATGCGTGTGAATCAAGAAAGCTTTCTCTTTGGCATCATCTGGTAACACCTTGAAGAGAAGGGTCTGAGCCAGAGTTCTAGCAAGGAGAGAGACTTAAGCAAATATGCTCCCAGACAGGGAGTGAGCTGGAGTCTGAAACTAATGACTTTGTTTTTCCTCACTGGTAGAGACTTGGAAGGATGAAAAGAATAAATTTCTCAGGTCTAATTTTCAGGTTGTATAGAGGATTTAATCGGGAGTCGATTAATTTAAAATGTGTCTTACTTAGCTATGAGAATGTCAAACAGGGTGACTGAGCTAAGATTTGGGAGCAGAAGATGTGTGTTTTCAGAAGGCATAACCTATAAGGGTGATTGCCTGCTGTCCTGGTCCCTGTGCAACTCCCACCAAAGTCAGTGTTACCATGAAAATTCAGACACGATGGTTGTAATGATCCCTTGCAGTCCTAAACTCAGTGTGTCTGAAATGTATGAGCAGGAGTTAGATCCGTAGTGAGAGCAGTTCCAGGCCATGGTGGTTGGTGCTAAATCCCCTTGCAGGGTGGATTGGTGCTGCAGGGTTCTGCTCTCTTCACGGTCCTGGGTAGGCTGTGCTCTGTGCTGCTGTCTGGAAGGCCGGTCCATGGGCAGGGGTAGCAAACCAGGGGAACTGCTGGGCAGATCAGTCCCCATTGTAGTTGTATGCCAAGGAACTCCTGGTCATGTTGTGGGTGATCAGTGTTTATCAGAATCCAAAAATTATCAAGAAAGTTCATGGGAGGAACATGCCACTTGAGGCAAAGTATGGAAAACCAAGCTCTGTCTCAGGAAGTCCCTAAACCAGCAATCAGTGGAGGCTGGAAGCACATCCGAAGGAATTGCTGTGTTTTGCTAGCCCTGTTCTCATACTTTGGCCTCTGTTGCTGGCAACTGTTGGAAAAGCAGCAAGTAGTGACTTGGTGAGGCAAACGCTCTATACTTGTGTGTATTCAGAAGGTGTCATAGCAAACACCTTATGAATGGCACAATCTTCCATCAGTATCCACAGGTATGCTGCATTCCTTCCTTGGCAAAAAATACAGAGAAGAGCATGAATGCAGACTGAGATGATGTGATCTGCTTATGCAAAGCAAAATGGTAAATTTGCCAGGTTATTTCTCCAAGGAGAAAATTGTTGACCTTGCTTTTTCTGGCACATCAGCTACTGTTATAATGATGATGATGGTGACAGCAACCAGACAGAAGGGCCAGCAGTCATTCTTTCCTGCCCATTATTACAAGGTATAAAGCAAAATCCAGTCTGAGTTCAATGCTAGTCTGGCTGTGCTCTCTTTACAAATCTGTCAGGCGGTTCTCATATGGGTTGAAATTCAGGACTTTTTGTATAGACCTTTCAAAAAACAATCTTTTTGATGTTCTGATATGGGCTTGTGTATTTCTATGTTTGTACATTACCAGTCATGTGCAGCCCAGAGATATATATGATAGCAAATGTATGAATGTAGAAGTAACCTTTCTGAGCTCCTGGGTGATTCATCTCCTGACAATACATTTTGGCTGCACATGTAAGGACTGGATCTTGCCCCTGAGAATATTGGCTCAAAGAAACAATAACAATGCGGTCAGTCAAAGCACTACTTTCCCTGGGAATTTTGTTGCATGAGGAAGCAGAAGAACTTTAGCCTTCCTGTGTTTGTCAACATGATCTGCCTTTCAGCAGCTTTTTATGTTTCTGTCCCGTTAGATTTTTTCCTATCTCCACCCTCCTTATTTCTATCTAAATGATAATCAATAGTGTAATTATAGATTTTTCTACCTCACCCAAGATGCAAATGCTGATTAATGACATTATTTTATAACTGCAGGTGCATCAAGCAAGAATAGTAGATTAAGTTTGCTTTCCTAAAGTTCAGTGAAATGATCCAAATCATATTGTTTGCATTTATGTGGATTGCACCCTCCATTCATGGCATGTGTTTTTAAAAAGTGCTTGGTTTGAAAGGGTAAGTTACCCAGCTGGTGTCAGAAGGGCTGGTGTGGCTCACGGACAACTATCTGAAACAAAATTATCTTGGTGTTTCTATAATTAACTGCAGGGGTGAGTGAGGGTTGAAATGAGATGAATCATTCAACGGACCCCACTTGAAAGGTGGGAATTTTTTTGGCTCCAACACTTCAGGAGCAGGCCAGTATGTAAAACCTGTGCAGCAAGGATCATGGCCTTAGAGCTGGCATTTCACAGTCATTATCTCAAACACTGTGGACCAGAGATAAATGAACCATTTAAGTCATCCTGAACTCCTGTTCTTGCGATGCTTTCGTTGCAGCCTCTGCTTTGCTCTCTCCCCAGACTCAACAATATTCTCTGTGGTGAGATAGGAAGATCAAGATTTTCATACAAGGCAGATAAAGATATTTTTATGGGATCTGTGTTGGCAGAGCAGTTAGGGGGTCTCTGTTTAGCCTCAGGAGTTTGCACTTCAGCTTTGCACTGACCTCTGTTGGAGCTTGTTTCTAATCATCTCCGCTGCAAAAGGTCACTCAGGCTGGGCAGTCCATAGGCAAAAGCCCAGGAGTGCAGGCTGCAGAACTCCTTCACATGCTCCTGGCTACAGAAGCTGCGGTGTCTGACACACCCACCTGATGGGCCATCCCTGATCGTTTATCAGAGCTGCCGAGAGAAGGCTCTGGTTTGTGTTGTCACACTATATAAAGGCTTGACCCAGGCCCTGTGCTGTTATCATACTCTTTGATAATTGTTGACTGTACTGCACTTATCTAGAAGAAATGGCTAAAGCTTCCAAGTAGACCAGCAGCAGCCTCCAACCCAGCTGACCTTTGTAAATGTCCCACTGAGATGATGCTCACATCTGTTGTGTATGTTTTCTTTGCAGAATACACTGGAGCAATGCAGTGTCTGTGCAAAGCCCATCATGGAAAGGATCCTCCGAGCCACTGGGAAGGCCTATCACCCCCACTGTTTCACCTGTGTGATGTGCCATCGCAGCCTGGATGGGATCCCCTTCACTGTGGATGCTGGCGGGAACATCCACTGCATCGAGGATTTCCATAAGTATGGCCTAAGCTGCTGTCAGTGCTTTGCTTATTGTCTTTTTTTGTTTGTCCCTCAAAGTCCTCCTTTTTCAATCTGAGTATTCAAGAAGATCTGAACTCTCTGCCACTTCCTCCCAAGGCTCTTAAATAGTAGGCAGAGCTTTGCCCTAAGCAGGCACATCATGGCATACAGGATTAATTGGTTAAGGACTGATGCTGCTTGATCCCTGTTTTGCTTAGAGCTGAATTCAGGGATAACCTGCCTTCCCCTGCCCTCAATATGTGCATGTTTCTCCTCACTGCCTGTACCTGCACTTTCCCATCAGCATCTCTCTGCTTTTTCCACTGAGCAATTAGGAGAGGTCCTGTCCTGCTGCACTCTGCAGGTGTTTGCTTACTAGCTTGAGGGATCTCTGTGGCCATAGGCTGCTCAGAGCTCCTTTTGTTTCTAGTTGCTAATTAGCTTTTTAAAGCTGCTGAAAATACAGCCCTGGTAATAATTTATAGTGAAACTGCTATTTAAAGTAAGTTGAAAGGTATAGTTGGAAGTAATTTCTGTCACTGCCACACTACCACCCCCATCATCACAATTAATCTAGGGAAGACAGGTAGATATAATCAGAGCACAAATGTTTGCCCTGTATGGAAAAGACAGATACACTACACCCCTCAATTAAAAGATGAAGTCAATACTGACAAATGTGAGTTTACATCTCAACCATTTATCTCTTAATTTCTAAGGGGGTAGACTTAATTAGAGCCTCGTGACATCAATGTGTGGGTCTGAAAGCTCAAAGAAGTAGGCTGACTTGACAGCAAGGGAAGCAGCCACAATCAACTGGCATGTTAGAATCCAGCACAAGGATGTTCCCTGTAGCTCAGCTGGGCTGGGTTAATTGGCAGCTGCTGTATGGCCTTGCCATATATACATACAACTGTGCCACCAGTTGTGTGTAACGTAAAATATGGTCCTGAGCACAGGCCAAACAGGAGGTTTATACACCACTCGGACACCTGAAGGGTGTGATTTGGAGGCTGCTCCTTCCTCAAGCCCCAAAGGACAAGGGCTCACATGCTTTCAGGAGAAAGTTTGGGAGCAAGAGCTGATGTCCCACACTGAAGTCTTTTGGCAGTGACTTTTTTGGACCTCAGGGCTCTGAGGGTGGGAAGTGGGAGGCTGTCAATCCAAGGAAAGGACATAAAAATCACTGAGTGAAAGACTGAGGGGAAGATGATAGGAATAGCATGAGATCCAGTGTAACACTCAGGATGTTTTTGGCCAGCCCAGTTTTAATTGATTAGGGATGATGTCCTCGTCATCTGGAGGTTGAGTGTTCTAAATCTACAACCTCTTGATAACAAAACTGTAGCTGATGCTCACACTGTCACTCAGCTCCCTCAGCTCAGGTCCTGAGTGGCACATCCACATCCCCCAAAATCTGTAGGAATTATCTCAGGGCCCTGGAAGATAATATTTGGCTCATATTGAATTACTGACTGTAGCCTGGACAAAGAAATGTTGAAGTATTTTTAAGTACCACATTTGAGCTAAATGGCACAAGGAAGCGGCTGCATGAAGCAGCATATAATTAATTGCGATTACAGCTCTGGTCATATCATGATCCATTTAAGTTATTTTTCAGAGTGCTCACTATAGCCACTGTTTAATTCATTTTTTCGTTAGATCGCAGCTACACAGACATCTTTCATCTGCTGCCAGTGAAATTAATATTTTTCTTTATTCCTAGTACAGATAGATTTCTTTTTTTTTTCCTTTCTAAGCTAGTTAATTCTGAGGTGGTTCATGTGACAGGCTGGGTGGCAGAGTCAATCTTTGCTAGGCATTTCAGAAGAGAAGGGCCTTTGATCTCCTCGTGTTTTGATGTTTGCCATAAGCTTTGCCCTCTGTCCCTCCACAGCCCCTGACCCCGGCTCTCCTTATATGGCAGCAGATTCTGTAGGTGTAAGTTTCCTTTTTTGCAAGTAGAATTTGCAGCCAGGGAATTGGTACCAATAGGTTTTGAACCAAAACAGCACATAATGTTTCACCACAGGCTAAATGTTCCCAAGCATCCCCACCTGCCTAGGAGTAGAGATGGCCACTTCTCATGGGAACTGGGAGGGGTCACAACCAGAGTTAATGCAGAACATAGGTGAATTAGCCAGATGGGCATATGGTGGGCAGTATAAGGGGAAAAAGAAAGGCCTGTGCTTCTCTTGATCCCTGAGTTGACCCTGATTCAAATGAGTCCCTTCATGCAGTGAGTTATTGTCACTATACAATTCTGATTCAGGCTGACTGGAAGAGAGAGCATTGGTGTCTCTGCACCCAGACCTGTTCCCTTTTAAGGCTGGGCAACCTACTATTGGATAACTGAGAGCTGGTTTTAGCTAGAAAATGCAGCAAGTCAGAATTGTCCTGGTGCTTTTTGTTTGAGAGTGAGCTGGGAATGTGCATAAGTGGGTAAGATGGCTCAGAATTTTAAAGTGGATGGGATAAACTTCAACAAATGAGTGTAGTACATTCTTTTTACCATCTGTATTAAGGCTTTTAACCTGTTTGTTCCAATCTCCAAGTTTTAATATTTTGGGGGTTGTTTTCAAGAGATGCTCCCGAAGCAAATTGTGGTCATCTTTCTAACCTTGGGATTTGCATGGACTTTCTTAGAGAGATGGTTAAGGGTTATGGCAGTGCACAGGTGCCACAATCATGGGACATTCACCTTAGTTGTTAATTAGGACAGGCACAATATGCTTTGCTGCCTGTCAGATGTTCTTTAAGTCCTCTCCTAAAAGTCTGCAAAATGCTCTTTAATATCCTACAAGCCCAAAAATACATATTAAGACTAAAATGCTCCTTTCTGTCTTCTTTCCAAGAAGGCAGCTGTGCAAAGCTCCAACTGTGACATATGTGCACATACATGTGTGTGTTTGTACAAATGCACACGTTTCTGGCTTGATGTTAACAAAAACTTTCACTCCAAGTTTGAGGATGACTGGAACTGTCTCTTCCTTCCTCAGGAAATTTGCCCCAAGATGTTCTGTGTGTAAGGAGCCCATCATGCCGGCCCCAGGACAAGAGGAGACTGTTCGCATTGTTGCCTTGGATCGTGACTTCCATGTCCAGTGCTACCGATGTGAGGTTAGTATTCCAGTCACTGTGTGAAGGAAATCTGAAGGATAGAAAGCAAAGATTGGCTCAACTTCATCACCACCTCATGTTATACACACGACAGGTATAACCTAATGTAACACTGGCTCTACAATTAAACTGACTTCACTATGCAAGGAATTTTTCCTCATATATATCAGCACAAATGAGGAGAAAATCAGGTTCCTTGTTTATAATAGGTTCATTAGGAGAGCAAGAGAATGTGACTCAGGTAATTAGGGCTTAATATTTGAGAACTTCATAAATTATAGCTTGGATACAAATGTAGCTCATGTTTATGTTCTTAAAATGAAAGCTAATGCATGCTAGAATTTGAGCAAGATTGTACAGGAAACTCAGCATATGGCTCTGGGTTGAAGAATTTTAATGGACACATAAACATGATCGTTCTTGTTTTGTGCCGTGCTTTTTGTGCTACTTTCCTTGTTCACTTTCATTATGCACGTCATGTAATTTTGATGGTAAGAATCTGAAGACAGAGAATAAAAATCACCTTAAAGCAATTAACATGTGGGAACAGCTGTGTTAGGGAACCTTCAAGAATTCTTCAGTGGAAATGTTGCTTGTTGGGTAATACATCATCCAGATGGCAGGGTAAGAAAATGAGACCAAATGTATTTCTTATCACTGTTGCAGGTTTTAATAACTTCAACCAGAAAGAAGGATGGACTAAGGTTTAAAGGTCTAGGCTGAAACTTGAGGCATCTGGTTCACTTCTCAATCTGACACTGGCTTTCAGGGTACTTATATTTTAAGATGCTCGGGCATTCCTACAGTAAATTTTGTACAGCCTAAAACTGGATGTAGCACTCAGTGCCATGGTCTAGTAACCACGGCAGTAGTGGACCAAGAGTTGGACTTGATGATCTCAGAGGTCCTTTCCAACCCAGCTGATTCTATAATTCTATGATTCTATGATCATACAGCATGTCTCCATTCTGGCTGCTGAGATATCTAGGCTTTTCACACACACAGATGTCAGAAGTAGATGCAGTAGAGAGCACAGGGCACAGACACTCACTTGACCTTGATCTCCATGTAACTCAGCTATCTCAAAAGGAACAACAATGATATTCCTCTTTCCACCACTTGCTGCCAGGTATGTTTACAAACACTGATTTATGATGAAGAGGCAATGGCCTCTAAGTGAGCCCTAATCCCTCACTGCAGCTCCATCAGCAGTCTTGGACCAAGCACTTGTTTGATCACATGGTGAGGCATAACTCCCAACTTTCCTTGCAGCCTTAGAAACTTAGACGCTGAGGTCTCTGGAGCAAGTTTTGGGGCCTTTAAATGGAGTTTCTATCTGACATCCTCCTTCAAGACACAACCTTTCTGGCCAATTGTGCAAACACAGGTGACAGTTCTGGTAAGGGGAGGAAGGCAGGGGGTTTGCTTACCTGTCACCCCTGGAATGGAGTCTGTAACTTTGTGGCATTAACTCTTCCAAAGAAGATTACCTATAGTCAGATATTGGTACCAAACTTTCTTCTCAGTGATGCTTCTTTTTTATCCTTTTTTGAATTAATAAAAATGTGCTTCAGTTCGATGTTTCTCCTCTGCTAAAAGACCTTTGCTTCCTCAAAAATGTGAAGGCAGTAATCTCTTTTTACTTTCAATTGGATTAAATTCAGCAGAGAGCTTGGGAACCCATCTTCTCTGCAGCATTGTTTCTTATCGGAAAACAGCTTAATCGTGAAAGACATCATGTACCTCGGCTTCATGCTTTACGCTGACTCAGGCTGGATCCTGTTACAAGGTGGAGTGTGAGGAGAGAGTTTCTTTCACTAATAGATTCTTTGCTTAATCTTGCTCCTTCTTATTTACTTTCCTCTTTCTGTTTGCTTATTTTCTAGGACTGTGGTGGTCTCCTGTCTGAAGGGGACAATCAGGGCTGTTACCCTCTGGATGGGCACATCCTTTGCAAGACCTGCAACTCTGCTCGGATCCAGGCTCTGACTGCCAAGGCCAGCACTGATCTCTGAGTATCAACTGTGACCCTCCCCAGGATGCCCATCGGGGGATATTGCACAAGCTTTGCATGATTTCTTTCCAGGCTAGGGTCTGAATCTCTATTTAAAAAAAAAAAAAAAAAAAAAAAAAAAAAAGTAAAACTGGAAGGCCTTGGAACAAGAGGGCAGTTTGAGAGGCCATGTTCAGACTGCCTGTGACAAGCATCTAATTTAGACACAACTGTTCAAGAGGGCAGTGAGTCAGAGCAGCTGCTGTATCTGCAGCTGATGGAGTTAAGTGGTCACAGCAGCTAAGGCTGCTGTAGAAGGAGGTCTGAACATGGTCCTACCTATGTTTGTGTTTGATTCCCGTCTCTTAAGAAGTACATGAAGGTAGAAGGTGAAAGACGGCTGAGCTAGTTATTTTGAGAACCTGGCCAGCTCTCACTGAAGTCATGGGGAGGTTCCCTTTGACTTCAACAGGATCTGTGTCACCAGAAGAAGTAGCTCCACTACCCTAGAAGGTGTGAGAGCAGACCCAGCATTAACACAAACAATGCAACTGCAAGTGTACTGCACCTGAGTGTAGGTGTGACCTTGTATCCTTGGGACACAGATTTGTTATTTCTTATGCCCATACTTGTCTCCATTGCCTTCCAGTTCACTAGGGTTTTTTCTTTTACTCATGAAATTTTACTTTGCTATTGCTTCAATTTATTCAGTAGTGATGCTTCCAATTCACAATGTATGAGCAATCACAGAAAGATGTGAGCTTGCACACACTGTACACTACACATACACACAACATGCCAGAGGCATAAGCCAGTCATGAGAAGCTCTTTAAAGGATGTGGCGCTGGAAACACATTTCTAAAATCCCAGTGGTTAAAAAAACCCCAAAATTACTTTATAGAACTGCAGTGCAAAGCGATGCTCAAAAAAATCTTACGCTGCTCTGTCATACACGCCCTTCTAGTGGGACTGCTGGCAGTGTTGGTCTCTGGGTAGACATTTAAGCATTGGAATCTTGTTCCACCTCCTGTTACTCCAGTGGGAGGATTTTTGTTCAACTGTAACAGGGATTGAATCAAGCTTTGGGATGATATTCATTTCTCTGATGTTAACACACATGATCTGGAGTTCTCATTAAAAAAAAAAATCAAGGATCTTGTTTCAACAGCAGCAAAAAAGACCCTCCTAAATACATGCTGTTGTTCAGTTTTTATCTTAAGAAAGCTAAAGAAGGTATTAAACCCTTCACTATACCATTCTAGAAAGTAAGCATCTTTTTTTCCTCTTCTGTTTTCATCCCAGCCACTTATAACTTGTCTCTGGTGAAATTCATGGCAGTGGAGTGCTGTGCCAGCAGCAGCATTTTCATTTTTGGTCCAGAATTAATACATATGCCAAGGTAAATAAAAACTGGGCACAGATAATCTTTTTTTCATGTGATGGTGGTGGGATTTTTTTTAGTTTGGTTAATTAAAAACAAATCAAAAAATTAGAAATCCACAGCACACTGAGCAGATATAATATTCTTGTTCATGAAACCCATAATAACTAAGGTGCAAATTACATAGTGAGGGAGTAATTTTCATATCACTGAATTGACATTAATATCTTATTTGCAGATGTAATCAAAGAAAATACCTTTCTTTGCACTTAAATTAAGAAGCAGAACTGAAACAGTTTCAGGCTGATTGACCATATAAGTGACAAACTGGCACTTTTCAAGAGTAAGTTATAAGAATTTTTTTCATACTCCCACTGAAAAACAATAAGAAATGTGGTGCTTTCATCTTTATATGAGACTTCTATTATAGAGAATGATTATATCCACTAATGCTAAAAAGTTAGATGAGCTGAAACGATAGGAAACAAAGAGGAAAAATTGTGATATGATACTGCAGCTCCTGCAAATACTGCCTTTATGGAGGAGCACTGAAATTCAATAGCTTCAGCTACATACAGTAAATTCAAATACAGAAATACCAGTCTGAAACCTCTGTTCCTTACATGGTTTATATGTTGGCAAACTCCACCAGTGTCAGAGAAGTTTCCCAAAATTCACAGCTTAAAATGAATCCTTCTTTGTAGAAGGGTGGCATCATTGAGCAAAAGAAGTCCTTCACCAGTACAGGGGCTGTGCTGAAGCAGTTTGCCTTTTTATACTGGGTTTCTACCCTGGCATTCAAAAATTTTACTGCCTCAGATGTAAACAGATTTTTTTGGCACCCTGGCTCCTGTCAGGTTCCACCTGGGCTCCTGCTTCCTGAACCGTGGCACGTAAGATCCTTCTGAGCTCGCTTCTTTACACACAGTCTGCACCACCACCCATCAAAAAAAGCTTGCAAATATTGAGAAAATCTGGTTTGAACTAACCCTACAAAAACACAGGAGGTCAGTGCTGGGACTGATAAGACTGTTGTATCCTTGTGGAGGATTTTGCATCTCTACAAGCACAAGTCAGGATGTGATACACTCAGATGTGATATACTCAGATGCAGAATAAGCCATTCAGCAGGCAGCAAACGTAACTCTTCCTAGTGTTAAATGAAGTGGCTGATGAGACTCTTCTGAATAACACTGGGGTAATTGATGGAAAAAAGCTGTTGTGCCTTCCAGCAGAATGTGGCTTAGACCAAGGAGGACTCAAGTCCAGAGCCTTTGGGCTTTTTGTGGCCCTGCCATAGGCTGGACTGAAGCAAGTCATACGGCTTCTTGTCTTCCACCCTCTGCATGAGAGAGCTTCTTTCCAATTTCCCAAACACATTATGGGAATTAAACTAGTCACAGGTTGGTCCAAACTGCTGATTTTTGGAGTTCTATTTTCTCTTTCCAGAAAAGCTTGATGGTGTGTAGGTTTGGGCTTCCAACCCATTTCAAAGCACAGGGCCAGCCAGGAGATCTAGATCTCTGTTACTAGAGTGCTGCTGTGAGTTGGGCTGGCATGCAGGGAGGTAAGAGTCAAATTTTTTCATGCATTTATCCATGGATAAAATATGATTGACAAAAATTGAGCAGTGTTGATATTTGAAGTACTGTGGCTAGTTTCTAGAGCTGACACATCTATGAAAAGGTACTATGATGTTTGGGTTTTTTTACCCCAAAACACCAAAGCCTTCTGTCTGCTGGAAGGAGTGAGTGTCCAAAACATTCCTTTATTTTCTGTGGTTTTGCCTTTTTAAATTGCTATAAATCTATTTGAAAAATATTGTATGTACATCACAGAGGCTCTCATCACCCACATGTGTACGGAAGTCTCCCCTCTGATGCTTCAGGATTTAATTAGGAAATTCTGGTGGACATATCTCAATTGCACTGCAATTAAGAACCACTGGGATATTGCTTCATCACCATATTTATCACATACTTTTAATATATCTTGTTTATCTGTTCCAAAGAAGGAGTCTTTTTGCCAAAGAGCCCGTGCTTTTCTTAAGGTGGACTTAGTCATGACAAAAATTCACATCTTCTGTGGCTGTGGTAACGTCCAAACTGTTCCTTTCAGAAAGAATTGGAAGATCACACAGACATTTCTGTTTAATTCTTCAGTTTCTGCTTATGCTCCTTTGTCTTTGTCTAGCATTTATTGGCAAGTAGGGCCTGATCCCGTGATTTGTGTGGCCACACAGGCCCCAGGATCAGGTTCTAATTTAGCAAAATGTTTAAGTGCTGGCATTTGTTTAAGCACAGACTTAAAGCCATTGCATGGTGTGACGTAAGCAATTAATACTAGACTGATTCTGCAGCACCTGATCATACAGATTTGATCTGACTAGGATGTGGGCACAGTCAGATTTCTGTCATATCACCCAGAACACATGAAATGGCTTCTGTGTCACCCTTACGCCAACTGCAGGAGAGCCACCTGCCTGGTGACTGATCAAATGTAACATTTGGATGACAGGAGGATGAGGTATTACAGGATGAGTGCTTTGTGTTTGGTGGCTGTGTCACCTTCCTTATGGCACAAGTAGCCCTATAGCCAGGTTTACTGTATCTTTGAGGGATGGCTATAAAACTGTCTACTTAAACTTTCTCCAGAAGATTGGGTTGCCTTGGTTACGGCCCAATGCTTAAGCGTATCCCCAAGGCTAACGCTAGTATTTTGTGAATGTGGTTCATTTATTGTCATTTTAATCACTGAACATTGCTTTTAAAAACAGAAAGCAACACCATTTCTTTAGCATATCTGACAATGCACCTTTAATTTGGGGGTTTGTTATTTGGTTTTTTAAAAATATTTTAATTCTGAGATTTTTATCATGGCTGCAAAATACTCGGATAATGACTGAATCATAGAGATGTGGGAGTACCACAGTGTTTATCACAGTGAACTCTACATAATAGCATTCATCCTGATGGCAGGAGTGAGGCTTTCCCAAGACACAGGCCTTGAGTTGACTTTCTGCTTATCAGCAAAATGTACCTGAGAAGAAAGAGAAAAAAAAGTGTCTTAAAAGAAATGGTGGTTGTTAAAGAGAATATTCAACAAGTCACTCTGAAATCTCCTTGGACCTGTTACAGCTGCTGACTGGCCATGGTTAGTCAAGCATGACTTACGTTTGATAAATGCTGGTTTCTTTTGATTTTGAGAAAGTCTGGCAGGCAAGGGATAACAGGACCCAGGAGAAGGTTCTTGGAGGAAATTCTGTGTCTTTGCCCTATGTCAGCATCAGATATAAATGTTAGGCACCTGGTGCTTCAGCTGAATGGCTCAGAAAGGGTTTGAGTTTGTAACTGGTTTCTATTGATATCTGGTTCCTACAGTTGGTTCATCGTGTTGATTTGCAATTTGTTCACTAAGCTGGGTTGACAACACCTCATACAGATTTCAGTACTGCAAGTCAGGGCTATCGGGGAGGGAGGGGTGCTGAGGAATCTCACTGTGGTGAAATTCCTGTGAGAAAACACTAGTGATGGTACCTGAGTGTTTGTTGTGGAAGAAGAGCAGGAACTACTCAGTAACCTAGAGGTTAATAAAGTACAAACGAAGAGAGCTGTGAGAACACTATTTCCAGTTGGAGCTGGTTGCAGTTTTTACACTAAATTACATGATATCAGAAGGGCTGTTTTTAATGAGAAATTCTCTCTTCTTGCAATGTTACCCACAACATTTTTTGGTGGTTTTTTTTTTTTTTTGCCCTTATGATTAAAATCATACTGAATTTTTATCTTAATAAATTTCAGAATTGTTAACAAATATTTTAGTTTCTAAAATCCCCATGTCTTCTTTCACATTTTTTGGGGGTAATTCTTGGGTTTCTTCTGCTTGTAATTTAAAGTTTCTGTGACAATTCTGAAAACTTCTTTGGATAAAAATTCTACTTAGAAACAAGCACGTGTTCTTGGGAAATGATTCAATATTGGACCTGGTGAAATAAAAAAAAAAAAAAAGCTTTGAAACTTCTCACAAGATATTTTTCCCTATTTTTAACTGGTTTTGCTAATTTTGAAGTCACTGTTTCCTTTGTTAGAACAATCCAAATAATGTGACTATTCTTAAAATAACAGTGTTATTTCTGTTGGGTTCATTTTTATTTCCCATCTTAAAGCTGTGGAGTGGCTGGCTATGGAGACTGCCAGTGTCTTTTTCTGTGGCAATTGCAGTTTTCTTCTTTGTTTTTATCTTGGCATTTTTTGTTTGGGTTTTTTTTTTCCCCTAAAATTACTGAAGAACATAAGCACATTATGGCAACTGCCATGAAGATCGAGAGATACTGATTGAACTTCATCTCCACATACCTTTCTGGGCTTGGGAATGGCATTTCTCTTCAGACATTTCTAGAAATATTACCTGGCTTCCTCAGCATTTCAAGTTTGACTCTGCAACAATTGATTGCCCGACTGGCATTTGGAACCTGTGAAATTCTAACATTCATCCAGCATTTAAAAATCTAAGCGAAAAAACATAACCTTGGTAGGTTTCCTGGTGGACATTGGGGAACAGCTTTTACTTCAGCCTGAAAAATTTCTGCTGAGATCTGAAAAAACTAAGCTCCACACTCTCTGGCATATGCACACTCACATAAGGTGGTTCTGGGGCTGTAACTGAGTAGAGATACAGGCTGCAATATTGAGTATTGCTACTTATACCTCACTGGGCTTTACTCCTGACTACATGTCCCTGGTCTCTTTGGTTTGGTACATGTGGAAGCAACAGGGTTGATCGTGTGTAGCAAGAGCATTCAGTGAAAACATTTTTTTTTTTTTTATTTGTTATTTGTCCACTTTTCTCAACCTACCAGGATGTTTTAGAGACTGAGGAAAGAAACGGAAGCCACAGGTTATGTAATTACCATTGCATTACTGGAGATTAGAGCCCCTCCCCAGGATCATCACACCTGGGGTGTCTCTGCTTTCCTGCCTCTGCCTCCCTTTGTCCACAAGCCACTCTCTTACCCGCTTTTTCCATTTCCTCAATGTGCACTCATCTCTGCAGTGAAGATGGTTTGTTACTTACTTCACCGAGGTATTGTGAGTCTTAGTTGGCAGTTGGAAAAACTTTTTTCAGATCTTTAATCAAGTAGTTTTATGCGTCCTTAGTATCAGTGACCGGCCATATGGATATCAAAGAAAATTGTTATAATTATTGCTTTTAAAATCATTATGAAATTGTGCCTTACTTTTCCAGTCGTATTTAACCATGTAATTTAGAACCACATGATTTCAGGGATTTACCATGAAGAAATATGTTTGAAGGATAGTTTGTTTTTTAATATTTTTTTTGTCCATAAATGAATTTATTAGCTTTTCCTCTTTTATTTTTTTCCTCCAGTTTTATTCCTTTAATATGTTTGTGTAAAAGGGCAGCCTGAATTTGCATTTGTGAGAGACAGATTTTATTTGGTCTTGTATGTAGAGCTTTCATTTTCTTTTATGTTCCTTCAGGAAAATTCCTCTCTGCCCAATTACTCATACTGAGATGTCTTCAAATGCAGGCTGACCAGTAAGGGGTTTTTGTTGTTGTTTAATTTAGTGTGTGGTTTGCTTTGTGGTTGTGGTTTTTCTTTTAATTAACCAGATATTGAATGCTGGGGAGGCATTGCACATTAATGCAGAACGTTAATGCTAATTTTCATAGAAAAGACAAAATTAGAGTCTTTCCCTGTCTCCAGTGCAGTTTTGTTACTGCTATGTGTACAACACTAATATTAAACCAGACTGTAAAGGCTAAATACTCAGAGTGACCTACTTCCATTCACCAGCAAGAATCCTTTGTCAGCTGACTCCTGTTTGTTTGTTCATTTTTAAATGTCGGATTACAGAACGAGCATCTCCTAAAGATGAAAGAAAACAGTGTTTTCATGTGCAGGAAATTTGGGGTTGCAGTAACAGAACATTTTCTTTGTAAATTTGGATGTCATGGTGTTTTAAGCTCCTGCCTGGAGCCTAAATCAATTTGGCCTCTCATCCAGTTCATCTAACTGGTGCTCCTAAAAGGCTGCAGCCCTGCAAAAGCTCATGCAGCATTTTTGGCTGCTTTCCCTTGCTCCCATTTGGTACATATTTGCACAATTTAACTGAGCTTTTCTTTCTGCTGAAGGTCAGATGCAAGCGATACGAAACACTAAACTTTATAAACAAGCAAAGCCATTTCAACCACAGCATTTTGGACTAGAATGGATTTTTAGGTGGCGCACTGTCTGCTGGCCTTTGGAGAGGGGATCCTGAAACTACAGTGGACTGGAACAGGATGCAAAGCCACAAGCCTTGTTTTTTTTAATGAACTACTTACTGTAATCCAGCTACACGGTTTTAGCCTCACACTTCAGAAGAAGCTTCCAGTAGCTGTGCACGTACAGGCACTTTCTCTCTTGAAGAAAGTGAAACTTTCCCAACCAGAGTAAATTTAACCTATTGCATAAGATGCTGGAAGGTTTTTTTTTTTTCCTTGGGATTCTCACTGTAACCTCTGTGTGTAGAGGATGAATAGCTTTTTTTTTCCCCTTTTTTTTTTTTTCTGACAAGATTAGATGTTGCATATTGATGAGCTAGCATTTCAAAGGTCCGTGGGGCTTTGGAACGTATTAAGAATCTCTGAAGTTTAATATTCACCATGTTTTAAATATTCAGAAGGAAAAATCTGCATAAAATGGCTTTTGATAAATACGTTCTAGGGATTCTTTCTATCTTACACAAGCGTTGTGGGGATTGTGGCTGTGCCAGTTTTGTTCCAAAGTGCCTTTTGTTTCAGTGTTTCAGGACCATTTTGGTCCCATTTGTGTGCCCAGTGCCTGTACTGAAGTCTGTTATGGTTTCTACTGGAACTGTACAGCAGGCAGGTGGATGTGACTAAGGAAAGCCTCACTTGAGCATCAGAACTCCCAAGGATCTGCTTGGTGCCTCCCCTCCTTATGACACCTGGGCACGTCCAGCCTGTTTCTGTGCCTGTTTCTCATGATGCGGATTGGGATCAGTCCATTGGTCAGACCTGGCTGAGATCTTTCTGCAAAGGTCCTCCACAGCAATTGGGATTTGAGAATGGAAAGGGCAAGATCCTGGGTGCAGGAGAAAGCAAATTGTCATTTGATGCAACTCAGATCTCACAGGGCAGTTTCCCCTTCCTTGCATGTCTATTTAGTGAGAGTCTCAGCAGTAAAAAAAGCGCCTTTAGGAGAAATCCTCCCTTGGGTTTGCTCCACTTCCCATGCTCTTGAAAATCTGATTTAGGCTTTAAATGAAGAGGGTCAGTTGTGGGCTGCAAAGACACAGCTACTTTACGTTATCACTAAGGAATTGCCTTACCCTTGATGTCCCATGGGACATCCCATGGTGTTGCAGGACAGTTGCCTTGGTCCTGCTCACACACAGCCGTGACTTTGTCATGCCAGTCCCTGTTGAATCAGCGCCTGGTACTTGTTCTCAGGACCGCTCTGGCTCAGGCCAAGGGCATCTCATGCCTCTATGCAAAAGATGGTACTTTCAAGTTTTAGCTTACAAATAATGCAACCTTTTCAAACTCACCTTTCCCCTCTTGCGTATTCTTGACAGAAGTAGGATTTTAAATATTTTATAGCATTCTTCTTTCTTCTTCCTTTTTGCCAGATGCCTTGAAAACATTGTCAGATTACGATCTGGGGGGTATCAGGAAGGATCAGTTTCCTTTCCTTCTTGATTGCATGGTGTAGGTTTGCAATGAGGGTTTTGTCCTTTTTTCTTTTTTTTTTTTTTTTTTTTAGTCTTACAGAACAGATGCCTTCAGTTTATGCAGAGAAAGATTGTCTATGATTAGAGCTAATCCAGGATGGCAGGATTGGACCCCCACAGTGAAAGCTAGAGAAGTGATTGCAAAAGTATTCTGTTTCTCCTTTATTAATTGCACAGGAAGTTTCCACCGAAGGCTCATGTAGCCCAACTGGCCTATGTAATAAGTAGCAGGGCCTGTAATTACAGTCTGTCTTCTGATCCTATCTGTGCTCTGACTTTCTAGGCACCACAGTTCTATTTACATCTGGGTCTTTGTCACCTTTTAAATTTTTGATTGGTCACTAAGGGAAGGAGAGCACGAGCTGTGAGCCCTGCGGAGGTGCAGTGAGTATAAACGAGGGAATCCTCCTGCTTCTCAGGTATCCATCTGATTTGGGACATGGAACAGAGCATGAGGAGCAGGGGGATTTTGCCAGCCGTGCAGCAGTGGAGGCAGGCTGTGTGCCAACTGGGTATCTTTCAAGATCTCAGAGTCTTTGTAGGACTGGAAATTTGAACTTTTTACAGGTCTTAACTAGTGTACTTTCCTGTGAGGGAGTTTAACAGCATTTCTTTGCTCAAAGCAGTTTCTACAGGATTTGACCTTTTTTCTCTATAAGATTCAAGGTTTTATCATTGCAAAGAGATCCTTCCTCATATGGCATGAGGAGGGAGATGGTTTTTGGCATCACGCAGAGAAGCTGGGTTAGAAACTCTGGTATCAATGTGTAAAGCAAGAGTAACTTGAGTGGAAGGGGGAAGGCAGTGATTTGCATGTGGTTCAGTACCAAGTTCACCAGCTCTGACCACCAGTGAGCACAGTCTCAAGCAGATGAGCTCACTGGGGTGTCAGTCCTGAGATCTGGAAGTAAGTAGTAAATGGGCTCCTCATGGAAGTGGAAGTGTTTGGTGCTGGTCACTTTGGCAGTAATCTCTTGTCTCTTTGGAAACATGCACTAAAGTTAGGATAAAGCTACAGATTGGTGCTCCCCAGTCTTTTTCTTCAAGGTAGACTCCCAGTGCTAGGTTTGATTAAGAGGAATGAAAGCCATTGGGCAAATACTGTACTTTATGCAAAAAAAAAACAAACCACCCACTAACAATCTACTATAGATACATTTAGTGTCCATTAAAGTGTTACGCAAATTGTCCCTTTTCTGCAGCTTACACTGTTATTTCATTATTTTTAGCCTGACTTCTGTTTAAAAAAAAACTCCTCAATTATTTTTTAATTTTTTGTAACTCTGCTTCTAAGAAAGTTGATGCTTTAAAGAAAAAAAAAAAACTTAGTTTCAAACATGGGTTTTTCAGGCTTCGAAATTAATAATTTCTACACCTGACCCAGTTCCTGCAGCTGCCAAAAAAGAAAAGAGAAAGCTATTTAAATTTCTCATAGAGCCATTTATCTCTTAAAATATGCCAAGGCAATTTGAGGTGGGGGTGGAGACTCAGCTATTTATCTCAGCAGCTTGATTTTTCTCTTTATGTTTCTAACTGTCAGGGGGAAAAAACCGGTAGGAAGCTATTCTTGGGCTATTATTGATGTATTGTGTTGCCATTATGCAGGATGTCTGCTTTGCTATATACGGAAGGACATTAATAATAGCCATCTCCCCTGCCCCCACCCTCGGTTCCTCTTTGGGAAGATACGGTTTAACTGGAGCATCTGCTGTGTTCAAATTGCTGCTCCTTCCTCCCCTTCCCCCAGTTCATTCCCAAACTAGTTTTAGGAACCAGGGCTAAGGGAATAAGGAGACAGATTATATTTACCATTTTTCTGCCTGCTTCTGTGGTTGCTCCAGGCAAGTAATTTTCATGCTATATACCTGTCTACCCTTTTCCTTCCCATGTATTGCCCCTGCTTTCATTTTAAGTTCATCAGTGCAAAGGAGAAACACTTTCTTGCTGTTTTTTTCTCACAAAGGCTGGCTGACAGAACAGGCTCAGCAACAGACCTCTGATTTGTTATTACCCAGCATTTCATATCCAGAAACATCAGTTCCATTGTTTCCCATTAGTAGGAAAATGTATTCCTGTTCCCATCCCTCCTGCCCCAGGTTTAAAACATTGTTATGAGACTTTGAAGGGTCCTTCTGCTTGTTTAAAGACTTGGATGCTTGTTTTATTTTTGGAAGCAGAGTGTATGGTGAACAGGAGTAGTTTGATGTTTAAAAAATAGCTCCAGTTCAGCATTCCCCTAGAGTGCGGGAAGTCCTGTCTCCGCAGGTCTGTGCCAGCAGCGTGACAGCCCGGACAGCAAAGCCAGCTTGAATAGGAAAAAGAACTGGCCTGCCCCATTTCATCTGTGAGAAGAGAGAGGTGAAAATAATAAATGTGGCAAAACATAAAGGGCAGAGTTGCTCTGATACGTTTTTAATGGCTGTTTCTACATCTCCTGCTAATTCTGTTCCATAGAAGCTTTGCTTATTCAGCATTTTTGGTAATCGGGACCATGTGCTTTTCAGTGGTATCGTTATTTTTACTTGTCATTTGTTGATTTTTAGTCTTGCCTTGGTCCCCATGGGGTATGGAGCCACTTTGGTTTTGGCACTGAATGAAAAGTTAAGAGCTCTGTCTAGGAAAGCTTACCTAGAATTTAGAACCAGAAAATGTGATCAGAATATTTTCCAGTTCTGATATAGAGAATTGGAATCCTACATGGGAGGAATGCCTTCAGTAGGGGAAGTGCTTAGATTTCAAAATGAAAGGGAGATGACCATTCAGTGTAGTTTCGTGTTGCTGTTATATTCTTCCTTAGTGGTGGCCAAGGAGAAAAATTACACACTCTGAAGTGGTCCCTAAACTAGAGCCAGAGCCCAGCATCTCCTCTGCAACACTTGTTCCAGCTCCAGCTTTCCACGGTGCTGCAGCATGGGAGTGAGGAAAGCCTGCTAACAGAGCAAGGTCCACCTCATCCTGTCCATGGCCAGCACTGCTCCCCATGGTGAGTCTGCATCCAGCATAGGCCTTGATCCTGCCTTCCTAGTGCAAGTATTTTGCCAGAATCAGCTGTTTTCTCTCTGCCATTAACTATAGGACTGTGTGCAATGATGAGGATTTGCAGAGAAGGAGGAGAAGATCCTGTTCCAATTAGGCTGCCTTTGTGCTAATGTTTCATTCAGGGCTGTATGAGATAAGAGCAGTTTGCACTGAAATGCACAGCCGGAGGTTGTAGTTTGCGTTTCAACTGCGTTGAGATGGTGCCCATTGAAAATACAGAACTGGGGCACTTTTTTTTGCATCTGCCAGTGCTTTACTGACAGCTCTGTGTGGGCTGGAAAGCCATTTCAGTTTGGCAAATGGACATTTTGTGCCTTGTCTCCAGACTTTGATCTAGTTCTTTGCTTTATCCACCTAAAAAGTAGTATTTCTAATGTGCCTACTGCCTAAGTAGCTAAGCATCTCAGCAGAACAAGCAGCAAGGTGAGAAGGCTGTTGACAGAGCTGCCTTTACAAAAAGTGTATTTCAATTGCTTCAGTGTGTGCCTTTTCAGAGACCTGCCATGCTCCTTTATGGGCAGCAGAGAAACAGCCCTAGTGGTGAGCAGGGATGGAAAGTAGGAGGATGATGGAGAAGAGAAATGAGAGGATAATGCTGAGCATCTGTTCTGCATTGGGATAAACAAAGCAAGGTCTATCCCATCAGCATGGCTTGTCATCTTGCTTAACACAGCCTGTTGTCTGGTAGGCAACTGTTCTGTAGCTGAGGTACTTAGGTATATCTCCTCAAATATCTCTATCTTATCAGAACTCCAGAGTCATTCATATCTGCAGAAGTTATTCACTTAATATTGTCCCTTATAAGCTCCCCATCATTCATTTTTTAATAATATTAAAAGAGAAAATTTCAAGGTGAACCAAAGGCTGGGTGTTTGATTGGTGCTACTGTATTAAAAAGGCTGATGTGCTCTTTCAATCCTCAAAATCATGTTTTAGCAAACTCTTCCCTGCTGTGATCAGAGAGGAAATGCAAGGTGTATTGAAAACACAGAAAAGGGAAAGATTTGATGTTTTGATGCTCCGTACTGCACGCCTTTGACCTCCTCTGCTGTCCCTGTGGAGAGTGAAAACTGAGTATTGGTAGAGGTATGGGCAGAGCAAAGTAATGCTTGGACTTTGTCTCATGGTCTTGCTAGAAAGCATCTCCCTTGGTGAGACTTCAACTTTCTTAAGGGTCCTGTACTTTCCCACGCTACAGCTTGTGTTTTGGACTGACAGAGAGACTGGAGGGTGTTTTCCAGTGCCTTCCCTCCAGTGAGTCAAATGAGAGACCTGGAATACTAATTCTGTAGTTTTAGTAATGACACTTTTCAGCCCGAACAAACAGCAGAGGTTCTTCATGTGTCAGAGCCCAATCTCTCACAATGGCTCTACCTGTGGGCTGATGCAAGGGGGTCTGAACCGCACATGGGTCATTCCAGAGGGATTTTTCTTGGCTAAATGCCCCATGGAGACACCTTCAAAGGCTGGGAGATTGACTTAGCTCTTTCAGACTGCAAGGAGAAAGTGCCCCCAGGAACGTATTTGTCCTACATAGCTGCTATGCTTTGGCCTATCCCTGCCAGCTGCAGACCTGTCTGCTCGAGGGTTCACCAGCAATGATCTTTATTGGATGTGCAGTAATTCACAGTGGGTGACTAGGCCGGGTTTGAATGGTGTTTCAGCTTTATGTTAGTTGTTGGTTTAGCCTTGAGATGGAGAAGGTTTTGCGTTGTTGCCTTTGTTGCAGTTGAGAGGGGAGCGTGACTGGCCATGCTTCTCCTTGTCCTGCATCAGCAGACAGAGGCTCTCAGTGGTATGGGAAGCATCTTCCTTTTAAATGTGAATCACTAGCCTAGGTATCTGGGCAATGAGGGGGCACAAGGAAGCATTCCCTCTGTGAGGAATGCCTGCTGCTGCACACTCTATGCCCTCAGATCCTAATGAAGTAACATTACTTGAGCTTTTAGGACTGGTCTCCTGTCTGTCAGAGCTTGGGGATACCAGAGCTTTACTCCTTGCTGAGCAAAAGCACTACCCAAGTCTGTGAGGGGCCTAATCCTGCTGCCATTGGAATTTTCCCAAATCCTGTGAGTTGCTGAATGTATCTCCTGTGAGCTGCTGAGTAGTCTCCCTTGTCATTGAACCCATCAGGCCACTTGTCTCCCTCACTGACTTCTTCCTAGGGCTTTGAGGGCACTCAGGAAATGCAATCAGCACCTTACAGGATTTATCTGCTAGGCAATAAATGAAGTTTTTTCTCTGGTAACTTGTGTGCATGAATTAAAAATCATTTATTCCAATTTGTTCTGAGGACAGATGCAGCATATACACATTTTCTATATTTATAAATATATATAGATATATATATTTTGTTCTCGGCTAGTTACCTCTTCTAAACTGCAATTTTCAGAGCAACCGGCGTATATTTTTTATTCAACACTTAAAATGACTTTTTACAGTAAAAGAATGAAAGCTGTTTTAAGCATGTGTTTTCTGTATTTTTATTATGCATTATCCAATTATATTGAGATGTATTTTCCTTTTGCTCTGCTCTTTCAGTTGTTATCCTTTTTATCAGTTATGCTTTTCAAATGTTTTGTAAGGGAAAATAAATATGCAAAATCACCAGATGCCTTTTTTCTTTGCAGAAGAAGTATCACAAATGCTTTTTTATTACATTTTACCAATCCAATAAACTCCTTATGAATTTCATTTTTGTTTGCTAGCGTGTGAAATTATTTTTTCAAGTCGAATGGTATTTACTTTCTCTCAACCTCCACCTGCAATTATACTTCATATCCTCTACCTCTCTCTCTTTTAAGTTCAAAATTTCACTGTGTGGCTCCTCAACATATTCAGTTCAAGAGCCTGTTTCACTGTTGGGTGAAGTAAGAATGCCAGAAATGCATCCCAAAAGAAGCCACCCCCGTTGTACTGGCTGTCTTTTGACAAATTTCGCACTGTTCCTAAAAATGTGTGCCTTTGCAATGAAGAACACTCCATTCCTAAATCATGCAGTAATCTGATTATATGGGAAGTTGCCCCCAAGTGTTCCTAAATTTGAGTAGTGATTGGTTGACAGCAGAGCCAAACACCTTGCTTTGCAGCTGAATGGGGGAACATTGTTCAAACTATTATGGGGAGAGTAGAAAGAAGTCTGGTTAGCAAAACCTGTTTCTTCGAGAAAGTTGTTTCTAGGCTGTCATTGTGGAAAATAATCAGGATTGTTCCCTGTCTAGTCCAATCTGCTTCAAAAATATCACTGATCAGCACACAGCCTGACCTTCACCTCTCCAGAGAACCTGACACAGCACCAAACTGTCACCAAACGTTTTCCCTGACCGAAATGCTTCAAGTGATGGGGAATCCAGTGTATCCCAGTAAGCTTTTCCAAAAGTACACGCTAAATATCTGCACTCTGCTTATAGGCTCTGTTTTTCTACCCTTTCTATCTTTGGACCTTGTTATAAAAGCCCTTTTCTCTGAGAAATCTCCTGCTGCACAGACTGTGTTCAAGGTAGGATTCATCTTGAACTCTACCAGGCTGGAAGACAGCTTTGTTGTCCAAGGTGGCCCTCCAGTCAGTGGAGAAGGTCTGTCATCTTTTCTTCAGGTGAGCATCTAAAACAGGTTTGGTTTGTGTCTTTAAGGGTTAAATGAGATGAATACTGTCCTCCCTTATCAGCAAAAGTGATTACCTTTAAACACTCTTTCAGAGTTGTAGAAAGAGCACAAGGCACACAGTACAGCTAAACCCATTCCCTGTTTGTCACTCCCAAGGAAGTTTTATCTAGTGTGACCTTGAAGACATCTGCAGATAGAGATCCCACAACTTCCCTTGGCAGTCCACTCCACAGCAGTGCTGTCTTCACCTTTGGACAGTCTTTCCTACTGTCCAAATTAAGTATTCTTGGCTGCAAATTAAATCCCATCCTTACTTTCCCACCATCAGGGAACACGAAGGACTTCTTTAGTAGGTTATGTATTGTCAGGGGATGCTTTGTTAGCCGTGGAAGGAGGCACAGGCAGCAGTTTCACTCCCAGTTCCTCCTCCCTTTCCCCAGGGGACTTAAGGAAGGGCCTGTGTTCTCCCTCAGGAAAGGTCAACCTCTGCAGCTTGTTCCTACAGGACACGGGAGTCTGACAGGCTTTGTCTTGGCAGTGAAGGGAGTGTGATGGTGTGGGCTTTCAAGTCTATTCAAACTGCTATATAGTTTTCCAAACTCGATATTATTACTTCCTTTATACCACAAGGTAATTTTCCCTAAACTTGTTATGATGGAAAAGTTCCAGGGATATGTTGTCCACATGCAAATCAAAATGCATTGGCAGGCCAAGGGCCAGAGGCGAGGGCCAAGGGTGGAGGAACTATTAATTCGATAGTTTGGCACAGCTTTTCTTGCAATCAAAGACTACAAGAATCCTTTGAAGACAATGAAAGCTTTGGGAGTGAAGTGTATCTAAAACCCAGATGCCAAGGGGAGCTGTCTCGGGGCTGAGGGTGGGATGGAGGTAGTGTAAACCATTTGTCAGCCCCAGAGGTTACTCTGTTGGTGACATCCCTGGTCAAATGAAGAAGCAGTCATACAGCTGCATTTTTCTGGTGCAATGGCTGTCTCTAGCTGTAGCTACTATAGATTTAACCACCTGGCTTTGAAAAAAGGTGGGTCTAGGGTGTTTATTTTGAAGATACCTGTGCTAACTTGCTGTGACTACTACTGTGTCACAAATGGAGTTTTATTACTGAGCAAGGATGATTTTCACTTTCTAGACAGTTTTGAGAAGATTTCGGGGGCTTTCTCAGGGGTTTTCAAAGCTGGAAAGAAACCTGGAAAGCTGAGAAATCTGTCCCCAGTGCTGGTCTTAGCAGGCAGTGTTGGTGTTCTGGGCAGGGTTTGGAATGATTGTTTTGAAGAGAAGAGCCCAGTGCAGGTGAGCTGCAGGGCTCCCTCTGTGACAGATGGACACTTACGAAGGGCCATTCCTCCAACACCTTTGACAGCTTCTTCATGGCAGGGTGAACTCTTTTCTGGCGATGTCTCATGTCATTAACTGTCAAGGAGCTCTGAAAGATCAGACTAGACCTCTTCAGACAACTGGAATTGGAGAAGATATATGGACATTGAGTGGGTTCTTTCACTGCTGTATTCCCCACAAAATGGCACGAGGCTGCATAACTCAGCACCAATGCTGCTGCAGAAACAGGGAAAGAGGGGAAGAGGAGTTTGGATGGGACTGTCAGTGTCACCTGTCACAACCTGCCAGGGTCATGCAAGACAAAGTGCCACTCTGGTGACACAAAGGAGTTCACTTCTCCCAAGAGTTTTCGTGAGGAAGACTGGGAGCTCTCTGCCTCTGGTCTGCCAGACCAGATCCAGGCAGTCCTGATAACAGCGAGTCAAAGGGCGTGAAGCCTACACTCGTTTTGCTGCTCAGAGTTTTTGGGGACAATGTTTTATTGATACACAAGGTCAGTCCTGGATCGGAGCAGAGACATAGCAACTGCTTTCCAAGTGCTAAACCACCTCCAGTGTGGTGCCACCAGGAGATACACATGACACTGCTCTCTACAAGGTAAGGAAAAATAAATAAACCCAAATCATTGCACACCAGAATGGTCTGCTTTTTTATCTTGCAATATTGTTGATGTTGGACTGAATCTGCTGTCTTAAAGTATAAATATAAAGACACTGCTAAATCATCACTATTTCAGCAACTAATTAAGGGGTAATGCTCATGGTGCAGCCATATATGAGGCAATAAACAGCTTTGGCGGCTGATTAAACACTGGCATCGAGGCATTTAATTACAGTGAAAGCCAATTACCATGTGCATATTCTGACACCACGGACATTACTCCTCTTCTATGACAGAACAAGGAAAGACAATAAACCCGGGTATATAGACATACAGTACAGGACTCTCTAGCTTTTCCAAAACCAGCACCCTCCCTCTTCATTGGCTCTGAGGTGGGGGCTCAGTCTTCATATAGAAGGCTCCAAACAAAATCCCAGAGTAAAAATTCTTTGTGATTTACAGGACTCATTTGAGATCTAGAAACAGAGCCAAATATTGCACATCCCCCCCTGCACTTGATCATTTGACCATTTGTAGAAGATAATACTCCCACACTCAGGTAACAGGTGCATTTAAAACCTCACCTGAGTATATTTAGCATTGATGGGCAAGTCAGTGACACTGATGGAAATTATGTGTAGCCTTTTTTTCCTTCAGTTATTGCATTGCAGAAAGCATAATCAGTTGCAAAACACCACATGCCATTCTTCAGCTAATTAATTGATTTAAAAGCTGAAGTCTGATTTTCACAGGCTTTCAGCTCTTGCACCATCCATTTGACTTAACCAGCTCAGCACCTCTTCAAATTAAGCCCTCTCTCTCTTTAACCAGAAGTGAATTCTTCCTTTTAAAGGAGTTTCCTAGAGAAATTCTCTCTTAGAAAATCCTTGGCACGAAACCTTAGCCAGCCTTGGCATGCAAACCTGCCTCACGCTGGCATTAACAAGCCTCTTATTTAAATGTTGATGAGCTCTTTGCTGCCAGTTAGCAACGGGAAATGCAGTCTGTGTGTTAAACGAGAGCTGGGAATGACTTCCAAATACCAAAATGTTTGTTAAACTCACGGCCCACCTCTTCCCTCCTTGGGAGTGGGAAGCTTCCCAGCAAATTGGCCCCATTTTGCACAGAAACTGCCAGGCAGGAGCAGACCACGCATCCCTCTCATTCTGTGGCCCACGTGGGAGTGCCATCAGGAGCTTCCCAGGATGCCCCATGTACCCCTGATGTGGCCATCTGCCCCAGGGGACCCTTCCCTGACCCCATTAATCAGACATAGTCTCACATTTTCAAGACAGGCTCCCCCTGCCATAGTGTGCATTTGGAGTTACTTGTGCACCTTTAACCTCTACTGATAAGTGGGGAGTCCGGTGGCTGTTACCTGGTACTGAGAGCTGATGAATTGCACCCCAAAGCCTTTCTGGACCACTTTCTTTCTCTGCAGTGCTTTATAGAAATGCATGCCACAAGCTGATTGTGGTATCAATTGGTATTTTGCTTTAGCTAGACAGAACCTTCCTAAAGTACAGCCTGAGACTCTGAGAGCAGCTTCTATTTTCTTCCTATCACATAGAGACCAAATGCCTTGTTGCCTCTAAATGAGGAATATCTTATACAGTGGGGGCTCCTGAGACTCTTCCCTCTCATGGTGAATCAAAGGATGAGGTTCAAATACTAAATGCCAGGCAAGGGAGTTTCCCTGTATCCTTGTGTTACCTTTGCTGCCTTCTGAAATCAACATGTTCCCCAGCCAGGGAATGTGTGAATTCTTTTGGCTACCACTCACTTTTGGAAGAATCCCAACTGCATATATATACAATGGTCGGTTTCCTCGGTGTTTGAATGAACCAGAAAGGCTTTGTCTGCTATAGATGGGTGCTTTCAATCCCATTTATGGTACATTATATCAGTCTGAAATAGCATCTGCGAGGTCCTTAAACTGAACCACCATCAGATTTACAGCCACCGCATAGGAGTTTGCAGGCTGGCTCCAGAGAGCTATGAGCAGTAACCATACTCTCCTGAAATATTTGCTTTCTCTGCAAAGTTGACCAGAGGAAGAATGTGTTGTTCATTTTAAGACCTCAGTTTGTTCATTTATTCAGAGAATGTCTTCACTTCAGAATGTAAAGAGATTAGCTTCAGAGCTGAGAGCCAAAGACATGCTTCTTGTTATTGCAGAGCTGGTGACAGCTTCGTAGACAGGGATTCCCATGGTTCATCCATACATCTGCAAGGTAAAACGTGAGGGGTTTGAGTTGTTCAACATCATGGGATGAGCAAGGCAGTTCAGCTAAGTACAATCTTCTTCTCAAACCTCTGCCCAGAGTATGCCAGGGACCTTGTCTGAAATTCGGCAAAGAGAACAGGAAATGCATGCACTGACAGTTCTCAATGTTTACTTCTCTGCTGCCTTGAAGAGCACTTGAAGCACCTTGGCAAGACTGCAACACAAAATAGGATGTACCAAAAGTCTCCCTCAGGAGCCTATTCTTGGGTCACTTTCAGTCCATTGGTCACCTGTGCTCTAATCCAGGCCAAACTCATGGGATTTATCCCACCTACTGCCCTCACTGGAAACATCTGGGGAACGGCAGGTTTTCGTCTGTTGTCCTGGGGTAGTACAGGCAGCCAACTGAGACTAGGGAAAGAAAAATCTTGATACTGTGCAGACATGGCCAGTGACAGCCCATGCCTCAGACGCTCCCTGACTAGGTAGACAGGACACATGAAGAGTGGGCAGCACTGCCAACTCAAGCTGCCAGAGCCCTGTGTTTATGTGAAATTCTTGGCTTTCATTTAAAATAATAATCATAATAAAAAAAATCTGACCCACTCAGTTGGAAATATGATCCCTAAAGGGTCAGAAACCACAAGGCCACTCAAAAAGGCCCATAATTCATATGTATATGCTTATAGCTCTTGATTCTTAAGCCAAAATCATGGTGTTTGGAGGCCCAACTCAAGACTTTTGAATTCCTAGAGGCTGACAGTACCAAGTGGGGATAGAGCAAAATTAGCACATGGGAAAAAAAAGAGTTGCCAAAGGTATGACAGCAGGTCAGTGGGAGAGCCAGGCCTCTTGCTTTCTTGCCCTATGTACCCACCACATTGCCTGGCCTCTTTCCCCAAAAGACACTAAGAGTCCTTAAAGCAATCCTGATTATTTTAATCTTCTGTTTCCATCTTCCTTTTGATGGTCTTATTTTCAGTAACACACAGATCTTGCAGCATCTTGCTGCTCCCCATAGGATGTTGTTCCATCTCTGGGGCTCATGACCATGGTACTGTGTGCTGATGACAGCTGTGGGAGTTTGCAGTAGCTTAATATTTGCATGCCATGAATATGCAGTTCTGATCGTGGCCCAGTTCTCCATGCAGCCAGCCTGTGCATGTTTGCCAGGGACAGCAGCATCCTGCATGTGCCTAGATCCCAGGAGACACCAGTTTCTGGAGTCTTGGGTGGCATCTTTGTGTATGCTTGGCTGTTTATAATCACAAACACCTGGTTAGCCAGGTTTCTGTTCAGTACCCTCAGAAATCTGGGTTTGCTTTTAATCAGAGCAAAAATCAGAGTCCTTCTGGTTAAGCAGCAATCACCCCTACCTGAGCCTTTTCCAGGATACGATTTCTGCCTATGAGCAGAGCACAGAAACCTCCCAGCACACAGCACAGCGCTGGCCAAGGGCACAGCCTGCCAGTGGCTCCTCTCCCTGTCACACTGACTTCTAATTTCTGTTTACACCAGCACAATGTCAAACATCACAGCAGCAGCTCTGGCGGAAGGTGAGTCTGTTAGAACGGAGGTGTCGCTTCCTCTGCTGAGGCCTCTCTAATAACGCCAAGATGCTTTTCTAACTAATTAATTACAGGGCTTTGGCTGAGTTGCTTTAATGATTCCCATCTTCCTGCTGCTGCTCTGCAATCAGCACTACTTGCAGTGCTGTTCAGAGCAACACTGATGCCATCAGAGCAGACGGATGAGCGATATGGGGCAGGGGGGATAATTTTTGTAAGCCAGACATACCGTGAGATGCTTGACTTTCTGCTCTCTGATGTACTTTCCTAGAGAAGAGGGTAAGGATACAGTAGGCAGGTAGCTCGAGCAGGCCTTTAGTCCTGAGCAAGATTGCTGTCTCAAGGGAAAAGCTTATGCAGAGTGTAAATAGGTTTCACCTTCTCATTAAAAAGCCATAAGGTCCTCAGGGTCCAGTTTACGTGCTCATCCAATTCATTTGGTAGATCAGAAAAAACTGAAGCTACAGTTTGGAAGCTTTGCTACTGGACCTTGAATATCGAGACTGGCTCTAGATGGAAGGGTCTGATCAGAGTCAGTTCTCCAGCCCACCTATTAGTTATGCTCTGTTAGCACAGGTTCATAGTAAATCACCTCCCATGCTTGTACAAAGCAAAAACTTGGGTCCAAATACTTATAGACTCAGTAGAAAAAGGGTACAGGATGACTTCACCAGGCTACACCAGACTATATTGTATTGTAGCACGACTTTGTGCAGGGGTGATCCCCAGTGGTGTTGCTACTTGCTGCCTACTTATTTAATCAGCTTTTCACATTGCATTAGAAGCCCCTGCCCCAGGCTTGCCTTGTGCCTTACTGCAATGGTGACAATGATTCCTCACCTCAAAAAAATGATAACCAGAGTACAAAATGAAAGGCAGCAAGAGAAGGCAGCTGGGAGAGCAGCAAGTCAGCACAAAGACAGCAGCCTCAGGAAACAGCTCCTGAGTGGCTGTGGGTCACTGTGCAGCAAGATGTCAGAAAGAATGTGACAGCAGATACTGGTGTCCTGCAAGGCCCATTCCAGGAGTATGTATACAGAAATATTATGGTATTTTTCTGAGATATATTGGATGGACTAAGTACATTAAAAGAAATTTCAGGTTGTTTTTTTCCATATAGTTATTTTTTATTATTCTTCAGTACTTCTAAATGTCTGTATGGGTATTCCCATTTCAGTCCCCATGTCATGAGCCAAAGAGAGGTGATGAGATGAAGTTTTTTGAGTTCTATAATTAACAGCTGGTGCCCTGAGCAGCAGAAATGATCAAGCCTGCTTTCCTATGGAGCTATGCCATATGTGGATTCTTTGCTAAGAAGGAGTGAATTCTTTTTCTAGTCTTTTGTTTACAAAAGGACTTATTGAGGGAATTCTCTCTGACAAAAAGCTTGCTGGAAGCTCATATCTTTAAAATTTTTCCACTCCCTTCTTTCCCCTCCAGTTTGAGGGAGTGAAGTTGGTGAGGGAGTCCTGAAGTTACCAGAGGGTGGGAGAGATGAATGGTAGGGAAAAGCTGGCAAATGAAAGTAGATAATGCCGTAATGTATAATAAAACCCTGTTGGAAAGGGGTATGTGTATATCTGAAAGGAGATAAATTAAGGTTAGAGACCCATTCTCCATGATTCCTTCCTGTAACATCAAATAAATAACACACTGGTCTCCAGTACACCAGCTCACCAGCTGAACCTGCTGTGCATGGTACAGCTCTTCCAAATACCTTCCTGCAGCCAAACATGCAAAGAGTCACTGCATCACTACAGCCTCTATCCCAAGCAGAAGTTCAAATACAAAAGTGCTGTGACCTTTCTCTCAGTGTAATTGAAAAATATTAGCAGAGCCTTTGTAACGTCTTGAAGTTTTTGTGCTGAATTTGCATCTAATAAGAAGGGGCCTTTTAAGGAGCAAATAAATAAATAAATCAAGGAAACCTTCTCTTTGAGCTAATTTTAGGCACATCCATGCTGACAGCTGCTCTTCCCTGATATATCTCAACCACATCCTGGAGGGGCCAGGGGACTAAGCTCCATTCATGCCACTGCAACTGAGAAAAGGCCTTTGTTTTGTTTTTAAGGGACTGGCTTAAGGTAGCTGGCTTTCCAGAGCGTCCCTTCATCCTGGTCTCCATTATAATACAGGTGGGAACAGGGGCAAGGAGTCATGGCACTTGTATAAGTGTCCAAGCCATACACAAGGCTGTTGCTATTGCTGAACATGGGGTGTCAGGCTGAGGTCTGCACTCAGTGGCCTTTTCCCACACTGCTGACTGGGGAAGAAATCCCAGAGCGCTAAGATGTGAGCCCTGGAGATATCCCAAACATCCAGTGAGTGAGGCAGGGAGTGGCACCAGAGATCACCTCTGGGGGAGAGGCCCTGATGGGCTGCAGATGTATGAGAGACAGCTCCAGGAAGGGGAGCGAGGCAGGACCTGCTCCCATGAGCCTCACATTCTGCCATCAGTGACTTGACAGATCTGGCCATACTTCTGCTGAGGTAGAGAGTGGTAGGAAGGCTTCTTCCTTCTCTAGGTATGAAGTAAGCCAAGATATGCACCAAAGCATACAAATGGAGAAAACTGAGATGAGCATGGTGGGAAAAGTCCCAACCTATGTCTGCTTGAAAAGTGAGAGGCAACGTGGCATAAATACTGCTCTTTGATCTTCACCTGTAGCTTTTTTTTTTTTCCCTGCTCAAATTAGAAACTCAGGACTTGTCTAGCTTGGATGATTGTTTCATTTCCTCGTCGAAAAGGTGATTACCCCTTTAGTTCTCATAATTACCTAATCAGGAAAAATCAAATCAATCAATGTTAATTTCGACCCTAATAAATATTCTCTGCTATTCTATACATTTATGTATATCTCAAAACTCATCCTAATTTCAAGGAAAATACGATTTCAGAAGTCATACCAACTTGCTCAGCATCAGGCTCAGCAGTGTGCCACACATCCTGTGAACACACAGCGAGGGGACAGCATGTGACAGAGGGAAGCTGAACAAACACACCTGGAAACTGGGATGGGAAAGACTGATGCATAACAGGAGATCATTTAGTCCATACCCTACCACAAGGTAGGACCAGCTGGGCCCAAGCTAGCCCAGACAGATGTTTGCCTCTGTCTTATTCCTGAAAGCAGTCAAGGATACAGACCTCACAGACCCCCTAGGCAAGGTTTTCATTCCTAACTGTGCTTATTATTTGAAACATTTAGAGATGGGGCCAAAGTTAAGCCCTCCTTGATGCACTTTAAGCTCTTTGTTTCCTGCCCTGCCCACACTGGACTAATGAACTGTGCTCGACCTGAGTTGCTTCTTCCTGTGGACAACGGATCTGGGGATGATGTTAAAAGGTGAGAAACTGAGCCTGGACTTGCACAAATACTACCTAATGGTTTCTGTGAGTTGGTAAATTCAGGAGCCAATTGAGACAGAAGTGAGGCCTTTGCTAATCTCCTAAAACAACAAAAAGTCTCAGCTCTCGGGATGACTTCCCTACTCAGGACAACCTCCCAACACATGTAGAGGGTCCAGCTGGTGCTTGCCTGACTCACCCTGCTCCATAAATAGGGCTGGAACATTTCTCTGTCTTTATTTGTGTTGGTCTTGATGCTTTTTTACTGCTATGATTTCTACTCCAGGGCAGATCTGCAAGGAAAGGGTCAGTAGCATGAACTTAGCAGTCACCTACCCTGCTACTATTTACCCTGATAAGGGCTCAAATGCTTCTTCTGGCACTGATAATAGCAGCAATACTTACGCTGTAATTGTACCAACTTAAATCTTCTCAGCATTGTACCAGACACTGAGATGCCTCTGGCAGACCTTTCCCATTTGCACATCTGTGCTGTCCCTGCTGACTGAAACAGCTCTGCTGGGCAGCAAAATGGCAGGTGCATTGGGCCAGGGCTCTGCATGCTGTGTTTGTGCAGCATCAAGCACAGTGTGCTGTGATGTGGACTCCTCTCCATAGTGGGGCATCTGCTGTGGAAGGACATGAGCCAGACAAAGAGGATCAGGCTGACTTTGCTGGAAAATTGAGACTCTGTGTGTGCCTCCACCCAGGTCCTCTTGGGGAGGAGGTGCTCCTTCCTTCCTGCAACCTGTGCCCTCCTCCCAGCTGTCTTACACTGCGGGACTGCATCTGGACCTTCTCATCCTTTGGAGGAGGCTGACATGTGGCTTAGAAGTCAGGAGGGTTGCATGTTTGTGGTTAGCCAAGGCTTGTGTTTTAAAGGATGCTTTGGCCCCTGATGACTTTCTCTGTGGGGCTGGCTTCGAGGACAGATGCTTAGCAGTGAAGTAACGCAGTGCCAGATTTTTAAATGCTGGCATTTACTGTGGTTTTTGAGGAAGTTCCTCTCCAGAAAAGCATGCTTTTTTTTTTTCAGGACTTTCCTGAGCAACTCCTGTTACAGGTAAACCCGACTCAGCTCTTTCTTAGGCTGCAAGTGGTAAAAAATCCTCCTAAAGCCATGTCTGGCAAATGCAGTGAGCAATTGTGGCCTCCCGGCACCCAGCCCCCGCGTGGCAGATGGAGCTGAGCAAGAGGCAGTTTTTTGCTGTTTCGTGTCTTTCAAGGAAATAATTCCTGAAGAGGAGGGAGGGCTCTGCTCCAGGGAGATAAGCAATCCCATTGAGCCAGACCTCTGTGTTTCTTTTCTTCCCATTTTACAAGACAGCCTCCTGAGGGATGGCACCAAGGGGCCTGTCGAGCCTGTGGGAGCAGCAGAGGAGCCCTAAGGTGCTGCCCAGGAGCCTGGATCTGGCCACCTTTGAAGCAGGGAGCAGACCCTCTGCCTAGCACACAACCTAGCTGCACTGCAATGCCAGGGACTAACCCCTTCTCTGAGCCCTGAGAGCAGACCCTGCCTGACCACTACTGCCAGAACATGGAGAGAGAGCAGGGCTTGGAGCAATGCTGGCATGCCCATGGCATGGGCCTTACTGTGGGGTATCTTAGATCCTGTGGGCAGGCTCTGACACCTTGCATGTGTCAGCCCACTCCCCTGAGCTCTGCCCAGGCCTCCTGCTTTGCTCAGTAGTCCCACCTTCACCCACTGCTCCTGACACATGTCCGTGCACATCTTGGTCAGAGGAGGCTCACAAGGCTCGTTTCCCAGCATGTCTCCTTGCTAGAGGACTGTGCCAGCAGGCTCAGCTGGAAGGGTACTGGGAGCAGGAGAGGAGAATCCCCCCACTCTGTACCCCAGAGAAGCCAGGCTGGACCAGGAGAAACAACATAGGAGCAGGCAGATATGGCAGGAGCAAGACAGTGGAGGGAATGGGCTGGGATTGGGACCATGGTGAGGTAGCATGCCTGTGTCTGAGATGAGCTACTACATCTGTGTGGGGCTTGAGCAGAGGTACCCAAGACTGGGACGACTCTGAGGGATATGCTGGGACCAAGTGGAGCTGATGCAGCAGTTGGAAGTGGGAGGGAAGGAAACCTCAGGCCTGGCAAGGGTTGGGGCTGAGAACTGGCATGACCATGTGCCAGAAACTGTGCCCTGAGTGGAGGAAGGCTTGTGGCACATCATCAGGGCAGTGCAAGCAGCCCAGGGCATGAATGGAGCCGCAGGTCTGCCTAGTAGGTTCTCAAAGCAGCTGTGAACAGAAGGTTCCCAAAGGTCCAGAGCTGAATTAGCAGGAAATACTGCACCTAGGTAGGATGGGAAAGCTGTAATTGAGATGTCAGCCTGGGATAGGAGGGTTTGCAAGATTTTCCCTCAGATCAGGACCCCACGCTTCATTTTCAACACTGCCAACATGTGAGGTTCCCTGGTTCAATGAACCACCTAGAAAACAATGTGTTTTTAATCAGAAACGTGGTACAAGATACCTGGGAGGAGAGGTTTGCAAGGGCGAAGGGGGTCTAAGTGCTTGTAATGGCCAAGGGATCTCATCAGAGCTGGAGGGGAAGACCCCAGCATGGCTCAGGAGAGGACACCAGACTGGTCACTGGGCAAAGGCTTGTGGGCACGTGTGGAGTGTATGATTGGGTCGGCCTCTAGCAATGGCAGACACCTGCTAATAACAGGTTTGGTAGCTCAGCCACTCTGCAAGCTGAATGTTCAATTCTGCCCAGAGAGTCTTCTCTACAATCTGACCTTCCTCCCTTTACTGTGCAAGTGTCTGGATCTGAAGCAGCCAAGCTCACCAAATACAGTGCGTCTAAGCACCATCTTCTGCCCTGGGTACAAAAAGATAAACTAAAGACCATGCAGGAACTTCATCCTCTTCATTCCCTCCACTCCCCATTTTCCTGTCTAAGTCCCCATTCCTCTTGGGATACTGGACTCTTATTCAGGAAAGCAGCCCCAGTTCCCCAACAGTATTTGTCCTGGGCACAAGGGCATCAGAAGCAGGAGCTTGACTGTCAGCAGATCCAGGAAGCGCCAGGCTTGCATGGTCCCTAGGGGGGAATTATTTGCTGATTGCATCTGTTTCCCAGAAGCATCACTCCAATTCATCCTGGGATTCACGTTTTTATCCAGCAAATAAGCACCTTGGGAGCTTCATTTCCATCTTAGTTGTTAAATTTAGAAGTGGTGCTTCCCCTTCTCCCACCCTCTCCTGCCCCCTCCTCAACAGCTCCCGTATCTCCCCTCCAGCCCCCACCCTCACCTCCAGCTCTCCCTCTTTGTCGCATTACATAGTAATCTGAGATGCATTGGCCGAGCTCCAGGGAACAGAATGTACTTGGCAGGGAGACGGGTCTTGATGTCTGCAAAATGTCGGGAAATGCAGCCAAGAGCTGCTAACTGGGTCATTAACCTCTAGAAGAAGAGCAAGTTGTGGAGCTGTGCTCTGTCTCCCTTCATCTCGCCAATAAAAATGTCCCAGCAATGAGCGAGGGAAGAAGAGGTTTACAGCTTTAAGTCCCAAGCATTCAATGCAACCACCCCTCCCTGACCCCCCTTCTCCTTACCCTCTCCCCCAGCACAATATTAAAGCTTATAAGTGGCCTTTTAAAAACCCAGCGGTCCCCAAACAGCTGTCCCTTGGTGCTTGTAAAGAGGCTACTGGAGCAAACCAGTCACTTCCAGCGACATGCTGCTCCTGCTGCTCGTCGTTAGAGGGGCTCAAAGGAAGGGCCTTTTCCCGGGCTGCAGCCCCCTGCAACCCTTGTGCAAGTTGGGACCAGGTGCTGCTATCACTCCACAGACCTATGTACCCCTCTCCTCTGTCCTCATAATAGCTGTCAATACTTCTGCCCACCACACCTGCATGAGCTGCCTCCCTGTGTTGGAGGCACAGGTTGCAGGCAGAGCTGGTTGGTTCCCTTCCATGGGGAAGGATGCAGTGCTGTGAAACAGCAGCCAAGAGGCCAAAGAGGGTCCTGAGCTCAAATGACACAGTCCATGTCGCTTTGTGAAACTTGACATAAACTTGCTTGTGAGGTAGTGAGGGCTCTGCCGGCTGGAAGGGGGTGGGTACCCAGAAATGGGGGTCCTGGCCAGATGGTGCTCCATCTCTGAGAATCCCCATCTCCCACAACCCTATGTGTCTGTCCAATGAGCAGGTCACAGGATGGAGGTTGTTGTGGTGTATGGGAGAGGTGAAGAAAGGTGCAACAGTGCCAGACTCCTTCCTCGGAGGTGCTTTATTTCCATCCTTGTCCTCTGGAGGAGATCCATCCTTAGGAGAGACTTGGATGGGCTGGCCAAGGACCCCACTGCTCATTTCCGCGCCTGGTGCCTTCACGTTGGGACCTCCCATGAGTTTTTCCACCGGAATATGCATTCCATTTGCTCCTGATCCATTTTAAACGGATTTTAAATAAGCCACACAACACTTCTGTAACGGAGAAAAACAGGGAAAAGCGCTGCCTCCACTCTCCAGGTGATCCCCGTTAGACAAATCGGGAATGCGCCGCATCCCGGGATCGCGCCGGGTCCCGCGGCAGCGCAGCTCGGGCAATCCCGCTCCCCGAGTGCCCTCTGCCGGCGAGGCGGCGATGGTGCGGCCCGGGGGGCTCGGCGGGGGCACAGCCCGGGGCCGGGAGTCGCAGCCTTTGGAGGGGTTGCGGCTCTCCCGAGTTCACGCTGGGTCTGTGTGTCCCTGGGGAGGTATCGGTTCACTGAGGAGCCCACCTCTAGGAAATCTCCCGTGCGTGGTTCGGTTTGATTTGTTTTAACTTAAAAGTTCTTGTAAGGTCAGGGAATATTAATTCCTTCCATAATATATGCACAGATTAACACCTTCTCCCTTGCCCAGCAAGGATAACTTTGTCACCTGCCAAAAAAACATTTAAATGAATACAGCCTCCCTTTCTGCAGCACAGAACATTCCCCTACCCCCTCTCTGTCACAGGCAGTGGCAGTAAAGCCATGCTACAAACTAAGCCACTTCATTTCACCCTCCACTTTCCCACCCCATGCTGTAATTGCCAAAGCACAAGCTACCCCAGTTCCTTACGGCTTCCCCAAACGCATCTGTGGGTTTGCTGTGTGCCTTGAAGTCTGCAGAGCAAATGCTAAAAGGCAAGAAGTCCCTGCTAGACTCCGTCGTTCCCACACTCCCTTTGAGAGGTCCAGCACCTCTGCCAGGATCTGCTGGAGGAATATGGTCCAGGCACGGCCAGTTGTTTCTAAGGTAGAGTGATCCCAGGTCTCTACTGATTGCTTGGGTAAGCAATCAGTATTTCTTTTAAACAGATAAGTTTAGAAGAAACATTATCTCTGAGGAGCTGAGTGAAGGCTCCTTTGAAGTCATTGACCCAAATGAAGAAGCAGGTAGTGACATCCAAGCCCCCATGCCTATGGCAGCAGCCACAGCCACACTGTCCTCCTTTCAGCAGCATTTTGCTTGGAGGAAATGAAAGCATCGGAAAAGGAAACAGGGCTGAAAAGGCTTAGATCCCCAGCAAGTGGGCCTTTGTTTTCTCATGTGCTAGCCCAGCTGAGCCTGTGTTGGAGCAGAGCCCTCCTGCAGCTGGGCCCAAAAGCAGCAGCCAAAGAGAAACTCCGGCAACCATCTGTGTAAGAGGAGGAGGATGTACAGAGGCTGGAGCACTTATCCACACTGGGGAGGAGAGGTGAATGGCTTGAGGCACCCATAGCCCACACCTATAGCCTCAGCAGGGCATGGCAGCTGCCTGCCTTGGGGCAATGGGACAGTCTTGCCCATTCTGAGCAGAAATCACAGAGAAGGAGCCTATGGGGATAGATCAGAGAGAAAGCAAAGGTCTTGGAGAGCAGGACATTGACTTTCAGTTGGACCTGGACCACAGCAGCACTGACCAAGAATCCTGAGGGCCACAGCTGTGATTCTATCTCCCAAACCACATCATGGCTGCATGCCATGACCAGCCACTCCATCCAAAACACCATAGTCCAAAAACACCATAGGCCATGCTTGTGCTTCGTGGCACGCAGTGAGAGCCTGTTTCTAGACATCCCAAGGGGTGCTGGGACCAAAAGTGGCTTTTGAGAATCACCACATGTTGGTGATGCATGTGCTGAGTTCCACATGCAGAGCTGGTGGTAAATCTGACAACACCTCTGGCAAAATAGTTTCTCTAATGGTGTGCCCAAAACAACCGGGCATGAGCAAGTATCCTGCAGAGCACAGCCCTGCCACTGACCTCGATGGCTTGGTGTCAGCACAGGGAAAGTGCTGCCCTCTCTTCGATTAAACAAGGGGTTAATTAAACTCAACTCTGCTTCCCCTTTTTGCCTTGAGGGAATGGTCTGTGAATTGACCTTGGTCCCACCTCCATCACAAGCTGAAAGGCTGTGAATTCCTTTCAGCCTCAACTGCTGCTGTCTGAGAGGAGAAGTAATTCAGACCTTGATCTTACCATGGTTTGCCCTGAAATGACCCAGTACCTCTTGAAGGGAGGTTGCTGCTCAGTGGATGAGAAATGAGTGCCGAGTCTGGGGGAGCTGGTTGAGGGGCAAGACCCTGTCCTTTCCCTCTCTGCATCCCTGATAAACCTGTAGCAAGCAATGCTTTCCAAGTGGCAAGAATTCCTTAAGGCTTTTCATGCCTCCTTGGGCAGAACAGGCCTGCAGGGCCACAAGCAGCTCTGCTCAAGCTGAAGATTAGGGTGTCCTCAGCAGAGGTGTCCAAGCTGCCCTCAGCCCAGCTGGCAAACCACAGGTGGCAAAACTTTTTCCTCTCACTTGGGTGGAGCTGGAGAATGATGCCTTGGGAAACTTGGAGTTTTGTGCCTTCCAACAATCCTTCTCAGTCTTTCTTGGCCTAGCTCTGAAGAACATGACATGACATGACTTAAATAAAGCAGCTAGAGACACAGATTTCAGAAGGACCTCTTCGTTCCTAGATTGAGGGTTTTATCCTCTGAATTTGTACTTTGAGGAGGCTGTGATGGAAGAACTCTGCCCAGTAACCCTGCTACTTAACACTACCACAGCTGCTAATGATGAAGGATGATGTTGCTCCTGTCATTGAACTATCATGCAAATGTCTGGTTGAGGAAGGGTCACTGGGGTTTCTGCTCAAGTTTTCCAGTAGCATAACGTTTGGTGGCTTTTTAAAGCCCTTCTTCCTGGATTTGTGCTATTGCATGAATGTTTTTATTTATATTTGGAGAAAGATCTTTTAGGCTGCATAATTACTGTGGAAAAAGACTTGATTCTTAAAGGCTCCCCAAAGTAAATAAATTAAAAGAACCAGCACTTGAAAATTTCTCTTGAAGCTAATGATAGGAGAGACTGATGACTAGGGGCCTCTGAACTCCTGGAGCCAAACAACACTGTTTCTACTTCCTGAAACCTCTTTTTCTTAAAGGACTGTGTTTTTCTTCAGTTGATTAAGGATCCACAATGTTTTATTCATGCACAACCCGGGATTATCAGCAGTGTTTTACACTTCAAACCAACTAGTGCCACCACTTCCCGAGCTCCAGGAAGCTGCAATTCCTTAGTTTAGCTTGAGGTTACTCCTAGAAAAGGTGTCACAGCTATTAATATTTGTTACCCTTATTTGTTAACCTCTGGGATGAACTATTAATGCTTGTCTCTGTGCTGCCTTGGCTGGCTCACTTGCCTTTTTATTTTTTATGTGCCCTAAAGACATAAGTGATCATCTTTGTATGAGTGAGTGCTGAACCCATTGTGAAAGTGAAGTGTCGGGTTTTATCCAAATAAGGAGCTTCACTTTGGCACTGGGTAAAGCATTTCTTGGATATATATTAATATGTAGACAGCAATATTCAGCCATACACAGCTAGCCAGGGTGTTTAGCTAGTGTTTAGCCTGCCCAGGGACTGCTTGAAGCTTCAAGGCAACTGCTTCCATTTCCAAACTGTTACCGCTCCTACAAGTGAGAAATTCCCTTTCTGTTGTTAATCCTGCAGGGACTAAAACACACAATGATTCCTGATCACTAAAGAGAGGGAATGGGCCCATTGTATTTGTAAATAATAAAGGCCTAACTGCTGAATCTTACTGAAGACAAAAGTGGTTATGACAGCAAGTAATTCAGCCATCATAAGGAAATACATTGAGAAAACCCTGTCTCCTGCTGTATGGTTACTGCACAGCAAAGCAGGTCATATATTAAAATTGTGAGACTGTTTAAGCACTCTGTAATTAACTGCTGTCTATTTAACCAGACAGCTAAAGCAAGTTAATTCAGTGTCAGTTAGGAGACTTATTAAGTGTCTGTGTTTTTTTAACAATTTACTGGTCCATCATTAACTACCCCTAGATTATCTTGTCAAATTGATAATTAAATGCCTCAAAAATTCATTACAGACTCAATATATTAATAGGAATATAATTAAGTAATGTTTGCTTATATGATCTGCAGTTTATTACCTGCATGCTGATTTATCTCCGAGGCATTTACTAAACCTTAGCTGTAGCCTATTCAGAATCAATACAGGCCCAGGAGTCAATAAACGTTGTATTAGATCCAAATGAGCTATTTAATTGGGAGAATGCATTGAAGTTGTCTTTTGGACCTCCAGTGAGTTTGATGAGGGGATTGTGACCTTACAAACACCAGCTGAAGAACGTGCAGTTGATAATTTATGCCTGGGTCAGAATCCCCCCTTGAAACACAGGCTTTGGTCTAATTTTTTTGACTGTTTGGTTTGAGTTCTGTAGTCTGTTAGAAACTGCCTAAATTGGTCTTACTGTGCTAGTCAGTTGGTGCAGTGATGAATCAGAGGCTCTATTTTGTCTAAAAAGCCAGAGTTAACTCCTCTTGTCCTGTACAAGGAAGATAGTCTAATGATTTCCCTAAATTTGTAACCCTTGGACTTTGCATGTCATATGAATTTTTCAGAGGACTTGCAAATTGCCTCATGAACTAGTTTGATTAATAGGACACTTAAAATTTTTAAATTATGAGGGGAAAATAAATGCTTATTTTGCTCTGAATAACTGTAAAGATGGAAGAAAACAACAAATCTGAGATTTGCTGTACTCTTTAAACATATCAGCTTGCTGTTAAGGTACATTATCAGTGGTTACCATCTGTTAGGATTAGCCAGCCTGCAGATAGGCTATTGATCAAGATAAATCTGAGGAGGAGCAATGGCCACCCTTCCTCTGCAGCTGTGTGTGCCAAGGGACTTGATGGGAGGAGGTGGTTTGAGCGCATGTCCGGACTGGGATTGGCTGTGGCTGTGGGAGCTGTGGCCAGCTGCAGACCCTGTGTTCCTGATGGGTTTGCAGACTGGAGCTCCATGTATGGTTGTGCAGCTTTCTTGGTAATTTTAAAGACTAAGGAATTCTCATTAGATAGATTTCAGTTTGTGCACATACATGTATATGAAACGCGTGTTTAAAAATAAATAGTAGGCTGGCTGAATTATTGCAGTCACAGTGTCATAAACCCCATGAGGTAGACAGTTACATTTAAAGGAAATTCTAAAAGGTTAAAGTTAAAATAATATAATTGTAGCAGTACTCTCAGGGACTTGAACTTCCCTCTGCTTTTCAGTGATGTTAGGAATCAACTATGTTGTCATGAAGAAGATATTTCAGTGTTCTTAGGACCAGATTAGGTCAAGTTAACTTTTTTACATGGCATATCAACATTTTTGTTGTACTGTTTTTCATTGTGCCATTATCACAAGCTTGGTGTGGGGAGTGGGGTGTGTGACTATTATTGCTTTGCTGTCTTATTTTGAGCTATGGTACTTTTTATGGAGGGAGGCAGGAGGGAAGGAGCTGGTGATCTATCTGATGGTTCCTTTTCCCCAGTGCCAAACTGATGTTAATCACAAACAACCCACAAAGGACTGTGTGAATACAGATCCAAGATAGGCTTTGGAACGGAAATGGGCTTGGAGCATATCTGGGGTTTAATTTTTTTCTCTAACTTTAGGCAAATACAGCTTTGTTTTTCACACTTAAATATATTTGGACTATTTTGTTTTCAAAACCTGGTATTCTACTGTTTGAATTATATGAAAAGCTGGCCAGAGCCAAGCTGAGCATTCCTGGGGGAGAATTCCCAGCAAGCATGCTTGTGTGCATGCAGCCTTTGGTGTCTGCCAGGCTCTTCCATAAAGTGATTATACTGCTTCAAAAACAAGGGGGGGGGGAAGATAAAAACAAAAAAAACCCCAGGCTGAATTCTGCTCTGAGACACATGCAGTTCCAAGGAAGTCTATTGGCTGTGGGAGTAGAGCTGCGGGCAAAACTTGAGCTGGTATCTTTAGGGCATTTTTCCATGCGTTCTATATGTACGTTTTCCAGGACCTTGCATGTCCTGACCAGGAATGCAAAAATCTTGTAAAATTTACACATGCTTGTCTACTAAGAGCCTTTGCATAAGGAATTTGGTTAGGAAATATTTTTCTGTTTCATCTTTCCTGAGCTTTACTGGAATTAAAGCTGAACCAAACTTTTCTGAAAACTCTGAAATGCTTCAGTAACTTCTGTTTGTTTTCTTCGTGTCTCTGTACTTGGCTTCTGGCAAGGACTGAAAGCAGCACTGAGTCACTCAGTAAAGAAGTCTGTTTTGACAGCATTCTCCTGGCCTAAGCAGAAGTTCTTATAGTTTGAAGACATTGAGAGTTCTGGATCTCCCATAGTTAAAGCCCAGATGTGTAAGCCCTAAGGGCTTCAGGAGGTACTTCAGCTTCTGGAGCTGCTCATACCATGCAAAACTGGAGAACCTCATCTATGACTGGAGTTATCTGAAAAGGTGGCTACAGCAGAAATCCTTAATCATATAGCAATTTTGAGAAAGAGTCAAATTCTTTGAAGCTTTTCTATTTTCTGAGACTATTAAAAAAAAAAAAAAAAGAAGAAGAAGAAAAGGGGTGTGGGGAGAAAAGACTCCATCTTACTCACCAGATCTGCAGCCTCTGTGTGTTCTGAGTCATAGCTGCTGGCTGCACTGACAATGGCAAGGGTTTTTTTAATTTGCTTTCTAACCTTGTTAATGCATTAAGAGGGGGCATAGCAAACACATGGACAGAGATGGGATTGTGTAAGCATCAACAAGACAAATTGGCCCATTGCTTCTCCTTGTTGGGATTAATAGTAAGGAAGAGCCAAACTTTAGTCTGAGGCTGTAGTAGGAGTTATGGGAGGTAGAAATTGGGAATGAGAAGTAAAGAGGTAGGGAGGAGAGGAGGCCTGTAGCTCATCAGTAAGGGAGAAACGCATTTATGAACAGTTGATGTGCAAACTAAAAGAGCTGTGTTCCCCTGTACAACATCATGTTAACATTGCTTTACATAAAAGAGGCACTGAAACAGATTTCTTCTAAAGCTAAACTTCAGATTTGGCAAATGGGTGTTTCCTAGTGGTGCTGGTGTTTTTGACTTTGCAAGGGATGTCACAGAGAAGGTTACCCCATGTGAATTCAGCTATCTTCTTTCATCTTCTGAGATGAAGAAGGAAAAAATATGTAATATATGTGAAAGGGGAAGAGTTAGGTCTCTTTTGATATTTGCTAGCAATATGCCTGCCATGAAAAAGTGCTTGTTAACACTTCCTACGTAGTGGGATGTGGCACACCACACTCCTCACCCCGAGCAGAGAAGAGGAAATCACTGATAACTGATGGCTTGTTGTTGGGGCTACCTCCTTCTGGTAAAACTGTTATAAAATATATGAAAGTGAAGAAAGGCAGCGTCATTTCACTTCAGTTGCATGGTAAATACTGCTATGCTTCCTGTACATCAACATTATCTGTTGCTGTTCTGCACTAGTGAGCTGCCTCTGAATTCTCGCCCTGAAGTAGTTGTATTTTAGTATGGAGTACAGCACTTTATAACATGTGAATGGCCATTGCCCTATACTCCCAGAGCCAAAAATCTCCAATAGAGTTTATTTTAAAGCAGTTCCTATCATTGTGTTCATAGATGACTTTGGGTACCATCTGAGAAGAGCTGGTCTTTCTAAATTCTTCTTTATTCCCCTTGGGATATGTATTTAAGGCAGGAGATGCTGAAAGATGTACTGAGGACTGTAAAAGCAGCTTGAAGTAAAGATGTAGGAGGGAAAGTACTCAAGCTGTTTCTCTGGTTTTGCAATTGAAAGGAAACTCATGATATAGCAAATTTTAAATGGCACAAGAAATTCTGCTGTCTCCTTCAACATGGCAGTATTAGGCCAGCAACAGGGGGAGCAGCTGCTCAGCCATTGTATAATTGACATTACTGATAACGACCTTGGATTCATAATTAGGGTTTGTGAGGACTAGGATAAAAAAAAAAAAAAAAAGAAAAACCCCACCCTTGAAAAGGTCACAAACGTGTGTGAGCGAGCACATTGAGCACATTGGAATGCAATGAAGGCTGAAGAAACCCTGCCTGTCCCAGAGCCTTGTGCGGGGGTGAGATGTGGGCGCTTGCACTGGGAGAGTTTCCAGCTCTCTCTTGATGATACTAAGCAGTTGACCAGAAGTGCTGATATTTAGGAGAAGGCTGGAGAAGTTTAGATTAGAACACACTGCTGTAACAAAACTGGTTGGGTTTTTTTTTCCTGGGAATGAGTAAGTGGGTTCATGCCAGTAATACCAACATACTGCAAGGCACACAGGGCTTGCTGCCTCCAGGTATAATCAGTGCTTAAAAACCCCATGCTGGCACATGTTGCACATGGATACCTCCTTTTTCATATGTATTTGAGAGCTTAGATTTGGATTGCCACCTGAAACTATTCACTGTGGTATTCTTTCCTCAGTCACTGGGTCATTTGGTTATGACCCTCTCTCCTTTCATGAGGCTCTGTGAGGCTCTTCAGAGTCCTGTGTAACCCGTATCCATTTCTCTTTCTAGCAAAAATGTATTTCAGGAAATTCCATAATTGCACATCTCTATATGGTGAGGTTTGGCACAAAAAGTCTGATGTGACATTGACTTATTTTTCTTCCCTTTAACTTACAATCTTTAAGTTGGGTTCCTTCACAGATTCAAAAAACACAATCCTCCGGATGATGCTGGTCAAATGGGGGAGAAAACCACAATGAGTTTTCTGCTGCAAGTTGCCCTTACAGAAAATGCCATGGTGCTCCTGTACAAAGAGAATTGACCATTCAGTTTGTATTGAAATTGTCTTGAGCTGCAAATAGCCACAAATCCACAGATGGATGTGGCAATGCTTGAAGTCCACAGTACTTCCATGTCTTGATTTCTCTCAGATTGTGGACCCTCTGGCTGTTCAGGGTGGGGACTCCAATTTCCTTTAATAAATAATGTTTGCCTGTGTTTGGGAGACACCAATCAGATTTTGGCAACTACTGAAACCTAAAGCATAAGAAAAGTAAAGCTGGATGAGCACAGTTTACTTACGGAGCAGTTTGTGTTGCTTTCCCAGAGGGGGTTATGTGCCTTTTTTTACTGTGGGGTTGGAGGTCTGAACCTATTCCTTTCAGAACTGCCTTGAAATTTCATTAAATAGCTGCTTTCATGAGGCTGGTTCTTAATCAGGTAGCCTCTGGTAGCTTGTGGAAGATGGATCCTGTCAAACTAAACTTGGAATTATTTGTGATGAAATTAAAAATACGGTCAAGAAAGATACTTGTGGTTTGAGACTCATAAAAAATATTTGTCTTGGTACTCATAACACTTAAACTAGAATGATTCAAAATCAATGTGACAGAGTAAAAGGATTAAACACTGGCTTGGAAGCACATCCCAAAATGTCATTGTAAACAGGAAATAAGAACTGAGGGGGAGTATTTCTTGTGGGGTCTCCAATATGCTTTGCAGCCCCAAATAGTCAACTGTTTTAAGAGTGGCCAAGCAGAAAACAGGGAGTCAGTGGTCAGCCTGGCACATGGCACAAAGCCTGGTTGAGGACATGCAGCAACCTGGGCCACTCTGTGAGCTGGGCAGGCAGAAGGTCGTGCTCTCTGGAGTCACCCATCATCCAGGTAGGAAAAGTCTGGCTGCAGCTGCTTCCTTCTGCTGCAGCCATTTATACGTAGCTGCCAGTGCAGTCCAAGAGCACATGCTCATCTGGGGGAAGGAAGAGAAAGAGCAATAAAATATTTGAAGTGCAGCCATCCCCTATGAGAAGCATGTTAATAAAATAGTAAACACTGTAGGGATGCCAGGGTTCCTCTCTGGCCTTCCAGTCCGTGTTAGAAGAGTCACTGGAACAAGGATGGGCTTTACCAATTTTGAGTGATGTTGCACTAAAGAAGAAGTTGAAATGCAGAAGAGAAGTTCCTCATGGCATGTAAAGAATGAGGCTGTTGTGGGCAGGATGCCCGGGGGTCCCTGACCTCCTAGTCATTGGAGAAAGAAGCCTTCTTTGGTGCCACTGTGTGCCTGAATTCAGAAAAAATGGGGTTCACTCCAATCAAACATCCAGTCATTTTCCCTGCTGCGTTTTCCGTAGGCCTTTTGAGCTCAGGAAGGAGATTTCTGCTCCTAAAGTGCTGCTTTCCCCTGCTGCTGAGTTTTCCTGTTTACTCTCTCAGCACAGGGTAGACTGATGGAGCTGAGACTGAGACTTGGACAGAGGAGCAGAAGCTAAATGTGGCATCTGAAAGAATAAACAACCAGGATTAAGTACTGTACAGGCTGTGGGGCTGAATTAATGCTATTCCTTGTAGGACAGAAATTACAGTGATATGCATTCCCAGACCTGGGTGTACATGTAACTGGAAGGAAAAAGCTATAGGGCAGCAGGACTTCCTGCTCTAGATAAAATATAACAGTGCTTCCATTGCTCCCTGAGATACTCTTCCGTCAAAGTAATTAAATAGATGAACTCTACAATCATCCTTGTGGCCTGTCAATGCAGGGGACCAGTTTAGCACTAGGATAGGTAATGTCCTCATTTAAAGCCTGGTTGATTTCTGTCAGAAGGCACACAGGGGAGTCACGGCAGAGGGACAGCTGGAGTTTGGTCAGTTTGTGACCTGGAGCAAGACCAAACAGAGTTATTTGAGGGGAGGGGAGGGAAGAGGCAGCCTGGCCATGCTCACACACAGTTCATAACACTATTGACTGGGTAATGTCTTGTGCACATCCTCTGCCCACGGATGGGGCCTTCTCCTGCCTCACCCCCCGTAGTGGCTGGATGCAGAGGAGCTGGTGGAGGTTGTACCAGCAGCACCAGCCTTTGCCTGCAGATGGTGGGAATATTTCAGGAGTAGCGAGGTCAGGCTGGGTTTCTGGGCTTTGTGAAGCTTTTTTTTTTTTTTTTTTTTTTTTTTTTTTTTTTTTTTTAAGGGCTTAGTTTTGTTTAGTTTTACTTTTAAAGGGTGAAGAGGGGGAAAAACAGCTTCCAGAAAAAAACAACAGCTCAAGCTCCAGGAGCCAGATCTTAGCATGAGAACCCAACCCAACATGGGGGAGGGCTATGTCAGATCACTGCATGCCCGAGGAGCAAGAATTTGCTGCCTGCTGAAAAGCCACAGAACTCAGACCCTATTTGAAAGAGTAACATCTTTGATATAAAAAAAACAACCAACAACAACCCAAAACCACCCAGCCAATAAAAAGCCTCAGACATACAGGATCCCATTCATGGTGGGAGGGATTTAGTGGAAGTATTTTCCTTCTTTAAGGTTTGGCACGGCCTTAAAGGAGTCTCTTTAAAAGCTTCCAAAGCCGATTATATTTTAGATTGTGTTTCAAATCACCCTTCCCCCCATGTTTGGTGGGTCCTCAAACAAATTCCCAGAATAAATTAGACATAACGGTAGTAGGATTTATTATTATTTTTTTCTTGAGGAGGAGAAAGGAATAAATGACGCCAAATTCTGTAATGGAAAGAAAAAAGAAAAAAAAAGTGTGTGTCGGAAACTGCTGCTGAGTGACTCATGCTGCCAGACAAATGGAACCTCACTCATCACTCCATCTTCATCCTCCTCTGGTGAGAGAAAAAGTCTTGGAAAAATATCAGCTCAACCCCCCCCGCCCTGCTGCTTCTCCCATGGCATCCGTACACAGAGAAACAGTCCAAGCCACAGTGATGGCTTCATGTGCTTCTTGGGGCAGGCTTTTTTTTTTTTGTTTGTTTTAATAGCCAACTAGGAAAAGCCTCCGAGGTGACCTTGGAAAAATGTATGTACCAAAGGAAAAAGTTGTGGAAAGGGAGGGGAGGCAGTGTTGGAGTCCTGGTATGCTTTATGCTTGGAGACTCTTTTTTCCTTCATAGTGTTTTTCCAAATTTCCACTGAACTAAATTTGCAAGTTATTATTATTTTTTTTATGAGTGGGAAGAGAGGGGAGGATGAGCCATGAGAAAGGCAGAATGAGCTGGGCACAATTCCGACTTAAATAAATGCTGTGTCATAAAAGTATAAAGGGTAGGGCAGGGGGAAGGGTGGGATGTGAAAAAATTGCTCTGTTTTTCCCCTGTTTGGGAGAGTAATTAACATTTTTATGAAACATATAAACTGTATACAAATCAAATATATTTTTATTAACATAAAAATGGGGGGAGTTGTTGGGGTTTTTTGTTTTGTTTTTTTTTTTTTTTTTTTTATACTTTATCAAAACATCCTCTGCAAATGTTTGGCACTGCCTGCCAGAAAGCCACTTAAAATGCAACTTTTCAGACTGCCAGCTCCAGCCAGCCCTGCTGTGGGCATGAGGGCTATTAGCCAGTGGCAGCCACTTCCCAGCAAATGCCTTTTCAGCTGTAGAGCAGTGGGATTGAGCAGGTACATACAATGGCTAAGCTCTGCCTCATAAAAAATCTCGCTTAAGGAGATACCATGTTTTTACAGGCTGTTGGTTCTTGGTTTTCATCAACAAGTAACTTTTCCCTTCACCTTGAGATGCCTTGAGTTTGATTGTGCATGGTGTGAAAATGGCCATGAAGAGGTGTAATATTCTGTTCTTCCCTGCTTTTTGTGGTTGTGATCAATCCCATGCCCTTTTTAAATGCTCCCAGTTTTCTCCTGTATCTTCCCACTATAATTCTTCCCTTTGTCCAGTGCCATTCACCGTCTTCAGCTCATGCTTGCACATCTCACCATCTGCAAAGCTGGAGGAGCTCTCAGGACACTGTGTAGGAATGGTGGCAAGAGCAGAGGGTGGCCTGTGACAGCAGTTTGGGGTGGCCAGAAGACATCCAAAGATGCAGGAGAACAGCACTGGGTGACTCTGCCTAAGGGACTCCCAGGGGTACACACAGATACGAAAGGAGATGTTGCTGATGGCAGCAATCGCAGGCCCCTGACCTCCTAAAGCTTGTGGAGCTTATCCCTTGTGCTCCTTCCCTCATCCCCCACCCTTCCCTGGGCTTCACAGCCCATGGCACTGTGCTTCAGAGCCAGCTGCTGTCCCATCCCCGTCGCACGGGTGCGACAGCAGCCAGCCCAGCTCCCGGACCCAAATGCCCGCGGGCAGACCAGGGAGAAGCACCCGGCCGCCCTTCCCAGCTGCGGCCTGAGAGCAACTGCGGACGAAGAATGACTTTCATCTGGACCGCATTAGCCATGGGTGGTGCCGCCGGAGCGATGGCTGCGGGGAGCAGCAGCTCTATTTAAGGCAGCCTCTGCCAGCTGCCTCTGGGCTATCGGTGGTGGGAGTGGCTGTGCCATGCTGGGATCCTGGGTGCTTCCCCTGTGGGCTGAGGTCCTGGGGGAACTGTTTCTCTGCTGGAAAAGCTGTAAGTGCAAAGTTTGACCCACCTTCCCTCCCCTACCTCTTCCTTTTGCTTCATTCCACTGGAAAGCAATCATAGTATCAAGTGTTTCCTAATAACTTTTTAGGTTGATGACTAATTTTTCAGCCATGCTGACTGATGGGTAACAGTAAGATATTAAGCCCTGCTGTGAAATGGGCATCCAAGTCAGAAAAGTGTCAGGGAAGCTATGCAGGAGAGGTAAGTTTCTGAAATATCGCAGTTTCAGGAAAGCCTCTGTTCAGAGGTTCTGTGCCTGGGAGGCTGAAATCAATTCATTGCTAGGTAAAAACCCATAAGAAAATGAGCACTGGTGGAGCTCATGTTTGTGGCCTTGCCTTACTGGCTATGGGAGAGAGACCTAAGAGGTTTTCTCTTAAAACCCTCATCCTACCCTGGGGAAGGATATTAGATTTCAATCTAGGCTTTGCAGATGGGCCTCAAACAAACTGGAGGGCTTGAGAAAAACACAAGGAAGTAAGATGTGGGTTTGGATCCCAAAATTCCTGTTCCTAACAAGGAGCCATCTGAGTGCTGCTTTGGAGGCTTTCAGCTCTGAAATGCTAGATGCTCCCCGCAGTGTCCCCATTTGCGGTGCGTTGCAGGCTCCCAGTGCTTTGTTGGGCTTGACGAGCTTGCCACTTAGGGCTTATGGTCCCCATTTGGGGACTGTAAGCTCCAGACAAGCCAGTGCTGTGCCTTCTCTGCTGCAGTCTTCCACGAAGACTTAGTGGAGGGGAGTGGAGAGGTGAGAAAGAACAGGATGAAATCATCTTTTTCTGTAAGTCAGCTGATGTGCTGTATAAAATGCAGGTTCAGGTTTTGAACCTAGAATTTTCTTTAATAAAAAACCCAGGTCAATGAATGTAAAAGCCCCATGCAGAGCCTTTTACTGTGTTAGTCATAGCTTGAATCCTTTATGTTCCCTCTTCTAATGGCAAGTATTATCCAGCATGCCTTGTTACAGTGCAGCCTTTGGAGGGTGTGGAAGTTAGTAATGATGGTGCCTGAATGCTGTTCCAGAGATCGCTGCTACAATTCACAGCAGATAATAGGAGCCACAGCCAGACGGATAATAGAACTGACTGAGATCCATTTATTGCTAAGAGACTGTCTGAATATTTGTACATAGCCTGAGCCACTCCACCCTCCTTCATCACATTTCCCAGGAAAGGGGGGGGGAGGGGGAGAAGGGAGAAAAAACCCAAAACATAAGCCTAGGGCAGAATGGGGAGGAAAGGAGAGATTTGCACACTGTGATGCATTCACACTGAGCCAGAACGATGTAGGTTGCTAATGTATTTACAGTCTGCCTATACAAGTGAAGGTGTGGCAACAGGAAGCAAGTGATGGACTTAGCCTGTCTAAAGGCTAAACATCTCATCCCAAAGCCATCTTCCCTCACAGGTAAATGGCCAGCATGATGAAAGGTTTCGGTGATGGGCTGCAGGCAAAGCCAAAGTCAGGGATAACTGAAGTAGCCAGGCTAGGAAAAATTTGACCTAATTCAGAGCATCATAGTTCATTGCCACTTCACATTTTCTTGGTCTTCACATGCTTGCTAAGCTGCTTAGGCCTTGCAGAAGCTGTCTGGAGAGGTAATTTGTGTGCCAAATGTATGTATATCATTCAAGTTACTCAGGGTTTTTGGTGTTTGACTGACCCTCCACTCACCCTTCCCTGTCTGGGAAGTGTTGGCAGTTTTTAGGAACATAAAAAGTTTGGGAATTTTTTTTCTTACTTTTAGAGAATTTTCCAGTGTGGTGGCTATGTAAGTGGAAATTAGAATACTTGCAGGTTATATTCCTGGTGGTTGCTCTTTATCTTTTAAGGGGGCCCATTGCTGTGTTAGCCCTTTTCTTATACCTGGTGCTGGCTCTGTCTGTTCAGTATCTGCTGTTTCTTGGATGTTAGTGAGGAGCAAGCAACAGGCAATGGCACAGTCCAGCCCAGCAACAAAGGAAGTACTCATGATGGCATCTCTTCTTTTTCAAGGTGGTGGAGGGTAGAGAAGTTAAGCTGCAGTGCTTCTAGCTCTGGGGAAGGACTGTGGTTTAATGTAGGCTGAGGAGAGCAGCTTTGTGGTAGTTAACTGATGGTCACTGCTGACTCCTGGCAGCAAGCCTGGTTGTGCTAATGGAGGAACTGAGGCTCTGATGGAAGCAGATGATGGAATCTGTGAGAGAGCTCCCTACCTGCCTGCTGAATGATGACTGGCTTGGTTTCCTGGCTCCCTCTGTCAGTACAGGTTTGGATGCTGCCAATAAGTAAATCCAGCCTTGCCCCCACCTTACCCTTTGTATTGAAACACTTCGTGGTGTTGAGAGGATGTCTGAAAGTCTGTGATCTGAGGTACTTGTGGATCCCAGATGTTAGAGCTGGTCACCTGGCATGGAGTCATTTCCAAGCTGATCTTCTGTGACCATTCATTTTTACATTCTATGTGTTTTTAATGTTTTTGTTTGTTTGTTTCCTTCATCCCAGAAGTACTACGGCCTTTTCTTTACTGATCAAAGAGTTTGTTAACAGCACTTCATTTTTCTGTAGTCCTTGGAGGTCACTGAGTTTGTTCAGCAGTGAACTAGGTTAAACTTGTGCTAAGGAGGAAAAGTCAGCTCAGTTTTGATGTGCAAACATGTTCAGCTGCAAGTCTGTTTTCACCCCCAGATCTGACCATGTGCTATCAGTTGGTGATGGAAATTGTGTGTGTGGGATAAGGGCTATGATTGCAAACCAGGGCTCCTGGGCTCTGGTTTTGGCTTTGAACAGGTGTGTGTGAACACTGAGCACCTCGTGTAAACCTTCTCTGTCATCAGTACTGGGAACTGATTTGGGCAGGGACCACCTCTGTGTGCTTGAGGCTGACTAGTTAGGGCTGACAGATGCTGCCTGTGATGGGCAGTGAAGGACTCACAAGAGCTTTCACCTGCACCTCTCTGAATGGGGGAGATGTGTATGGACAGTGGAAAACCAAGCAGCTGGATGCTCACTCATCTCTGGATACAGCAGGTGTACAATGCTGGGGAGTCCTGACCTCCCCTGTGCTACCCTAACACGGATGAGATGCAAGACCAGAAATTAGAGTTCTCCATTTTAGGCTTCTTCTCCCACCCATCCCTTCTTTCACATTTGCTTTAGAGACCAGAGATCTGTAATATGGGGTATTGCACAAATCACTAGCATAGCTCTGCAAAATTCCCAGTATCTTGAGTAAATTAATGAAGGAATGTTGTTTTCCAGCTGGCTGGAAGAGATCTTTGTCTTGGAGAGCCTTTCCTCTTGTGAGACTTCCCCTGGGAACTTATATGCAATAAGGCTTCTGCTAGCAGCAAATACTGGTCTTGAAGCATTTTCCTGAAGTTTTTGTGGAAGGTGGAGGGATGGAATTGCTCTTCTACACTGACACTAAATGTCAATATTTTACAACCCATCAGTAGGCCCTTCCAGCTGAAAGATCCCACCGATGCTCTGGGAAGACAGTGCTTGCTTTTTCCTTTTTTTCCTCTTTTTTCAGATGCTGTAGGAAGGGCTGTTTCAGGGCAGATGGTAAGAAAACTGGACAACTCTGATATTAAGAAATATTTTCATCACAAAAGATACAGGTACATTCCAGGATAAATCTGGACTTTTCTAAGATGTTCTGTCATCCTAACTGAAATGTACAGTTTAGGTACTCGACATTCCCTGACTCCAAGTATAATTTATTATATTTCTTTGTGTACAGTTTGGCTCACTTACCAAAAGTCCTTCAGCGTTCTCACAACTTGTAAGTTTAGGTCAAACAGGCATATATGTTAAGGGAAAAGGAATGTCTTGAACTGTGCTCAAAAACAATGACTATACAGTTTAAATATCATTTTGAGGAAAAGAATTTATATCCCAGAGGAATGAGTTCTAGCAACTCCAGCATTGATGCTGTGCATGACAAAGTATTACTAAAATGTTTTTCAAAGGCTGCACTGTCTCTCTGGAGATAAAGCCTTTTCCTTACCATCTCCAGAATGATGGTGGCCAAAATATTTCCATACTAGGAGTTGGTCAGTGGTCAGTCTTCACCACAGTGTCTGCATGAAATTACTGTGACTGGTGCTCACAAATCACTGAGGCATTTTTGAAATGTTACTGTTAGGCTCTTAAATCTAAGCTTGGGAGGAGCTTTAATGGATAAAAGAAAGAACAACTCTATTTTCATTTAAGTTTGGGAACTGGCAGAGATGGAGCCTGCCTAACCTTCGAACAGATGGCTGGAGCTCAGACTGTGCTTTCTTAGTGGCCAGAGACCTGAGCTCCAGCTGCAATTGTGGCTATAAATAAGTTGTGGACCACGGGCAAATTCTTGTGCTTGCTTTCTCCTTTCCAGAAAGGGTGAATTGGTTCTTAGAAATGCATCTGGTCCATCCTGCATGTTGGGGACTCTCAGGATATGTGTGACCTACCTGCTCCTGTGGCAACCCCTTTTTATCAGATTCTGAGTTCCTCAAGGAAACAAGGGAGAGGAAGGGTGTGGGTGAAAGTGAAGGGCATTTTACCATACTTTTTTTTCAGTTCAAGCCTGAAGTAGCACAAAACAAACCACAAGTTTTGATGCAAATTAGGCTTCCTGAAAAATGCCTGATTTCTTTTTTTAACATTGATGGACATACTTAAGTCCTCCTTGATGCACAGGATCATTTCTTGAACCATACCTTGCCTCTGCTCACCCTGTATATTCAGTATATGCTGTTAGAAGAGTAAAGCGAGAGTGCAGCAGCTTCACCATCACAAATGCAAAAGTAGGACAAAATCCTGGTTGAAATCCAAGACCTGAGCATGAACTTTCCTGCAGAGATGATCCAAAATGCCATCTAAAATATGGCTGCCTGGAGAATCGGATGTGACCACCCAGGAACTCCCTTGGGTTTTATGTCCAGGCTGCAAAGCTTTTTACTTGCATTGTCTACCAAATGCATGTGTAGTTTCAAACCAAAGTATCTGAAAATCACATCTATTAGTTTTGTTAGCTGAAAGTAGGGATCTGTGTTCCTTTTGTTCTAGATCAGACAAATGTCTGAAACATGAAGAATAAGCAGAAAGTTATAATAAGGCATATATGATGAATTTCAAACATCTTTGTGCTTTGCCTTCTGCCATCACTATAAACTAGTACTTTCACTATGACAAATTAATTTGAATCTGTACTTTCATATATCCACGATGATACATAGTCAGTGCATGAAGAATTGAGGCCTGTGACCAGTCCTCCACACTGGTGTTTCAGCTTTAATGGACAGCTGAGCAACACTTTGGAAGGTCTTTTATCTTTTCTGCCTGTCCACTTAGATCAGTCCCATGACAGCAGACTGAAAGCTGCCACTGTCCTTTAAGCTGTATAAGGGAAGCTGGAGAGTGTGGCTTATGAGTAAACAGCAAGAAAACTAGTCTATGATCAAAGCTTGCCTGAGTAGTCCTGTGGGGGAATCCTCTTGTTCTACCAGTGCTCTGAGGTCATGAAACTTGCCTGTGCAACAGAGTCTAGTGTGTCACACCGAGCTTCTTGTCCCCAGTCCTCATCCGGTTCAGGTTTGCTCCTCATTATGGTCTCCAGTTTTCAGCTCTGACTGATCTGGACACTGATGCACTTTGCTGTTTAAATCCTGCTGAACATCTTTTTATACTGGAAGAGGCAACCATAATTCCCCTGAACCTCCAGCACATTCAGAACCTATAGCCACAGTGAAGCTGTAACACCAACTTGTAAAGGACAGATAACTTTTACTGTATCCTGACTTCAGTCTCTGCTTCAAATCTGGTCTAGGTGACTTGGTACTCACAGAGGTCTTAGAATTATTCTTACTCATTACTGTGTACAGCTGTAAGTAATAAGAGGTATATTGCCTGTAACTGTATAGATTAAAAGGAAAGATCCCAATCTTTTGCCTAAAAATAAAATCTACTGCCCAGTTATTCAGGTCAGGAAAAGATTCTCATGACGCTGGACATGAGGTCTAGAACTTAGTCTCTCTTCTGCTGCTGTTAGGAAGGGACAGGTTTAACAGATCATTGCTCTCATCTCTTTCACACTTTGACTTTCTATGTCTCCCCAGAGAGTGATCTCCAGTATTGGTCCTCATCTGAAAAACCATGGTGAGGGTCTCCTATTACAAGCTTTGAGATTGATCAGCTAGTAGCTACAAAGAAAGCCCAGACCAAGGAAAATCCTAAGGCTGCTAGCCAGGAAATATCCCTGGATAGGAAAGGAACTTTCCAGAGCATAGTTCCAGATCCTTGGTTTGTATTAATGGACCTGGTTCCATGTTTTGTAGTACTGTACACTTGAAAATAAACTAGTGTAAAAGAGAGAATTTAGTCATGGTAGCTTAAATTCTCTTCTTTTGAACCATGTGAAATGTCAGGAGGACAGGAAGCTCTCCCGGGGGTAATCCCATCTGAAACTCTAGCTGCCTCTGAATTAACGAAGTCCCCAAGCAGATTGATACCACAGGATGCAGATGTTTTAGTTCTGGCAAGTAACATGAAACTGCAGGCCAAGTTTATGCTAATTTTTTTTTTCTTCATAGACATTGCTTTTTTTTTGAAAAAAAAGCTAAATGCTTACCCAGACTGTAAGCCTTGTTTAGAAATGTGAATGGGTGTATGTTCTCCTGCTGGCTTGGTAATTTGGTAGATGTTAACACAATGTAAATACAGTACAATACAGTTTGGCATGGTGTTTATAAGGACATATGGGAACTATCATTTTTATGCAACCTAGTACTGGGTTCAGTGCTTCTGAAGGGCTTCTGCTTCAACTGTGTGTGAGCTTGACTATAGTGGGAATGAATTATAAAGAGAACCAAAATGTGCATGTCTTATAAACTCGGTCATGTTGAAAAATCCAGATAGATGTGTAAATGTTCTTCAAAGCCAATACAGAAAAGAGCAAATCTAAAGGCAGATGCCAAAATCTTTGAAATGCAGGACTGAGCTTCCAGTTCATAGGAGGATTTGAGAATATTCCCTTTCATGCTACAGGGAGAACAATCTTTGATACTGGTTGATACTGCTCTGGCCCAGAAGAGAGGTGGGTTCCCAGCTACAGATCCTACAATGAGCCTATGTCTTAACTGCTAGTGATTCCCTTGTGCAGTAGAAATGTTGGACATCTGTTGCCAGCCAGAAAAAAAACCCAAAACCCTAAGAATGTGAGTATGAAATGCACTGTCTGAATCAACAAATCAAAGCTGCCACAAATTTAATTTGCTGCATATGAGTTGTTTAGACCAGCAGGGTCTTCCTGACCTTTGCTATTATCACATGTTGCAGAGCATCTCTCTGTATCCCATGACAAAAGATGAGTGAATGTATGCAAGGCAAAATGCCAGCAAAGGCTTCCCAATGCTGCTGTGAGGGTGTTTGCCATGAGAGAATGGCTAGATGAAACTGAGGATATACCAGGCCCCAAACTGCACAGGCGAAAAGAAAAAAGAGACAAACAAAAGTTATTTACATAATGGTCACTGCAATCTGACTTGGAGGAGTTTTCTTCCTGTCCCCAAATCTGGCATTTGGTCTAACTTTGCATGGGTGAGGAAAAACAAACCATCTGAGTTTGTGGGAAGCCTCTCAGTGCTGGGAGGAATTCCCTACTCGCTTTCCCATTTCGTCTGTGCCAAAGTTTGATCTCTGCTCCTTCTGTCCAAGGTGAAATGCTTTGTGTGCCCAACCTCATGGATCAGAAGGAAAACATCTCTTTGCCTATACCATAGTCAGAGCAAGTCAGAGAAAAGTCCGTTATTTTGTCTTTTGCTTGCAAGGGACAAGAGAACATCATTAGGAAGGGTGACAGCACAGGGTTTTCATTAGGCAAAAGGAAGGTTTCATGCAAGGCCAAGTTACTTTCATTGCTATGGACGCTTCATGGCACTCTACTTTTTGGGTGTGGGCTCAGTCCCCCCATTGAGACTTGTTTATTCCAGAGCTCAGTAGGTTTCTGGGAAGTGCTGTAATAGCTGGGAGGAGATCCCATGGAGAGGGTGGATTCTCTTGGACACATGCTGTTTAACAATGCCACTGTCTGCAGAAGAACAGAAAACAAACAATGCAAAATCCCTGCTGTAAACCATGCAGAAACACCAGAATATGAATAGCCTCTCTGAAGGTGGCTAGTGCCAAGCAGCTTTGTTGTTATTGTTTATTGTGGAAGAGGAACTAGAACCAGCTCTTCAAAACATGCCAATATTGCCCATTTCTAACAGGTTAGTGATTCCTACAACTGAAACTGAAGTATGATAGCTCCTGGTGAAATGGAGGAAACATCTGTAGAAAGCAAATTTGGAAGCAGTAAGAACTGCAATGAATTAATTTCATTTTATGCAGACATCTTAGGCAGGGAGAGTGAAGAGCCCTGTTTGAATCAGCTGTTGCAATTGTAAAGCAATAAAGGCTCAAGGATTGTCTCTCAGGGCTGATCATCACAGCACCAGGCAAGAGAAGCAGGTGAAAGCAGTCAGATGGGTGGGAGCAAAGCATAGCTGGAGTGGTTCTGAGGGTTGGTTCCTTCCTACTCAGAATATTCTGTGATTTTCTGTCACTGAGTAGTGTGAGTGGCTCTACGGAGTAAATCAGATGGTGGTGAGAACGTAAGGTCAGTGCTATCTGCATTTCTAGGGGTGTTTTACTCTGGATTAGCTCTGCTTTGGTGGACCAGTCCTTAGGATTGGATGTGGCTGTCTGGAGTGCATCTGATATGCTCTGGCATGTATCTATCAGTCTACCTTCACCTGAAAGGAGTCCAGGTTGCACCCTCCAAGATCAACCTGTGATGTGAACCAAAGTGCCTTGAGTGGGGGCAACTAGGAGATCAAAGCACCTGTTTGAATTCAGATGCTTGTGTTGATACGCTCTAGGCACGCTAACATACGTCTGAGGATGGAAGCAGCTCCTGGAGCGTGCCAGCTGCACATCCGCAGAGCCCAAGAGCACGTGTTTGGGCTGAGAAAGTGCAGGGTGCCTTGATGCTGCCAATTGCCTCTTGTGTTTATTCTTTGCACGTGGGTCAGCTGAGAGGGGATTGCTTCACTCTTCAGTCCACAAGTTTTGGGCAACCTGGGGAATCTGTGGCTTTGGGAAAGCAGCTCCCTGAGCCTTTGACATGGCCATTGAAACCTATATGTGGACTCTAGGGAAGCATTCCAGCTCTTGAGCAGTGAGCCTGTACATACTCTGTGCTTAGGTGGTAGTGACTTTCATTTACCCTATTCTCACCCATCCCAACCCATTGCAAGGACACTTTATGCTGAGAACAAAGAAGCAACTGCTGTGTCTTTGAGAACTGGAGACAAGGGCTTTCCCCAGAGGAGCCAGGTCACTCTAAAATAGGATAAACACCACCTATGCTAATTGCAGGGGAAAACTGAGAGCAGCTTGTGCTGGGCTGCTCTGTGTTGTCCCTAAGCAGGGATTCAGCAGAGCAGCTTGGGTTCCAGAAGGGCTCTGGAAGACAAAGATACTCAGAAGGGAACAGTGTCTTCTGCACTCAGGGGCAGTTTTCAGGTGTGGGGGTTTTTTTGAAGATGTATTTTTAGGAGCTGCTGGGGTGTGCAGTTGAGTTGTGAGCCCTGGAGCCTGTTTCATGTTCAGAAATGCATTCTATAGTGAAGATCGGTTTGTCAGCACTCTTTTTTTTTTTTTTTTTTTTTCCTCCTAACATATGACCCAGAGTGGGTCATATGAAGGAGACATGGATGGTATGTGACAGGAGAGAGGCTGCAATCTGCAGCTGGCTCTCCAGCAGAGCTTGGTGCTTGGAAAATTCCCAAGTGCAGTATCTCCTCCATCTCTACTGCCTGTGGGCCAGTGCAGCTGAACACAGCACATGGTAAGTGGTGTATCTGGGACACAGATGGATGGGGTCTCGGTGTAGTGCTATATTTTGGTGAAGCGTGACAAGTTGGACATTAAGCAGCTCTTGTCCCAGCTACTGACATGCTCAACAGGAGTAGACCCCAAGGGGTTACTCAGAGGTAAGTGAAACAAAATGTTTTCCCTGAACAACAGCAACGTAGCCCAGTCCTTATGCATCAGTGGCCAGTAAGTACAGTGGCAGTAACTTCCAGCAGATACCCAGCTGGGTCAGGTCCTAAATTTGCATATAAGAAGCTCTCAAAACTTAGTGCTACACCTTTGAGATCTTTAGCTCCTCCTTAGCAGCAGGCACGGTAATGATTAAAGCTCTGAGAGTGAAGATATAATTGCCTACAGTTGCGGCAGGTGATTGGAGCTGCTCCTTAGGTCAGACATTTACAGCCTGGTGCAGGGTTACGCTTCTGCCAGTGAGTCCCACTGAGCATTGTCCCAAGGCACATGAATACTGCCAGGGTTCATGCCATTCTTTCCAAACCAAGTCTGCACTGGCTCCATTGCAAGTGAGATCCAGAAATAAAAAGAGTAAAAATTGTGAGGACCCTTTTGGGCTTGGCCTGCAAACATGGCAATACACTCTGTTTGTCCTGCAAGCTCTCCAGCAATGAAGAAAGCAAATACCAGTCTAGAAATAGCTTGTCTTGACTCTCTAGTCTTACTAGAGTGCAGACTTATACTGCTTGCCTTGCTGCAGTTGTGCTCTGAGCTTGCTGCCAAGGACAACCATCCTTGTGTTTCGAGAACGCTCTGGTTTACCATGGCCATGAACCCTTAAAATCGTGCTAGACAAGCTTCTGAAAGCTCAAGAACTAAAGAGGTCTGGATGGATAAAGAACCAAAAATTCTTAAAGGATTATTTGTCCTCACAGAACAGATCAAATTCTAGTTATTTTAGGAGTAGACATTTCCCGATTATTCTTTTAGGTACCCCTTTACTGAGTTATTAGGCATGCCTGACAATCTGCTGCATGGAATACCTTGAAGAATTAGGGGAATTTTATCTCTTCTCAAACACCAGGGAAGTGAAACATACGGAGACTAAAATCCACATCCTCAAAGGAATGTAGATTTATAATTTCCACTGGAAAGTGGTGGAGATAGCAGGATTTCCCCAGGGTTAGGGTTAAGCTGATTGACTTTTCTGGTGTATAGGCATGTAATTGATTATCTTGGAAGCTCTGGGTGTAAGCATTTTCCTTAGATCATGTCTGTAGGGGAGGACAGAAATGAGCTGGTGTCTCATGAGCCAGTCTTCCCTCAGTTACTTCTCTGAGTCACTGCTGCCCTCTGTGATGGTGTTCCTTACCCTTGCCTCTGAATCAGCTGATTTGAGCTCTGTGGGAGCCAGGTGGGCTCCGATTTTGGTGAAGTTATTAAAGTCAAAACACAAAACTTTTCTCTTATTCTTCCTGTTATCACTTTGTTTTCAGCTGTGCAGTTTGGAGTGCCTGGACTGGTCTCCTCTTTCCTTGCCTAACATCTCACAAACAGCCACGAATTTTTGAAAAGGGCCCTGGTTTGCTCTGCCAGCACTCCTTAATTTTGCCTTTCCTCCTTGCAAGCCACACTGAAGCAGTGCTTTGCTATTCTCCGGGAGGAAAATAAAATTAAAAAAAAAAAATTAAAAAAAAAGAAAATAAAGTAGGTCATGGTGTCATGTAAGGCAGCCGAGCGCTCACATGGAGCCAGGCGAGCGAAGCGGAAAAAAACCCCAACTGTCGGATGGGAGAAGATGAATGACCAGCTGTGCGGGATAAACAGGGATGAAGAGAAGGACGGGGAGCGGAGGAGCCGAGCGGCGCAGGTGGAGGCGCACGGCGGCCGCTCCGCTCCCGGGGCTGGGGGACTGCGCCTGCCGCTGGACAAGGCGCCCTCTCCTGGCACAGGTGAGTCTCGTTCTTTCCCTCTGGAACAAGTTTCCTTCCTCTTGCGAGCAATGATGGTGGGTTTTTTCATGGTTTTCCCCCCCTCGCCCCGCTGTTCAGTCCAAATAGCCCATGCAGAAAGCATGGGGCAGGCATGGAAAATCACTCTCAGCAGACCAAAAATTTTTGGTCGTAAATAATTTAATTTTTTTAATCCCCTTTATATATTTATGTCCCCTGGTTTATGTCAGTTGTGTTTTATTTTTTTCAGAATTAACACATGAAAGAAGGAGGGGGGTTTATGCCCTCTAGTTGTCTTGACTCTCACCCAATATTACTCAATGGGCATGGAATAGATTTCTTTGGAAAATGGACTCAAGCCTGACCTTACCTCTAAGGCAGGATTTCACCCTAGAGTTTAAAGAGATATTCAGGTCTGGAGATACGGCTTATCCCTGTAAGCATCCCTTAACTTGGGGATGCTGATTACAATTTGGTGTGGATGATGATCTCTGCTGCTTGCTTAATTTAGAATTTTAATCTATTAAAAACAAAACCAAAAAACAAAATAAGGGTGAGAGGCAACCTCAAAAGACAGAAGTGTTTTAAAGCAATGCTGGCTGAGAGAGTTTGGGGTGTTAATCTTCTTGCTGTATTCCTGTAGGTACGAAGATTGATTTTTGACTTTCACCAGTCTGTTTATGGCATTGCTGTTGTTACTCAAGATAAATTCACTTTGAATTTGTCGTGGGTCAACACATGTTGCAGGACTCCCAATGCTTCAAAGCATGTGCAACAAGGACATAACTTGCCTCTTCACCAAGTCTGAACTCCTAGCCTCAGAACCGGGGTGGGAGCCCAGTTGGAGGAAGTGAACCTGGATTAAAAGAGCCTCAAACTGTCAAAGCATAGAAGTGAGTGTTCTTTTAGAATTTGGAGGGCTTGATTGTGTAGCCCTGTTCAGAAAAAAAAACGAAGTTTTTTCTGGAGGGCTGATATTTAAATCCTGCTCATAGCTTCCTTCCATCTTCTAACTACAAATGCTGCTTCAGCAACTTGGGGCAAACCTTCCCTTGTTCCTGGGAGTTGGGGGATCTAGCTGTCACGTTTAGCCAGCTGAAACATTCTTGGGTTGTTTTTTTTCCCCCCACTCTTTCCTTGTATCAGGTCTGGTGGAACAGAGCTGGGCAGCCTCTTCATGTTGTCAACATCTGCTGCCTGAGCTGACAGAAGCTAGTGCTGAAGTCCTGTGTCTGAAAGATTCTTAAAACCTTCATCTTTTCCTATTATACAGCCAATTTACTTCTGCAAATGCTTGGAATTGCTGGTGAGTGGTAGAAGAAAGCAGTCTTCAGTCTAACCGGGGTTTTCTCCTGCTGCTGGCTCTGTGGAAGAGATTTTAAAGTCAATTTTAAAATAGTCCTGCCTAGAAAGAGCCTGTTCAGGAGGATGACACTAGCTAATATGCACAGACCAGGGATCTGTAGACAACCTATATCTGGTGTTTGAGCTGAACCTTTGAGTATGAACCTTTGAGCTGAACCTTCTGAGTATGCAGAAAGCTCTTCTGTTCAGAGTGGGAGCCTCAGCAGTGCCAAGGGCCAATTACCCCTTCCCTGTCAAAAATAAGTGTCCTGTTTACTGTTTGAACTGTCTGACTTAAAATTCCAGATTTAAGATTCCAACTGCTCAGACAATAACATGCCTTGCTGATGCCCCTAGAAGACTGCTTTGTGAGTAGGATTACCCTTGCTCCAGCAAACAGGCCAAAAGAAATGAGGGGATGTGGCTGCCCATCTCTGTCCCCATCCTGCTGTTCCTGGCTCCTCTGTCATACTTGAAGCATGTGACAACTTTGTGCCTCCCCTCACAATGGCACTGCTTGTCCTTGAGTTACCAGCCTGTTTTATTACAGGAAACTGAATCAGCACATGGTGCTCACCAGTGCAGGCTACTGTTACTTCTCCTACCCACTAGGTGTGAGCTTGGAAAATAGTTTGAAACAGAAGCATAAAATGGACTTTGTTGGAATGTATTAGCTCACCTGCAGTTTCCAGAACCTGTGTGTGTATTTTGCAAGCAGAATATCCCAACTTTCAGCTTGCAGTATTTGGAGGCACAGCACAGTTATGTGGCTGTTCCAGCCCTTTTAAGACTGGGAAGTGGAAATAGTGGTGTTTTAGGTAGTGAGTGGAAGCAGTAGTAGACGAAATGATATAAAAGCATTGGTGGTGTACCTTTGCTTGCCGAAAGGTCTTTAGGCTTTCTATTAGACTCTCCCTAATTATTTCTAAGGCAATAAATCCTATCAGAATACTGAAAGAGGTTCACCCAGACCAAGAATTGTGTTTTCATGTTCCTCCTAACACCTTCAATTATTAATCTTGTTTAGAAGATTGGCTGATGCCTCTTTTTCTTTCTAATCTTCTGTTCCTGGTTATCATCAGGTATCCTGATATCATGGGTTTCAACATTTCAGAAGGCTCTGTGCCAAATCTTGTCTCTACTCATTTCTTTCTTCCCTTACTCTTTAAATATTAGGAGTTGTAACAAAGCCTGCTGTCAACCTTTGGCTTGGATTCTAAATACTGACCCACATCCAAATTTTGCAATTGGTTCCATTTGTTACAATGGGTGGAACTAGTTCTCTGGATCCAAGTACAATTAGATGAATCTAGATCATAATTCTGGGCGTTGAACCCAAAAAATAAGAAGTTAATTTCCCTCTATCTTCTGGTTCTATTGAATAACAATAGTCCAGTACTAGCCTTTGCTGTTCAAAAATCTATTATGAGCTGCCACAAAGGCCAATGAAGCCCATAAAGAAAGAGCATGACAACCTGTGAGGGAACAGCATGCCAGACCAAAGTGGTGGAGGAAGGTGGGAATACATGTTTTGGGGAACTTTGAAATAATCCTCTTTTAGTTTTGCCTTGTACCCTGGCCTTTGTATTTTAACCCTCATTGGATTGTTTGAATACTTGTTTTGACTTTCCCTGTTGAGAACTGCACACCGGTGGTTTTGTGGATTTTTTTTTTCCTTAGACAGCAGGTGAACCACTGCTTTGTGCTGCAGAAGAGATGCAGATCCTGCGTAGCACCTTGTCAGCACTGGGAATGCTCTGGGGCCAAGACTTCTGTGCTGCTGTGGGAAGACTAAAAAGCTGATTATTCTCTGCAATGAGTCTGGGTTTGGTGTTCTCTCTCCTGAGAGATGGCTCTTCTGTCAACAACCCCAGCACAAACTAGGCACCCATGCTGCTGTCTCTGTAGTATGGAGGAGAGCTTAACTGTTTCAGTAGCATCAGTCTTTCAGGATCAAGCTGAAATTTTGAGTAGCCTAGAACTTTTAGATTGATTACTGTCCTGCAAAATAAAAGGCTGATCTCATCAGTGACCTTATGGTGAGACTGTTCAATAGCTTTTTTGCTTTTTGGGACTGATTAATAAAATAGGCCCAGAGGAAACAGCCAGGAACACATGCTATTCATAATAGTGCCTCCAGAGAATAGCTCATTTCTTTTTCTCTTCCAGTGGTATTGTCAGGCTTCAGTGTATACTTAAAAACAGACCTGGCACAGACAGTACAGATAAGTTAATGAAAGGTTGAAGAGGGGGCTTGGGTTTTTTTCCCCCTTTAAACTAAATGTAATGATAATTTCTAATGAAACCATCTTCTAATCTGGGATTCTTTTTAACATCTCTCATTTGTAGTTTTTAAGGGTTTTCCTGCTTATTTCATACCTTGAAGGACCAGTAATAATGTCTGGAGTTGCTATGTAGCTGCAGGAGAATGAACAAATCTTAGGTTTTTGAAGGACCATGAGCTAGTTACTCATGCAGTGTCAGGAGAGTCATGTATAATTCTTTTACTCTACACAGTCCTGGGGAAACAGCTGGAGCATTGTGTACAATTTGCTGAGCACATTTCAGGGAAGATGTGGACAATGGGAAGATGCCAAAGGAGAACAGGGAGAACAATTGTAGATCTTGAAAGCTTGACCTCAAAACAAGGAGGGGTGGAAAAGCTGGCTTAACTGTAATTAAAATAAAGTACAACAGAGTTTTCATAATATGTAGAAAAACTGATGTGGAGAGAGGGGAAAGATACTGTTCTCCATAGCAATGAAGATAGGATAGGAAATAATGCACTTAAATTATAATGAGAGTCATGCTGTACACTTAAGAAACCTTCCTAGTGGTAAATATATTGATGCAATAGTTTGAAGTATTTGAGAATGTCATGGGGTTCCTGTCACTAGAGGTTTTTAAGGGGAGGTTAGCCAAATGTTAAAAATAACATACCTCATGCTCAGTTATCAGAAGTGACCAATATATGCTTAGGGCACTTTCTAATAACTGTCTAATGCACAATTCAAACTTTTTGAGTCATGGGAAACTTAGCCACACTTATTTTTGCAAACTTTGACACTTAGAATAGAGAAAAAGCTTTATTTCAAGCTAAACTACCTCTTCTATTGACTTCAGTGAATCTTGGATTGTGTTTGCAGTTATCAAAGTAAATCAGGCAAAGATGTCCAAGGAGTTGATGCCTGAGACCTCAGCTGAGGTCTGAAGTCTGAGCTTTGAAATCATGTAAGAGGAAGTAGAATTTCTTAGTCAAAATGTAATTCCCATGGTGTTTAGTCCACATTAACTCCAGAGGGAAATGTTAGCTGTTTTTCCCAATGCTGCTGCTTATTTGACCATGAAATATTTTTCCCACTGGGAGATACTTAAAAGTGAATTGGACAAGGTGCTGGAAAATGTAGGGTCCCCTATGCTGTGGAGACAAGAAGTTCCGTTCAGTTGGGGCATCTGAACTGGGTTCAGTTTCTTATTTTGTCACTGTTTTATTTTGTACTTGTGTTGCTCTTATTTTGAGATCTACAGTTGGGAAGAACAAGAAGTGCTGAGATACTCTGATTGCAGGGTCTGAAGTGCTGTGATATGTAGTTGTACTCCTGCTTTCGAATATCCTGTGCATGCAGTTTAGTAACGGTAATGTGACAGCAGTAGACTTGGACGCATAAATTCCTGTGTTTGGAAGTTAGTAGTTAAAGTTTATAACAAAACTGTAGACCAGCAGTTAGTCTCAGGTACTCTGACAAAGTGCTGATATCACAGTTAATTCCATGCTGTTTTGTTTTTTTTTGAAGGCAGCATGACATTTGTAACAGCTCTATGGGGGTTATTTTCATCACTTACCCACAGAAGGGGCAGCAGTAAAATGAGAATGATGTCTTTTCTTGCATGTTTCCCTAAAGTAGTTCTCAAACTGCCCTTTGCCCAGACAGTAGTAATGTCTGTTCTTTTGCATTACCTATAGAGATACTGCTTCAGATAGCAACACTACTCCAGAGCCCTGCTCCAAGAGTATTTCCAAGTGGCACAGTAGGTGTGCGGTCTGGTATGATCTGGTTTCTTTTTTAATGCTCTTCAGAGAATAGCTTGAAATTAGTTGGGTTTTTTTGTGGTTGTTGTTGTTCCTTATTATTCTCATGTAGAATAATACACTCTGAAGCACACTGGATTGATTACTGTCATGGCTAACCAAGCAATGCTACTTACTATGCTGTTATGTGTCCTTTCCAGACAGCTAAGGAGCAGGGCTGCAGGCTTGCCTTGACTTCTGAGTGTGCACCTAAACATACTCAAACTCTGAAGATGTTTAAACAGAGGTCTTGATACATGTATTGAAAAAGATTGTTGTAACACTCCAAATACTCCTGAATCAGTCTCTCACAATGAGAAGTCAGAATTTAGGCTGATGGTAAGATTTCTTTTGCTAAGGGCAGGAAATAAAATGTAAATGGATCTGAAGGAACTGTAAAAGGCAGAAAAATGATCTAACCCCATTTATTATGGGTTTCCCATTTGGGAAAAGCAAAGCCATGGAACCCATCAGAGCACTTTTTCTGTTGTTCCCTAGGTTCTGTACTCCTGAGTATTTAGTTTCTTTGCCTGATTAAGGCTATCTTGTTTTTATCCTAGCTTCTCACAGCTTCATTAGACTCTTGTGTCCAATCAATCTGTACAGTCCTTCAATATTTGGCTGTCTTTTACAAATCTGTGTAATGCAGAGATAGAAGCTGCTCCAGCAGGTTTTCTAGCTCAGCATAATGCCATACCAGTATTAACATCTGTATGTGTGACCTTGTTAGTTCACTATACACAAGGTAGATATTTTTCTTCTGTCCAATGCACTGCTTGTTATTAATAGGATGTGCAGTATAAAACAGTACAATTAAATTTGTCCTAGCTGCAATCCTTACTTTGGTGTTAACTTACACATCATAGGATTTGGGAATAACTTGAGCCACAGCTTAAAATAAAATTCGGGTAGCAAATGACCCTGTAACTTGGCACTGATTTTGTATGACACCCCATAGCCATTGTATCACCAGCTTTGTGAGCAAAATCCTGAATTTTTGTAGTAAGTAGAAGGATCCTTCTTAGTGTCATGGTTTGTTTTTTATGGGACTTGCTAGTGGACAAGCCTGGTGTGCTATTTCCAAAACCATCAGGGAGAAATTAATGAATCAACAGAGTGAATAATCCACTGCTTATTTCCTGAAACAAAGAGCACCTGTAACATTGAAGGGGTAGCTGCCTGGCAGGAGTCTGGTGGTGCTTTTAAGCATATAGGAATGCTAGGACTGGGAAGAGAGCTAGGGACAAGTGGATACACAGAACCAAGCCTAAGTGTGGTTTGGGCTATGAAACTTTTTTGTCAGGTGTTGGTGTCTCTTCAATGCCTCTTTCTGTTCCTTGATAATAAAGCCCATGTTTGTGTGGGATCTGACCTCAGGGAAGGTTAATGCTTCTCCTACTCAGGAAAGCCAAGTCACACTCCTTTCAATCTTGGATGTTTGCTGTTGCTTGCAAGGCTGTTTCTATTTGTGTTGTCCTTTGGATGTGATGCCTGCAAGGTGGGAATTGCCTCAAGCTTGGTTTGTTTGGTGAGAGAAGGAAGGCCTGTTTTTCAGGTATGTTCTCTTCTGAACTTCTTCAGCTTTTGCCAGCTTAGTCCCCGCCCTCAGGCTGAAGAGGCAGGTGTGAAGTGAGGTGAGCTGTAAAAAGAAAAACACCCCAAAAACCCAAAACACATGGAGTGGGTTTGTGAATGGGGGAGGAGGAGCAGGAAGTTTGCTGCAGAACCTGGGTGCTGTGGAAGACAGGGAGAGTCTGGACCTGTGTTTCAGCAACCCGTGGTATTGCTGAGGCTCTGTTTGCCTCGTGACAGTGCTGCAGCAGGTAGCAGGAGAGCAGGGTCTCTCGTGTAGGAGCCCTCTGGCTATGCCTGGGGTGGGAGAGACTACCTTTTTTCCTTGTCTTTAAGGATTTAGTCTGCTTAGAGCAGAAAAAATAATGTGGGAACTGCTCCACACCAGCCCCTCCTCTCTGAGCAGCTGACAGAGAGGAACTTTCTTGTGAAATGGGGGTTAAGGTCACCCTTGAAATCAATCTCACATTTCAGCTGTAGCCTTTGCCATGTACAAGGTATTGCTTCTCTGCAGTACCTCATGGAGCATCCATGGACACAGGCATCTTTAATGTTGGCATTGCACAGATTGGAATAAGTGCTTTTCCTTCTTGGAGACTTTAGCAGTAACAGAGATGAGTCTGTGTCAACTTTGTGTTTGAGTGGATTTGAGAGGAGGATTATCTAAAGCCAATTCCTCTTTTGGGGAAGTGGAAGTTGCTTAAGCAGCTGATGACTCAGTTTCTCTGGCTGTAGGATTCAGATGAGAAATGCTTGCTTTCCAGATAATGAATGAGATTTTTCCATCTGGGACACGCTTTGCAAAATCTAAGGTGTTAAAAACGGTAGTATGAAGGTCAATAGGCAAACCCATATTCAGTCTTTGACCCTTCATAAGATGACATAGCCATGTAGTAATCTTCAGTCTGATGGTACAGAAGAAGACAGTGAGGTTTCTGCTAGTTTGTTGTTGAACAGCAAGAAGGATAAGTGCAGAATTGTTTCTTCCACAGAAGTTTTTAATACACAGTGCTGTAAAGAGAAGCTCTGGGAGATAAGGAAATACAGATAAGGTGCTCACAAATCTTCCAGCGGTGTCTTGGGAGTCACTGTAGCATGACACAGACTTAAAAATATTTGGGTGATGTGAGCTGAATGGCAAAGTGGCTTTTACTTTCTTGCAGGATATGGATTCTCTGCAGCAAGGTCTTCTCCATTCTTGTGTGATACTGACTCTCTCCCTTTCAAGACTTTGCATTTAATGGTGGTCTTCAAAAAGCACTGAAGCAGAAGCAGCTCTCTGAACAGAAATTTTGGATGAGATTCCAGAGGAATGAGCAGAGTTAGTTCCAGTGAATCCCTTCCCAACAGCACGGCATGTAGTTGGGCTCAGTGGTGAATTCTCACAACAAATCAAGAAATACTTTGCAAGATGCCATACCGAGCTGTTCCCTGAGTGACCTTGCTAAGCTAGGTCACTGCTACCCACTAATGCCAAACCACGAGTGGGGGTTAGTGGATGGGAGAGGGAGGTAATGTGGAAGAGGGATGTTTGCCCATTGGACCACTATTGGTTATGGAATGCTCTGTCGGGCATTGCCAAGGTTACATGGGAAAGTATTTTATTTATCACTTAAGCAGATAAATTATTGCTGTGTCTTCCCAAAATGGTGCTTCATTTTTGCACTTTTTTTCCCTTGAAGAAAGATGTCCTTGTTTCCTACCAGGCTCTGCATTGGCATGTGGAGGAACAGGGCTTGACTAATGTTGCCAGAGAGTAAGGAAATGCAGCTGTCCCAGAAGAGCAGGCAGTTATACAGGGAAGGTGATCATAGTGCTCTGTATTTGTAAGAGCAAACTTGTGTGTATCCATACATTACGGATACTGACATCTCCTGACAAAGGTCTTATAAACCCTAGCAGTCATCTTGAAGGCAAGAATCCATTCTGGTTGGTCAGTCATCAGCACTGACTGACTCCAAAGTTATGCATGTTTTCCCTTGTAAATATTTTCAGTGGGCTGTTTTCCCAGGACCATTTTACTTACCATCACCTCTATGCTCCTTGCCTGCATAGTCATTTTTTAGACTAAGAAGGGGAGGGGATGTTGTTTGTAGCAGTCAGTGTTATATCTATACCCTGTATGATTATTTTGAAAGAATAACAGCTCTCCCCATCACTCTGTAGAGTAACTAGCTCCCCAGAAGCCTTCCTAGTTTGTCCCTAGGAATAGGACAGTCTTGTGTTTCACCCAGCTTCTCTGCTCAGTTGAGGAGAGAGAAGTTGGAGCAAGGATTCACTATGACTCATGACTCCTTGTTTCCCCCCCTAATTCAACCTAGAGCTGACTGGAAGGTGCTCTGGCTTAACATTGCTGGCAAAATTACACTCCTGCCACTCTTTCTTGCCCTGGCTTGCCCTCCCTGTTAGGGTATAACTGCCAGGAATCCCCTGCTACGTATGCAACTGCGGGGGTGACACAAGCACAGCTTTGTGTTCAACATGCAATTTAGAAGCTATTTTCCCATTGCTGATGATCAGAGAAACATCTGTCTCCTTGTTTACAAGGATGCAATTGTAAGATCATCAGAAAAGCTGGGTTTCTGAGGCTGTCACTTATTCTAACTACTGAAATGGATTCCTGCGCCAGCATGAAGAATCTCATAATATATAGATAGACCTTCTAATCTGTTCTGCATTAGCAAATGATGAAGGCAGTCCAAGCAGCAATAATGAAAGTTTCTCTGATGGAAAGCTGTCAAGATCCTTTTAGCTAGATCTTTGTGTTTTAAGTTGGGCTGAGTGTTTTCTGTGTTAGCTCTTTGCCACTGGGGTCATCATCACCTCAGTGATGACTGCAGACCCCTTCATGCACCATTACTAGCCCTGCCTGGGCTAGCTGACAGGCATGCTTGGCTGGGCTGTTCCTGTGCTGCCCCCTTCAGCGTGATGAAGACCATAAAAGGTGGTATCTTCATCACTAGTCCCAAATGTTGTCCCTAGTACTGAGGTGAGAGACATTAGCTTTGAGCTTAGTTTGAGTGCATGCATGCTCAGGGACATGCTGAAGGATGTGCCTATAGCGGAGTTGTGCATGAGAATGACTTGTGTCAAGAAGCCAGTTGTGATCAAGTCTCTGGGAGCACCCAGGTTTGGTGTATCTCTGACTGAGACCGCTTTCCTATTACCTGCCTGTGTCTGGGCACAATCCATGACTTCTGTAGACCTTTCTCAAAATAGCACTTACTGTTTCCCTCCTTGTCCTGCCACTGATTTCCTGTTTCTATCCTGTTCAGCCTCTTAGCTTTGTGGTCTCTCCCTTGTACAGAGGGATAAAGGTTACAGTGGTAAGCTTATGTGAAGAGCAGAGACTGAATGAAGGGGAATATCGTTCAGACTTCTTGCCTTTTAATGTGCCTGGACAGAGTTCAATTTTGTGGCTTTTGTGGGATGTCTGGGTCCACATGGCTGTTTCTGTGGGCTTAGAGCTCTTTACATGACTCCCTTTTTTTCAGCATTATTTTCTGCACCCTTCCTATCATTTCTGTTTCAAAAACCCTACTCCACACCTAGCAGACAAAAAGGAGGCATTTGGGGCTGATGATGTCCCCAGGACTGGAGCAGTCAAGGTGTGGCTGTCTGGTTTTCCCCTGAGGAAGCCGATAAGCATGTCTGGGTAACCCTATGATAACTACAGAACAAATGGCCTGTAAACCAAAAAAGAACTGGAACCCTTTCCTGTGAAGGATAACTTGTCACTGTAATGGTGAGGGGGGCAGGGCCAGCAAGCAGAGGTGGCTTGCGCAGGTGTTTTACTGTCTTTCCAAGTAAATATATATATATATATGCTTAGGGTGTGGATTGCAGAAAGCTCCGTTTTCTTGACAGTGGAATAACTTACATGTCTGTGTCAGCTCTTCAGGAAGTATTGTGTCAGTGGGAGTATAGAGTCTCCTGATCTCTTTTAACTCTTTGACCTTACTTGAATTCCCTGAGTTCTCAGCAAACAAAGATTAATTGAATGCCTTTAGACAGTCAGTGGAGGCTCATGCTGCAGTGACCTACTGATTGCCACTGACAAGAGCAGGAAGAATTGTAATTTTGAGCTTCTACAGACACAGGTTTTCATCATTGTGTTGAAAACAGATCTTGTCCCATGGGTAAGGAACATGGTGTGCAGAAGGAGGTGCTAGCAAAAGACGAGGAAATTAGTCAGTTGACATTAGATGGAGAAACATAGTTGCTGGTGTCTTTAAATGTGCTTGTTTTCATTGAAAAGGCTGTACTGTAGTTTGCAGTGTCTTCTGTATGGCCTGATTTGTTGGAGAGAAAGAACTATTGGCTAAAGAGAAGGTGGGGTGTTTGGATAAGATGTTAGGCTGCAGCTCAAGAGATATTAACTGTATTTTTGGGTAGGCTGCCAATGACACATGACCATAGGCAAGCTATTAAACATGTCTATGACCTTGTCTTTATATTATTTACTTGAATCTCAAGCTCTTTTGAACAGTCTGTCATTGCTGAATGCTTGTAGATTGTAGTGCAGTAAATCTGCTTTCTTGACCAAACCTTTGGACACTGCTGTTATACAAGCAATAGCTCACGTTCATCTGTTTCAACTATGGCATTAGCCTGCAGAAATCCATAACCTCTGCTGAAGCTTCCTTTGCACTGGTTTCACTATCTGCATGTTTGGGAGGACTGTGCACACAGACAACAGCAGAGAAGCTGAGAGGCTGCATCCCATTACTGTTTAAGTATTTGTGCAGTTTCTTTTAATGTGCATGGCCAGTGCTGGCTGCCTTTTGTCACTGTCATAATCAAAGCAGTCACTGCTCATCTAGGTAATGTGTTGTGTCCTTACAAAGTCATTGGCACAGGTTTCCCTGGCACTGGGTTTTACCTTGGTGCCAGATTCCCTCTGTCACCTCAATGGGTTGCAGTGACACCCAGCAGTAAATGCTCTCCACAGTGCTGATTCTCTCCTGATGCTGATTCCTCGGGGGTATGTCCTTATAGGTCTTTATCACTTGTCCCCTGAAGTTTGCAGCGTCACCATCACTTAAACTACATTGCTTTAAAATGTTCCTCCCTTCTACCTTGTTCTACCAATCTGTCTCTGTCTCCCTTGCCTATCCAGGCTGTAAGCCCTTGGAGAAAGGGGTTAGCTGTGTCAGTCCTGCTATACTCACTCATAGCTTGTCACTTGGTGGGCAATAGCCCCGAACTTTCACTCACAGAACAGGTTTGATTACATTAGGCAGGTCTAATTATAGGGCAGCTAAGATCTTTGCAGCCTCTAAACACAATAGTAATATACATAAGAGTTTGGGTAGCTGCATATGTTCTGAGACCTCATAATAACTGGAGGTGGGGCAGGTCATATTTTAGCTTTCCCTGAGTGTATATTTTGATAGATGCAATGGGGATGTTTGCAGTGTTCTTGTTCTATTCAAATTTCTTCTATTATGAGTTTTCCCATTTGGAGAGGTGATTACCAATGCAATCCCATATAACACTAGCTTACACTCTCCTGATCCTGTTGTGGGCCCAAGAGTGCTAAAATTTGTTTCCACATATTTTTGCTTTCCAGGCTTCTCTGTAAAAGAGCAGCATAAATTCCTGGTACTCTGATGGTTTACTCTGTGCAGTACAAACCCAGCATTAGCCTCCTGGCTACTGTATTTACCAATACTGTTTCTGGAGTGACATACAGCCTGGCAAAATCCAATCTAACATCAGCCTAGCACTGAGTGTGCAACTGCTGCTGGATCCCTGAAGTGGCCTCGACTAGATGGTAACACTGGGGAAAATACCAACCAGGGCAGAGAATGAGAGCTGGTCTCAGGGGGAATCACTTCTGTATCAGTCTGTGGATGATCATAAAGGATCAAGAATTTATGCTGACAGAGAAAATAAAACTTATTTTGTGTGTGCTAAGGAAGTTACTGTCTCAAAAGAGGACATGAATGTTCAGTTTTGTCCTTCCAGGTAAATTAGAGGAGACTTACCCCTTCTCTGTTCCTTGGATCAGGCCATGACAGCTGTGTTGTGCCTACCAGACATGTATCAAAACTTCCTGACCTTGACCTTCTGATCTGTATTTTAGCTCATTCCACTCTAGATGTGCCTGAAGCACAAAGTGCTGGATGTCCAGCAACAGGTGTCCATCTCTGGCTGGAATTTTGATACAGAACAATGTTTACTTGTGAGGGATAAAGCAGGACAGCCTCTCTGGTTACTGCTGAGAGTTGAATTTAGGTGTGCAGGCTCTGATGACCCAAGATGGAAGCTGGCCAAGGACGCTAAGGTTAACAGTCCTGCTTTTGGGGGAAGTGGTGTAGTACCTCTAATAACCGGAGGAACTAGGCTTTGTTTCCCTTAAACTATTATCATCATGGGGATTTTCACACTGTTCTTAGGTTTGCAAGGAGAGGCAGAGGAAGAGCACCACTTTATTAAGTAGAGTATCTGGGCAAGTAGAAAGGAGGCACTTTTCTCAAATCCTTGACAAGTAGCACACTTTTACTCTCCTCCATCTTTTTCATGCCAGCAATACAGATGTTCCCTTCTGGCATTTCCCCTTCCATCAGTGTCAGTTGGTCTTGCTAAGTCTCTTTTCAGCCCTGTAGCTGACATTTACCCCGCAGCTTCGCTCCAGCGTCAAACTCCTCCGTGCTCCTCTCCCTCCCAGAGCTCCGCGGAGCGGCCTTCAGCACTGGGAGAGCTCCAGCGGGACATCGCCGGGCTCTGCCGGGATCGCGACTTCGGGCGGTGCTGATGAGAAACAGCTGATGTTACCAGGCAGATGGAGGATGCTTACTAATTAGTTAGCGTTAAACAGATTTAAAATCACTCTGTTCAGATTAGGGTTTATGCTCTTCCCAGCTCCATTCTGAGTCTCCAGCTCAGGCTGGAGCACTGGATTTTGGTGACAGTGATGGTTTTTCTTGACCTCTGTGACTGGATGCCTCCTCCCCAGCTGCACTCTGAGCAAGCAGGGCCTGTGCCCAATCCAAACTTCTCTACCATGAGCAAGTTTCCTGCTACTTTGCTCAAGGCCTTTCTGACTAGGGATTGGATTTTGCCTTAAATTTGCACTTCATTGAATGCAGCATGGTTCTGCCCTTAAAAGGGGAGGAGCTGCTTCCACTTAGAAGAATCCTTTTAAAAAGTGTTTAATAAAAGTGAGAATAGGGCAGAATTTGCAGGATAGAGAAATCCTTAACTCAGAAACTAAAGGCAAGATCACAGAAAACATGAAGTGATGAATAAGAGCAGGAAACAAAAACTTTGGATGCTGTACATAGGTAGAGCACATTTATTTTTGGCTCTTGTCGTGTATTTGGAGCAGAACTCCCTTTCTGTCTATTTGAAACAGAATGCCATGAGGTTTTAAGTTCACCATGTGACCAGATGGGGTTTGCCGCAACAATAGGGTTTCTGCTTGGTTTTGGGAAGGGCAGCAGTTTTGCTGGCATTACACAAGCCTATGTATGATAAAATAAGGAACCTTCTTTCTCCAACTCTTCTGATTTATGAAACTGCTGGAAATCAAAACTTCTTTGCCATTTGTGTAATTTTTTTTTATTCTTCCAAACTGTACTGAATGTTCTTCACATATTAATTTGTGGATTACAGAATGTTCTAGGCAAAACATCAGTGAGACAGTAAAATGTTAATGCAAGAGTTCAGCTAACATAAAATAAAACCACAGTGTTCTTCTATCCTGCTTAATAATGACTCAAGTGAAATGGGGACAGTTGTGTGGTCTAGTGGCTAGTGAGGGGTGTGGTTCTCTGGATTCCTGGAGCTGGTTCCCAGCTCTTCTCTCCCATGCTGGTGACCTTAAGCAAGTTTACCCCTTGAAAATTGGAGCCTGATGTGTGGCTAGGAAGCTTATGAGGAAACTTAATTTTTGAGAGAGCATTTTGGGAACTTGAGATGACAGGTGCTAAATAAAGATACATCTCTCTATTAAGTAGCTCTAAGAAAACACAATCAGATTCCAATTTTGTGACATGGGTACTTAGAGAACTCATCTTTTGGCTTTTTATGAATTGAACAGTCTTGATCTGGATGACGAAAGTGGATACTCCTGATCATTTTTCTAGAATGATTGTTTCAATTTTCAGCACTTTGTTTTATTGGCATCAAAAGAACAATGGTTTAATTTCCATGTCAGCAAATTATTCTGGATTTAAACAGAACTGTGTGGCAGTGGTCTCAAGCACAGCAAAAGGTGCCCCAGAGCCAGGAAGTTAAATTGATTGTAAATGGCAGTAAAGCAGATTGGCTGAGCTTTGCTTTATGAGCTAAGTGTAAGGTATCAGTGGGGGAAAGCAAACACTAGGAAAAAGCATGTTGCAGTAAATGAAGACTGGACATGCAAGAGAAAAGGCTTGTGCTACAGAATGCCACTTAGGCTAGTTCTGCAGAGATGTATGTGTTGAAAGGGGACAGAAAACTTCTTCCTGCCTCAAAGATTAGGCATAATATAAGGTTGTAAATTGCTGAGGTGTTATGATAGTGGAGATCATCTAGAAAGGAAGACCAAGCTGTGAACTGGATTCCTGCTTGAAGGATCTTCATGCAAGTTTCATCCTTAATTATTTTTTTCTCTACCTTAAATGTTCTTTAAACAAAGAAAACTTTTTACTTATTACTATTTTCCCCCTGCTAAGGGAGCTCAGGTCCAAATGATTAATCAGAACTTCCCCTAGCAATGTGACAAAGAGGGTCTGACTGCTTCTAAACAGTGAAGTGTGAGCTAAAGTGTTGGAGAAAAGTCTGACTTGTTCAGTTTCGTGCACCAGAATTTTGCCATTGGATTTTAGTTGGAACTAGATCAAGCTTTTACTTTGAATGCACCCGTGATCAATTAATTTCAAGCTGTGCCCTCATTTATGGCCAGAACAAATCAAGATTTTTCTGTTCCTCCCGCATATGCGTAAGTGACATCATGTTGTTGGGTAAATGTTGCTTTCTTGTCCAGCCAGCAATTTGTCCTGGCTTGAGGTTTGGTAGCAGTTTTCTGCACAGTGTGTACTGTACTGCACAGGACACCTGGAGAATATGCTTTGCATTTGCAAGTAGTTGCTACATATTTAGGTAGCAGAAAAGCAAGGATTACTGATCTGTGTGTGTTAGGCAGACAAAGGCAAGCTTGTGGGTAATTTAGATCATGAGCCTTCATTGCATTTGAAACTACATTTTTGCAGATACTTGTTCCCAGCATTAAGATTTAGACACTACATACTCACATGGAACGATTTACAAACAAAGGTTTGCTCTGAGGTGTTTCGTACCAATCAGCCTGTATAAATCTCTTTATTGGGGAAAGCTGGTGTGGATCAGAAAGTTGAGTCCCACTGGAACACTGGGCAAAGGAGTGCTGTGGTGTTAACCCAGTGGTCACATTAACGAGGTCCTCATACCTAATATGACTGTACAGCTCTTCCAGAGGGGAGGATCTCATTTGCAGTCAGGTCTCTTTAAGCTCTTCTAACACTTGTATCATAAATAGGGCTCCATTGAATCACTATTTCAATGAAAATAGAAATTAGTTTTTTAAAAGAATTTTTTGAGTTTTATTTGCTTGAAGACAACATCCAGATTTCAGGACTACCATAAGAAAGGAGACAAGTGAAATGATTTAACCAATGGTCTTATGGTTAGAAGCAGCCAATGACTTCCTATGTGACAATCCAGTTTATCTCATGGAGGAACTGCTACAGGTCCAACTACATCCTGATCCTTACTCCACCCAGGCAGAAGAATGGGTAAGGAACAGGGCTAGGTTTAGCACCATCACAGTAAGAAAAAAAATATGAGATATGGTTTTGTGATCAGTTATCATGGTCTACTGTGGAACCAGCAGGACAGTCTGGTTTTCTTTTGAAAGCAGAAGAGGAAAATGGAGGGGAGGCACAGGCAGGTACGTGAGCCTGATTGGCTCTGAGATGGCTTCTCTGTGCTGTAGGAATCCAGCAGCATGTTCAGCCAGAGCAACTGGGTAAGTTCATCCCCTTGATAGCAGGGCTTTGGTGCATCTTTGGCACTAGCCATGACCCACTGGGTGGAAATACTCCTGGGGAAGGGATGTTCGCTGAGAACACTGTGCCTCAAGCTGGTCCTTCTTCATACTGTCCCATCCTTCCCTACTAAGCTAAGAGATGAGATCTTTCCTTCTGGGTTGTCTGAGAGAAGGAGAGGTGCACCTAACAAGCACAATTCTTTGTGATGCTTCATGTTCTTGGTGCCTGTCATTCTATAGTGAGGCAAGGACTGCGGTCCTGGACTCTTTCACCAGGATCAAACAATGAATGGAGAGTTGTCATCCCCCTCCAAATATGGCCAAGGCTTTACAAAGCCCATGGGAGTTCTCCTTTGCAGACACAGTCTGACTAGTTCACATTAATGCACCAGTTTATAATATCTAACAGAAATTCCCAGTAGCCTAGGACTCTGCCACAGACAGATGTGTTACCATTTTGCAAATGTGGAGTTAACAATATAATAGAATTATTTAGAGAGCTGGTGATAGGATTATGACTCTAGTGTGTCTGACTCTCAAATCTATGATTTCCTATATCTATCTTCCCTAGACATTATTTAGAATGATTTTTCCTGCCAAACAAAAAATAATTTTGGGAAAGATAGATTCCCAACTCAGCTATGAAATGTCATCTCTGTGATGATGATGATTATGAGATGCAGCAAATGCATGCATAATTACTCTCACTGCTCGCAGAGCAGCAGATAGGCCCATTTGCTGCCTCCTGAAATATATAACCAAACACTTTTCCTCATGCTGTCTTCTCTGTGCATTTTCATGAGCTTGTTCCCTAGGGTTTGTTGTGAAATTATTCTAATTTTTCGAAGTAGGAAGAAAAAAATGAAATCTTTCTGTTGGAAATGGCATTGATTTGTCTGTGAAGTCATTACAGCTGTTTCTCTCTTGAAGGCACAAGAAGAGGAATTCCTGATTTATTTATTTATTTATTAATATTGGGAGGTGGGAAGCATTCTGACAGTAAGAATGCAGTGAATTTTGGAAGCAGTTCTTAAAGTGCTTTCATGCTATATACGTGAGAATGCAGAACAATGATAATAAAGAGTATTTTCTGACTTTCAGATGTGTAGCTTGGTCTGTGTCAATAGTTACAACTGGATCTTGATGTAGGGTAAATTATTTGATGCAAAGGGCTGTGTCAGCCTTGAGTCACATAATGGAAAGCCCAGCAGAATATGTAATGTCCATGTTCACATAATATGATGAAAAATACCCTTCTGAACTATTTTCCATTAAATATGAAAATTGAAATTACTTAACAAAACACTTTTCTGTCCCTGTCTTTTAACAACAAACAGAAGCTCTGCTGTGCAGTCTAAAATTGCTCATCAACTGAAAAGACCAGGCTAGGATTTAGTAAATGGCGGGGTTTTTTTTGGTTTTCTTTTTTTTTTTTTTTTGTTTTTTTTTTTTTTTTTTTTTTTTTTTTTTTTTGAATAAAGCAATTAGTTCTAAAGGGAACATGTCATCTTCAGTACATTGCTAAGGTAGAACAGTCATTGTGTTTTCTGGCACTCCATCAAGCTGCTCCTTGTGCATAGTTATTGGAGAAAGTGCATTTACACATACTGTCGACGTCCGATGCCGGGAAGAGTTTTCTTAAATAACAAGACACGGGCTATTATGAGCATTAGCTTTATTATTTTTTAAAAAGTGTCTTAGCCTTTGGGGATGGAAGATACTTAAGAATATGTTGCAATTACAGTGTGCCAATGTGTTGTCCTCATATCTCAGGTGCCTGACAATCAAACAAGTGCAGCTTAACCCTTAGGTGTCCATTGAATTTTTAGCCATCTGCTTTTACGTCTAGACCTTGTGATGAGTCCATAGTGCAGTGAAGACCAACACGCATCTGTAGACTTGGTGTATTGCCAGAGGCTGTCCCTGGAGGAATGTCATCCTCCACCCACAGGTATGCTTAACCTACTTAGGAAATATGAGCTCCGTGCTTTTGGTTTGGATGGCATGTGGCTTTCTGTACAGAGGTACGGGATGCTCTGGAGATGGAGCACGATCAGACAGCTTGCTCCTTGGAAAGCATGTGTTTGGGGGGAGGGGATGTTGTGATTTAACTCCACCTGGAAATCAAAACCACAAAGCTACTCGCACATTCCCCCCCTCCTGGTGGAGAATAGACAAAAAAAAAAAAAAAAGGAAGCCTCATGGGTTGAGATAAGAACAGTTTAATAATAGAAATAAAATACAATAGAATAATACTAATAATAATGGTAATAATAGTAATAATAATAATAATAAAATAATAACTGTAAAAGACAAAGGAGAGTTGAAATGAAGGGAGAAAGAAATAACACCGGGGTCGTACCTGGTAGCCTGCTCAGATAGCAGTAAGCTAAGAGTGAAGTCCCGAGTCTCAAAACTCACCAAGGGGAGTTGAAGTAGTGGTGTAGAAGAGACCTGAACTAAAATGACTCATGAATGGACCTGTTCAGTCCCTAAAAGGCCAACATGAAGTTACTTCTGCATTGTGGGTTTTTTGTTTGTTTTCCCCCTCCAGCTTCCTTGGCCTTGAAAGAGCTCCCAGAATGAATGCTTAGGAGTTGTCCTGTTGCAGCATGTCAGGTACATCACTGTTAAGTCACTGAAAAGATTCATTTTGAGTTGTTCCCTGCTAGATATCCAGGTACAATTTGTTATTCATTATTTGTACTCTGTATTTTGTAACTGTCTGGGTGTGGACAGAAGGAAGCAAAGAGAGAAACAGCTGCTGTCTGTAGGTATCAAACAGCAAGAGCTCAAAGCAGACAGTCTTTGTTTGCAGAACAATATAAAAGCTTTGTAGATGGTGCATAATGTTTGTTATTTTTTCAATTTTTGATTATTTTTTCCTTTAGAGCTTGAGTACAACTCAGAGAGAAACTTTTGATATGCAAGAAATTCAAGGAGGTTTTAAAGATCAAGTGAAGAGGCCAAGCAAAAGCTCAGAACTAGTTGAGCTATGGCTCTTTGCATGGTACCTGGTCAGAAATGGGTTCATGAGCTACCGCAGCAATTCTATTTGTGATTTTGTGTGTATATGTATTTTTTGTGGGTGTTTTTTGTTTGTTTGTATTTTTTGTTTCTTTGTTTGTTTTGGGGGGTGTTTTGTTTTGTTTGTTTGCTTGTTTAATTCTGAAGAAGAGTTGTGTCCTGCCAAGGAAGCTTGGCTGGCACCCAGACTAGTCCTACTTATTTCTTTGGGGTGACTTTTCTCTGTGCAGTATGAAATGAGGTGATGTGATGGTGCAGTAGACAAGCTGCAATACCTTGTCCAGGCAGAATTGCTCTCATTTGAGTCAAACCCTGCATCTGCAGTTAAGCCAACAGTCCTTTATGAAGCAGGGGTATGTAATTCTCCCGTATTGTGCAGGCCATTCAGCAGAGCAGTGTCAGTCTTCATAGCGTATGTGTTACAGGTACAGATGTTAGGATCACCAACGAGGGTAAGGCTCTGCCATGAGAAGCCAGTGTTTACAGGATCTCACAGGTTGCAGAGTTTTAACTGGTTCAGCTGGTGCCTCCTGTGCAAAAGGTCCTTCTTGTCTCTTATTTTGATCTTGGTTTTGTTTTCTTTCTTTGTGTTTTGGAAAGTTCCAGTTAAAGTGGTTCAGCTGTTTTGGAGAAGGAGACTGGAAATTGTTTGTTAATAACAAAAATAAGCTTAATTGTCATCCTCAAGTTCTATATTTTAGAGCAGGATTTTGGGCTTTAAAGGACAAAGGGTTCATGGGGTGTCCCCATGGTGTTAAGGAGATGTTTTGCATGACAAGTCAATGGGAATCTGTGTATTGCCAAATTATACATCTCTTCTTTCAAAAAGAAATGGAAAAGGGTGGTGGTGAAGCCGTTTCATTATGTTCAGTCTCTGCCAACAAATCCTCTTGATACTTCCTCTGCTGGGATGGGAATATGGGTGAGGTTGAGCAGGTCTGTCTTTGGTATTGTTTCTCCCAGCTGAAGGGGGTTATTGTAGGGCCATGTTCTAGGAAATAGGAAGTGTCAACCAGATGAACGTGGCTAGGGCCTGGCAGATATTATCAATGACAATACTTGAGTTAGATTTCAGAGCCTTGTTCCAAAGTGTGGAAAATATGTATTTTAACACCTCTGTTTCAAAAACATTAATATGGGCTACACAGTTCTCATCTTTCTAGCAGATGCACTACCAAAAGGCCACCCTTTTATGATCATGTTAGACACATTTTCCCTAAGTCTAAGGAAAGCCCTGACAGCCTTATGACAGAAACAGGAGTACGCTGCTGGTATTGATATGAATAAGGAAGTATGCAGGGTCACTGGCTCTTCTTCCTGATTTGGCTGCTCAGACCAAACCTGTAAAACCTACAGCAACAATTAAAGGTCTTAAGGAAAGTCCTGGGCAGAAGATGGCTGAGGAAGACTGATATAAACACAGTTGAGTTTGATGAATGGGGCAGGGAAGAGGAAGCATGGCTCAGTGCAGGAAATAATTATGGTTCCCATTACTCTGAGAATCTTCACAATGGACGTGAGGATTAGACTTCTTAGGTTTTTTTTATTTACTGATAATGCATAAACTAAAGTAGGTCTCTGTACTACAGGCTAGTAGAGCCCTGGTCTCCTTTGTTTATAGTCATAAGAAGACAGTCAATCTTGCACAGTCTGAGAGTTTATTGTAGCTTTAAAACTTTGCTTGGACCACCACTTCTTTGATGAGCTTCAGGATTCCACAATCTTCCCTCATGCCTCTAATTCTGGATAGGGGATATTCTTAGAAATGCTTGTATTCCTCAGGGTGAAAGTCCCTGGACAGGGACTTTTAACAAGGGCAGGTAGTAATAGGACAAGGAGGAATGGATGTAAGATGAAGGAGGTTAGGTATAGATTAGGAAGAAATTATTTACTATAAGGGTGGTGAGGCACTGGCACAGATTACCCAGGAAGGCTGTGGACTTCCTATCCCTAAAGGTGTTCAAGACCAGGCTGGATGGGAGTCTGAATAACCAATTTAGTGGAAGGTTCTCTGCTCATGGCAGGAGGGTTTGGAATAAGATGATCATTAATCATTCTTTAACCTAACCAGTCTATGATTGTATGATATTTCTGGGGGCCTTGTCTGATAGCTGTGATTAGGATTGAGTATTGAGGTGTGATTGAAAGAGCTGGCTTTGGGAGTTGACCACTAAGCTTAGTATTGCACATGCTTAGGATTTGGATCTTTCTAGTCCTTGGCATGCTCAACACACAACATGGGATGCTGCAGAAGCCCAACAAAACCATCCGTGCTGGAGAGCAAAAAAAGGAGTCAGTTGCCTCACAAAGTATTCCAAGCAGTGGAAGGAAACCCTAAACCACCAATTTATTTAACAAAAGAAGTGAAAAATGAAAGCCAAGAACTGCATAAAAGATGGGCATTTTCTGCTTTCATGGCTGCCTGGAAACACAGAACACAATTCATGGGAGAAGTCAGCTCCAGCTGGGAACTGGACCTCACTTTCATGTTTACTTTGCAGGTCTAAATTGATTTGTTATGCTGCATGGGCACCCAAGAGGCAGGCAGCTCCATGGCTCACTACCAGCCAGCTCAGCAGCTGCCTGCTCAAGTGGGTTTGCCTCCTACATAAAGCTTCTTGCAGTTGGCTCAAAACACTTGGCCGTCTTCTCCCAGCAATTCCTATTGCTGTATTTTGTTTGGGATTGAGAGCTGAGCTTTCACTGAGCGCTTTATCCTGTTCTCTTTAGCATCCTTAGACAAATGACTAATGCACTTTAGGTGCTTTGTGGCTAGGAAGAATCCTTCTTTGGGGAAGCTTGATGTTTGGTAGCCCTCTATAGAACGTCCTTGCTCCTCATGAGAACCTCCTAGCTCCCTAGACATGGAATCCCCCTGCCAACAGGTTAGTAGTGCCCATTCTGCCTGTGTTGTAGACAGAGCTGGAGGATGCTTCTACTTTTCTTATTGTCTGAAATCCTGAGCTCCTCTATGTTTTTTGTTGGTGTTTGGGCTTTACTAGGAGACCTCCTGGGAGACTGGCTCTTCTCTTTCTCACTATTCATTTGGATGCTTGATTCCTGGGAACATGTTTAGTGGGAGAGTCTGAAAAATGCCTTTTTCCTAGCAGTGAAGTCGCTGCCCAGAAACATAAAGCCAATGTTGCAGGGGATTACTGAGCTATAGCACTTTATTCCTGGAAATGCATGAGGCAGCTCATAGAGTATGGGAGGTATTACCACCTTGCTGATGTAGAGCTTTAGGGAATTATGCAATACTTTCATGCCTGAACTACCTGAAGCCCTGGATCTTCTGGCTGGTGGTCACTCCTCTGTGAAAGTACAGAAGCATAGTACACAGCGCTCTCCTGTCTGCTCCTGTGGTTCCTGGTAACACATGGGGAGAGAGAGGGGAGAAATTAAACCCCTCTATGCATCTGGTGGAAAGTGCAATGCCTTATGCGACATGTGTGTGGCACTAATTCCTTCCTGACCATGGAGAAGATTGTCCATGTCCTAAAGAGTAGGATTTAGATCACTTTTATCTTTATTCTCAGAGCTACATGGATCATTAATGCCTACAAAATGACCCAGCTGCAGTATTTGACTTGGTGACCTTCACTAACAGTGGATTTTGTAAGCTGGCTATACAGTGGGGGTGGGGAAAGCTTTTCTTTATTCTTGAAGAATGTGGGAATGCTTCATAGAGACGTCAGACTGGAAAAGAGGCCTTGAGAGATTGTCTACACTGATCTAAGCAGCTGAACCGTGTGACACTTTGGGGTGAGGGAAATAGGAGGGAATAAAAGGCCTCACTTGATTCTCGTGAAGCAAAGCATGTAACCTGCAGCAAAAGGGCTATGTTTACGTGCAGTGATTGTGCACCCGTGGTTCCACTTCATATTTAAAATTACTCAAGTTATCTGTGCGTTGATGCTGGCCTGGGAGCTTTGGATAGTGAAACCATTTGTACCATCCCATGAAAACATTGCTAAGCATCTTCACGTTGTCCTGGATTTGTGCCTCAGTGGCTCAGGCCAGGGAGTGGGAAGTCCTTGGCCTCTCTACTCAGCCTGCTCATCAAAAGGTCTATTAGGATGAGTTGAGCTGAGTATTTTTGTGGCAAAGAGCCTGGACAGAGGCTACTGAGTTGATTTGGTTGGTCATGCGCAAGTAAGCAGAGAGGAGCTCTCATTCTCTACCCGTTCTGAGAGGATCCATGGGACAGGTTTTCCTCTCAGTTCATTGATTTAGTCTCATTATACCTTCAGTTATGTGAAGTCTGATTTAAGAACTAAGAGGTGCACTTTGCAGCCAGCCCAGGGAGACATGGAGCACACTCTGACTGGAAATCCATCTCATCTCATGCTGACCTATTTTGAAAGAGTAAATTCCTCTTCTCTGACTTCATTTACGTGCTGGCTGTCAAGTTATAAGAGAAGCATTTTACAGTGCCGATGGTGTTGTTTGTATCAGCAGACAATCACCAGCCTAACAAGAGTCTGTAATTTGACTAACAGCTCATGACATTATTATTCTTATTTATTTCTGGCAGAAGAAATGCAGCAGCAACTTGCTTCTATGGCATCAGCTCTAAATGTCTGTGGCATCAGATCAGCCAAGGCCCTTTTTTAAAAATTCAACCATACTCCCCCACATCTTGCTAACTTTACAGTCCCCCATGGCATCTGTGTGCAGTGAACTGAGCTGTTGAGACTAAATGCAATTTGCAATCAGGCTTCTGTTAATGTGGAAATGTACCGGCTGCTCTCCTGCAGTATGGATTCTCATTCTGTCTAGCATATGGTAGCATTACATCCAGTCTGGAGTGCCTCTCGTTACCACATTGTTAGTCTTTGCAGAGTGGAGAACCCTGAAAAACAAGTGTGAGAGAAATATATTTTGGGAACTGGCTCTCCTCTAGCAGAGCTTGTCGGAACCTATCAAAAGGAGACCGTACCTCAAAAACTAGCCCTGACAGCCATCTAAGCAAGTACAGAAAGCTGACTTGAACACTGATGCAAAAGCCATGTACTTCCCAAGGCAGGTATCGCACAGGGAGAAGGGGACAAGGAGAATCAGACAAGAGCAAGTTCATTATTAACAAGTTAAAAAGCTAGAAGCAGTCTACTCTTCTGCTACCAGTATGGGAGAGATTTTGATTCAGGAAGATAGCCTCAAGTATGAAGCCAGCAGTTATGTAAAGACTTGATATAAATGTAGGCAAAACAAGCAATATATCCATCCACAGAGAGAACAAACAGGAGAGCCTTTTAACCATTAAGTATTTCATTCCAGCTTTAGCTCATGCAGCACATAAAAGTAGCCTTGGAATTTCTTCAGTGTTAGCATATCTTCCATTGTCATGTAAGGTAGTTTAATTTTAATTTTGCTATTCGAGTGTTATGAATAATTCAGAGTGTTTTCTCACTGTCGGCTCTGATGGATGTCCTCAGCTCTTCTTCCCTGAGGCACTCAGAGCACTGGACTTAGTGAAAAAGATATAAGCTGGATCTGAATTGAATTGGGTTTGAGGCAAGAAATCTATTGCCATGGCCCTGCTGGGACATGGGCACCTGAGTCATGAGCTCACAGTGCTGCTTATTCATCGCTTTCTTTGGTCAGTCCCACCATGAGGACCACAAATTTGTTTGGTGTCCTGAGCGTTTGGTGTGTGAATAATCCCAAACTGTGGGCTATGGCCAGAAGTAAAAGCTGTTGAGTGAATGCATTTGATCTTAGCACCTGCCTTCTCTTAAACACTTCACTGAAAATTTCGTATGAGTGGCCTGTATCTGGCTGTTGAGAAGAACTGGGGACAGAAGTAGTGTTAGTAGCTCAGGAGTGTGATTACAAAAACCTCAAATCCTGAGATGTAGGAGGGAAAGGTGGTTGTAGATCAAAGGCTACTTTTCCATCCTGGAAGCTTCTCTGTATGGCTGAAACTCTAAGTGACTGTAACATTCCAAAGTGCTTCCTGTCAATATTATGTTTAAATAAGACTAATGTGCCTGTGGGATATAGCTCCTTCTTTCTTTATTATACTTCTCCATAGTTCTTGGTAGAGCTAAAACATAGGAAACTGTGTATTACCTGGCTTGGGTTCTGGGCTTCGTTGGTTCTCATATGTGCAATATCGCTTTGTGAATATCTTAGTGTCCTGACTCACAGTGCTGTGACAATCTGGGATGGGAACAGCTATAGGCAGATTTGTGAGAAAAATAGAAACAGGCTGCTGGTAAATGAAGGGGTTTTTTTGGTTTTGTTTTTTTTTGGTGGGGTTTTTTTTTGTTTGTTTTGTTTTGTTTTGTTGTTTTTTTTTTTCCTCAGAGGATGCTTTTAGATAGGAGAAAGACCTGGACCAGAGAGCAGATGAGGTAGACTTTGGACCTTCCTCAGTTCCAGATGGCCAGAATATTTCATATGTGCTCCTGTGGAGAAACTCTGTACTTTACATGGAGACAGAGAATAGGTGTGCTCATCCCAGCCTTAATGCAACCTCATCTTTCTGTTTATTTCACTTCAATTAAAAATGTGAAAATTGGTCTGGCAGGGTCTCATTTTTGACTTTTAGGCTATTGCAGTGTTTGCTTATTGTGGCTAGTAAAAATGAGGGTAATCTTCATCATGAGACCAAGAGACATCTCATCTCCCCTGGGAGGTGACTAATACAAACTTAATCCAGGAAGATAAAAATGCAGTTTAAGAAAGTATATTAGCACAGGTTTAAAATCTGAAAAACATGATGGAATTTAAGAATAAACTTGTGTGTTTATGTTCTTATGTGAATATGGGTAGAAAATGGAGTGTTTCCAAGTAACTTCCCATTTCAGATTCTTAAATCTCTTTCTGAGAAAACCTGGATGCTAGTTTTTTCCTGAGTGTGAGTGGCTGGTTTGTCCTCAGTAGCCGGAGGACAAGCAGCTCTTGCTTGTCATGTTTACCCTAAATGTGACAACAGACAATTCCTAACTGTGTAACTCTCTCTTCTCCTCCTCCACACGGAATAGTCAGTTGCCTCACTGATATCCAACTGGGCTTCATCCCAATTATTTGTTTTTCTGGTAAGCATCCATATTTCCATGTAAGAAAATAAAATAGCATTGGAATAACTGTGGTTTTGCAAAGTAAACAACTGAGCAGAAACTCTAGCATCTGGAAAGGGAAGAAGGGAGGATTATTTTTTTGAGAGGCATTTTCTTTGGGTTTAACCTATATCTTCAGATTCCATTACCAGAGACCTTAAGCTGGGCTGCACTACTTTCTGCTCCTGTGCTTTGGTGCCTCGTGATAAGGACGGACAAGGTTCTGCACAAGGCTCTGTTTGCATTGATGTCACTGTGTGCTGGGAGGGGGGAAGTACCTGCAGGACTCAGACCTCAAATACCTGTGGATTCAGTCTGGCAGAGTTCATTTCAGATGACTTAGATCCCTGCCCAAATGCTATTCCTGTCTTGAAAAGCAAGAGGTCTGTTTTGCCACTGTATGGTGTCCTAATGGTGTCTGACAGACACCTCCTCTGTCCTATCACTGCTGGTCAGCTTGGCGATCTTGGCACTTCTGATGACCAAAAGTGCTTGGGCTTTGTCTTCCTTTGACATTTCTGCTTCTACTTTCTGATCTTTTGCTGCCCGTTCTCGTTTAGTTTCTATCCTCACCCATTACTGCAGCTCTGACTGTCCTATTTCTAGTTCCGATTTCTAGCTTTACAGAAAGAAAACAGCAATATAAATAGATAAAAATTCTTGTAGTTTCTGCAAACTGTAGTGAACTGTCAAGAAGTTGGTACAGAGGAATCAATATGAAGGGCTGAGATGCACCTTGGGCATTTGGAGAGTGCTGGTGAAATAAAAAGGGTGAAGTTGAAGCCATATTTTTGGAGACCCATGGGCTATAGATAATGACATTGCCATGGTTTTGTTTACAGAAAAGGGCTGTTAATTTACCTGTAATGATCTAAAACAAATTAAAGAAAAAAGTTTAAAAAAATTACATACCCAAAGGCCATTGGGAATCAATGGCCAGTACTATAGATAACAAATATCTGATATCCTTCATTCTTGTACTCTGATGCTGTGCACAGTAATTCACAATAATTTCTTAGAAACATGTTTGAGGAGAAAGGGTGTGATTATTCATGCTTGATGGGATTTTCCTGTGTTATTCTAGGGACCAATATCAAAGGTTTTGGGAAGTTAGTAGCAAGTGAAGCTATCGATTCTCTGATGGGACTTCAAAAGAAGAATTGTGAGGCTTTAAAATGTGTATCTTTGACCTTCATCTCTTGGTCAGTTCAGTTCCCCTTGGCCAAACTTGGGATAAAGCAAACAAATTACTCAGAGATATTTACTAGCTCATAGCACATGAAATCTTCTAATCACAGGCAACTTTTGAATGACCAAAAATAAGCACTTCTCACTTCTGTGTAGCATGGTCTGTTTACAGAGTAACGAAAGGAAAGATGTCTCCATAGTAACCTGTAAAGCAGGCAAGTCTATGTCTTCCACTTCCATACAGTCTTCAGTAAACAGACTGTATATCTGGTTCAAAAAAAAAAAAAAAAACAACAACAAAAAAACCCACCCCAAACCAGAATAAACCACACTTTTGGATTATGTGACTTCCATTACTACTGAAGAGCTGCTGGGATCAAGATCTGTCCCTCTGCTTCCCCGTATTTGTTACATTTGAAATGATCTATGAAAGCCAATAAATTGTAACGAATGTGAGTTGCTGTTACATCAAGTGTCTCTACCTGAAGGCTTTTTCTGCAGGTGAAGAGAAAGGGCACTGTAAATAGTCTTTAAGCATGCAAACAGGTACCGTGGAGAGAAAACCTTCCTATTGCCTGTGGATAGGGCCAAAAGTCTCAAGCTTACTTTGAGACAGAAAATGTGATCAAGCCTAGACACGTGATAGTATTTTCTGAGGGTAAGAGGAGTTAATATTTAATGGATTTCTGATACAATTTTCCTTGTTTGAGAACCAAAAAAAAAAAAAAAAAAAATCAAACAAAACAAATAGACACACTTCACCCCATACCCCCATAAAAACCAAACCCAATTCCCCCGAAAAAACACACCATCAATTCTTTAAGTGGAGATAATCAAGTCTTTAGACACTGGGGATAGTTTGGTGATTTTTTGAGTTCCCATTCAGTACTACACTCTGCAACCCATTATGTTTCCTCGAGGGGTCTCTTAGGAAGCGGGTATGTTTTTTTGGGGAGGAGAATATGAACGCTGCCTGCTGTTTTCTGTCTGATGCCACTTCTGTCAGACCTCGCCTGTTGGAAGAGCAGATACTGTGTAACAGAAGTGAGGTCCAGCACACGAAAATAAAAAAGGATGGTTGAAGGGGTGGCTTCAAACATCACTGCTTGAAAGTTCAAGTTTCACTTGCAGGGTAGAGAAGCAAATTAAGCCAGTAGTGCACTGCCTGGAGGGTGGCTGTGTGACACAGGCAGCTGAATAGGGACAGAGACTGGACTGACCCAGGCACCAGGCTCTGGACATGGGATGAAAGGTAGGGCTTGGCTAACAGGGTGTCCCAGTCCATTCCTTGTACAGGTGTCTAAACTCTTTCATGTCTTTGTTTCAGTACACTATTACCAAACCCTCCAATTTCCTTTGTGGCTCTGGAGAGATGACTTGTAGGAGCTCTAAAATCCAGATTTTTTCAGGTTTTATTAGTCTGAGGAAGGTAGCCCTAGGGATACAGAGGGGACAGGTTTCTGGGACTCCCTGTTTCAGCTGGGCTGGTCTGATTGGCCATTCCTAACCTGGCAGATGGAAATGGAAATTACAAATTTTTGGAAAATAATTCCAGTTACTTTTTTTTTAAAAAAAAAAAGAAAAACTTCAGTAAAAGTTTTATTCTGGTGAAGACTGACAGATGATGCAGGGGACAAACATTTGTGGATCCTGATGTTATCTGAGCATGATTCTTGACTGTTGGGAGCATGTTGAGACCTGGACAAAATGTCTTTCTCCTACCCTGGAACTGTTCTAAAAACATGTAGATCTGGTGCCTAGGGACAGGGTTTAGTGTTAGACTTGGCAGTGTTAGGTTAAGGGTTGGACTTGGTGATCTTAGAGGTCCTTTCCAACCAGAATGATTCTATGATTTCTTGTGCTTTTACTCCATAGTTTCTCCCCCCCCCCCCCTTCCACTGGCAATATCTGCATTAATTTCTGCTGCTCTCAATATCTCCTATTGCCAACTGTAATCCTGCATTAATCAATAATAATCAGAGCTTCCTAGCTGCTGCCATCTGTTTTCTCGATACGGGCTGTTTTTAAAACAGCTCAATTTGTGGCAAAGAACTTCCAGGGTGTGGCATGTGTAGAATTGGATGGGGGCTCAGAGCCAGCGGGGCAGGATGGGGAGACGACACACTCCGGGAGGACAGATGCTCTCGGGGAGCACCTTCTGCCATCCCTGTCCCGTCCCTGGGAGTCGGGAAGGGTTTCTCCCCCGGGTAGCGGGCTGTCCCCGGGAGATGCTCGCGGTGCCGGCCGGGTGCTGTCGGCGACCATCTGCTGCCACCTCCCGTCCGACCGGCGATGCCGTGCGGGGAGGGACGGCGGGCACACGGCGGTGCCAAGGGGAGAACATGGGAAACCACCTCCAGCCTTCACGTATGGGATTTGTCATCTCCTTTAGATTCTGACCGTGGTGCCTTTGCAAGGGCAGCGAGGATGTCAGCCGTCGTGGGTGCAATTGCTGGCTGCTGACGCCTCTTGTTGTATTTTTACTGTCTCCACTATGCAAGGGTCTCGTTTCCTTTTGCAGTTTGTTCTTTCTGGGTATCTTGGCCGCTTGGATCCCCCAACCAAAAGAATGACCAACACCAACACCTTGGAGGCACCCAGCCAGCAGCAATAGCAGCAGTGAGCTGGCCACTTCCCTCCATCCCTGTGTCAGGGCAGCAGTGGGGAGCAGGGACTCCTCTCCCTTTTTCCCCTCACTGCAGATCGCAGCAGCTCCCAGCTCCACTGGCCTTCCCAGTCAGCTCTGAGCTGCTTGGCTGGGGCCTGGATGCCAGAGCAGGGTGCGCCACAGTCCTGTGCCAGAGCTGCTTGCTGGCAACCAGGCTCTGTCCGGGCAACTGTCCTGCTGCTGGCCAGTCCAAGGTGACTCGGTGGTCCCGGTGACTAGTTAGTAGTTGCTTTTTAATTTGGATCCCTGTGCCTCCTTTCTGTTTTTTGGGGGAGGGTAAAGGCTATTCTTTGTCCCTGCTTGCTTTTACTTCTTTGGCTTGTTCTCTAATAGCTATTGCAGCCTCCCTGCTGCCTGCGGTGACTACAAATTTGAGCTGAATTAATCCCAGACAGAGGCTAAATCTGAGGCAAACTTTCCTTCCAAAATGTTCAGTCTGAAAAGACATGAAAGCAGGATGGTCTTGCCACCTACCTTCCCTACGTCGGTCTCATCCCAGGCAAAGGTTTTTTCTCTCACTTCACACAGGACTGAGAGGCCCTTGGTGCTGTGCTGGGCACTGACCAGGCAGACATGGAAGGATGAGTCTGTCTGCCAGACCTCAGTGAGCAGACAAACAGAAAGCAGCAGCGTGGCTGGCACTGACAGGTTTTGCTTGCCGCCCTGGAAGCAGCCCTTGGTTGCAGCAGAGGTGTTGCTGCTCTTTCCCCAGCTGGCCCAGGCTGCTGGCACTGCTCAGACCCTCAGCCTGTCCTTGTGCAACCCTGTGCTGGCCATGTCTCTTCCTGTTCAGTTATCCCTCTCCATGTCTCCTAGAAGCATCAAGATTTCAGCTTTGGTTTCCCCCTGTTTCCTTTCTCAAGGAGTCTTATTTCGTGGCGTCCTGCCCTTTTGTGCTGAGGTTTGCTTTCATGCTGCCTGGCTGAGGTCAGCATCTGTTCCCACAGTCCCTGCCCAAGGGGGCTCTCTGATACTTGATAACACAATTGCAGGCCCCAGCCACTCTCTGATAACAGCTGGGTGTTAGATCCCAAAGCAGCCTCTCCTCCTAAATCACACATAAGGAAGCCAATTGCCTTCCTCTTCATGTCCAGGTCTATGTTTGCAGATATTTCTCATAAAGAAAGTGTTACAGTTACCCTGTGGGGGGACCACAGCTGGAGTCCCCTTCCCACAAGGGACCTCATGGCTGATGTTCCTGGAAACAGCTTTCCTCTGAATTCAGATGCTGCTTCTTCCTTCACCTGAGACTAGCAGAGAGATCCTTCCAACCCCATGCCTGTGACAGGTAAAAATCCTCTGAGCTGCCTTCCTGCGTTTTTTTTGTGTGTTTGTTTGGTTTTTTTTTTTTTGTTTTTTTTTGTTTTTTTTTTTTTTTTTTGTTGTAGAGCTCCCAGTGCTGCCATATTTCAAAAGAGGCTGAAAAGCCAGAGCAAAGAAGCACAGAAAGCCCCAGAATGCCCCACCACGGTGCTGTGCTGTGCACGTTGCTGTGCCATGCAACAAGCTTTTTCTTTGGAATTCATAGATAATTGCTAGTCCTGTCAAGGGCGAGTCATTTTACTAGTGTAAAAATCACTATGGTTTTATTTCAAGCTTGAGAAACCACTTTGTCATAACGGGCAAATTTTACCAAGCCAGTATGCGGGCTGTGGGCACAGCTGGAGTTATACAGAAAGAGCCCAGTTCCACAAATACTAGATTTTCTCTTACTTGGTTTGAAACAGGGAAACAAAGTAAACAAGGGAAGGAAGGGCTGGGGAAGTGAGGAGAAGGGAAGGGGAGAAAGCTTCCTCCTTTCTGACAAAACTGTTTTCACCCCCTCATTCCCAAAGAGACGTTTTCTGACATACGGAGTTTCAAATGTTTGTTTGCTCTGCCTACTTGGTTATTTACTGCTCTGAGAGTCTGTGCTGCCTTTGCTGGCATGCTTAGTCTTTTAGGGAATATGACAGAGTGCAAAGCTGTTTACTTATTTCTACTAGCACTTATTTAGCAGTGAAGTAGTTTTCTGATCCAGGTTTTGCCAGGAACTAGAAACTATCAGGAACGTGGGGATGATGGGGATCTTAAGGGAAAACTGTTGCCTCTTCTAGGCAATAAAACTTTTGTTATATGCTCTGCTATCACTGGTGTATTTGACTCATGGAAGAGGGGAAAGTTCTTGTATTCCTGAGTTTTTGGAGAAACAAAGGACTTTGCAGAGAAGAGGATGGAGAAAGAAGGTGAGGCAGAGGTTAATCAAAAGGCCATGCAGAGAATCTATGGGAATGCCAAAGTCAGACAGGAATTTTCTGGGTCCCTTATCTCTGCTCTATGAACATCTGCCATCATTACATGTACCCTCCGCCAGCTTTTCTCTTCTGACCTTGTCTAAGCAAAGGCTGTGTGCTGTACAAGGGGTGGTTCCAGGGGTGCAGCACAGCTGCTGGCCATGGAGGGCCTGAGGAGTAAATGGATGAGCCTGGTCTTTGCCATCAGCTTTGGGCTAGCCAGACCGCTAACTTACATTAATAGACAAGCTGACTTCTGTTGTTCTAGATGTTCATGACCCTTACAAAATTTCATTTTCCTCTTGCCACATTTCTGTAGGGCTGTAATCATTTCTTGAGGGCCATGAGGTGAATGCATCTTTTCCTTCATTCTCTTAAATTCGGTGTTGGGATGGACCCCTTTGGTGCTGAAGCCTATTGCAGTACACCTGCATACTTCAACAGCATTCTTTGGAAAGCTTCAGGCTGGTACATTAACCCAACACTTAGAAGTTTGCTCTTCCTTCAGAATGACCTGCTGTTTTCTCTGTTTTTCCACAATAGGGAAAATGAATTACACTTCATTTTATTAAAACCAGAAAGGATGCTGTTGGCCACTTTGCCCAACATCCTCATCAGTACTGGCCATGGGGGTCACTGATTGCTCTCTGGATTGAGTCAACAATATGCCTCTGACCCAGGATTTTTCCAGGTAGTAATCTGAGTGCTACTGATGCTGTCTGAGTAATATTATCCTGCAATTATTCTGCAAAAAAAATATTTTTATATATTTCTGTTTTGTCATGTCAGGATCCTAAACCCCAGATCTTTCTTAACTGTGTTTCAAGGAGCTATGACTGCTTGCTATGTACTGGAATGTGACCTTTATATTTGATATTAATTAATGGGGACGAAATCGCTTTTGGCTTTTGATATTCCTAAGTGTTCCCCTTTGGGGGCTGGATTCCTTCCCAGCAAGTGGCAGCAGCCACCAGGAAAGGTGAGTTTGACATTGCTGCAAACTCTCCCTGAAGCAACCCATGCAACTGTGCCAGCACTAACACCCTTTGTTCGGATTATTTATTGAAGGTGAACTCCTTGAGCATACAGAGCACAGAATGTTTTTGTGAGTACAGACAAGGACCCAGAGATGTGCTGGAGGAAAAGACCTCAGGGCTGTGTCAGGCACTGCGTAGACTGCAGGCTGCTACCTCCAACTGCTCTTGGCTACTTGTTTCCAGGCAAGGGGCAGCTCCCCTTTTTCTGCAAGGGCCTGTTGTTTCGGGTAGCTGGGGGAAGGATTATTGTCATCTATGGTTTAGAAAGTAGGGAGAGAGAATTGGGATACCTGGCCCTCTCTACCTCACTTTTCCTACCTATAAAGTGTGGATGGCAATATTTTACCTTCCTCAGAGGGTCATTGGCAAGCTAATGGACAGAAAGTGCTCAGAAACTCCCCACCTCCGCAGTCGGGACACTGGCAATCTGCCCAATAGCTTTTAGATGTGCCTTACCTAAGCAACAGTGGGTAACAAATGGTATAAACACACTGTCTCTAATGTGTTGGCTGCCTCCTGGATGCTGTGTGGTCTGTGAATCTGCGGGCAGTGCTGCTCCTTTACTATGTGTTGGGAGCCTTCTCCCTCTCTTCTGGGTTGCACAGAATCCTGCCTGCAACTTTGCTGGCAGAACTGCTTTTTTAACTGAGTAAGAGTGTTCTTGTGTTCCAGCAGCACCATCAACTCAAAGAAAGTCTAACAGGCCATGGTGCCTTCAGGCCCCTGAAGGCCAGCATGCTTCTGCGAGCCCCAGAATGGGACAGTGTTACCTCCAGCATCTTGCATGAATTACAAATGCTGACATTTTTTATGGTATTGCAATTATGCTCTCTGCTGGCTCTAGACACTCAGAACTAACCCTCTGTCATGACAGCAAGGGATTTCTCTGGATATTTATGCTGTGAGACTGGGAGCAGAATGTAACCCTGAAGGCTTTCAGCAGTGTTAACTTGCCCTCACTGCTAGTATATGTGAGAGACCTGCTATGCTGTCTCTTCTTTGATATCTTCCCTGGATTTGTGCTGCTGCAGGGCTTCTCTGATCTCTTCCACTAAATGATGCAACCTAGAAGTGAACTTAACTTTGAGTTTTAAAACCAGAGTGATCTTTGAGAAAGGAATTACTTAGACCTTTGATGCTGCAAGAGGCCAGGCAATTGGGCCATACAGGAGAAACCCAATTCTTCAAATATTGGGAACATGAAGAGAAAAGTGTTAGTGTCAATCTTAGGTTAATTGGAAAATATTCAAATGACTTTGTTTTGCTTAATTTTGAGGTTAGAACTTCCCCGGGGTTCTATGAAGAGAATGCAACACTGGCAGCTCCTTTGAAATGAGTAGGAGTAAGCTGCAAAGCAAGGAAGCTATTAGAGGGGATGTGACTTCCTCGTTGCTGACTGGATGGGCAGCAGGAAAGAAAAGATGAGAATGCTATGCAATTACTCTTGCTTCAGAAGAAGTCTGTGGTGTGACATAAGTGGATAAGTACGAAGACAATCATTTTGAAATCAGGTTCTTCTGTTCATCCTGACACCCAACATCAAAGATGAGGTTGCCTAGCTCCAAGCTCTCCCTGGATGCACACATGGGCTGTGGAAAGCACCAGACCAATCAAGTGTGTTCTGACTCCATTGTTCATTCAGAAATACCACTAGCAGTATCCGTGGTAAACTTCACATTGCTCTGCAAAAAAAGGCCGGGTTTTTGGCTGTGCTTGTTAAGAGCACCCCTTTTTTTGTTACCTTTTGTTTTGGGGTTTTTTTTGCCTAAACATGAAGTGTTTCACACAGAGTGTTCTAGCTTACATATATACAGTATTTTGCAGAACAGGAGCCTGCCCACGGTACTGAGGACTCTTGGCAGTGCTGAACATTATCTGTGTGTGTGGGAGGGTGAGGGGACTCACCCAGCAAGTCTGGAGCCTGCAGGGCCAGTTCAGCTCAAGGAGTCACAGAGGGGAGCCTCTGGGGCTCCGTGCAGTGATGGGGGAGCAATACAGCAACCAGCTTGCCTGTTCTTCTCCCTGTGCTTAAAGCCAGGGTCATTCCAGCTGAGCACTCTGCTACACCATCTGCAGTAGGGTAGCACAAGTAGAGGGAAACTTTCCATCATACTGGCTAAGAGGAAGTTTTAGAGCAGCTCTTTAGCCAGGGAATTATGAGTTAGAGAAGCCTATTCAGATGGGGGCAGATTCACTTTCCTGACCTACTTTTGAAAAAAAGGAAACTCTCCAGTATTGTGAGGTTCTGCCCCACTATATTGCCCCAGAAGCATTTCAAGCCTTTAGAGAGCTTGAAGACTGGTAACCATGTTCAGGGGTGTAGTGTTTAACCACATACCCAGATTCAAGACAGTGGTGGTGCAGTGATGGGAGCAGGGCAGACAACTGCCAAGAGTGCCTGGGAAGTGAGTACACTACCAGCCTGAGAGCATGACCTCCAGCAGATCTCTTGGAAGAGAGAATCCTGCAGGCTTCTTAAGTGTTTCTCAACCTTTTTGGCCTGTGAGCCAGTTCTACTGATTGAAAAATCACTTCTATTGATTGAAAAACTCTCTCTTCCTTCTAGCACTTTGAATCACAGAATAAGGAAAGTGGGTTTCAGATCTCTCTTGGATTTTTTTTTTCTTACCCACTTTGAACCACTGCACTGAAGGCTGAAATGGGCTATTCTAGTTTGGTCAACTCCGTAAGTTACGCCATCAAATTCTGTATGGTTACTCTTCCACCAAAATCCACGACCTCTTTTCTACCTCCAGAAAGGTACCTTGTCTTGGGCTGCAGACATTTAGAGAAACAATCCATCACTTTACTTGTGTTGAACCTTCCTGACCAACCCCAAGTTAATGATGGAGGTTTGGTTTTCCTTCTGAATTTGTCTGATTAGTTCAGGCTCCTAACTCTCACTTTTTTCTCTGCATTTCACCTGTGGCTTTAAGTGCACTGTAGTAGCAAATATTTTTCCATACTAAGGGAACTAGATAGTACTTTTAGGCTGCCATGACCTTCTCTTTTTGCTCCTGCAGTGCTTAGCAGGCTCTGGGAATACTCATTATCAGTGTTGTGTAATGGTCACAGTGCACTCCAAGAGTCAAAAACATGTTGTAAAAAAGACAAAAGCCACACCCATGTGAACTGGCCCCTTCTATCCAACAAAAGAGTAACCCCTGGAGAACTTTAACCTCATACTGACTGCTATCATCATTTCTTTCTTCTGTCAATATCTCTCAGTTTTTCCAGCTTAAGTTCAATTCAGATTCAGGACTGCATAAAATATAAAAGAGAAAATTCTGGGGAAAAAACCAATCTTATACATTATCTATAATTATAGACTGTGCATTACATTTAACATTTTAGACTGGGTACAATTTTGTGTTAATACAGAGTAGTGTCCCTTCTTTGGGAAGATATTCTTAACTGATTCTCTAAATTGTCATGTGCAGGCAATAAAAGCATACTTGGAAATTTTGCTTCGTATTTCAACTCTGCAACATGGAGACTCTGAGCTTCTATCTTTGTTGATACCTATTTCTTGTGGTAATACTGAAGTAGATGAGTTGCTTAGTAAGTCTCGGCGACCCAAAACAGCACAGAGGGAAGGTGTACCTACCCTCTGATGGAAGCATAGCCCAGAGGGAATCAAAATCATTGTAAGCTGCAGTTTTGACCAGAGATTAGAGTGATGCGCTTTAATAAGACATGTTGAAAACTTCCATTAAATAAATGTCCATGACCAGTTTTGCAAAAGATACAAGAGAGAGACATGAGTCAAAGCCAAGCATGTTTTTTGTGCTTTGGAAATGAATTGCCTCCAATGAGCCCTCCTAGGAAGTTCATGCTGTTTACCATATGGAAGTTATCATGGCTTTATCTTCGTGTTCATACATCTATGGTTAGCAACCAGTCTAGCTGTACCAGTGCAGCTGTGCTAAGCCAGTATTTGCCTGAAACCTGTGTGAGTTCAACTTAGGTTCATCACCATGG
>JAWWLV010000011.1:10686512-10729107 GCA_035041135.1 Platyrinchus mystaceus
CTGCTCCCAGCCCCTGTGCCGCTTGTGGTCCCTGCTAAATGCAAGTTGAGGCCTCCTATTCCTTGATTTATCTGAGTGTGCACAAAAGGATAAATGACTAAAGAGATTTAAAGACTATGAAAGGGGAGAGAAGGTGAGTGGTTAAACTTTTGTTCTAGTTTTCCCGGTTGCTTTCTCTTGTATAAATGGAATCTGGATTGGTTTAGATTTGAGTTTGGTGTTATTAGAATTTCCAAAAGTGGCATACAGGTTTGGGTGATACTCTGGACAAGCTTCCAGAGGCTCAGGCATACATAAAAGTCTAATAAACTTGTATTTCTGGTGCCTGAGTCTTTTACAGAACTCTTGAATAACCTTAGCCAGAGCATTCAACCTTTCTGAACTTGGAGAACAGCACTAACCTCCTATGAGCTGAGTGGCTTGGGGAGAGATTCAGCTAATATTTGTAGAGGAGTAGGAGTTCTTTAGAGGCATGAGAGTCTTAGCTAATATTTGCAGAACACTTTGAGGCCTTGGGATAGATACTGCTACCAAAGGGTGAAGTGGTATTCACATGTTCTCTTATGTCTGTTGTTTACAAATAGAATAGAATGATGTTTTGAAGGTCAGGGACCTTGAGAACAATAGTGGGTTTGAAGCACTCATTTATTTTTACCAAATTCAGATGCCTGGCATACACTAGCATTTCATTTATATAAAGGATCTGATCAAATATTTTGGTTGTTTAGAGGGGTTGTTTTGCTTGTTTTTAGGCTGTTGAAATGTCAGATGGCGAAAACAAGCAAGAGTTCCAGATGGAGCAACTGGAAGAGAAACATGACAAAGAGGGTAATGGGAAAACTTCAGATTCACACTTGATTGGGAGTCCCATGCTTGGGATTGGGAGTCCCCACCTGTGGCTTCCAAACCCATTCTCTGTGCAAGCTCTTGTGAAAAGCAGCAACCCGTGAGGAAGTTCTTCATTACCATGGTAAGCAAAGCCAGTAAGAGTTTATTTTCACTGTTCATTAGTCCATCCATGCTGGGAATTTTTTGGGAGCTGGAATCTCATCTGGAATACTCAGCTTTTATACGGCCAAGAAAATGATAAACACTCTGCTCTAATGACCCCAAATTTGAATTGGAATTTCTTGACTTACGTTAACAGGGCAAATAATTGCCCTGATCTCATTCACTGGCATTCATGATGTTATTTGCACCAGCAAATAGGAATCTCTGCCTTCCTAACTCCTAGTGGGATGCAGACTAAATCTATATTTGAGTAATGGTGGAAGACAAGGCATACAATAAATGCTGTAAAATCCCTGGTCATTGATGGAGAAGTAAAAGCTGGTAAAAAGAGATCTATCTAATCAGACAGCTCATTTAACACAAAAAAATGGTCTCACTTCCTCTAGTCTACGGCCAGCTTTCTTGAAGACAAAAGGAGGCATAATTTGTACTGGCAAAGCTAACCCTGATTTAAAATCAGAGTAAACAGTTGGCACAAATTGCAGCTTTTGTTTGTTTACACTTGAAACTGTGCTAGTCACTGAGGGCTGGAGCTGCAGCAAATTCCTAATGTATGTTGCCATCTAATTTGTTATATTGATGGGGGGTTATTCCCTAATGTTTTGTAAGCAGAGTAAGGTAAAGAAGACTGAAATTACCTTGCAGTGACCAACTGAAACTCCTTCTTTGATGGTGGTAATTGTAATATGGGAATGTACAAGGACGGTATTAGGATGTGCTTGGTCGATCACTGCCATTTATTGTGTCAATCAGTTATTTGAAGAGCTTAATTCTAAGTGCTTTAAACTCCTGCTACCTTCACTGAGAAGTTGCTAACCACCTTACAAGGCTGTGTCCTTAGTTTCTGTGCCAGGGATGTGCCAGTCTAAGGGATGGGCAGAGAGGCTTTCAGGAAGGAAAAAGAGTGCATTGAAAGCCACTAATCTGTGACACAGTGTGAACATGTTCTTTAGTTCTGTCCTGGAGACTGCTGTTCTAAAACAGCACCTCAGGAGAGCCATGCTCATCAGCAGAGATATTCATAAGCTGCCATCAGTGGCTGTCCATGAGCTGTGGTACCCAAAAGACAAAGGGGGAGCAGAAATAATTATCCCTGAATTTGACAGTTCAGAACATGTGATGTATAGAGGAATGGAGCTAAACCCATGGGATTGGTACTGTCTAATTAATGGCTCTTTGTTGCTGTGCCATAGTCTGTACTTGCTGTGAGCAGCACACTCTAATAGGCAAGTTCCCTGTGCTTAGGTTTGGATCTTGCCAAATCAGGCTTGTTACATACTCCCAAAAACTAGTCTGGAGATTTCAGCCATGTGATATTCTGACTATATGAGTCAAATAATAGGAATGTATGAAATTAGTCATATAAGCATGCTCATAACTGAGCCTTCATTTTAGAGGTTAATATTCAGATGGTTAAAACCCCAAGCATAATGATTATTTGAGAAAGTCATTATTTACCGGCTTTGAATCCAATGGTAGGAGGCAGATCAGAAGTGCTTTGGTATAAAGGTATAGACAGTTACTTGCAGAACAGAGTCCTCCTTGCTAGTAGAAAAAATATCTGACTTTGTTAACTACAGTCCTTGTCTAATTTCTTTGCTTTGCATTTCTCTGTGGAAGGCAACTTTATCTCCTCTGAGGAAGAAGATCAATACAGTTAAATCAGAGCTGTGCAGGAGGAATGTTAGGGAGGCTGAAACTATCTAAAATGCTTCTCATCCTGCGTTTTGCTATGACATGAAGAGACACGTTGAAGCTTGTGGGCTTTCTAGGCAGAGGAACATGTGGTGTGAGGCCTTTACATATCTCTTACAGTAGCCCCACATTTGTCTTCCCCTCCAGCTCTGCCTTTTGTGTCAGTTGTTGATAGTTATGCTTCATGCAGAATCAGCCAGATTTTCTTTTCTTTCTTATTTCATTTAACATTGCTTTAAATTTGATGTAGCTTCAGGAAAGCTGCTGAAATAACATGTGCAACAACACTTAAACATGCTAGAAACTTATATAAACCAATAAATGACTGTAGTAACCCATGAGGCTCCCTGTGCTTCCACCTCAGTTTCTGTTGTAACAACTCAAGGTCTTTCAGATCACTGTGGTAGTTTTCAATGCTTTGTTTTTGGTGACTGAAATATTGTTTGCTCAGAGCTTGTAGGTTTTTGCTTGTGATGAATTCCTTGACAGACTGTCATTGAGGATGTCATGGCTGCCTTGTTGCCATGTGCATGAGACATGGTGGGACACTGATTTATTATTATTATTATGTTTATGATTATGTTTATGTTTATTTTTTATCTATTTTAGTCAGATAGATAATAGGTGATAGGCTAGCTCAGTAATTTTTGCTTGGCAACTAAGAGTACAGGATGTAAAGCAAACTACTGTTAGTGGCTTTCTATGAAGGCATCACCTATACATTTGACATTGAACTGATGATCTGGAAATGAAGCTGAAGTAGTTACATTTTGACTGCGGTCTTTTATTGTCAGGTTTAGTTTACCATTCCTTTGCAACATTCCCTTGTTTTAGCCAGGGATGTTTGAGCAAGCCATGGAAAGTGCATGTCATCAAGAATACAGAGATAACTATTTCAGCTTCTGGAATTTGAAAGAGCATGAAGATACATGTGGGGTCAGGCTATGGTGATAGTGTAGATGATGGACTGTTGGAAAGAAGACCTGGCAAGGCTGGGAGAGGTGCAGCACAGTGGTGCACATGAAGTGTGTGCACACAGGACAAATGCCCAAGCAGTTGGATTATGCCAGCCTTGATGCTAGTGTCACTTCATGGAGCCCGTATTTGGCCTTGCTCATCTAGTGGCACATCTATATTTAGAATGCAGACCTATTTCTAATAATAATCTTTCTGAAATGATTGCTAGATAAGTCAATTATCTCACTCCTCCTAGAATGGGAACTATTAATTACATGAGTTATAGGCACAGAGCAAAGATGATCAAAGCAGATGATGCAATGGGATACTGAGAACCACAGTGCGGTTTAACACTGATGATGTCTGTTCACTGTTTATGAAATTCTTTGAAGATGTATGTAATGTTTCTAATTGATTATATTAGCAAGAGTGTTATCTGGAGGGCATTTGATAGGGATTCAGGATATCTCATTCTGTTTCTTGGTATTTCATTGGCCAGCTGAGCAAGTTAATTCTTCTTCCTGTGTCTTAGTTATCCCACTATTAAAATGCAGATAATTGCTCATAAAACTGGGATAATTATACTGTCCTTTTTGAAAAGTGCTCAGAGACCTCCTGGTTACAAGTTCTGGATGCATTTTTGAAGCTATTACTATTTTCTTTGTTTAGACAAGATAATAATAATAACAGACGTGTCAACATCAGTGAATCTGTGGTCTGTTCAGAGCAGGCAAGGGGAGTTGGAAACTTGAATCTTTATTGGTTTCACTTTAAAGGTCTCTGCTAGCAACTTCTTTAAAGGAAACAATAAAGGTTTATGCCAGAGCTCTTCTTTTTGCTGCAACTCGGTGCTTCTCTGCAGTGCCTATTTCTAGTTAAGAGAATCCTAGCATTTGGTAAATGACAGTCTAATAGGTGGCACATCACTCTTGTCTGGGAGTGTAAATGTTCTGTACATAAGAATCTTTGCAGGTGGCACCCTCGATTTGCTGGAGACAAGAATAACATCTATTGCCACTCCTGACAGTTCTGAGGTCTCACAAAGCCATTTGAAGAGTATGGAAGTAAATACTGGAGGCTGAGGTGCTTTGGAAAGCCATTATGTAGAAAAGAGCTGAGTATCAGCCTGAGACATCATCCTCAAAATGTCGTCCATTGAGAGAAGGCCTATTTTATTTTTAAGTCTTACATACTGCTTCTTTTTTTGATACTTTGGGAAAAACTTGTCATGTTCCTATTTGTCATCCTAATGAGGAGAGAAAAGAAGTCCCTGTCTGATCTTGACTTAGTGAAGGTTAATGTGGCTGGAAGGAGAGTGGCCATTTGTACCAGTAAGAGAATGTAGAGCTGCTGGAGGAGCCAACATCACTGATAGAGAACTGGCATTGATATACTCACTTGTTATTCAAGGTGCCTGAAAAGACTGTTGAAAGGAGGTCAGAATTACTGCAAGGTATCCATTTCCATGACAAAGTTGTGGCAGTGAATACTTCCCACTGTTCTCCAGGGTTGGATGTGAACCTCAGGACCAACCCATTTTGCAGCTGGTTTGATGCTCAGGCCAAGTCCATAATCAAAAATCACTTTCTGCTCTTGCAAGAAGGGATACTTCACATAAGAAGCATCCATAGATCTTGTTGGAGCAGGTGAAAGTGGAGAAGAGTAGAAGAGTTTGCATAATGGCTTTCCCACGTGTAGCAGCTGGTCTTGCTAAAACAGTATCAAGATCTTTGAACCCCGCAGACAGCCTTACTACACAGCCAGAGAGTTTTCTTCCCAAATGTCACTGAAATACCTTCTTTTTGTTAAATCACAGGTTGAAGGTTCCAAGTCTGCCTTTTATGTGGTCTTGGCTGCAAGAGGCCAAACCTGATGCTGCACTTCCAAGTGCTGGGTGATGTTCACACATGCCCTGAGCCTTAGTCAGTCCCTTTTCCAAAGAATTTGACTGGAACCATCAGACAAAGTGGGGATGAAGTAGCTCCTTTTCCAAAACCAGTTTTCAGCTGGTGTGGGCACAGAGGGAGCTCAAAAACATTACTGTTTTCCAGTTGATATGGACAGAACTGGGAATATATCCAGGTTCCTGCAACAACTGATTTGATCATTTGGCAACAGAAAGATACACTGTCAATAGGCTTCTTCCACTTCCTTTGGGAATACACTATCCTCAGTTCAGTCATCTCTTCAAATGTCTGCTCCCCAGGATCGTTGTACCAGATAGGCCCCGAGATGCAAGGAGTTTCTGGCAGAAAACCGGAATCCAGATCTGAGGAGTCCTCCAAACACAAAGACTAGCTTTCTGCTCTCTTGCTTGGCATTTTGTCCCTGCCATTGAGTTTTGCCTTCTGCTTTCATTTCTTGCCCTTCTTTGCTGTCAGCCCATCTTTGTTATTCCTGGACCACTGGAGGTAATACCTCCTTTTAGAAGTGATATTAGTACTTGTCTGTCCTGGCAATCATGCATATTTGCACTTTTTTTTTTTTAAATAGCCCATACATAGATGTAGCCTACAAGTGCACAAATGAGTTTCTTTTGAGACTTCAAAATATTCCCTCCTTCCCCAGACATCAAAACTTGAAGTATTTATTTCTTCTTCAGAGCATGAGCCTTGTGATCAGCAAGCTGAGTGAGAGTATCTTCACTAAAAGACGATACCCAAATAATCAACTCATGATAAAATCAAGCTAATTTGACACTGCAACTTCTAAGCGTCTTCAGAAAACAACTTCCAGAACTACAGTTAAGTAACTATGATTCTCTGGGAATGTTCCTTGGAGAAGGGCCCAAGTGCTTCCCAGGTCTTGCACAGAGCCTAGCATTCAGATGCTGTAGTTTCAGTTACTATTTTGGAGTAAAATTCTCACAAAGTCCATTGAGATAGTTTTAAAAACTGAATATACTTTACATTTGAAAATGTTAAGGCTATTAGTTAAGGCTTCTAAGTCACCTTGACACTATCATTGCTGTTAATATCAAGTCCATTTAGTTGTTGCCTTGGAGCTCTCTACAATACAAGCCAGCTTAGTTAATGAGTGCAGTTCTGTGTTATTAGTTACCCAAAATCAGCTGGAAAAGCTGTTGGCTTTTATTTCTGAAATGGAACTGAATATGCTCCATCTCCAGTGATGGGAACAAAGAGTGATCCTGTCAATTCTCTTCCTGCCAGCTGATGCCAGGGTCAGAGAAGTAGGTCACACCTTTCTGGTTTTGAGATGGAGCAATACTCATTTTAAACCAATTTGCTCTGAGCACGGAGCTCATCTGCTGGGTTGAACCAGGGCATTGTTGCTTTCTCTAGTGCATTGTTCTGCTCTCCCTCTAATTAGCTCCAAATGTTTCTTACGCCTGGAACACAGTGGTAGTGATGAATAATGGGTTCTCTTCTCTTAACCCTTCGACCTCTAATTTGGCTGTCCACTCCCACCTAGATGCTTTCACTTTCTTGCCTCCACCTGTGTTAGTCTGACACCTGCCTGTATCAGACTTGCTGCCCCATAACCTCCTCTCTCCTATTCTGAAAACTGAGTAGGAAGTGCAGGAGCATGGTCTTGGTTCCAGCATTTACTGTTAAGATCACGGTGTTTCCTTTACATGTGAGTGTGAAAAAAGGTGCATTCCATATGCCTTTGGCTCTGGGAAGGGGAAGAGCCACAGTGACTCCAGACCTCCTACTTTAGGGATGACCTACCCAGGAAAGTGGCTCAAACTGTTGATTTGTAGAACTGCTCTAGTTACATGCCAGAAGAGGAAAGGTGTTGCAGGCTGATGCTAAGAAATGGAGTTTAATTGTTGATCACTTTGGCTAAACAGTAATGCCTCTCAGATGTGGTTTCCTTATCAAGGGTATGCTGCAGACATTAGACAGGTCACTTGTGAACAGGCACATGAGAATTGAAGCCTGAGGAAAGCAGGGGTAACATCTATGAGTTTGTGCAGGTGACTGAGGTTAGTGGGGGGAGGGAGAGGGAGAGATTTGCTGCAGAATAGTCATGGGGTCAATGCTTGGAGGAAGTTGGACCAGTTGTAGCCTGTCCTACAAAATAGTGCAATGTCCAAATATATTACCATCCTTTACACTTCAAATCCTCTTGCTTTAATTTGGTGGGATTTTTTTTTTTCCAATTTAAAAAACTAAGATGTCAGCCCAGCATGTGGAGCTATGGCAGGCAGGCAGACCTTCAGAGGCCTGGCAGGTGTAGTCCCCTGGGCCAGCATTCCCATTTCAGCACAGCTGGCCATTGTCCTCTGTCTGGCACAGTGTGCCATGTCTATGCTGTCTCCCAGCATGTTCCCTCAGCTCACTGGCAACACCTTTCAGCCTTGCAAAAACACTCAGAAGCCTCTGCAATCCCTTCCTACACAGAGGAGTGTGGGCCGTGAGCTTCTGCTCTCTACCTGCCTCAGTCTTGCACCTCCTTGTGCTGCTTCCACAGAGAAATGACCCCAAGTTATTGCAGAGGCCTATGTGCTGTCATCACATTCTGTTTGTTTTATAACTGTCCAGTCCTGTAAAGCACTTGGTGGCATTTGGTGTAGACTGGAAGCAGATTACAGCTTCAATAGCACTGTTCCATGTCTCTGGTTGGAAAGGATGAGCTTTTTTTTATTTATTTATTTTTTATGTTGTCTATCCTGAAGCTCACAAGGGCTGGGCTGAGACTGGAGGTGTTTCAGTGATATGATGCTTTTGAATGCTTGAATCACAGGTCTCTGGCTGTCTGAGCAACATGCAAGTCCCAGGGAGCTGTATTCACTATAAATTCCTCTCCTTTCACCAATTATCTCTGTGGCTTGGAAATGGGAAGAGAAAGGGTAGACATTGCAGACATTGCTTTCTGTGCTACATGACCTTTGTGTGACTAACATCTCTAGAGGCTCAAAACACTGAAACTGCTCAACACCTCTTCTCCATCACTCTCATGTATTAGTTCTTGCCAAAGTCTCTTCTTAGGTGGTACCACAGCCCAGGAACGAGTGCTTCATCTGAGGTACAGAATGGCCTGTGTTGGCCCTGAACAGTTCGGTGTAGAGAACAGTTTATTTAAGCTCATGTTCTTTTTCTTTGTAGAGACAGCTAATGACTGGGTAACAGAAGCTGCCCCATTAGCTGAAAGCCACCTTTGCTCCTTGTGTGACAGAGTCCTTAGAGCTGCTGTCACTGTTGTGTCGACACAGTCTGTGAAGTGAGTTTGCAAAGGTGAGAGTCAGCCCCTACAGCTGAAAGACAATTCTCTGCAACAAGAACCTTGATATTTGTAGACTGTAATTACATGAAGAGACCATGCTGCTAATCTAGTCTCACCTTCTGCCTCATTCAGACAAGACCTGTACCTGTAATGTCTGCATCAAGGCTAATAATTCACTGTTAAGCTACAGCACATATTTCAGGAAGACAACAAATCTTGTTTTAAGAGCTCCAAGGGTGAAGAATAACACTCTCCCCTGCATGATTTGTTCAACTGATAAACTAATTACATTATTGCAAGTTTTAATTTTTAAAAGTTTATAGTATTTTCAGTTTGATTTTTATCCAGCTTTTACTTTGAGCTTCTGGATCTAGTTATAGTTTTGTTTGTGAGATTCATTAAGTCTTTTAGCATCTCTGACAGTCTCCCACTGAGAAATGTTAATAGATTTAGATCAAATCACCTCCAAACCTTCCCTTCAGTAAGCCAAATAGATCAGGCTGCTGAAATCTTTCCATCTCCCTTCCTTGCTCTCTGCAACATCTGGAATTGAATGATGTGTTAGTTTAAATCAATCATCTGCTCAGAGCGACATCTGACCACCTATTTGATGATGCTTAAATACATCCCGCTGAAAGTACTTCTTTTACTTGTGGCTGTTTTCTGGACCAAAACCATCTGTGAATATTTTCCAGTGACTAACCCGGCAAACCCAAGCCCGGAGCCGAGGGCAGGCGGTACCTGCTGCTGCTCGGGGGCCGGCGAGCCAGGGGCTGGGGCTGCGGGGCTGCGGGAGAGGTGTGGCGCCGCCGGGGCCGGGACCGGGACCGGGACCGGGGAGCACCGGGTAGCTGCGGCTCCTGCCTCGGGAAACACAACTTGACCATTTTTTACGAGTTGCTCGCAACCGACTTCTTGCCTCCAATTTTTTTGTCGCTTATTTGCTATTGCCCTCTAGTGGAAATAGGATGGCCAGTGACTTGGCTTCCCAAGGTCTGTTTCTCCTGGTTTTCCACTGTTTATTACTCTGGGACAATCGTCCTAGTGATACGACAGATTTCAGTAGTATTAATTACCTTGATTTTAACATTCGGCTTCGTTACTCAGAGTTTTATGCCATGCAGAAAACAAAGATTTGCTCTCTGCAATTGATAACTAATGTCCTGCCATGTCTGAGAGTAGAACAGACTTTCCTGTTCACTGAAATGTTTTGGCAAAAGAAACTGCAGAAGATGTTGCCATTTTAGGCTTAGAATAATTCAGCCCTACAGTCGGAACTCTGAAGTGAACTCTGTGTGTGCTGCCAGCATCCAACAGCCTGGTACATGGAGTTATCTTGAAGCAGAAATACTGCCTTTTTACTATTTGTATTTCTATCCGAAGTCTTTGCTTTTATTATAAAGAGTGAACTATTTAAAGCACACTCTTTCCAATCAATCATTTCCCTTTGTCAGACAAGCCAAATCATTTATTGGATGATCTTGGCTAATCAAAGTCTGTCTTCTTATAGGGATCCTAGAAGATGGTTTATTAATGAGACCTAGATTTTTTTTTTCCCCTGGTTGTAATGCAGAGAGATCTTAATAAGCAATGAATTGCTGTGTCTGCAATGACTTTTGAGAGGCTTAAAAGGAAAACAATAACACTATGACTAACATGATTACTCTCCCCACACTGCCATCCGGTGGATGCAAAATTCATTTCCTTTTGTAAATGGGAAGGGAAATTCTCCTACTGATATCACAGCTTGCAAACTTGCACCAAGCAGACTCTCACTTGTAACACAATTTCCAGACCAGTGAGGAAAATGTTGGCTATTCTTTTAGTGGTTTCATATTAGAAAAAGAAGATTTCCAGTCTCTCATCTACAAAAAACATTTTCTACCTTGGAATGGAAACCTGTCTGGATCTTGAAAAAGGGCCCTGAAAGCTTCCCAGACTCTCTGCTCTCAGTATCTGGCACAGAGAGCCCAAGCCACTGAGCACTGCTACTCTGGCTGCTTTTGGAAAATGAGGGTTGAGATAATCAGTGTGTGGGCTAGCAACAACAGAGCCTAGGGCCTAGCACTGCATTTTTGTTTTTTGGGGGAGAGGCATGGGGATGGGGGTTAACCCTGTGCTTTTTCCCCCTAGGACTGATGACTGAAATAATTAAAAGAAGCATGTTGTGGTGCTCACAGCCTCCTACCTGCTGGTCTGCAAATGGAACCTCACCACACTGAGCTCCTTCCCAGTGCAGCAAATCTCACTGGCCATCATTGACTGTGTTGGCCACTTGACCACTCCACAGAAATTTGGAGAAGTGAGTACTGGGAGTGGATGGAGGCAGTGTGAGAGACTGAGTCCCTCAGCTGAGTGCACAGATGTTGGGGCTCTGTCATTGCCTGCATCTTTCTCTACTTCTGGACCCTATATGAGTTAATCCAACAGCTGCAGCAATAATATTTCCTGTGCCTCTCTGCAGGAGGGCTGTGGAAGTGGAGCAGAACAGCCAACTTCAGAGAACTGAGCTGGCAGGACCAACTCTGGCATTTCAGCTGCTGCAGGTGGGCCAAGTAATCACCAGGAAGTGGCATCCATCCTCTGAAGATAACATGACCCATGCTTGGTATGGTGCCAGGCCTTTTCTGGGGGCCTTGGCTTTTTTTTTCAGGGCACACTAGCTCCAGAGGGACTCTGCAGTGGAGTATTTGGGGCCAGCATGGTCCCGGTCTGGAGGTGGGAAGTCCTGCCGCCCCACGGTGTTGCCAGAGTGTTCCAGTTCTGAGTCATTCCCTTACCTGTTTGTTTCTGGTATTTATTTATTTACCACCGAGGTGTCAGCCCAGAGTAGGCTGACTGTGCTGAACTCCTTCGGTGGCCTGGTGGCTGCTGCGAGCTCTCTCAAAGTCCTGCAGTGTTGGGAGTGATTCACCCTAAGCTGGGGGGGAGAGAGATCGGGTTCCTGCGAGAGCAATGCCACCACAAGCTCCCATCAAAAGCATGCTTGGCTCTAGGTAACGAGGGCAGTAGCACAGGGTAAACTACTTTCACCCTCCCCACAGAGTCCCTGGCTCCCAGATCCTTTCCCTGAGCTGGCTAGGGGGGTGGAAAGAGGTTAAGAGGCATATCCTTTGCTGTAATTATATCCCGTTGCTAGAGATATTGTGCTCTGCTTAAAGAAATCATCATAATACAGCCTCCCAGAGAAGGTAATTACTGTGCATCTTATGAACGGCTGCATGTGAATGTCTGCTCAAGCCGCTGTCAGCAGCAAGTTTCAACACATCTTACATACCAGGCATTTTACAGCCTTAGTTTTATTTGTTTTCATCGCCCCTTGCCTTGTGCTTTATTTTTCATTAATGGATCTGGGGTGGGTTTTTTTTGTTTGTGTTGGTTTTCTTTTCTCTCTCTCTTTTTTTTTTTTTAAGAGGCCAGAGTTCATGTCTTTGATGGAGCATTTGGGTGGTGGCCACAGCTTTTATTTGGTGCATTTCCATTGCTCTGTGGTGGCTTGAGGGGACTGTCTGGAAGATATTGTTTCCGAGCCGTTCCCACATGGTAGCATCTGAGTGGGCCCCAGTTTCCTAGTCTGATCCCAGATAAAATGGACCATACCACTGTTGACAAAACTTGGTGTTACTACCTCTAGCACAACAGCATGGATTTAAGCCCATGAGACAACTTATTTTTGCTGTTCTACTTTCTGAGTTTCTCTCCCATATTGAAGAAGAGTTTGTCAGGGAAGTCAGATCTTCGAGCTTTCTAAAACCAATGACCTCCCTGCCTTGGTTAGCAGTCAATATATGTGTCACTGTGAGGTGGCTGGAGTTTTGGAGAATCACAGCCTGGTAATTCTGCACACAGAGGTTACCATGTAACTGCCTTCAGAGCCTCATCTCTTGGTTTTGCAGGGATATTTGAGCCAAAGAGATGGGGAAATGCCAAAGAGCCCTGGTTTGTCACAGTAGGAGTGATCTGGCACTTGTGCTTGCCTTTGCCCAGCAGTATGTGTGGTAATCTCGCCTTGTGTTCTGCATGTAGGGCCACAGTGTGTGATCAGGATACCCTGCATGGCTGTAAAAACATCATGTCCATCTCATGGCCAGCTTACGGAAGGATTTGAAACTACTCCTTGGATTGCTTCTTTGTGCAAATGGCTGGGGCTCACTCTTGCAGTGCTGAAGCTGAACTGTCTTATTACCCTCAATGATTTATTGTGTTTGTGGCCAGGCTTCTGTGCATGCTGAGCATCTGCTGTCTTGCATCCAGAGGTGGCTTCATCCTGGTGCTGTGTCCATCTCTCTCTGTGGTTCTTAGTAAAGCCTGAAAGGCAGCCTCAATCCTGGAGGGTGGAAGGTGCTATAATAAATGTAAGCTCATAATGTTATTGTTATAAATAACTGGAGCTAAATTATAAAGAAAAAAAATCGTCTTATTCAGTCCTAGCCCAAGGGGTAAATGGACATGAGGAATTGGGCAATCCTTCTGTAAGTTCTTTCTTTAGACTATATTTAAACCACACGGAGAGTCAGATTCTCAGCTGGTGTCAATTGTTGTTGACTTCAGTGGAGTGAGGCTGGTTTACACAAGTTGAGGCTGCTAAATGCCAGCATCTAGATGAAGCCGAGACACAGCTGGAATTACTTTTGCAGAAACCTCTAATCTGATGCTGGTTCAAAAGATCTGAGCCCTCCTGAGTGCTCTGATTTAGTAGTTCCTTTGGGATGTGAAGGGTTATGAAAGGACCTTTACTCAGGTCAAAATTTGTTCTAATCTTGACAAGGTTCTTCAGCTCTTGTGTCTGTCATTGTGCTTTAGCTGGACTCCTCTGAAAAACTCCACAAAACCTTTTTTTACTTGCTACTTCACCAGCATCATCTCCTGTCTAGACACTTTAATTATGAGAACCAGGGAGCGTACAGCATGATGTGTAGATAAACCTGGGTAACTCCAAGGCAACCGTGTGCTGCTTCCATCCCTCCCCTGACTGCCCTCCAAACTAATTTTGCCAATTTGTTGTCTGTTCCAGAATGAACATTAGCAAAGTGGGGACTGCACATTGCCACCTGGGCAATATTCAGTTGAACTTTGCCTTCAGAAGCAAGTGTTCCAAACCATAGAAATGGAGAGGCAAACCTCAAATTGCAGTGGGATCTAGCAATAGTGCATTTAGCCTTCCCTACTTCTGTTTTTCTCTATGCCCAGAAACTCTCTGGATTAAATAAACAACCTCCCCCACCACTACTGTCAGCAGAATGTATCAAATCTGTAAGCTGATTTCAGTATTTTTTGTGTACTCATTGTATCCACTCTAATTCTGTTCTTATCCATGGACTTGTTTTTTATTTACTCCAGCACAGACTGTATCCAAACTTGAGCTCTATCTATTTCAGCTATGTCCTTTACATAAGAGCTTTTAAAGCTACTGATTTAATAGGAGGCCATCAAATAATCAATATGTCTAAAGTATTGGCATGCATTTGCTTGATTCAGTTCCTCTCTGCAGTATGCCACCTCCAGGAGTGTGTAATGAGAGGAAAAAAATATTTTTTTCTATTGCCCTTCTTTAATTTGTCATCTCCCCTGATCTCTTGCTGTAACTGGTACCAAAGAGAATTGTCAGTGGCACTTAGCAAGGCCCCTGGGATTCAGCCTGTTTTCCAAGTCTCTGCACTTGCCTTGGGGTGCCATGTGGGTTTCCACAGGTCTCTGTAGGAGCTGGGTCATCTGAGAGTAATGTGTTTGCTGTATTTTGATTCCAAATCAATGTGCTCTGAAGCGATTTCAGTTGGTTTTTTTTCTTTCTTCATAGCAGCTGAAAGGCGCAATACTGATCCATGGGGAAGTGCCACCAAGCAGCTGTGGGAGGCACCTTTTGCACTCCTGGCAGTGACATGGGTGAGGGAATGCTCTGGGACATGCATTTAGATTGCAAACTCTTTATAGTCTGCATCAAAAAGTGCCTTTTTATAGGTCCTGGTAATTGAAACATGCCTTGAGCATGGATGACTTGAAAGAAGGTGATACTAGAGGCAAGTTAATGGGTGACTTGGATGAATCTCCTAGCTTTGGGCTCTGGCAGGAGCTGCTGAGTTGAAGCTGCATAGTGCTGCCTCTTTGGGAAAATTGCACAGGTTTAATTAGAATCTGTTTCTCAACTGATGTAAAGTCTATTTGAGTACTTTTTCTTCAGTGTAAGCTTGGGGTTTCATCTGAATTCACCTAGGACACATTGAAGTATATCTTTATAAAGAGATGAGTTTGGGGGCTTATGTACTGAAAGAGTGGACCTGCAGTCCTTAGCCCCTGAAATCAAACTCCAGGTAGGACTTCTAGCCTAAGTGGGGATGTCCTCAGCCTGCACCTAGCCAAATCTGAGATTTCAGCTGGAGCTGTGGCTCTAGGACTCTTCCCAAAGGAGATTCAGGAAACAAAGCCAGGCCAGTTCCAGTCTTGTATGGAAGTGGGAGCCCATCTTTCCTTCCCCAGCCCTCAAAATCTCTCTCTCAGGTTGGTCATTTGCTTTGGCTGAGGATCAGTTTTGGGTTGGGCTGTTGGACACTTGCTCATATCCCAGAATTTAGTGCATGCACAAGAGCCCAAAAAAAAAAGGAAGCTCCATGTGAAGAAAGCACAGTTCTTTCCCTTCTTTTTTTTTTTTTTTTTTGTTCCATCACTGCATCATCACATTGCTGTGAATGGGTGCATGGACATTGAGTTACTATGGCTTCTTGCACCTGATGCAGCTCTCAGCCAGCCCATAACCAGTTCTCCCATGCACCCAACCAACTGCCACTGCAGCAATAGCAGGAATCTAGTTGTCATGTAATCTATAGGAGGGCTGTAGGACGAGTAGCTTTGTACTTCCTACACTGTTTTCAAGGTGAGGGTGCCAGGCTGGGTATGCACTGAAGGTCCCACTATGGTTATTTTACTCCTGTCTTTGCTGGAGGATGTTTCCACAGAATGTACTATGGCAGGCTTTGAACCAATTTCTCATTCCTTTGTTTATGATGAAATTAGTTCACTTGTTTGATGTAAACTATCCATGAGATTGTTTACATTGGCACAGGGATCCATGTGCTTTCTGAGATGCAAGGAATTTAGCTACTGGGAGCTTGTTTAGTTTAGTTTGTTCCATTTGCAAAACAGATGGTGGTGGGGAAAATGAGGGGGGGGGAGGCTTTAGGACAGGATTTTCGTAACGTTTGCTGCCTCTTTAGTTTCCTTTGTTGTTTCCTGGCTGAAGCAGGGTGAGTTTCCATCACAGGGAGAACAAAGATAACACTTAAGAACTGATATGCATTTTGCATGCAGGGAAAAATAAATATAATTTGGAATTATATTCCAAAGGTGGAACTCCCACTTCCTGGGGCTGGTGGAGGTACAGAAGGACCACAGAGGCCTTGTACATTGACGTGGCTCTGCCCTTCTGATTCCTCTGGAGCCCTGTGGGCCTCAGCAAACCTGCAAGGCATCTGTGATGGCATTGCTGTGCTCCTGCAGAGCAAAAAGAGGGAAATCTTCATGAAATGTGTGCCCCAGAGCTGGCTGTGGTGGGGTGAGGCCATCACCATGATACTGGGGTGTCCTTTCAGTGTTAATGTTCAGTGTTAGTGTCTCCATTGAAGTGAGAAAGGGCTGTTGTCCTCAATGGAAACTGAAGCAGAGAGTAGAGACGACAAGACCCAGTCAAGGTTCCACAGAGGGTGCCAAAAGGGGAATGCGGGTGCATCCCCGCTCTGCTCAGCCAAATATTTGAGCCTTTTGTCAGGCAGATCATTTTGGAAAAGGCCAGAATTTCTCTGTTCCAAGGGCCAAGTCAGTGCCAAGTTGCAAGGGATGCCTGGAAGGCTTTGCCATGTCCATCTGTGGTGGCTTATGCATGCTGGGTTGTAGGGCACTGGGAGAAGTGCCACTTTCCATTGTATTTCCAAACAGAAAGATTGCCTGTTCTCATGGGCTCTGACAGTCTGCTTTATATGTTTGGGAGACTTGGCCAAACTCCCCACAAGCCTTCATATTCCTGTCTATGGGTTTGTTCTGGGTGGCCAGTAATTCCCTCTTTGCAAGATCCTCACAGGAAGGATCTTGGACTGATCAGCCCTAATCAAACTTGGCACTTGCTTAGGGCAGGATCGTATTCCCCTGCATACCTCTCTGGATATGGCAGGCAAAGAATTTGTCATCATGTCTGATGACCTTGCCTGCAGTGTGAAGTGCCAAGAATGCTCCATGTTTTCTCAGGGTGGGGTGCTGTCCACCACTAATGCCCAGCAAAGCTGATGACAGGGTGAACACACGCTGGGATTGCTGGTGCATTTGCTGGTGGGCTTGGTGGGGGAGGATCCCACATGCCACCACCTGGTTATTTTGGGCAATGGGCTGAGCTGCTGAGCTACATTTTTCACTGCTTCATCCAATTTTCTGCCCCTATAGAAGCTTTTCTCAGACATTAATGCTTTTTGCACCTAGATGTCATGTTTCTGGAACACCTTTACGCATCCCACTCTGAGCCCACTGCATGTGCTTTTACCCTTGTTCAAATCTCAGAGCTGAAGTGCTGTTGTTAAAGGTGCTCAAGTGTTTTGCAAGCCTCCACTGATAGAACAGTGTCTGCCTTGCAGGTCAAAAGGTTTTCTGTCTGCTTACTGACCTCTTTTTTTACCAAGGCTAGCTGGATATCTGTTGCATTTGGATAGATGCTGTTGAGGCAAGTGGGGAGTTTATTAGCAGCCATTTAACCTTGAAGATGTTGAGGCATAGCAAGTTGCAGTGGTTTGTCCCAAGCAAGTCTAACTAGACAGTACTTGAAATCCAAATTTCTTGCTAATCAGCCTGGGTCTTGATCAGAATGTCCTTCTGTTTCTGGTATTAGAGCCTGCTGGTATCTGTGTGAAGAGAGAGGTCATCCTACCCTAAGACAAATGGAAATTGCCTGGTGCATGACGTCTTGCTTCTCCTATTGTTCCCAAAATGAACAAAGAGTTGGTTGGAGCAGGAGCGAACTGTTATTGTGGATGGACCAGCTAACAGAGGATAACAAAAGTAAGTGCCTTCCTTTAGCAAGATGGTGTTTGCCATATATGCCCCATTGCAGGGTGGTGCCTGCCAGGTGAAATGTAGCCTCCAGTGATCATCTCGGAGCAGCGCTCTCCAGGCTGGGCTGGATTTTGCCCTGCTTTGTATATAAGTGTGGTTGCCAACACCTGCACAAACCAAAGGTGTTATGCTATCAGACCTGAAGAGCAGCATCTGGTACCTGTTTGCCCATGGCAGGGTGCATGGCCAGGTCAAAGTGTGAACAGCAGCAACACTGAAGGTGAAAATGAAGCCAGCAGTCTTAGGCTATGAGTTTTCTACCACGCTCCAGCACTGTGTATTTGTAGTCTTCCCTCCATCATGTGTTGGAGTCTAATCTTTCTTGTAATTGTCCATCTGGATCAATTTACATATTAAGCCCTGCAGCCAGCTGTGGGAAATGTAGAGGTATGGCTCCATGCAGCATATGCAGGGATGGCCTTGCCTGCTCAGTGGTCCTGCCTGGAGTCCCGTGCTCTTCCCAAATTCCATTTGCAATGCAGGTAAACTGTAAAGGAGAGGAGTATGTGTAAGAGAAGGGAGATACACCAGTGTGTCTGCATTTTCCTGCCTCTTTGCAGGTCTTTTAGTAAGAGACAGAATAGTTGCATGGCCCTTGGTATTATGGGTTTGCAGTTTCCCTCTTGAAGCCTTTAGGTGTGGATCACAGCCTTGTGTTGATAGACACTACACAGGCAGCTAACAAGGAGACCCCATCAAGCTTAAGGCTAGATACCATATGGAAGGCCAAAGCAAGATAGCTCAGACATGTGGGTGGAGTAGAGCTGGAAGGAGAATGTGATAGTGCAACTGGAAGGGTGTAGTGGAAAATCAGGAATGGCACCTTGCAACTAGTCTAACCAGGACCTTGGGGGAGAAAGTTTCCAGGTGTTGTGGAAGCAGCCTTGCAAACTTTTATGGGAAGGTGGATGTTTTATTTTTCCATGCATATGAATGAGCACGAGGGTGTTTGGCAAAGAGCTAATTCTCAAACTTTGTGCATTACCCCTCACTTAACCACTGATCAGGACACTACCACAGCAATTCATGGAAAGAGACAATTAGAATTGGAGGAAAAGATACTCTATAGGAAAGGAGATAATTTCAGGAATTCCTGAGAAGTCCCTGCCTTGTCTGGCCATTTCAGACACTGTGCACTCTCTACCCTCTAGCGCTCTTGGCTGAAATGCCTCTCTTGGTGCCAGTGCAAAACCTCACTTCTGTGTGCGCTTCAGAGACTCCTCTGAGAGGACAGGAGAAAGCAGGATGTTTATTGGGAAGGATGAGTATGAGGAGGCCAAATGCACCAGGGAGGTATGGCAGGTTGGTAAGAGAAGGGCCGTGGGTCCTGCATAGATTTAAGTTGAAAACTACTTTGTCATCTGGTTGTGCAAGAGTGTCTGTGGAAGAGGGAATGTGTGTGATGGACAGGAAGGAGGGGTGCCTGCATGTGTGCATAAGGAAGTACCTGCAGCAGCTGTTGTAATAGTTTTAATAGAACAATGTTTCCCTGAATTTCTCTTTTGGCACCTGAGGGCCCTTCCCAGGATGCCCTTGCTAAAGCTGCTGCTTGATTTCCAGGGCAAATGCAGTACACACACACACAGAGCCCCATCTTGTTCATACAACCCACAGTCCCATCAGCACACAGCTCCTTTTCCATTTGCTAACAGGGAAGGGGAGTGCGGGGGTTGAAATAATGACAGAGATGATTATAATTAATATTTTTTTAAGTCTGAAGAGTGAAAGTCCTGCCCAAGTCCCCCAGCTGAGCACAAGCCAAAATGCTAAATCCCTGCAGGGGTGTGTTTTATTACTGACGCTCTGCGTGTCAAGGCTGGTCGCGGGGTCTGATGCTGTGTGTGTGGAATTTTTGTGGCTATTTTCTATTGTGCCAGTGAAAAGCAGGATCTCATCCGTATAATGAAAAGGAAACTTGAAGGTTTCCACGCCTATATGGGGGTGAATGCTTGCAGCATTAGTGTTTTAATTAAGTGTTTTACCTTCACATGATTTTCACAGAATTGCAGAATATTTTGAATTGGAAGGGACCCACAAGGGTCACCAAGTCCAACTCTTAAGTGAATGGCCCAAATGGGGATTGAACCCACAATCTTGGTGTTATTAGCACCATGGTCTAACTAACTTAGCTAACCTCAGTTCCCTATATGATGCCATTGCAAATGATGGAGTAGATGTTACTGGGGTCAGAATACGATGGGATTCTCAATGACTATTCCACAAAAGGTTGTGTCTGTTTCTTGGTTAGGCTAGTCGGTAGCTGGGTTGTTTTACAGTCTTGTAATTCTTCAATGGGCAGAGTGTGCTGGATTTGATTGGTCCCTGACTGTTCCTCTTTTAGGAGCAGGTTGTGTGAGGAGGATGGGGACTGGGAGGCACTGATTGCTTCTTGATCCTCTCTTGCTCAGCTGAGAGATTCCAAATAGATCTTTACATCTCCTGAGGGCTCCATTTTGTTTGCACACCTGAGGTCACACAGCAGAGTTGCAGGCTGAGCCGGGTTTGGAAGCTGCCCTTTGCCCAGCTGCGTACACAGGGTAGTAGTGGGGCAGCTACCCTTCCCAAATCAGTCCAAAGCCACATACTGCAAGCACTAATCACTTCAGTGGGCTGAGAGACCCTAAGCCCACACCAAATTAGCAGTAGGAGAAAGTAGTTTCCTATGTGACACCTTAGACTCAGGACCTTTGACTGGTAATTGTAGCAGTGCTACAATCCTGCAAGCTTTCCAAGTCCAAGCAAGCTTTTTGGATGTGAAAATGTGGAGAGACCCCAAGAGCCTTGGGGACCTGAGTTGTGTTTGTACTTGTGCAGCCCTTGGTCTCTTAAGGCAAATTTCAAACAGTAGAGCATATGTGGCACTGCCCTGAGAAAGGGGCTGCTTGAACACGGTTCCCAGCAGCTTCCAGATGTCCCTCTTCTTTGTCCTCCTCACAAAGGAAGGGTGTGTTGTCTCTGCTATAGCTGTCTTTCTCTTGCCACCTTAGCAGGTGAGAGGCTATGGGGACACAGGCCCACGGGTGGCAGCTCACAGCTTCCCCAGCCAGCTTCAAGCTAGTCTCAGGAAAAGAAGATATATCTCTACGAGGTGGCTCACAGTCTTCTGTCTCCATGTCTATCAGCAGGAATTCCACCAGGAATATGGCTGAACAACACCAGCTTGGTGGCTGTTCCCTCCATTCCAGGATGAGTGTCTCTCCACATCCCACACAGCTGGCCCATGTACTGCTGTTGCTCAACCTCCTATTTCTGCCCTCTTGGCAATGACATGGACAAAAACAGCCTATAAATCTGTTCCCTGTGAGCTTCAGTGCCTGACCCTGGATCTCCAGTTTGTATTTATAATACCTGCAACCCCCAAGTGATCTGTCATCTAGGGGTGACATGCTTTGGGCTTTGAACTTGGCATCCCAAAAATACATTCAGCTCTGTTTGACAGAGGTCTGAGGCTTTCTCTGAAACTCTATTATTGTTTTCACTGGATTTTTTTTGACATTCCAAGTCCTCTTTCTTTTTTTTTCCACTCCCAGAACAGCATGCTCAGCATCTAAAGGACAAAGCTGGCTGGGGCATGCAGACTCTGAGCAGTGTAGGAGCTGCTGGGAGAGAGGAAGGGCAGCAGGATGGCTGTGACAGAGCTCACACGGCTACTGCCCCCAATGAGCCTGTGTGCCCATCACTATTGAAATAAAAGCACAGCAGGTCTCCAAAGAGTTCTCTCATGGGTCTTGCTGAACTTATAAGCTGGGACCACAATATAACTTAATTTCCTGAAATGTCAAGTGCCTTATACTGGCTGCCTGCTCTATTGGTGTTTTTCTTACAAACACATTGCACTTCCATTTCCCGCACAAAGTTCCTATCAGTGCTTGATGATTGCTTAATAAGAGAAATCAGTAAAGACGTGGAAAGTTCACATCCTGGAGGTGAATATAATGACTATAAGCTTTCTTCTGGGTTGCCAGAGGCTTTTTTTGGTTGTGGTTTGATTTATTTGTATTTTTATCCACCCAATCGAGAACACTGATCTGAAGCTGTATCCTGCAAATGCTGAGCCCATTGGAGAGCTGTAGGAGGCCTTCAGCAACCATCAACCTCACTCCAGAAGGAAAGGGTAGAATTTCCTGGATGATCAAGCTGGGAAAAGGTATATTAATCTGGGAATAGTCACAATTTAGGGGGCATAGCTGTCACTCTCATGTTTTTTATTACCTGTCTTCTGATAGACTGTGGGTTTTGTTTGATTTTGCAATAGAAGAGGGCTTGTATAATCATAGTGTGGGTGTGAACCCATTTGAAGGTGACTGTAAGGCTTGCAGGCAAGCCTGAAGGATCCCAAATGTATTTGTTGTTGTTTTTTATATCCCAGTTTCTAGACAAGTCTTTCTGTAATTTCTTAGGTGTGATTTCTGAGTCCTGTTGGCTCTTTATTTAACATCAATCTTTTATCATTCTTGTGTGATTTAACACTCTTTTAGACCTGGAGATACTGGGTTTATAGGGAACCTGGTAGGAAATAAAACTAACTGTAATGCTCCTCTGCCTAGAGCTTTCCCACTTCAGCATGCTGTGCAGTCTACTAGCTAACTCTACAGCCTAGTAAAGTGATAGGTGCATAAAACTCCCTGACATTTGCAGGGCATTTGAACTTCTCCTAAGCCCTTAGTTTCCCCAGTCGGCACCATGTCTCTGAGGACAGCTGGGAAAAAAGTATGGTGCTGAGCAGGGGGCCACTGAGAGCCACCCACTGGGAAGTATTTGGCAGAAGAACTGACTGGCAATTTAGACTGACTGAACATATGCCTGAAAGGAAAATCTTCTCTTGTGGTGACTGTTTGCTTTCCAAATATCTCTTGCAATCTGTGTCCTCTCCCAGCTGTGCTTCACAGTTCTCATCTCTGTTCCTTACGCAAGACCTTGGTCTCCAAGGGTCTGATGGAGGAAAGAACTAGACAATGATTGTAATGGAGAGCCTTGCCTGATTAGGTGTCAGGAACGTATGGAAAATAATGCAATTTTTATGCCACTCCCTATATTTTAGAACCTGAGGGCCAATAGCAGAGAAACTGGTCAAGCAAAGATGGAAAAATAATTTTTAAAAAAGGCATTTTAGTACTAAAAATATAATCAGCCCTGGTCTGCCGTTGAGGAGTGCACCAGCTTTTTTTTAAATGGAGCAAATCATATTTTCTCATCACACTGCACACATAGGCACATTCTTTTGTTCGGCTCCTTCTCATCTCAGTACATTACATATCCCATATGCAGGGGTAATCATCTGACTAGACAGTAATGTCTTGGTTCCCTAAATACTGGAAAATATTAAGGCACCGAGGTAAATAAACCCTGGTGTAGGGTACTGCCTGTTGCAGAGAACAGATTCATTAATTTTTTGTTGTTGGATCCTCATGTCATCCCTTTGTGTGGATATGTGTAAGCTGTCTGGTTGTAGAAAGCACTAATGTCTAATCACATTCTGCAGAAGGAAATTTGAGATGATTAAAAAAATATTTTCTTTTTTTTTTTTTAATGAGTATAATTACAAGCAGGCACTCATAGGTGTTATGAAAGGAAAAATATCAGTCTTGCATTTTGGGTACAACAGTTATGTGACTGTGCCACTGTTTGCAGTTGCCCTCTGGTTGTTCAGGGCCTTTTGACTCAAGGGGGACACTGTCATATGGGGCAAAGGATGCAGTGACTGATGGTTTCTTGCCTGGCCAGTGTGAAGGCAATGGGGTGTAAATCCATGTCCTTCCTCACTAATACGGCCATTACGTGGCATTTATCTGGCCACTCTCACTACCCAAATTTCTGTTACAACTTCAGGACTAACTACTCGAACTGAGGAAAGAGAGAATTTTTGCACTTCACAGATAAATCACCTCTTTGGAGGTCTAGCCACACCGGCATCTTCTGACCCAACTGATTTGGAAGCGTCTTTCAGTGCAAGAAGCCAACTGGGGTCACCCGCGAGCATTGCAAGAGGCTCCGCTGTCTCCTCACCCCAAGGGGCCAAGATATTTAGACAGCTGCCTCACAATGAATGGGACTCTCTGGCAAAAGAATTAAGCAAAGATTAAAATCAGTTTTAGCTGTTAAATGTGTGCTTTGCACAGCATTTAGCAACTAAAAGGCTAATTATCTTTGAACTTATGCACGTGGTTTTAGATGTGATCCACACAAGTTGCTATTTTTTCTGTTGTCTACAAGGAACTGAAAATCAGGATAAAAATGAGATGCTGGTGTCAGTAAGGGCACAGCTCTTTGAGTAGGCTGGAGGCGGTGCCCAGTCTGCAGGGAAGTAAGGTGCCTACTGAATGAGAATAGGTTAAAAAAATTATTCTAACACTTGTCATTCAGACTCTCCTATTTAATGGAAGTTCATGCTCTTGATTAAGGAAATGCAAGTGTGCATGAAGGTAGGAAAATGAGACTACTCTGAGAGAAAGCCAAGCTCATACCTGGAGGGAAAACTTAGTCTGGATGTTGATGCTTGCAGGGCACAGAGAATGAAATCTGAGAGGTGAGGAGCACTGCAAGACCTATGTAAGTCAATGCAGAGCACATCAGATTGAGTCTTAGAAAGTTATGCAGAGAGATAAGAAGATAAGTCAAATCATGACATAAGACAAATGTTTTTCAGGGGTTTTAACCTCTAGATTACCCTTAAATTTTATTTCAAGCTTCTTTCTTAACCAAAAATCATATAGTTGTTACAGAGATGGGTCCAGGTATCAAAAGTAACTTTATCATACAGCCACTGAAGGAGGACTGATTGGAAGCCCTAATGCCAACCCATTTCTTGCATGGCCTTTTACACAGTTGAAGATGTCCTTCTTGATCCCTTTCAACCAGCTCATGTGGTTGCTGGAGATCATGTATCCCAACCTTCTGCTTTTCCATGGACTCTGCAATCTGTCCACATCTTTGTTGAAGGGTGAGTCTGAGGCTAGAGGCAATCCACCAGGTGAGCCCCTACCCATGTTGAGGAGGAAGGAAGGATGCCTCTACAATCACAGTATGTTGTACTGATTTTTACTAAATTAAACTTTCCCTTCCCCAATTTCTGCAGATTATCAAGATCATTTTGAATTCTGATCTTCTGTTCTACATAATGTCATCTTTTTGCAGCTTTTTTGCCTACAGGAGTAGTATACATATTGTCAATTAATTAATTTGATTTTCTTTGTGAAACTATTGAATGGAACTAATTGCTAAGAATAGGCTGTCAAGCAGAACACCCAAGATGATGTGACTTATGAAATGATTATCAGATGTACAAGCTACAACACTTTTGCCTTACCTAAGAGAGGATTAATAGTTATTTTTCACCTATTCTTTCTGTGTTTCATGGTTCTTTGTGTTGCAAAACATCTTGTAGAAATTGGTAGATAGTGGTTATAGAGCTGTCTTGGGTCCGGAGTTCAGACCTTCTGATATCAGCTCAGGGGCAGAGTCACGGTCTGACCTTTCATAAACTTCTGCAGCTTGTCAGACCTCTGTTTTGCCGTGTGTAAGGTGTGGGTCAATAAGGTTAATTCTGTAAGCAGTGGTGAAGGTTTCTGCATTGATGTAAGAGAAACAATGCTATGGAAAGGACAGATTCAAGAAAACGTCAATGAGAACTTTTTGCTTCAGTGTTGGGCCAGACCTGAATTGTAGGACAATAAGACTTTGTGACTTATGAAGTGTAAGGTATGGATTATGCATTTGAGAAACTCATTAAGGATAGTAACATGCCTTAAAAGCAAGATCTCTAGCTCAGGAAGCTTTGATTTGAAGATATCAAGGGAAAAACAATTTCTTTTAACAATGCAAATGGGTTCTGATGTGATGATGAGAAGATGAGTATGCTACTCGGAGTAGAGCTGAGCAGCAAAGCCTTGGTATGGCAAGGTTCACAAAAAGCATCTTTGAACGAAAAGCACCTGTTTGGGCAAGAGATATTTGCTTCAAGCCAGCCAGGAGAGGTTAGAGATCTGCACAGTACATGGTTCTGATGACTCCACTGCTCTATCCTCATTTCCATGGCTCTGCTGGTTACCTACCACCTTGGAGAGGTGCTGCAGGCACTTTCTAGTGGGCTAATGTCATTGGTCAGAGATCTCTGTGTATGTAAAATCTGGGAGAGATCTACACCATTCCTGCACAACTGATGTTTGTAGATCATGGGTGAGGCAGTGATGTCCCAGAGAGCTACACTGCCTTGGGCTATGATCTCACAAGTTAAGCAGGGTTGGGCCTGTTTGTGTTTGGAAGGGGACTTAGAAGAAGTTGATTGCTACAGTCAATTTGACTTGGTAATTCAGAAGGTGGTGCTCTTCCCTCTGGGTAGCACAGGCTGACATGCCAGGATGATTAGGCTCACCACAACTCCTAACCTTTTGGGAAAAATGTAAACCCAACATCCTCACCTTTCCAGAGCCAACATCACGGGACTCCTGTGTTTACACCACAGTCCCAGCCAAATTCCACCTCAAAGCAACCACGCCCTGCAGATGGAGATCCACCCTGCCCTTCCAGGAGGATCCAGTAAATTTTGCTTTCCCTGCTGGATTACATTGTACCTCCAGCTGAATCACTGCAGAGCTCAGTACAGATGGCAGCAGTATTACTTGGACAGGCAGCAAATGCCCTTTCAATTAACCTGTGCAAGTGTTCTCAGTATAAAAGGACCGTTTAAATAGGTGTTTTCCCACCAGTAGGGATTTTTTGAAGTCTTGGTGGTACCTGTTTTGAGCAATGGCTTCCCTGTGCTGAACGCAGGGTAGCAGCTGGAGCCTCCTTCTGTTTTGCCTTTGGCTCTTCCTACTGCAGCACAGTGCCAGGCTCATACAGCACAGGCACACTCTGCTGCCCACTGCCCTCTTAGAGGGACAAAAAAAATTTGCTTAGCTGTTTTGCACACCTCTTAATAAGCCAGTGTGGCTACTTGGGCCAAATTTTGGAGTGATGAAAGTTAGTTAACAGCATGTAGGTGTAAAGTGCAGCAGTTTTCTGTACTGAGTGGGTGGTAAGGTAGGGGTGCAGCAGGAAAAGCAGCAAAGAGGATGTCATTAGATAATATGCTCTCTGTGTAAAGGGCTGCTGGGAATAGAGCTCTGGTTGCTTTGACCGTGTCTAAAGGCAGATTTGTTCAGTATTTGTTTGTTTTCAAAGCTGTGAATGTGCTTGTGTGCATTCTTCTCTTTTGGTTTAGCTTAAACCTTTCCTAATCCTGTTAGCAGAGATAAATCTCCCTGAACCACAAGTAAGTGTCTGCACGGGAGTTTGCACGAGCTGAATTAAATCTGTGTGAAATCACGCAGGGTGCCCTTGTGTGCGTAAACACAACCTCATGTTGACGCCTTTCTTCCAGCATCCTTGCCTTTCCTGGTTGTGCTGCTCCTGCTCTCCCCTCTTGGCAGGGGAGGTCACATTGAAGCTTCTCATTCTCAGTTTCCATGAGAAAATAAGCAACTGCCCCCTTCACCATCACAGTGACTATGCAGGAAAAGGGCTGAGTGAACTGCAACCAGGCTCACTGTTTAGGGTCTCTCACTGAAAAGAAGGCTGTGTGCCAGCAAGACCAAGTCCCTGACCTATTGACATGCAGAAGGGGGGATTGCTCCCTGTACTAGCCCTACTGATCTCTGCTGTCCTGGCAGAGCACAGTGGAAGAGGCAGGCAGCTGGGCTTAGCTCAGGCTTTTGCATAGTCTTTACCATGCATGTCCTGTCTTGACAGTATTTATGCAAATTTTTAAGTAGAGGAAAAAGCTGTCACGTAAAACAAAAAATTCATCTGAAGGCCAAATATGTAGGTTGGTTGGCTTGTGTGTGTTTTTTTTTTCAATTAAAAATAAAGTAACCTATAAAACAATGATCTAGTTTAATATCCTCATTACATGTTCCAGGCAGCATATGAGTCATGCCATTTGCACTGTGCTTTGTAACCCTGTGGGGGATGTAAAAGTTCCATTTTTGGAATACTCCTTGGTCCACCCCAGTCAGATATGCCAGGTGAGAGTGCCAGGGTGTAGGGTTGTGGGTAGTGAAAATGAATTCTCTCAGGATAAAATTGCTGTCAGGACAGGACCCACAGGTGGCTATTTAAGGTAAAGGGGTCTTTTGGCTTGCCTGGGCCATTTCAACGGGGTATTTTTGCAGAGATAATTAGTAAGATGATTGCTGGTTAATGCCAACTGTGATAATAGGTTTTGTGACGCAGATTCTCATTTGCTAAGAGCCAGAGTAAACCAGACTTGCCTTCTGGGATCTGCATACCACAACAGTCCAGAGATCACAATTATGAAGATTATTTTTCCTGAAGACTCAAGGTCACAGTTGAGGTACAGCAATCTAATAATTTATTGCTGATCAGCTCACAGCCCCCATTATGCACCAAGGTGCCAAACTGCCTTTCACATAACTAAGAGCATGTATACTAGGGGTTGCCACTACCCAGCTCATGTACAGCCTTCATCCGTGGGACAGCACTTGTGAGCCTTTTCCATCGTTACAGAATCATGGAAAACAAGGCTGAACATTGTTTTTACTTTAGAGCATTTGGTATCCAATAGGAAGGGGCTGGAAAAAGGGGCTCTCCTTTAGGTTATAGATCTCCCACCTGCTGTCTCCATACCCTCCCAGTGTTGTGAGCTTCAGGGACTTGGCAGATATCAGCCCTTTTTCCACTAGAATTGCAGTTTTCTCCTTGGGCTGTGTCTAATTTCCTTGGCATGGAGGGAAGGTATGATGTTACCAGCACTCCAGGGAATGCAGTACCATACAGTTATTACTTTTCAGATATGTTATACAGATACACTTGGGAACCTCCATTCTTTCCTTCCTTCAAAATACACGGCTTGAGTTGTTGCATTCAGAAACTGTGGGTCTCTGACTCTCTAATGGTTTGCCTGCTTGTGGGGGTGACAGCCTGCAGTAAATGTACCTACACTGCCAGACATCTCAGCCTCCCAGCCCATTTCTGTGTTTGATGTTGAGGTGAACCAGCTAGACCCCACCAAAAGAAAACCTGCAAGACTGCTCCCAGAAGGCAGCACAGAACTGTGACATTTCTCTTACATGTGCCCCTTCCAGACCTTCCAAGCCATCCCAGACCTTGTGCTCTTGGCTGTACCCTGCCATCACCCCTTCTTTCTGCAGGACATGCAGCATAGCCCTGAATGTCAGGCAGTAAAATCATTGCCTTCCTGGGCTTCCACACAATTCAAATTATTTTAGGCATGTTGACCTCAAGCACACACAGAAGGAACTATTATGTCTTATGGCCACAAGGCCAAGTGCCATACATTGTGGGCATGGTTGCTCTGCTCTAGAGCCAAGATAGCCCTGGGCGGTGTCAGCATGAGATGTTCCGTACTACCTGTCCTGGGAGGCTTGAAATCATTCCCTAGGGTGGATGCCACTAGAGATCTAGATATAACCTTTAGCTACTAACTAAAGAAATTACTTTTCCCAGTGCAGGGGTATACCTGTGTGCTATTAGTATTAGAAATTGTAGGTTCCAGTCCTGCTGCTGACTTCGATGAGGCTATTGTAACATTATCTAAAATATTGTTTTTTTGATCTTTTTTCATGAAAGTTGACTGCCAAAATTTCTGTTTAATGCCTAAAAATTTTCCTTTCCCCAATTTGCCCTCTTCCTCTCTAAAACTCTATGCACACTATGAAATCATATGCACACACACACAAAAAAAATATGACTTCTGGATGTCTGGATACTTTCCTAGAGCATTTAATAGCACTGAGGACATGAAATACAGTACTGAGTCCTCTAGGAAACCTACAATTAGTGGGATGAAAATACCTTCTGTAAATGATTGAGCTCCTGAAACAGTGTGAGTAATTAAAATGCAGTAAAGGACAGAGCTGAAAATCCTTACAGGATTATCAGTGAGGCTTTGTATAAAAGATGTCCTTGGGTTGGACAGTGGCAGCAACATTGAGTGGAGGCATTACTCAGAGCTCCTGCTGGGAATGGGAGGTGGCAGATACCATGTGCAGTACCTGGTTAGTCTTATGTTTTCCTCCATTTCTATTCTCACTGTTACAACTGAGAGGAGCACTTCATAGCTTATTTATTTCATCCGAGGAGGACTACAGATTAATTGGTTGTTGGGGGGTTTTCTGTCTGTTAGATTTTTTGTGGTTTGTTTTTTAAACCAGTCTGTAATGACGGTTGAGAGTCCAGAGCCAGGGAAGGGACAGCTTTGAAAAGTTGTTCTCTGTACATCTATATGTGTGGTGGTCTTAGTGCATGTCTTCATGTGATCTTATCCGGGGATTGGGACCAAAGAGCTTCCCACAGACCTGGTTAAGCATTTAATGCCTCTTTCCACTTTCCATGCCTTGTTTCCAAAGGCATTTCAGTACCTGAAGATGCCTACAGAGTTTTCACAGGGCCTTAGCTCATTGGATGCCAAATGTGATGGGATTGAATTGTATAACTTTATTGGAATTCTTGGAAATTTCCACTAGGAGTCCATTTGCCATGAACCTAAAATCCTTATGAAGTATAATCTGGGTGTATTTTTTGTTTGTTTGTTTTTCTGCCTGGCAGGAAAGGCTTCCTGGAGGTGTACTTCCCACTATGGCAAGTCCTGCACAGCATGCACAGAATAGCTTCAGAAATGGCAAAGGCTGCAAGGTACTTATATGTTATGAAAACCAGTTGGACGGGATTGAAAAGGACAGTGACACATTACGCAAGTGAGCAGTGGTTAATTTACTTTGTGAAGATGTTTAAAACTCAGCATTGTTTTGGGCTCATGAGTGGAAGTTTATTATGATAAATTTGTTGGAGGGTAAGGTCACATTTTTGTTTCCTGGGTGAAAAGTGAGGCCAGACAAATACATAAATACAGTTACAAATACAGTTAGCAGATGACTGCATCTTATCTGATGTGGGGTGGCATGAGTGAGATGATGGGTGTGGGCTAGGGAAGGGATGTGAAAGGGGAAATGCTTTGCACACAGTAGGTCTGGAGTGAATTTGAGTTGAAGAACTTTGCAGGGAAGACAGAAATGAGAGAAATGAAAGAAGAAAGGAAAAAAAAAAAAAAAGAAATTTTCCTTGGTTGGGTGAAGGTGATGGGACTGGAAAGAACAGGAATGAAGGTGTGTGTGTGAGACCTGAGCCATGCACATGGGCAAGGGGGAGCTGACTTGGGTACAGAACAGGTTAAACAAGGACACACAGCAAGAGGATAGGAAAGGGAGGGGGACCCAAAGGTTGTGAAGGTAGAAGGTGAGTTCAGCATGAGAACAGAGCTGTGAGATGGCAGGCAGGCCTTTCCTTTTCCAGAGGCAGTTGCTTATGGCTGCCTATTATCTGTTTTTATCTCTCTGAAAGGAAGCTTTCCAAAAGCATGAATAATACCTTATTAGGTAGATGGTATAGCCCCTCCGTTTTACCCTTATTTAATTCATGCTTCCTCTGCTTTGGTGGCTGCCTTGTACATAGTGCTGTTAAAAGTGTAATTATCATTCTTCCTGGTTGGGCGGCATGAAGGGCGTATCCTCTTGCAGCATCTCCTGGAGGCTTATTACTCAAGAGAGAGGAGTTGTGCACCAGAAGCCAAATTAATCTGAGCAAAGAGGAGGGCGTTTCCACCGCAGGGATGGAACAGATCATTTTTCTGAAGACCAGGTTGGGAGCTAGTCTGTGGGAGAACATGTAGCTGGAAGCTGGAAGCCTGTGATGTAGTGAATTTGTGCCATGCAGATGAAAGGCAGAACCATGTGGTTCTTTGTGGCTTAGCCTGGATCCCTCCCTTTTGTCCACTGCTGTAAGGATATGGGTGAGCATCCTGTACTTGACAGTGGAATATTGTCCTGCAGAGGTTTCAAGGTTAGGAGCTGTAATTGTGACCCTCTCCTCAGGTCTTTTGCAGGGTCTTGAGTGTTGCTTCTCAGAGAGCTATTCAGACCTAGCTTAAAGATCCCAAGTGACGGAAAATGCCGTGCATCTTTGAAAGAACCACCTTTTCTCTTCCCATTTTAAAGAGTATATTTTTTCTCAGCATGAATTTGTCTGGGTTTTAGCTGTCTTTTACCATTGTATCACCACTATTTTCCTTCTGCTTGTTGGCAAAAACTCCTTACACATCACTCACTGATCACCTTTGAGGGGCAAATGGAGTCTCCATCTCTATTTGCCAGGACTCCAGATGTCTCTGAAGCTTTCTAAGCACCAGGCAGCAAACAGTTAAGGCAGCTGAGCCACAGGTCTCAGAACATTTTGCTAGGGAGCCAGGTGAGCAAAGAACAGATAAAGGCAACACCTGCCTATGGGTTTGGAACAGCCTGGGGCCATGAATAGAATGTAAATACACTCTGAAAATCTTATTGTCTGACACTGTGCCAGCATCTTCTGGGTTCTTGTCATGGAAAATATTTCAGCTGAGGTCATTCAGTCAGCAAAAAAACAGCATTTAATACCCTCTGAGGTGCCAACTTGCTTCTTTCTTTGTGTCGATAAATAAACAAGTTAGGGTAGCATTTCATGTTGCCAGGATGATCTTTGTTTTATTAGGAAAGGTTTAGAGTTTGATGATTTTTTTTTTTTTCTTTCTCCTTCCTCCTCTTTAAATCCAAAGACTGTATGTTTCTGCTCCCTTTTTCTGTTTGCTCCTCTTGGCTCACACACACGCCCAGCCTTTGGAGTTAGAACTAATGTCTGCTTCTTGTAAATCTCTGCTGGCTGCCCCAGGCTGTGTTTTTAATTCCTTTATTCAGCTTTGAGATGAGTAGGAGAAAGGTGCAGCTTTTTGAGATGATGGAAGTTGCCATTTCCCTTCTTCAGTCAATTAGGCGCTTTGGTTGTTTTCAGCTAATTCTCAAAACTTTCCATTGATGATAGCGCTAAGGGGCGTGGGGGGGAATGCTGAGGGATCTGGGAGGGAGAAGAAGAAGGGCTGGAAACTGGATTATCTACTGGAAGAATGACGGATTTGCTGCCTGCGCCTCGGGAGAGAGAAACAACCTGACTTCAGAGCTGTGTTCAGAGCAGCTGAGTTCCTGATCAGTCAGATTTATGGCTTTTGATTACATTTGTGCAGCGCCTGTCCTTTCTTAAGTGTGGCATGAGACATGGTGATCTTGCCAGTGTGCTTGACGAAACTATTGCTTTTTCCTCCAAATCTTTTCAATAAGAAAGGCCTTCAAAATTTGTATGGCTCTTCCCTTAATTATGTGTCTTTGAGACCTCTTCCCACATCCTTCAGCTCCAGACCTTTCCATTGCTGCCTCTTTGGGTAAGTCATGGGTGTGCAGGTGCTACTGGGTAAGTAGCGCCTGCACACATCAAAAGCCTTCACCTCATCTATTTTTTTGCCAACAGTCTCTCCCTGGCTTCTCTAGGCCTTGCTTACTGGCCTGTAATACCTAAGACCCTCGTGGGTGGTAACTGCCTCATGTAGATGGTAGAAAGCACTGCAGAGTTCTATGAAATCCAACAACACTGTTCCCTTTCTTTCACTGTGTTTCAACAATGATATGAGAGCAAAGGATGGGCTTTGTCTTCTGAAACATCAGCTCTTTCTGCTTTCAGGCAGGGACGGAATGAGATCAGTCCTTCCACATCAGCACTTTTCTTTATCTTGTTATTTTCTGCCCCAAGTCTGTCAGGGTCTGCTGCTTGCCTGGTAATGAGTCTGCAAACCTTGGGGCTGGGAATCATCTCAACTGATTTTGGTTATCTAAAGCTTAGACATAAAGTTTAAGATTGTCATCTAGACTCCCTCTTTGCTCAGTGAGGAGTGATAAACAGCCCATGCCATTCACCTTACCCATCCTAGACATCTGCCTTAGGTTGGGATGATTCACGCTTTGGAAGCTCCTGCACGCTCCACAAACTGTCAGGGAAGCATAGGTGAGCATTCAGATCTGGACCCCTAACTCTCTCAGGGCTCTTCATCTGAAAAATCCAGCACGTGTCTTATTTTGACCATTTACCAGGCATATTGTTTATGGGCAGGATAGAATTATACTGTCCCTTTTTTAAAAAGGAGTGACCTGTTTCTGTCTAACTGCTGAGATATCTGTGCTGATTTTGATGGAGATGGTGTTCTGCCTGAGATGGCCCAGAGGAACAGAGGAGATTTTTTAAAATGAGAAGGTCATAAATACTTAGTCAAATGTTTTCATTCTGCTATCAATTTTTCAATCAATTAGGTGGATTTTAAGGCTACTAATTTCAGAGCTGATGAAAGAATATGGGGGCCTGGTTTCCATAAAACCCAAAGATCTCAGCTGCTTTATATTTGCCCTTATGTTAATCTGTGATGTCATTGCTTATCCCTGTGTATATCTTTGAGGGGAAAGACTGCATTCCCCATCCCTCATGAGATATGGACCTCAAAATATAGATGGTAAAAGAGACTTTGGATTTGGGATAATCTTTGTTTGCTGCTGGGAGCACAATGGTGGCAAATTGCTGTGGCAGGGGACCCTGCTCTTCAACTGAAGACAGGAACTAGGCTGACAGGACAATAACAGTGTGTTGGCTCAACTGGCAAACACACATCCCTGTTGGACAGACTCAAAATGTTACACTGAGAAGCAGTTAATACACCGTTGTGTAAGGTTCCTAATGGAGTGGAGCCAGAATGCTCCATTAACCACACACATATAAAATATTCATTGAGCTTGGGTTTTGTTGCCAACTGGAGAAAGGGGGAGAAGCTTTGTGTAGAGATAACACTGTCAGTATTGAGGGCTGAAGGGAGGAGTTGATGATGTGTTCTGAAATCTTTTATTCTTTTTAAGAAGAGAAGTATTTCTGATCTTTGGCAGAGTGTTAAGGGGTGTAAAGAGGATTAAATGTAAGACTTGCCAGGTTTTACATTTCATGTTTAATTGACTGAGGGTTGAAGGTACCTCCTGTCTGTGTGCCAAACTCCTTGATCTGTTCTGTACCATGTGCTCTCTGCAAATTAAATGCAGGGTCAGTCTTTAGGAGAAAAAAAAGAAATGCGAAAACCACAATTGTGTTCCCCAGAAGGTTGGCTTCTAAATAGAAGAAAACTTCCCTAAGCACAGGAAAGCGAGGGTTGGGCTGATAGGAAATATAAGCACAAAAGTTTCTCTCTGGAAAACATGTGTTCACCTGGGTTTTTTTGCTGTTTTTAGGTGTCCAATAAAAGAAGCTTTCTATTTTCTGGGTGATGAATGTACAATGGATTTTTATAGATTTGGTTGGGAGAATTGGCTTGTCTTGTTGGTGCTTGAATTAGGAGACAATAAGGCAAATCACAAAATTGTGTTTCAGACTGAATGAGTAAACTTGTGTGCAAAAGACACTGTCCATGTGACTCTCTCTCTTGCCAGAAGGCAACTTTGTGTATCTGCTTAAGCAAGACACATGCTGGAAGAACCACAGTCCTGATGGCTAGGAAGAGCCAGGCTGTGGAGCTGCATGGGACTGATAACTGGGAATACAAGCCCAGGAGGGGGAGCATGCAGTGGTTTGCCTAAGCTCTGGGGGCTTTGTATCTTGTGGTGTCTGAGCAGCCTCTGAGAGGATAGTGGAGAGGAGCTGGTGACCTTCCTCGTGTGTCATGTCTGGCCATTGTTGTATGAGCACCAAGGAAATACAAGGAAGAGGTCCAGGATGAAAAACATAACATTTTGATAGGAGGGATAGTGAAGAACAGGAGCTCCATTGCAGCATTCAAGAAATACTTGTCCCAGACAATTAGAGACACAATGTGTGTCTAAGGAAGCTTTGTGGGAAGAAGACAGGAGGGATGCTCAGGATTGGATGGGAGGAATGGTCTCTTCTGAAATGGGAGCAGCCAGGCTGCTAGCACTGGGAATGAAAACAAGTAGTGGGAGAGTTTCTAAAATTATTTGAGATAAGGTCCTGAAGAAGAATACACTTTTTCTCTCTGTGCCTTCATGGCAGGATAGAACAGCCATCACTAATATTCAGATAGTAAAACAGTCTAAGCAAATGCACAGTTCAACCGAGCACATGCAGACGGGCAGCTAAACCAAAACCAAAAGTATCTGTGCTTTTCTATAAATATTAGATATATATAAAGTGAGGATGGGGGAATTTCAATATACTGGCCTCGCAGAAATCTTACTGAATGAAGCTAATCAGTACAATGCTGTACTACAAGGATAATTGTTATGTGGAAACAACAAGAATAGATTTTTGCCGTTGGAGGAGTGACTCACAGTTGGTTGGAAATCAGAGTCCAATAAGATAAATCAGTTATCTGCATCATCATTTACCACCCACTGTCTGTGGATTGAACATTGCCATGCCAAATCAAGAAAAACATTATAATAAATGTACCCTTTTAAACATCTGACCATGGCAGTGAAAATATGCATGAAATACTTAAGAAAGATCAGAGGCAAGAAAATAGACTGGAGAAGATTTATCCTAGTTAGGATACAAAGGGCAAATTTTAATGTACATTTTTAAACAGAACCAATAAAAGGGAAAAGACACTTTTGACTAAGACCTCATTTAAACTATAGCTGTTTCACTGAAGAATTGCTTGGCAGTAGTGACCACTGCATGGTCAATTTCAATACTTCATTAGTAATAATAACATTAGGAAAACCCTGAAGACCATGACAGTATTTTTCTTTCCAAAGCATTTTAATATTTAAGAAATTTAATTTATTTTAATAGCATTAATGAGCATTAATTAAGAATGTAAGTACCATGCCTGTAAAGTGGAGAAAACATACCTCATCAGTTCCCAAAATTCACCTAACCCCTCAAAAAAGCTACTAAAGAGCGGAGGGAGGATGTCTATTAGAAATAAAAAGGTGTCCTTTAAAAAGTGGAGATCACGCCTAAGCAAAGAAAGAGGAGAGGAATATGATTTCTTACAAGTTAGATTTAAACCTGTAACAATACAAACTAAAATATTTTGAGGAGTGACTCACAAAAGACATGGAAACTAATAACAGAAGTTCCTCCAAACACAACAGGAGCTGGCAGTCTGCTTGCAAATGGTGGGTTCAGCAAATGACCAAGGTGTGAAAGGAGCAGTCGAGGTCAGCAAGCAGAGGCACTGCCTGGACAGCAAATGGGAAGTCCTCCAAGGTTTGAGCCCAAGGAATGGCCTTTAATTGAACTGTTAACAGAAGAGCTTTTAAAAGAGATATGAATGAAATTAACAATAGCAAATCACCAGAATGAATGATACTCACTTAAATGTTCTAAATTACTCTGGTATGAAATATTTGGGTTCAGTCAGCCTTGATCCCAGAGGAGGTAACTAATTTGACACCAGTCTCAAGAAGAGTTCCAGCAGGGATTAAAAAAACTGCAGGCGACTGAAGTCTGGCTCCTCTACCAGGAAAAATTGAAAGGAAGTTACAACAGATTTAGTGGCAGCATACAAAAATATGATATACTGCGGGTGTGTTAACACGACCTTTGTAAATTAAAGGCGTGCATTGCAAACCCTGGAGATCTTCAAAGGAATGAATAAGCATCTGGAAAAGCATGTGACACTTAATATAGTGTGCTTGGGGTTTTGAATGGGTTTTGAATGGATTTTGAAAGGGTCTTACCAAGGTATGAAAAAAAGATAGCTGTAAGTAGCCAATTTTCACACTAGAAAATGTTTATGTTCCTTATAGTGATCCCTTGGGGGCAGGAGGGGGAGGGCAGTCCTTGTAGAATTTCTGGGGCAGGGCAACTGTGTTCTTCAACAGCCCTCCCTGGAAAAAGGAATTAGTAGGGAGGGCAGTGAATTCAATCATGCCAAAAAATCACAGTCAAAGTGATAACTAAAGGGTTTTGATCCTTTGCAGAAGGATCTTGAGAAACTGGGCAGTACAGTGGCAGACAAAAGTCAATGTCAGTACACATAAATCTTACAGGGGAAAATAATCTTGACCATTCATGTCTCTAGGTATCTATGTTTTCTGTGGTTTTCTCTATTCAGGAAAATTATTATTAAAGTCATTGTTGCTCATTTTCCAGAAACATCAGACAAGTAGTAGAAGTCCTATAAATTACAAAGACAAATTTTTGGAGTTTTTTTGGAAAAATTTACAAAAAAAAAAAAAGCTTATGCCATTGCAGTATATACAGGAGAGAGACAGAGACATTGATCTTCCTGTAGTGTTCCTGCATGCAGGACTGTTCACTTAATTTCAAAAAAGGTGTGTTAGAAGTAGAAAAGAAATTGAAAAGAACAATAAGAGTAGCTAGAAGTGTGAAATATCACTTTTTTATGGAGAAGTCTAAATAAAGTATTGCTCTTCAGTCTAGAAAACTGAGGAAGCATTTGGCAGAGGTTCATAAAATCATGAGTGATATGGAAGAGGTGAATGGGAACTGATCATTTCCCCCTTCCTGTAACACAAGAACTAAGGGTGCTAAAGAAACTGAACACATAGTAGCATTGAATCAGAGTACTTTTTCATATTTTATTGTGGAAGTGATGATGGAAACTGGAAATAGCACAACGAAATAAATATAAGATAGGATCAGCCAAAATCTTGTAGAATCCATTCATCAGAGGCTACTAAACACAATGGCCTGTGTGGGCTTGGAAGTTGCTTTAAGTCCCTAAATTGCTATGTCCGGAAAGTGGAACACTGTGAGCGTTATGTGCATGGATTGTATCATGTGTCTGTTAAGTATCTGCTTTTGCACAGCGTTGCAGATCAACTGCTGGGCTAGATAAAGCTTGGCTTTACCTGTGCCACCATGTTTGTGCCCTTTTCTGCTAAGGTTGAACTTGCTTAACTCCAAAATTTGTTTCCTGCTTTGTGGTGTCCAGCAGTTCACTTGGAAATATTCCTTTTCCTTTCTGTAGGTTTGTGTGAGCTTTTGGCCCAACTGCTAGCACTCAGTTTTCCCTGATTGATGTGCAAGTTTCTGCATCCTCAGCCTATGGATCCCTTTTCATATTTGGGGATCAACATTGTGTTTTCTTTTAAAAATAACAGTATTTCAGCCAGATTCACAAAATCAACTGATTTATAAGCCCTGAGTTAACAATGCATGTAAACAGAGGACTAACTTTAAGCATATGCTTAAGTTCTGTGGATCTCAATCACATGCTTAAGTGCTTTGCCAGATAAAAATAGAAGCATGATTTAACCATAAGCCTGAGTTTCCATTGTGCTATTTTAGTGTTATGCTGATTTAACTCCAGCTAACTCAGCCAGGATACAGGACTTGGTTTTGAGAAGGCAGCTTTGGTCTGAAAACAAGTTATTCCAAACCCTAGAGCTGGAAGAAGTTCTCTAGGACCAAAGATTTACAAGAAAGGGTGCGATGGCAGTGTTAGGCTGCTTCTTCTGGATTCATGGTAGGAGTTTGAGTTTCATGCTGGAATTTCACAACATCCAGATACAAGTGGGTGTCTGGCCATGCTGACAAAGTTAAAAGCATCCAGATGTGAATGTCTTGGCTATGGAAATTTTTGTGCTTTAAATGTGCTAGCCCAATTTTCTGGCAAGAATATTTGGACTTCTTCCTCGGCTGAGATTTTTTTTCAGCATGATTTAAAATGTTGAGCAATGTAGTGATTTGCCTATGGTATAATCTATAGATTTGCCCCTGAAAAGCTAATCACAGGCCATTTCACCTGGATTTCCCTAAAATATAAGCAGATATTAGGAAAGAGAAAGAAAAAGTACTACTCCTGTTTTGAACTGAATTGAATAGTCAAGGAACTTCAGCAGTGTTTGAGAGAGGAACAGCAGAATATTGTAAACATTATGCTAGAAAGATGAGATGCTGCACCCACCCCAGGTTTGATAGCAGTCCAAATGCATGTGAATGAGTCAGGAGACTGGATTCTTTAATTTCTAAAGTTGAATGCTCTTAAATCAGAGAATCAGCAGCCTGATTTTGTTTGTATTATGGTTCACCTAGCAGTTTGAAAAAGAGACATCAGACTCTTCAAAGAATAATCTAGATTTGTACTGATTGCTTTCAACTGTACATGCATAACTGCCCTAGAATTTGAAAGGATACTGACTTAAACTGTTAAGAACTCTTGGAGTCATGTTATTGAAAATATTTTTTTTGTTCTGAATTGGTTATTTAATAGGGAAAGGAGAAGGCATGAGAAGTCTCTCAAATCATTTGAAGGAAGGATTGGTTCTGCTCTAGTGAAATTCATGGTCTGTGACCCCTATGAGACCTTTAGTGAACGTTAGGGGAAGAATTGCAGTAGAAGTTTCATTGCACTCTGCAGGTAAGAGAACTGATGGATCAGGACAGCAGGTGGAAATACATATGTACCTAAATGATGATGTCTTGCTTTGAATCTGAGTTGCTGAACTGCCTTGTGTCTAAAAGTTCTTGTGTTCAGAAATACTAACTGAGACAGCTTCATTTTAAACTTCACAGTCACATGACAATGATCAAAACTCATGTCAGAAAAAAAGAAAACAAACTGCACACAAAGCAATATTTGTAATGCTAAGCAAGTAGGTGGGTTTTTTAGTTTTTTTACCTCTAGCTCTAATGTAGCCCTCAAAGGTCAAGGATGACTAATTCTTGTGTATTCCTCTAGTCTAAAAATATAAATGTGATCTTATAGAAAAATTAAAGGAATTTCCATATCTTTGAGTTGCACGAGTGGCTTACCCACTCACATTTGTACAGAAGTCTTTCAGGACTGGTAAGGTTAATTTCCTTTTTGAGCTGGGCAAATGAAAACTAATGCCAGATTGTGTAGGCAGCTCTGGATGGATATAAGTGAAACATCAAACTCATCAGTATTTGCAGATATTTGCTTGACAGCAGTAGAAAACAACATGGCTAAAGCCCTAGGGTGCTGGGATAAATGTTTTTGCCAGGCCATATAAGAAGGGAGGTAGATCACAGGATGTGCTGAGTCCAAAGGTAGAAAGAGTCACCTGCATGGAAATGCATGGAAGCTTTGTCTTTCCATTGTGACAGAAGAATGATGAAATAGTATATCTCACTGTGGTAATAAAGCCAGACTAATTTTGAAATTGGTGTCTGATATCTTCTGCAAATAAGATTGCAGCAGATGGCTTCATTGCTTCCCAGTCCCAATCAGAAATATAAATTGTTCTTAAAACACTGAAGGAAATGTTAGGAAAAAAGCAGTGCAGACTCTGCATGCCAGTGTAAAATGGGTATAAAGATACAATGGCTAAAAGCAGAGGTGTAGGACTTGCCTTTAATGGGTACCTTTCCTGAATATATTACATAGTCTTCAAGGCTTATCCTGAAGTTCTGTGCACAAATAGGGATGTGCTCTGTGTCTGAATGTAGCAGAGGCCAGCCTGGGTCACAGAGGTAGAGCAAGTCTTGTTCATTAGAACCCCAAGCTGGGTTTTAGGAACGTGGAGTTCCATTCCTCATTTTGTTATAAAGTTCTTCCATGTCTTTCAGCAACTTCTGCTGGTTTACATGCAGGTACTTATGCATAATAGTATAGGCTAACATATTTGTGCATCTGAAAATACGTAAGGAGGTGTTCTCTCCTACTCTTGCAGAGAAGCAGTTATGCCACCACTCTGGTGTTGGGACTGGGATTTCAGCCATAGAAAGGTGTTCTCCTGGAAACAGCAAACAAACAGTGGGTTGGCCCCTCCTGCTGCAGCACACCCCCAAGTCCTGGTGCAAGGAACTGTTTCATCTGAACTGTTACATCTCCCAAAACATTTGCATGCATATGCACACACTCTCTCTGGGTTTTTACCACTTGACCATAAAACACGAATCCTTTTCAGGTGTGAAACCTCCCTGTGCCCACATCTGGTTTGCTGTTTACCTCACTGGGAGTGATATGGGTGCACAGATAATGGCTTCTTTCACACTGTAGTTGTCCAGCTTCGATTTACTGTGCCTTTTCCCTCATCCTGAATTGCCTGCTAATGCTGATATAACCTCCATTTCACTCCCTCTCCATCCTCAATGTAAATTGACTTGCCACAACATGCTACTCTCACGAAATCACAAAGCCTCAGAAGATAATTTGTTGCTGGTGCTGATAGCATCTGTTTATTCTAATGCAGCAGCCAGTCAGGCCGTGCTCGCCTGCAGATGGGGAGAAAATGACCTTCAGCAGAATCATAACAATTCTAGAAGAGCATCTCCCTTGGCAGCTGGCTCCTGGTAATCTGAAGTCCATGTTTTCCTGGGGGCAGCACTCAAAGCAGTGCAGAGCAGGTCTGCCATCAGTGAGGTAACCTACAGCATTTTAGAGTGTAAGGAAATATGGGAATACTCACAGTAGAACTGTGACCTGAAAAGAGGTGCTGTGCACCAGATCTTTTCAGGATGCTTGGATTCCTTGTTTTCATAAGCATGAAAACTGCTTCTGCTCCTTTGTCCACAAATGTCCAATTAGAGTTCAATGCTGGTGCCCTACAGAAGGTCTGATTAGGACATTGTCCCTTGGAAAATCAGATAAATAAAGAAAATAATAGAGTTTGAACTAGATAATCCATAGAAGTTCAATTGGTTGACTGGCTGAGATAGAATTGACAATAGTGGCACAAAAAAAGCCTTCTTTGTATCTTATGAATAAACAGAAGATTAATGTTTTCTCTGGATAATGGACTAATTTTCACTTCATTGGAACTTGGGGGTATGTTAACGTGGCCAGTCTTCACGAACGAAGATTTGGGAAAGGTCTTTTACCTTTCAAGCCTGCGCAATGGATTTTTTAGGT
>JAWWLV010000011.1:10736788-10772519 GCA_035041135.1 Platyrinchus mystaceus
GAGACGAGAGAAAAAAAAAGTAAAAAAGGAACTTCTTAACCCCTCCCCCCCCAGCTTCGGCAACAGCCAAACTCCCCCAAACAGACAAAGTGTTGAGGACCATTTAGCTCGGAATGCTGTCTCCCCGGCTAGTCCATTGTGTTACCTAATTGTTCTGTAAATACCGGCGGGCAGACTGACAACCCTCGGGGGCCGCATCCGCCCGCGGGCCATAGTTTGAGGACCCCTGTCCTAGACCAACACCTTCCATTCCTCACAGAGTGGTCTACTCTTTCCTTGAGTCGTTGGAAAACACTGCCCCAAAGCCATTTGCTTGGGCTGAGTGACATGCTGGGCAGTTAATGAACCAGCACAGCTGTGTTGAAGCATCTGAGCAATGAATACAGGCTAAAATAGAAGCCACAAGCAGGAAGCATGCAAACCCTTCTTGTGCCAGAGATGAAATCCAGGGAATGCTGGGCTGGATTGCTGGCTTTTCACGCCTCTCACTAAATAAATCCTAGTCTGCAGTCCACCCGTCCGCTCTGTCCGAGCTGGTGGCTTCTTAAAAGCTTTATGGAGGCATTTCCATTGGGGCACCTTCCAGTAACAACAGAAACCCTCATGCATCACCTCAAAGGTAGACACATGTAGTTAGGCTGGTTTTTTGGAAGGTTAATTTGTTACAGGCAAATGGCCCATCACAGAGTTTAAATGGCCAGCTTGCCCAGTTTTTAACCTCACAAAGATTCTGTTACAGTTAATCCTTTCCTGATGGTCCCTGCACCCTGTTCCAAGTAATTTAAATGATCCAGCTTAAGTCTATTTAAAAGGAGGGGTGGAGTACTTGTTCCACTTATTCCACAAAGGGAACAAACCCAGGACAATCAAAAGGTTTCAACTAAGATTGGATGATACTCTGAATATGAAGATATTTGATTTGTTTAATGATACAAATGTGGTGAATGGAGGAAAGTTGTGTAGTTTTTAATCAACATTTTTGCAATGTAGAAGTGGGAGTAGTAGTTACTATGAAGCCAGTTCTCATAATTTTATCCTGCATTTTGCAGTGATGCTATTTCAAAAAAAAAGTTATTATCTAAGAAAATCAGTTCTCATAAAAAACAATCAAACAAAAAAACCCAAAGAAATGTGTTTCTAGCCTAAATGTGTTTCTAGCTTTTACTCTTATGTAGAATATGACCCCAAAGTAAAACAAACATACCTCACCAAATCTTATGGTTCCTGAGTCAACCCCTGTACACTCATATTCCATTCTGCATTTGACTTTTTTGTTGTTGGCATTTCTGCAGTTATAAGTCAAGGGATGTCCTGAAGGAAAAATTTGATCTTCCTTGCCTGGGCTTGCCCCACAGAAGTCTATTGGTAATAAATATTTCCCCTAGTGACTGGGGTGTAAGTAATGGCATTCTTTGCCCGAAGATTACCCCCAAAAAATCACTCTCTGTTTTTGTTTGGAAAGAGCTGTTGGGAAAAAAGGTACAAATGATTCTTTCCTCTGCTCTTAATGTCAGATACAGTTCACCTGGACACCAAGAACCAGATAGACCTAGCAGGACCCAAACAATCTCTAGTTCCTGATGTCTGACTCTGTTTTTCTGGTGAAGCCCATGTCTGAAGCTGTGCTTAAACCACTCTCTTCTCCCCCTCCTATAAGGAAGTACATGGTGCCTTTCTGTCTTCTGACCCAGCAGCCCAGGCGAGCTGTGCACAGATACACACCATCCCAGCAGCAGCAAGTCCAAGCTCACTCTTTCTAAGCAAGGACTGAGGCCTTGGGCCTGAGTTTGGCCATCAGCCACCAATACAGAGAGCTGTGAAGGACATCAGACCCTGTACTTAAGGCCTCCATGGCTTGGATCCCTGCTTTCACCAGCGCCACCGCTCCAGCATTGAACTGGAGAGGCTTCCATGGAGACAATACTGCAGGGTAAGCCCAGGCTCTCCCTCCTTCACTGCCCATGGAAGGTGAGTGTCACTGGTGATCCTATGAGTAAAGAATGAGTCTTCTTTTGTGGCACTCCTTTTTTTCTTCCTTCTTTTGTTTGCAAATATAAATAGTAGAGGGTGGGAAGACTTGGAAATGCACTGCTTCATCTGTATTTTTAAATAAGTGCTTTGTATTTTAGGCTTCCCTGTAAAATATGATAGATTTCTTCAGTAAGAATTACAGGGGGGAAAAAAAGCTTTATCCAAGTTGCATAAGACTAGCTTTATCCAGGCAATGTGGTTTAATAAGAGCTTAAATGTGATTATCTAGGAAAGACCACAAGCTTTTGTTTAGTGATAAGAAGGGTCAAAAAAAATTAAAGGAAACACAAACCATAAACCCCTCTCTGAAGGCTGTTTTGTTCCACCACAGTACACTAGTGATTCTCACTGGAATCAGTGTGTGGTTCTCTTATCTTGTGGTGGGAAGATAGACAGTCCCTGGGGAAAGCAGTAAACTGCCTGAGTCTTTGAGTCAAGTGATGGAAAACAAGGATCATGATTTTCAGAATCTCTGTCCATAATCCATCCTTAAATGTTCCCATAGCTCTGTGCAGTTTGAATTCCCTTAATTGCATGATGGCTTTACAGTTTAACATTTCAGATATAATTACCTCTATTATTGAAAACAAAGGAGACACGTGCCAGTCTGAAAGGATAAAGACATAGCCTCGAGGAAAGGGATTAGTTCATCTTGTCTTTTCCCTCACATGCACATGCAGATTTTTCTGTGCAAGTCCCTGTATACCTACTTGTCAGTGCATTTCTTGTCCCTTGACTTCAGGGCTGCCTTTCTTCATGCCTCTGGGAAGGCTCCCAATGGTTGAAAATTCCTTTGATTGATTAAGTTCATAGTCAGCATAATAGGCCCAGGTATCAAAAGGGGTCCAGCTGTTCGAACTTTGATATATGAGGCAAGACTAAAATAAGCTGTTTAACAGTGCTTCCCATGATATGGACAACTGGAAACCTACTGGATATCAGACAAGAGCACCAGGGCACTCGGTGAAATCATTGTATCTGGTTCATAGAGCTTAGAGTTCTTCACATGAATGCTGACTGTGCAAGGCACTGAATCTCATTCGTTAAATCCTCTCTTTGGAATCCTTTTTGCATTTAGGACAGCCAACTTGTCTGCAGGATCTTCTAGACCTCACTTGTTCTCTCACTGGAAATATCTTCAGAGTTACTACTGCAACTTGACTGTTCAGGGAATCGACTGCAAAGAGATACAGGACTGGACTCCAAATTTCTGTTTGCATTTAGACATTCTTATGAAAACTATTCACTGACCATTATTTAATCCCAAACTATTTCAGTCCACTCCCAAATATAAACTTGATGATTGATGCCCTTTGTTACAGGTGGACATCACTAGGACTGGACCATGAGTAGTGAAAATTAATTAAAAAAAGAAAAAAATAAAAGAGATTATAGTGTCTTGGAATGTGTTAGATACAGACTTGGGGCTTTCTTAACTCCTTTTAAGGTAAGCAGTGCTGGTACAACTGAGCAATACTGCGACAAAGGGCAGTGAGGTGTGTTTCCGTGTCTGTGTATACGTGTATATAGACACATAGTCAGCTTTGGAGAATGACACTGGAGAATTAGATCCATTATAGCAGGGTGGTAGCATTTCTGATATCAGCCTCATTCATCTCTCTGTGCCCTGTTCCAGGAATAAAATGTTGTGGTGATGATCAGTGTCACACAAGCAGCTACCTGATGGTCCTGTTGTGTATACACTGTGGCTGTTGCCCTGGAGACCATGCAACAGCAAGGGCAGTGTGCCTGTGTTCATCCAGGTGTTGAGAGAGTTGCTTGGAGAAGCCCATCCATCAGGCAGGTTAATTGGGAGTTTCATCAGCACCAGCCTCCTTACTGTGTGGCTCCTTGCTGTCTCTGCAGAGCTCTAAGAGGGGAACAGCAGTTAGCAAAGGAGAGCTAGGGTTTGGGCACTGGTTTTTGCAAGCAGCCACATGTGGCTGTGCAAGACATCCAGGAGTGAGGCCACTAAATCCCCATGGGGATCTAGACCTCTTTTGCCTGTTTGTAGCCCCCTGCCCTGCTTACCAAGGTGGTATCAGAGGGCTGCCTTGATACAGCATGTGATTCTCCAATGGGGATTCATTCCACCAGGTGTGGACATGGCAACGCCTACACCTGAGCTGTCTAGACATCCCTTCTAACAAGCAAAGAGTAAGGGCCTGAGTCACTTTAACCTGACAGCCCAAACAAGCCTGGCTAATCTTCCCTAAAAATATGCCTGTTTTTTTCCACCAGTTATGACATGAGCCCAAAGTGCTCAGGTTGGATGGAGATACCTGTACTATGAGGCAAACCAAATCCCTCTCTCTGATTTTGTGTTGGCTGTGGCAATATAAGCATCAACAGATCAGAAAGCTGATTGGTTCTGTATTTGTCTCCATGTCTTACAGGTCTTCTGCTGTTTCTGGTGTTGAGAAAGGAACACTCATCTATCAAGGCAGTGCCCCACCTTGAATTTGTATATCTCCTTCTTTGTCTTATAATGAACTATACACCTGGTGGTGTGCCTCAATGGTCAGTGCAACCAGCTGGGCACAGTGCTGAGCAAAGATTGTGTCTCTTCCACTTAGAATGTCAGACCCTACTGAGAGATACCATCAGTTACACACAAAGTTCCCAAATATCTTGGTGTCTCCATGATACAACCTATTGCGCTGGGGGTAAGTTGAGTCCCTTAACAAAGAAAAGTCCATAGCACCAGGCTTCACAAAGGGGAATTTTTAAGTGACTTTTAAGTGTGTGGCCAGGGGCCTGCTAGCTGTTCTCCAGGTCTGTTCTGCTTCCAGATCCTGGTGATAGACACAGCATTCAGTGGAAGCTGTACCAGCCATTCCATCAGAGCAGGGCATGGATGCAAGAAGTCATCAAGGATGAGGAGCTGGCTTTAGACTGTATATTCACACACATCTGAAACCTGTCCACTGTCTGAGATATTAAGCCATTTTCTGAGCTTCCCATTACTGTGTTGTGATCCTTCTCCATTGTGTTTGTATACAGCATAAGCCTTTGGGGTAGAACTTTTCTGCCTTTGACACTCCCAACTCATTCTTGCAAACTTATACTTGTTGTTGTTGTTGCTGTTGAGTAACCAGTAATAAATAATGTTTTGGTCAAGACTCCTGCAATGTGTAAGCTGAACCTCAAAGTGTCTCTGAATTGTCTGTACCATGAGTACCAGTGCTCCTGATTTAGGATTAGGTGAAGCATGGTGAAGGCATCTTAGGACATCTTTGAGTGAGACCAAAAAAACTCAAAAATTTGTGCTGTATTGTATGGAGGGGGATGTAACACTCCCTACCAGAAATCCTGAGCAGATGGATGTAGACAAATAATAAAGTTCTAAACAGACTAAAATAAAATTCCTCAGTCATACAGAAAATGTGTAGGAGAGGGCATTTTTACCTTGTACCTCTTATTTCAGGTTAGAGTTGAACAAGCATCTTCCTTCTAGAGACAAAGTGTTTCTGTAAGTAGCAGAACAAAAATACTGTAGAAAAAAAAAATCCAGCCCTTTAATCTTAAAAATACTGTCTCCTTTCAAAGTAAGATTTACATGCAAGAAGACAATCTCTCTTACAGAGTTTTTCCTGTCACTTGGAGTCCACTTGCTGGAAACAAGCACACAATTTAAAAAGATGTTGGAAGAGCAGCTTGGACACAGAGAAAGGAATGACCTGGAATCTTAAAAAACAAACAAGCTTTTCAGTAGCTTGGAGCTTGGAACGAGAAGCTAAAAGTTATGTAACACCAGTAAAGTTTGGGGCATTCTTGCTACCTAAAAAATAACCATTCTTGGCTTCTCACATTAGTATTAGGGATTACGTTAACTGTTTTGTGGGGAACCTGGATGAAATCTGCAGCTGTGGTGGTGAGTTTTCTTGAATGTGTAAAGGGTTGGGATGAGTGAGTGGTTAGGTTATTTGAGGGCTGGTGTTCCTGAGCCCTCTTTGTCTGGGATCCAGACAAGCCTTCCTGTTGAGAAACACTGGCCTATTTCTTCAGTGCAAGACAAACAACAGACCATGTCCTGCACTAGCAGGACAGTGGAAGTAGTGAACTTTTTCCATTTAATGCTACAAGCATGTAGTGGCTTCTGGAGTTATCTAAGCAGAGATAGCACAGCTCATTTCTTGCTCTCCCTCTCATTCCTTTGTTATATTAAGACAGTTTCAGTTTTTGCAAGATTCTAAGAGATGATGTGGGGGCTTCTTGCAAGGAATAAGTTTGATTTTGCTCTTATACTGTAGCTCCTGAGGATTAAGGATGTCCTGGTCAGAGCTGAGGATGCCCATGTACACGTCCAAGGTGGAAACCATGGGTACCATCAGCTGTAATCAAGGACACAATTTCATCTTCAGGGTCAGTGGAAAGTATGTGGGAATACTTAATAGCATTTCCTAAAACAAAACAAAACCCTAAAAAAATTGCCCTCCCCTTCCCCCCAGCCTCAAAAAAAACCCAAAACAAAACAAAAAAACAAACCAACAACCAAAAAAAACCAACCAAAACCCAACCAAACAACGAAACAAATAGAGGCATATGTGCTTCATTTAAAACAAACAAGTCCAGGTTAAAAAAAAAAAAATATATATATATATATATCTCTTTGAAACAGAATAGAACAAGGACTGGTTTGTTACGCAATATGGCCCCCCAGCAATGCATGGCAATGACTTCACTGCTTTGATGAGCTGGCAAGGTCTCAGTTGTGCTCCAAGGAGCACTTTGCTGTGTCCTTTAGGAAGCACTGTTTAGGAAATAGGGAAAGGGATGCAGAAGATGTTTTGTGACACCTTTGAAACCGGTGACTTACGGCTGGAAGTTGAGCTGCTTTTTGCAACTTTTTCCAAGTTGTCATGGGGCTGCTTAAGAAACCCCAAAATCCCATAGTACCACCTACTACAATGGTTCTCCCTCTGATCTGCCACAAATGTCCTGTACAGGGGCAAAAACAGATGGAGACTGCCTTCAGTAGCTTTTGGTTTTATTCACTCTTTTAGGTTTTCTTCTTTATGTTATTCGAATGGGATTGTCTTTTCATCTCCTGTCCCTTTTATACCCTTACAACAGTTTAAAGGGGTTCACAATCCCTCTATATAAGGGCATGTGTGTGCACAGACCCCATCTATTTTACTGATGACTATATAGGCTGTTACATATATGTTTATTAATTGTATCACATGTCTAATTTTCTCTGTGTGAAAAGCATAGAGGTACCTATCAACAGATATAAATGCCTACTAAAATGCTATGATGTGGTAGAAGGGCTCTTAGCAGAAGACGTGTGGGAAGTACTCTTTGTTATGGCTTTACTAACCTTAACTAGCCCAACTGTGATGATCCCAAGCTGAAGAAACCTTTGTACCACACAGTATTTTCCAGTTAATTATATATATTTGTACATCTGGGCGTGTGTGTGTGGACAAGTGAGATCATCCATTCCTGTGAGACTTTTTTATCCTATCCAGAACATTTTTCCTCTCACTAGCTCCTTTCCAGGAGCTCAACAAAAACAATAGGGCCAAGAGCCTTCCCTCTCATCTGATGTCTGCAGTCCAGTGTCTGCTCTGGGGTGTGGGCTCTGGGCACTCCAGTGGTGTCAACTCCAAAGACTGGCCCAGCTTGAGTCTGCTGCATTTGCAAGCTCAGATAACATGGGAAGTTTTCAGGCCAGCCTGGCTGCTGGCAGGGTTCTTGACAGAACTGGGAAATGGGAACCAGGAAAACAATTTTTTTTTTCTTTATATGTGTTTGAATATGAGGGGAAAATGTCAAAGAAAAACTCTAGGTTTTGAGCCATCTGGCATCCCTTAGTGGTGTGCAATCAAGGGGCTAGCTCACCTTTAATTCAAACAGATTTGTTCTATAGTTGTGTTTGAAAAATTCTATTTTAATGCTTGCTTAGAAGTTTTGGAGTTGGCTTTGGTTGATTTTTATAGACACGGGTTGGTTTGAGTAGGGTTTTTTATATTTCAAAATGGCATTATTATTTTTTCCTTCCCGTATTTTCTTGGATCAGAAGGTTCACTGAGATGCCAAACTATGGCTGGCTACAGCTTCAGTACATCTTGTAATAATGCAGGCCACGACATGCCAGAGTGATGGAGCATGGTATGTACAGTCCAGGAATGATGTGACAGATTAACACTGCTGATAATGTTCACCACTCTGGATCTTCTACTGAAATCCCCTTCTTCCAGGTAGTTTAATTCTTGAGACACCGATATAGTGAGTACCTAAAGAAAACAGATGCTTACAGACAACCACAGGAGAGGTGGACAGTCAGTATTTTGTGCTCCATCAGGACAATATTTCTTAACTGCAGAGCTGGGCAACAGTAGAAATGTGAGTCACTCTTTACTAGCAAGGGAACCATAATTTCTGTTCAATTTCTGTGTAATTTCAGGCACTGTGCTGGCTGGGATCTGCATCCTGCCCCTGCTTCCATGAGGAGTATGAGGAATGCTGAGCAGTGGCCACCACAACATGCCTCTCTTTGACAGAAGGTGTGGCAGCTCCACTTGCCACTCCACTGTGCCCTTGGTCAGAAAGGGCATTCATAGTATTCCCACTCTTCCTATCTCCCACCTTGCACACCTAGAAAATACAAAGTTGTATAATGCCTGCAAAACCTACAGAGCATAGGCCAGGCCTTGCAAAGGTACTTTAGTTCTGTCTTGGTTTTGAGGATATAAACAGGTTATGGTTATAGTTTGGCTTTGGGTAAGGTGCTCATGAACCAGTGAGAGTCCTACAGCCCTGATCTACAGGCCAGCCCACAGGGGAAGGAGGCAAGCCTGGATTATGGTATTGTTAGTTCTTAACCTGAAAGAAGAGGGTTGTTGAGGTTGAAGAAGTGTTACTGCTGAGCATAATGTACCCTTCCAAAGGAAGCTGCATTCTCATCTGATGAAGTCTCAACCTTGTGAAGAGACAGTGAAAGGTGATTGCCATATTCATCAGGCTCATGGCTTCCTTCGTGGGTCTCTTTCTTTCACTTCCCAAATGTGTACAACAACTATCTGGATGGAAGGAGAGACTGTAGAGATGGTCTGAACATCAGGATTGCTGATCTGCCCTGGAGGACTGGTCTGGAGGACTCAAGAGCTTCCTCTCACTCACCTGAGCAGTAGCAGGACTCTCTTAGTGAAGCTCCATTCTCACTTTTACAACAGCAGTTTCCAAAATCTGGAGAGGAAATACACTTACAGCTCTTCCCTCATTAAGTAGCTAGTGGGAGGAAAGAATGAAAGAAAAGTCCAGCAATGATCATTACTGAGTTGAAAAGAAAAATCTCCAGGTTCCAGGATGCCATGGACTTGGGTTAGATTTTCCACTTAGCATTGGACAGCCTCAGGCCAGGCTCTGGGATGAATCCTTGATTTGGGATAGGAGCCCTGTTGTTCTGGTTTTAAATAATTTATCCAGAACATGCTCTACAACAACAAGTTTCAGAAGTCACAAGTGAAACTTGTTGAACTTTGCTTGGCAGGATCCAAAGATGAAAAAGAGAGGGAAGATGACCAGAAGCAGATCACCTGAATGCAGATAGCTGTGTTTTTCTGGAAAAGAAAGGAGAGAGGGAAACCCTTGTTAGTTCATCAATTTTCCCTACTTCATCAGTAGAGGCGTTGGTATAAGGAAACTAGAGCACTCTTTGTTATTTGTAAGCATTTATTAATGTATGTATTTCTTCTTATCATGAAACAGAATATCCACGTTAGGTTCCAGCCCTTTCTGGTTACCTTCTTGATTATCAAATTCTGTCCATTTCTATGGCATTGGCTGCTACTCATAGTCCATCCATCCTTGCATCTGTGCTGGAGGGCAAGGATACTAAAAGATTGGTTTTTGCACAGATTTACTGCACCTTGTCTGTTCTGCTGTACCCAGCCACATGCATGTCCTCCACCACCAGCCTTCAAAAGGCAGCCTGTGCCATGTTCAGCAAGGATTTGGCTTTCTCCACTAGTCCCAGGACAAGAGCTGGCAAAAGGGAAGTTACTTTATTGTAGGTGGTGTGCTCTAAAATTACACCCTAGCTCACCTTGCGGTAACTTGCTCATGTAGTCATGGCCTTAAGGCTTTTTCTTAGTATCCATGGCCACAACATCTAAGCATTTTATGGTACAGCATACACTAAACATTAATTTCAAATTATTGAGAGTATTTTCATGACTCAACAACTTTCTAATGACTGTGTACCTTGTTAAAGTCTTGCAGCTCTTTAATAACAAAGTTTTTCCCTGATCCCTTGGCATTCAAACACTCTGTATAACTGAAATGAAATGCATAGCTGAAGTGTTTTTTTAGGACACTCAATTTAAAGTGAGCCCAAAGCAGCAAAGGACTCTTTGAACATCTCCAGAGTGGACACTCCCAGAGCTGTCTGTATACAGTTTGGATTAATTATTCCCTTCATGGAAATCGTACAAACTGTCCCTCAGGCTCTTTTTGACTGCCTTGCTGCCCTTTTGTGATAATCCGTTGCTATCCACTGGGCTTTCTGTGGTCCTAAACTTAACATATAAAGCTATTTTTATCTAGGGGTTAGGGTGTGAATAAATGTGTGGAATGTCTCTCAACATGATTTCAACTTGATTATAAATGCTCAAACTTTCTTGCAAGCTGCCTTTGAGCATCCTCCAGTGAAATAGCTGCAGTTAGGATTTCTTCTCCCATGGGCCACACAAGTCAGCAACCAGTCAGGAGCAAAAGAAAAGCTTAGAGGCAGAACCGAGGTTCAGGAGATGGATCCCCTGGTCTCTGTTCTTCATTGCACCACTGCCACATGAAAGGACCTTGGACAAGTCTCCTTGCCACTCTTGGATAACATAGGTGTAATCTAGGCATTCATCCCACAGCTATGCCAGAACCGTGCTGCCTGCCTTTGCTGGGCTCAGCTCAACTCATTTAGTTGGGGTCTCAGTAGCACCTTAGGGAGGTGGGCTTCCAGCCCTCCATTAATTTTAAATGGGGACACATCTGCCTCCAGGGTTCTTGAAAAATCTAGACGTTATTGTTTTATGGAAAGGGTATAAAGGGCCAGGAGAAAAGAAGGATTTTGTTCACATCATCTGTCGTTATGAGTCCTTAGGATGGAGGCAGTTCTGTGAAGCATTGCAGAGATCCCCTGCAACAAGCCCCAAAGCCTCTTGTCTTTAATGATCATCAGCAGAGAGAGCACACTGCTCAATTGTTTTGTATGAAAATGCCAGTTCAGTCAGGCAGTGGCCAGCAGCAGGATCCCTGCCTTGTAAGAGCCTTGACGAGCTTCACCTGGCAGCTGAGCCACTTCTGAGAATTTAAAAGATGTGCAGCTCTAGTTGTTTCATCATTTAAACGTCAGTTGAGAAAGAGCTTCTGCTAGAATTATAAAAAAACAATCAAGCAAAAAACCACAACCGAAACAATGAAAACAAAACCAAACACCAAAGCCAATAAACCATTGTAACCAGCTTGGGGCCCAGCCACATAAGAGCTGCTGTTTTGGATCGGTCAGATGGGTGTCCTTAGGTGCTGCCAGCTGTGCTACAGCTGTGCTGGAGACCTCACTGTCAGGTTTTCTGGCTCAGGTGAGCCTGGTCTCAATACTGCCTTGTGCCTGCCTGGTCCAAGGCTTGCACAGGGCAACTACAGAGACCCACTACAAGCTAGATAGTGATGAAGGAAGGCTAAAAGCCGACATCAGCTTGCTCGTGAGAGGGACAAAACACCTACAAGCACTGACACCCCTAGCACTGTGCAGGACTCTGCATACATTCAGTGGGCCCTGCTGTGACAAAGAAATGGTGGTCTCAGACATTCTGGGCCCTTAAGAGCTGTGGTCGGTCAGTTTGGGTCACAGGTAACATGACCAGAGTTCTGTCAAGCCATCATCCTTCTTATTTCAATGTAAACACTTCCCACCTGTCCCAAATATGCGTGCCATTCTCCAAGACTTTCCAGCATTGCTTGCATTTGCAGAAATTTACTCCCTGCTCCCGCTCCCTGTGCCGCATCTGTTCCCATCACAGCTGTGGCCACCCTGTTCTGGCTGGCTGACACTCGGGCCCCCCCTTTCCCATCCAAGCCACCTCCCCTTCCAAGATCAAAATACTCTGTTTTTATTTATTTACCCTGCAGCTGTCAGTGTTGTGTCTGGGTCACTGCACCGCAACGTGGATGGACACGGGACACGCGATACATGGAAAATCCTTAAAACTGCCAATCCTGGTAGTAACCAACATACACACCATCAACAAATATATCCTTTGGCTCTTTGCACATTTGAAAACAACAGGTCCAGGTGATGGAACAAATGACGTTGCTGGAGGCTGGTACAGACATCCTGGCCCAAACCAGAACTGTGTTTGGCTGTGGTCAGGGAGAAGAGGCAGGGCTGAAGAGAGCAGCTATCCCAGGGCTGCCACCCCGATGTTTTTTGGCACTGCACAGAAATGCACAAGGCCAGAGATGTGGCTCCGAGATGGCAGAGCTTTGTTGTCTCTCTGCCACACACGCTGCTTTTTAAGGTGAAGGGACACACTGTAATTGTCTCAAGGTGGAAGATGCTGTTGAGGGACTAGAAGCATCTGGGATGGTGCATGGTGGCACAGAAAGGCAGAGCCTGGAATGAGCTTGATTTTCTTCTGTTTGCTGATTTCAAGCTCAGTATCCAGCTTTGGAGGAGGTGAGGCCTTGGCCCTGTTCTGCCACAGCATCTTATAAAGACAGGCTGGTATGTGGGCTTATCAGGGGACCTCTCATTTCTACACCAGTGCTTAGGAAGCTAAGTTAACATTTCAGCACACTCCAGATGTTTGGGTACCCAACATTCTGCTGCACTACATGCAGAATACCTAGTTGATTGCTTTGGGAGGCTGTTGTGTCTGCATAGCCATTTGGAACCAGGGATGGATTGACTGCCTCAGGGCTACTGTGTAAGCAGCAATCAATTTTTTCAGTAGGTTAGACCCTGTTTTCTAGGCAAACACTTCATATCCTCTACCTCACCAAAATGCAAATGCCTTCTACAAAATACCTGTATTCTGTTACAGCTACACCACTAACCAGGGCTGTGGTTTCCTGAGCACAAGGAGCTGGGTGCAGCTGAAGGCAGTGTTCACCTGCAAACCTGGGTGTTCACTCCTGCTGGCAGCTGTGATTCAAGCTGAGGTAGGATGCACACCACAGCAGCTGCGTGTGTGGCTGGAAACCAGGTCTTTTTTGGCTGCCAGTCAGTGCCCCAGGCAGTGCCCCAGGGCCACCGGAACTGCTCTTTCCTCTGCACCTCCTCAGGGTATGGGAAGAAAGGGGCATTGCCCTCCCCTTTTTAGCTCCAGGATGATGTTAAGAAAGGCTGGCATGAAAAAAGGGATTTTTTCTCCTTCTTTCTCCTTGTCTAAGAAAAGTCAGTTTGTAGACCTATTACAAATCAGAATGAGAAGCATACAAAAGTGCAATTGAGGAAGGTGCTGGTAGCAGCAATATATCCAGGTCACAGGTGCCCTTGGTTAACTTTCTATCTTCTCAGCATCACCTGCCTTTTCGCTGGTACCTTCCCAAGCTCTATAAGGCAATCAGCATGTACCTCAACAAGAACCTCGCTGGAACCTCTCCCTCAGGCTGCCAGGACATGCTTTTGGCACCCAGGCTTTTGGGAAAGAGGATGGAAATGAGCAGGTAGAGTCTGGAAAATGGCTCCAGGTAGGTGTTATGGAAGCTGTGGGATGCCTGTAGTCTGGCATTTGATGTGGGAGTAGGATTGGGAGCCTGAATTAAAGGTTGAGTTCAGTGGGGACATGCCAGCTCCAAACTTGCATTGTGATAGTCAAAGGAGTTGTCACACTGCTATCTCTTCAACCAGGGGAGGGATGTGAAGGATCCTGAGGGCTGCAAAAGGCACTGGGAGGAGAGAACCTGTGTCATATCCTTGCTGCCATGCACTCCTCAATCTCTGCAGTTTATGCAGCTCATTGAGAATCACAGCCAAAACCATGTCCTCCCTTCTTCTCTGCCTTTGCCCTACCAGACTTCAGGACTACTTCTTGCATTGCTGCCTCTTCTGCCAGCTGCAGCCCCACACTGTGGGGCAGTGAGAAGAAGAGAAACCTGCAGGTGATGAGATGTGGGAGAGAGAAGATGACAGTTTTTTGGCAGTTTGACTCCTTTCCCACATGATGTTGGTTCCTTTCTCAAAGGCATCCTTTGAGAAGACATAACCCTTTTTAAAAGACAGAGAAGGTTAAGATCTACATTGAAATTTATCTGTTATTGGTCTATAGTTTATCTAAGTGATGAAAACAGCTATTGACAGCCTAGCAGGTTGAGCAGAAATAGATTGCCTGGAACTACAGGTTCACATGCCAGCAGTAATATTTCTACTCCTTCAGATACAGTTAACCTTGCAGCTAGCAGCTTGCTGGGTGTTCAGAGACTGACATTAATGACATGTCATGCAAAAGTATTTCTTCCGGGACAGAATCTTATTACTCCTAGTGCAGCACAAGCAGTTATTCCTCTCTTCCACCCGAGAAGTGTCCACATGTCTCATTCTGGCTACATATAAAGCAGTTTGTGAAACATGTCAAGACTCTCCAGCATGCAAGGCATTACAGAAATGTAAGACAGGATCTGAGCAATGACAAGCAGAGTGCATGGCATCATATTCCATCGTTCAGCAGGGGAAATAGGGATGCAAAATATGTTCTTGAGCTGAATAAGCCATTTGGACGTATTAAGGACTGAAGTGAACTTTTGTCTCCAAATTTAAACCAAAACTGGATCATAAGCCTTCTCACATTGGTCTGTCATAGTTATCTCATGAAATTACCCACCTCCATTGCCACCAGCTGTTTTCTAGCGTAGGAGTTTAATTCATAGTTCCAATCACTTTAAAACACCCCAAAATTGAGGCAAAACAAACAGGAAATCTTGTAGCTCGACTGTAGCAGGGTAATTTCAATACTTGGTGCACTGTACAACCTCAGTCCCCAATGATTACTTTTCATTTCTCTTTTGACCTCATGGGACTTTTTATTTTTTGGACCTACTCCGTGAGAAAGCATTTCAGATGTGAACAGTTTCTGAGGTCTTCTTGCTTTTTCATGATTTGTGGTTAGCACGGTACTGAAGAAACCCAGCAAAAATATCTCTGGTTAGCTCAGTGTAACCTAATCTAGTCCAGCTGCAGCCCCTGAGTACTAAATTGCAACATCTAAAGATTTTTCAGGCCAAGTAGCACCTCATCACATCTAGTTACCACCTCCATCTGGAGCAAAGGGAAGGGAGGAGCCCCAGCAAGAGGGGCTAAGTTTGGGCTTAGTTTGCATCCATGGAGGAGAGACCCCGATGGCAAAGCAGGGGCAGTCACTATCTCTGCTCTTAAACAGGAGTTGCAGTAGTTTTAGCCAAAGAGCCTGAACTCTCCATCCCTTATTGGTTAGAGTTGTGAGTCTATGGAGCCTCATGCTTGCAAATGCTGTTCAGCATCTAGTATCTGCAATGGTGTTTCCCTTTGCCGTGGGAGGGGCTGGTGGGTGCAGTGGTGGCCATGTGGAAGGGCATGGCTTTATTGTGCTCTGTAGGGTATATGCAGCTCCTTAAAACCAAGCATTTTGCAGCCCAAGCGTGCAGCAGTGTTTCAGCTCCCATAGACTGGAGCTCCCATCAGACTGGCCAGCACAGGTAGCACGGGGTGGGCAGACAGGACAGCTGGCTTCATGTGTAGCAGTAACCTGAGTTCACTCAGCTTCTCAGGAAGGATTTGCTGAGCTCTCTGTTATGTGGCTGTGTGGCTAGACAGTTCAAAGCTGCTTTGGCTACCCATGCATCAGCTGTGCTCGATGCCCAGAGTCAACTGGGAATGTTTGATTGTCAAAACATTTTGGTGTCAAGGGCCTCTCCACACCCTCTGGTGCGATGTGATCCCTGGCTAATAGATTAAGCTTGACTTTTGGGAGCCCATCCTAGTGCTATTTAGACCTGCACAGAGAAAGGGTGAGATACCACTGTTTAAAAATGACAGCTGATGTACCTGCTGGCATGAGTGATGTGCTGGGTATGCAAGGTGTGAAGTAATAAGCAAGTAACTGACTTCATTTGTCTGCTGTGGCAAATGATTGAACTGAAGACAGCAGAGCCCAGACCTGCCTGTCTTACCAGGTGTTCTTGAAGATAACCAGAGAAGCTGTTTCTTTTTGGGGGGATGTTATTCCCCTCTGCTTTAGTTCTTTTAGATCTTTGGTCCAGGCTTGCCCAGAAGCTTGGGCACAGGTTTGTGACCCCAGTGCTTTACTATGGCTCAGTGATTGAAGTTCAGCTGTTGCTGTGTTGTGGTTGGGAGCTGTTCAGCTCCTCATGTGCACCCCAGAGAAGGACCTTGCAGGGGAGCAAAGTCTGCTTCCTCACCCAATTCCTGGGATAGTAATGGCTGCACCATGCTGAGTGCAGCCCACCCAAGTAACAAGTGGCAAAAGCTGGCATGTTTCAGCCACTCTGCTCTGTCCCCCTCCAGTAATTGATTCTATGAAGGAGCACAAGCAGCAGCTGCTGCCATTCCAGAGTGCCCAGCTCCATAACTAACCTGGCAATCTCCCTGCTGGTCCTCACTCTGTGTTCCTTGGGATATCACAGCCATCAGCAGCCCCAGCGACTGGCAGCAGCAGCAGAGTGACTCACCTGGCCTGGCTCTCCTTGCACTAGATCCTGCTATCAAGATGATAATCTGCTGGTAATTTTTGGTACAGCTGAGTGCTGTAGAACTGCTCTCACGCATCCTGCTCTCCCTGTAGGCAAAAAGCTTCCCCCCAAATTACCCCACCCTCGGTGTACCCACAGCCTCTGGCCATTCTCCAGCACATTGTCTGTTTTGGAAACCAAAAAACTCTGCCCTAGTACCTAATTTCAGGAATTAGGCTCTGGAGGCCAGTGAGGTGCCATGGAGAGATTCAGACATTTTTGTGGAGGTTGCAGTGCTGAGGCCATTCATCATTCAGTCAGGAAGGTGATACCCACGCTGCCCTGCTGAGAACAGGCATTACAGTTAATGCTGAGCAGCTTTTCCCTAAAAGTTTCCTCCTGGCTCCCTTGTGCACAGGGAAGGACATGTCACATCATGGTACAGCAGTGGGAGAAGCCATTAGACCTTTAGCAGCTCCAGGGCACAGACTACAAGCTGTGAAATGCAGATGTGTATTGCAGCACTAGTAACAAGCACAGGTCATGACTGTGTGTCATGCTGTCTTCTCTACTCCTTGTGTCACCCATTTACCTCCCTTTTCTTTCTCCCCTCTGGCTCTCCTTTTTGGTGTTATATGTGATATAGGGGCTTTGTTCAAGAGGATGCTATACTGAAGTCTGGGGTGGAGAACTCACCAGCTCATTTCATGCAGGACTGATCAACTGTCAGTCCAGCCCCCTTGGGCACAGCAGAGGTGCCAATAGATGCTTTCATAACTGATTTTCCTCGTCTGACATTGGGGTTTAGGGTCTTTGTGAAAAAAGAACCAAGCATGTATATAGACCTCCTACTGCACAATCAGTAGCGTTTAAGAAAAAAAGAGTAAGAAATTAAATGGTTTCATTGCTTCTCCTGATTCCTGGGAGGAGCTCCATGTTGAGCACCTGAATGATTTATCAGTTTGGAGGGGGGACCCTTTATGTCCTTCAAAAGGGAGTCCAGGTCATCTCCTTTGCTGGAAAGTGAACAATGCTGAAGGTAAAAAGCTGTGCCACCAGTCCTGAGCCTTGCAGTGACACTTTCAGGGATAGTATGAGCCTCATGGAAAGGCTTTCTGCAGTTGGTAGGCAGATCCCTTATCCATATATCAAAGCTACTAGCTAAGCTGAAGGGTCTGACTGATGTTATAAGAGCATTTTGGGACTGGTTTAGAAGTTTCTGGGGTTTATCTTGGCTGGGATTGTGAGACTCCTTAATGATGTGTTTCTGTTTCACAGCTACTAGTAATACAGGAAAGCAAATATTCCTTTGATATGTGAATCCACAAACCAGGAGTAAAGAGAAGGATGATGTGAATGGTGTTTTCTTGCATATTCCCTTCCTGTGGAGCCCTTTGATTTAATTTACATTATTATTTATTTCAGGGTGATCAGTGTCCCTCTTTGCCATGGAGGTCAATGGAAGTTTAGTCATCAACTTCATGCACAGGATTTCAACCCATGTCTGTGATTAGTGATGGAATGAAATCCACGGCTTGGAATAATTTAGCCAGCATATCCAATCAAACACAAACATACCCTGTGCTTGAAAATAAATGAGGCTCGGAGGCAGCTAGCCTGCTGCAGAGGTTTGTGATAGATTGATGAGCTGAGAACAAGCTGCCACCCTCCACCCCCATCATCAGTGACTTCCCAGTCTGAGGAAGGGGACGCCAAGGCTAGAGGTGAAGGATATACTTTCCAATAAGTGTTGTAGTGGGAGGTGAGAAATAAGAGCTCCCAGTAGAGGAGGAGAGGAAAAAAAAGGCAAGCACTGTCCTCTGTTAAGGAGGGTACGGTTTAGACAGAGCAGCTGCCTGACAGGCTTCTGGCACAGGGCTTAGGCAGGAGCAGCCCTGTGCTCGCAGCACCTGTTATTAAATGCTACCAGCAGGTACCAGGGCAGCGCAGACCAGGATTTCTGGCTGATACAGTCTTTTTCCAGTCATGTGTGAAAGTAAGAGGCCTGTGAGATGAAAGGAGATGATGAAATGGCTCACAAGGTCTGCCCTCGGTGAGATGTGGGAACACCAGTGGAGGACTCACATCCCAGCGGCTTTTTGGGCTTAAAACTGAAAATAAAGTCTGAGTTCCAGTGTCAGCATGCAGTGATCTTCAATTGGGAAATTTATGTTACTTGCCCTTTCCTTCTTTCCCCCCATAGCATGCCAGCTCCAGAAGCATGACAGAGGGTTCAGGCTGTGACAGTAACATGCTTCTCCCGTTGCAGAGTAGCTGCACCATCAGCTGAACTGAGCTGTCACAGTTGGGGTGGGAGGGCGGTGAGGCTGTGATTTAGCTGAACAATGGTTATGCGAGGGCCAGCCACTTGCAATTCTCTGGCCCCATCTCAGTGTTAATAAATGAAATTCTAGGTTAGCAAAGAGAAGTTTGAAAGGGTGATGAATGTGTTGCCTGAAAGTGAAGAAACCAGAAAGCAAAGAAAACCTTTAACTGATTATTTTGAGTACACATTGTGATTGTTGGATTTAATTTTTTTTATAACTAGGGCAAACCATACCTCAGAGAGACTTTGTGCTATGAGGCATTTTATAAATGATAAGCTGATGCTGTAGGTTTTACCACCAAAGAAGATGAAAGAGACATTTCAGGGCTGAGACGCTGGGTTGAGCTGTGTCTTAGCTAGTGAGGGATTTTTGAATTTGGTGTCACTCGTGCCATGGGCTTAAACATGACAACACTGTCTGTGATGGTGGGCAGCTGGCAGAAGAAGCTGCTACCAAATGCAGAGCCAGGGTAGCCTGCTAGGTCTGTGCCCTGCCAGCACTGCATTTTGGGCTATCTTCTAAAACGTCCTCTATCACCATGTTCTGGAGGTACACAACTGCAGAAGCAGGGGAAAATGCTGTGCTGATTCCACTGAATGGCTCAGGTCAGCCTCTCCTGCCTGGAGGCTCAGATGGAAAATGATGGTGTGAAGTTTTCCTTCCAAAGGCAGCAGACAAATTAATCTGATTTCATAATTTAAATCAGCTTCTGAGGTGCTCTAATTATACAGCTTCATTGGTGCTACATCTGAACTCCAAACCCACACAGTTTGAGTGATAAGTGCCTCTTACTGCCTGCAAGACATCATGTCCTTTCTCATCAGCCCCGGAGGGCTACTTGTGAGGGGTGGCTTCACCCTGACTGACTGCTGTGAGGTCTCTTCATATCCTAAGAGGGAGAAGGAGGCTCCTAAGGGATAGAACTTTGGGCTGTCCTGTGCAGTGCTAGGAAATGGACTTTGATGATCCTCCTGAGTCCTTTCTAACTCAGAATATTCAGTGATTCTGTGAAGCTGCAGTACCAGCAATTGACTGGACTATGGTAGCTGTGGAAACCAGGTGCCTCTCCCACTCCCTTGAACCAGTGTCTGGAAGCATATCCCTGTGAGATGAGACAAGTCTCATTCACTGGAGCCCAACAATGCCGGCTCTCCTAAAGCACTGTCCCATTAGCTCTTTTGCAAAGAAATGTGAATGAGATTTATTTTTAAGCAACATCTAACTAATATATATATATATAAAGGAAGTGTATAAGGGCGTATTTTACTGTGCACTAATGAACTGTAAAGGATATAGTCTAAATTTTTCAGATGTTTTGAAAGCAGTCCCACAAAAAGCAAAAGCCCTTCACAGAAATCTCTGCTTTCTAGGTTGTTTCCTATGTGTTGGTGCTAAATCAGAACCTCCTTGTGCTGAGGATCTTTTCTTCTTCCCTTCACCCCACCCCACACTGCCTTCTAACCACTGACAGTGGGTAAAAATATTCATATTTCAGTCCAGTACCTTTATGTGCCTCTCACACTGGAGGGTTTTTTCCATTCCCCTGGGATTGGGCAGGCCATGATTATCACTCTAATAGAGTTAATTAAGAGCCTAGAGGCCCTGATGTTTTGTTTTCTTTGGGATAAGACCTTTGGCTTAGGCCTCTGAGCTACCTGCTCTGCCCTGGCCCTTTCCCTGTAAAAACAGCCAGGCAAAATCTGGGAACTGGCTCTTCAGGAGCTGCGTGCACCCCCCAGCCTCAATGTGCTATGGGATCAGATGTTGATATCTTCTCCACAGCAAGTAGTTGAGCTCTGTTGGCTAAGGGAAGCTCCCTGGAAAGGGACAATTCTTTAATTGTGAATTAGACAAAGCTCAAACAAATAAAAATAACCCTATGAAACAAATCAGCAAGACAAGGCATGTCCCCAAAAAGCCCATCTCCAGTATGGGTTTGATGCTCAGGATGCCAGCAAAGCAGTAGTCTGCTTAGAGAGCAGGTGAAGGCCATCAGACTGGGGCTGTACTCACTTAGCACCTGTGAGAACCATCCCCAAAGTGAGCTTTTCCCCTTGCTACAGCCTCGCTCAGCTCAATGGGAATCTCTAAGAACAGGTAAGAACTTCTTTGAAATAAATATAGGAGTAGGGGGTCACTCCCAGATGTGGAATAAAATAATAAAGGGCTTTTATGTGGGAATCTCACTGTCCTTTGGAGAGTTATAAAGATCAAAGACTTAAAATGGTGGCTAATTGCAGGTGAGGTTACTCCTGTGAAACAATTAGCCCATGTGTGCGTGTGTGAAAATGGAGAGGGTGCGTTTCTAGCAAACTGAGGCATCTGCTATAAAACTGCCTCAATTTTAGGGGATGTTAACTATTCACTTGCTGAGTTGTGTTTTTTTCTAAGTGACCAGTTGGAATCCACAAACTCTTAGTACACAAATGGCTCCTGTTCTCTTTCTTGGCTTATGACTATGTGTGCAAAGAGCATGCACAGGACTTAAATGATGGGGAGAAAGGAGGACAAACCAGTGTGGTGTTCCAGAGAGGAGACTGTTCTTTAGTCTGTGAGAGCTGTTCATGTGGCAAAGAGGAAAACGGAGGTTTGAAAGTTATAACTCAGGGGCCTTGCAGCCTTTGTCTCAAATCTTCACAGGGCTGTTCAATAATTTGAAGGACAAGAGAAAACAGTGACTATAATTTGAAATGGTCAAACCTAAAAAAATGGGGAGAACAGGCAGTTTTCCATAAAATTGAAGGAATCCAAGGAGGTCTCTGAGCCAGGCAGTCAACCCTAGTTTGTTTACCATTGCTGTGGAAACTATGAGGAACTGTAGAAAAGAAAATGTCCTTAAGAGTAGTGAGGAGGGTTTTCAAAGGGAGGGAGTTGAGCTGGTAACTGAACAACAAAACAGCCTTGGGAATTTGTGTCTGTGAAAGCATGAGCAGAGCTGAACAGGCACAGCCCTTGGATCCTGGGTAGCCAGAGACAAGGCCTGGGGCTCGCTCTGTAGTGAACCCTCTCTGGTCAGAGGAATAAACCAAACAAGAGTGGTGAAGGGTAGATACCAAGACCTGATGTTTTCACAAAGGTAATGGCCTAATCTGGGATCTTGTATTTCTACCTCAGATAGAGGAGGGGCTGAAAAAACAGGGAGAAGGACAGGAGCTTGGAGGACAGGGAGTAGTTCTGTGTCAAAGCAAAGTGAAAGATTCTGCTCATGAAAGTGACTGAGATGGTAAGAGAGTTGTGAAGAAGTGTTAAAATGGCAAATAACAAGGAAAGTACCTATTTTCCTTTTGCTTCTCTTTCATATGAGAGAGATGCACAAAGCTTGAAAGTAATCAAAAAGTCTTCTATTAGCTTGCTTGGCAGGTGATTTTTGTTCTTTCTTTCTGCTAGTATCTGTGAACTCTGCATACTGATAAACTATGAAAAGGCTACTGACATGCAGCTGAGCCTGGGGGGCATATTGGCTTATAAGAGGGGCACTGGTCACATTGTGCCATCATTTTAGTTCCTTAATCAGAGATAGGAAGCAAAAATCTGTATCCTTGTTCCCTCCTGGGCTTTTCAGGTTCTGTTTCACATCCTTATAAAGTCTGAGGCAAGACACCTGTCATCTGAGCTTTGGAATATGGCTGTGGCTGGCACTTAACTCCTCTTTTCACAACAGGTATCTCCTCTCCATGCACCAGTGGCCTAATTGCCTGCATACATGTTGACACAGGGTGGAAAGAGGAAAGTCTTTAGTTAAGCAATTAGTTGCTGCCATTGCAGGCCCTGCCACAGGATAATTGAGCGCCATTAAGTAATGTTTGGTTCTGAAATGTAGCAATTATCTCGGTAATTGCAAGGACGTTCCTTGAATTCTAACCCATTTTATTGATGTCTTGAGTGTTTCTGCTCCCATCTAAGCTGCTGGAGTGCCTGGTGTGAGACAGCGGGGGAAGCAAGCAGGGAGGAGGAAGGAAGTGTGTTCTCTGGGAGAGTCTACCAAGAGCCAAAATTTGGTGGTGTTTTTTGCAAGCACCTGATATTAAGCTGGTTTCACCCTGCTCAAGTCAAGACCTCTCAGCCTGAGCAGTGGGATCTTCCCCCTTCCCAAGATCAAAGCAGATATGGGGTGCTGGATCATACTCCATCTGGGCTAGTGTTTGACCTTGCCAGGTCTCTGTCTCCCTTCAAATGTGCAAGTCATTCTTGCACAGCACCAGCTTGCTTATAAACTTGAAGGTCTGTGGTCCAACGTCTCTCTTCTGCCAGGAGTGATCTGAGCTCCAAGGGGATGGGATTGGCCACTAGAGGGTAGCACAATTAAAAGCATAAGGAAGTCTAATTTCTCGCAGTTGGACGGCTGTGCTGAGGGATGCACAGCAGGGGTAGTCATGCCTCCAGGCTACCTTCTGCCCAATGGATGGGGCAGTGCAGGAGCAGAAGAAGGCTCATGTTGAGGAGAGTACTTGCCACAGTGAAGCAGGAGCACATGGCTGCAGAAGAAGAGCGGGATTCCTACTGCTCCTGTTCTTCCTGGCCACCATTCCCTTTGCTCCCTCCTCACCAGAGTCCAGGGTCCTAAAGGAGTCTTTTGGCTTGGCTCTATTGTTGGCTTAATGTAATTTCTCGATCCGTGGCTCTGACCCCAAGCTCAGAGCTGGGATACCACCATGACTGATGGACAATAACAAGGTTTTTCTCTGTTTTTTGAGTTCATGCATCTATAAAAGACTTCTAGGGTTAAAAATACTAGAGTACATACTGTTCTTCTCTTGGCCTTTGCTGGCATGTACGAAGTGTTATGCACACTAGTAGATGAGATTGTAAAAGGTTTTTCAAATCACACTACTGTATGAATGGAGAGAAATGAGTGGTGGGTCACAGAGGAATCAAGGTTTTAATTTTAAAGCGTGCCTCTGGAGCCAAAGGTCAGAGTAGAGCCATCCTCCCTTGAACAAAATCCCCACCACAACACTGTATTAACATGATACTTAAAAATGCAGCTGCGCTCTCGGGTTAAAGTCCTGGCTCTGCAGAGAGCACACTCCGACAGGATCAGTTTCAAGGATGGAGAAATGTGGTGTCTGACGCACGCTAAAATGTCTGTCTCCTGATCCGCTGTGCAGCAATGCATCAAGCACGTCTTGAAACGTGGGCTCTGCCAGCTGCCAGCACGCGCCAGGGACAGGAGGTTAGCTACGATGTTAATGTAGTTAATTGGGGATATGGAGAAGTCTCTGAAGGAGAAGGCAAATGCTTTTCTTATAGTCGTGTGGCTCATTAGGGCAATTGCATAGCACTGGCAGGGTGAAAGAGCTTTTTCTCTTCAAGGGTATTCATAGCATGCCAAGAAGCCTTGCTGCTTCATGGGGATCATGATGATGTTTCTTGCTGTGTTTTGGGCAGCATCAGGCCACAAGCAGGTGCACTGCAATAGCACAGTGCAGTGTTATGACACTGCTGTGAAAGAATCCAAGTGACTTAAGGTAGAAATTTCTGATTGCGTAGAAAAGTGCCAACTTGAAACTGATCCTCACTAGTTGCAGGACATCACTGTGGTAGCAAGACAGAAGAGCACGGAGTGCTTATTTAACTGTGAATATGCCCTTGTAACTCGTGGGACAAACTATGGTCTTTGTGCTGCGTCTGCCCATTTTAAACCAAAAGATTTATTCACCAGACTGAGACCCATCAGGTTAATGCATCCTCAAAGGTTGTTGCTGGTCAGCTGCCACCAAAGAAAGCTTAATCTGCTTTTCCCCGAGTACCCTCAATGTGAAGTGACTCTCTGCCTATTCTCACACACACCAGTTAACCCCCAGGAATCCTTGCAGTATTTCCTCTTTTGGATGTGTTTTATACTATTCCCTTTTCAGATACATAATCCCACTCGCCACCTTGTTGCTTTACAGGCTGCCAGATGATCTGGGGCTCTTGAGTTTGCACTTTGGACAGGAGTGTCTGCGTGTCTGCAAGGTTATAGTCATGTCTACAGTGAGGGCCATTGCCTTCTGGAAGAAAGATGTCCGTCCTAGAGACATGGGCCAGGAGGAAATGGACCTTGAATGCACAAACTCCTCAGGAACTAAGAAGCACATTTGTGCTGTGCCTTCTCTGGTAGCTTCCAGCTTCCCTGTGCAGTTTTCTGCATTGCTTTGGGCTGGTACTATACGGGCAGGGCTGCCCAGGGGTGGCCAGCAAAGATCAGGAGGCTCTGGAGTGCCTTACTGAAGGAAATGAGCATTCACCAGCTGGCAGCATGGGTGTGAAACATTCCCCATGGACATTTGAGGCATGAGCAAGTACCACAGTGTGTTGAAGCTGAGTGTGTTGGCTTTTTCTCTTTTGCCTTAGGGAACAAAGAAGTCTCTCATTAGCCCTCAGGTGGCCTGGTGTGGGCTCTGTATTCCGGGTGGCACACTGCTTCCCTGGCCTGACCCTGACCCTGGAGCGCAATGGGAGGAAGATGACTGGGAGGGGGAGCACATGGGGGCTATTTTTGCTCCCATATCACTATCTAGTTAGACTCCAAGATGCTGTCCTTCACTGCTGTCTGCTGCCTATCTTACTCTGTGGCTCTCAAGTGTTTATCATTGACAGGCTGTGAGCAGATGGACTGGCAAGAAGAGATAAATTTGACCCAAGAAGATGTCATTTGAGGAACAGCTGAGGCTAGTGTTTCACCAGATGTCCCAGCTTTAACCCATTAGCAACTTCAAGGAACTCAGCATTGTCAATGGCTTAAACACACTGCATTACTACACAGGCAGGGCACAAAGACTATTGTTACAATTTGCACAATAAGCAGATATTCCAGGTTTTTTCAAAGGAGTGCTGTGAACTTGTGGGCAAAAGGGGTGTGCAGTAGTGATGTGTACCATGGTTAATAGTGTCCTCTGCAAGCTTGGCTCAAACAGCTGAAGTTAGTCAAAATGTTACCCATTTAGTGCTAAATGACTCTGCTGGTGTGTGAACCAGCAGATACCATGTTATGACAATACTGACAAATGCTCCCAAAGGCATCCGTGTGATTGGGGTAGCCGGTTTTCCCCATAGCAGCTCTTTATTGGGTGTCCCAAGAGCCACTGCTGCTTCTGGTGCCAGATAAAATGTGTAAGCATGTGCTTGTTGACAGTGTACCCTGGGCTGTGACAATGTGGGTTGATCATCATCAGATTGTGCCCAGGAAATACTGCAGAGTGGTGAGTGAGCCCACGTGAGCGGGTGGACATGCACACAGTCACTGAGCGAGAACATTACACAGAGTTGTACAGATCCCTTTCCAGCATCCTCGATGGAGAGCATGCCCAGCACTGAGCACCAATGTCTCTGCATCTGCATCCAGTGTGTCTGTGACTCTGTCTGTGTGGTCCTCCAGGGAGGGTTGTCACCTGGCATTCAGATAAATTTAACAAACAACATTTAAACTGGTAAAAGGAAGTAGTGGCTCTAAGGTCATTCCTTAGTGTAGAGGTGTGAGATTTATGGATATTTGAGCCAGTGAGACAAGCTGGCTATGGCCTGATAGTGAGAGTATCCCCGACAGTGGCAGTATCCCCCAACTTCCACTGATGGCTTTATGCTTGTTTGTTGGAGGCAACTTTAACACTGGTTTTGCAGGTGTGGCAGCTGCTGCGCTGGGACACAGTGTCCAGGGTTGCAGGGACACAGGCAGGTGTCTGTTACTTGCCCATGCAACTTCTTATTGTCAGAGTTGTGAAGAGCTGAGCATCTTGGGGTTGTTTCCTACGTGTAGTCTGAAAAAGACCAAGTTTACAGTGTCTCGTGTTACATCCTAACTTGTCACCTTTAGCTCTGATGAATCCACCACCATGTGTGCTCCCAACTGACACAGCCAGAAAGCCAAGGGAGCACCTTCTCATTAGCTGATGTTTGTTAATGAGTGTTTCCTACCCCAGGCAAAATTGAGTCTAATCAAATTGCCCTTTTCAAATTAATTGCCTTGTTCAAGGCCTGATCTGGGAGGTGGAAGAACAACTCCTCTCCCTTTATCTGGGAGAGTGTGAGGGAGTGTTTGGCACTGTTTCAAATGCAGCACCCCCTCTTGCTGGGTCTCTACTGCAAATTCTGGGGAAGTCACAGGTTCAAATTTGCCTCTATCTTTCCTCTAAAGCCCTGGAACAGAACATCACTCTTTGAAGCAGTCTATGCAGTTTTCTACCAAATTTTGTAAGATATTAAGGGCCAGGTTTTCATCCAGTATAAACCAATATCCTTATATCCCCATAAATCTCTCCTTTTCCCACTGAAGCAATGCTATATATTTCTTGACATATTCCTGCTCAATTGGGAGGATGTTGACACTGAACTCAGGGGCTGATGTGTAGCAACAGTCTTTCCCTTGCAACCAGTTTAATTCAGGATTCTTCAGGCAAACCACTCCTGGGCTTGATCACAGATCTGAGAGCTCCCTACTGCAAGGACTGCACTGCAGACAATTTTTGTACTCCACATGCTTGGCTGTGAATGCCAGCATTTACACAAGCTGCCCAGCTGCTCTCGGATGTGTGTCCTGTTTACATGCAGACTCCAGCTGGTTGCTACAGTAGGATTTAGCTAGGCATGATCTGTCAGGAAAAAAGCTTCCCTCTGCTACAGAGATGAAGCAGTGCCTGTGCTGCTAGCAGGAGAAGCTGGCTGGTTTTATCACCCTGAGACTTGTCTTCTGGACAAGAAAAGTCACAATATCTGCCTCAGAAAGGAAAAGGAGTTAGTGGTGTTAATCTGCACAAGAGATGCTGGGACACTCAGTGCTGGGTCTTCGATGTCTCTGCTGCACTTGCAGTGACAGCACTATTGTGACTTGGGAGGGCAAGTGAAAACTGAAGTAGAGAAAACAAGAAATCCCTCTTTCTGTCCTAGCAATTATGATTTTGGCCACAAAATGATCTCTTTTCCTAGGAGATCACCTCCTCCCAACTCTCCCTGTCCTTTTGGGTGTCACTGGTTGTCTCCAAATGTGAAGATACAATAATGAGGACAGAGTTTATTTGAAATAATGCTCTGATAGGCCAAACTAGAAGCTGTTCTATGTACTGAGCTGGGAATCCAACACCACTGCAGACTGACCTTTTCAGGCTGTTCATATGTGAGTGGGTGTTTTAATTATTTTATTGGCATTTAATTCAATGTTTTGTTCAAGAAGGATTTTCTACTCCTCCTACTTGTCTCCCCCCTCGCCAGAGTGCTGGGAAGTTCATCCCAGAAACAAAAGAGAGACTGGAAGATGTATGTCTCTTGGGGGTTTTTGAGTACTGATAAGAATTGTGGAAAGTCCCATAGGTGTGCATTTTCCTTCATTACTCAATCAGACTTGGCGTTAATATTTCTTAGGAACCTGCCTTTCTCTGTGTCTTGTTTCATGCAGTTTGATTGTTATGACATGTACAGTTGCTGAAATTTAAAATCCATAGAACTGGGGCCAATATCTTCTCAATGGCAACTAACTGGGAATTCTGTGACTTCTTAGATACCTCTTGTGAATGGTTCACCTCTGCCTTTCCAGAGGAGCTGAGATTCATGAATGCTCTGTGATAGATTGTGACATGCTCCTAGGTTAGGACTTTTAATGAGACCTGTGGAACAGCTCTGTCCTGCAATCTCGTTTATTCTACTGCCTAGTAACTGTTAATGGGAATTTCCTTTGCAGAGGAAGCGAGTATTTTGTCAGAACAAAAATTGCTGGGGCTTATCATCTTCTTTCTGATTAGGTTAATCAGTCAATGTTTTCTGATTAGAAAAAGAATGTATTGGATATGCTACATTTAGGAAAAGTACTCTTGACGAGTAGAATTTTGGAATTTTGCTGACATCACATTTCTGATGGAAGATGCAAACTTTTTATTTTAAAATGTTGCATGACAAAATACTGTTTTGTTTTGTTGGGGCGGTGTTATTATTTCTTTTAATCAAGAGCAAAGCAAGTGAATGTCTTCCCTCATTTCACTAAATGAAAGTGTACCCTTTCAGTATTTCAAACATATAGCCCATGCTATGTAACAGAGCAATGTTTCCTTCTTGATGATGAGTGGGAGTGAGAAGCCACTGATGATGCAATTAGGGGCAGATCCTGCAAGGGCAGAACAGTATTAACTGCCTGGTGACATCATGTGTGCTGTTTTCTGAGCAAGGTGCCTCACTTGCCCTTCAGTCCATGCTCTCCTTCAACCTATATGGCATGGATACAAACCCACATGTGGGCTGTGGCTTCAGGTGACCTTCTGGGAGCAGTAGAAAGAGAAATCAATGCCTCATGCTGTCCCTTAGCATGCACTATCCTGCGGTGCCAATGGCACACTCCCGTTTTGTCTGCCCCTGTACCTCCTCCCTCCTTGCAGCAATACCAGGTGATGAGAGAACCACTCTTAGAAAGGTCCCCAAGTCCCAGAGCTGCTGAGGTCGGTGGTCCTGTGAATTCTAGCCAACATGGAGATGTGCTAGTGAGCTCAGGTGGCTACACAGCCCCTTGCCTTGCTGGGGAGCACATGGCATTTGGCCTGGCCTCGGGGTCAGCCTGCACTGAGAGGAGCAGTTGATTTCCAGAGCAGCCTTTATGGGAGATGCAGCCCAGGGAATGGCTGGGTTCATGTCCGGGATGGCTCTTGGGGGTTCAGTGCGGGCCAGGCGGGAGGAAGTCACCGCTGCTGCCTGGCTTAGATCTTCCAAAACTGCTGAAGGCAGAAAGGCAAAGAAGCAGCAGACAGCAAAGGAAAGATTAATTGGCCAGCTGCCTGAAGGGCTGGTTGGGGTTGTATTTCTTGTTCTTACCCTTGCAAATTTCTGCAGGATTGTAAATCTTGAGCTGCTTCCCAAATGGGGAGACTTCAGGTGTGTTTTTCTAAATAAGCAAACCTGAGCATACTTAAGTTTTTTGACTCAACACACAGGAATTCCCACTGGCTTTATTACATGCTGACAAGTGTGCTGGGGAAAGCAGAACAGATCAATGGCTGTGTTTGAAGCAGGCCATAAATCACTCATGACACCAGGCAGCAGATTGACTGACTCGCCTTGTTCCTCCTCCCTTCTCAGCACACCAGTGTTGACCCCGGCTTGCCACCGAGCCGCGGGGAGAGATGCCCGTGATTAATGCTGCAAATGAAACCCTTGAAACCCTTGCAGCAGGCAAGCTTGAGCCAAAGGTCTCTGCAGGGAAAAGTCAGAGGACAGCCATGCGAGTCAGACAAGGACTAAATTTAAATGGGTTAAATCCTTCCCAGCTCCCAGCACCACTGGGCCCATGTTATACCCGCTCTTCTCTCGGTGCCCCCACGAAATCTTGGCTTTACATGAATGTCTGTCCCTGCCCCAAACACGTTGTTAGAGCGTTTAACGTCATGGGTTGAGCAATGATGATGTTAAAGCTACAAATTGGACAGGAGGGTTTCTGATGCCAGACGTGGGAATTTGGTCTCTGACGCGTTTTGACTTTACGGAAGGAGCCGAGATGGGCAGATGGTTTTGAATTTAATACTTTCTTTGCTGGAAATTGTAGCCTTAGGGTGATAGAAAATCAGACATAGCCCTGGTCTAGACAGGAGAGGGGTGTGAGAACCACCAGAGTGCCAAGCACTCTCCTGCCCTGCCCCTGTGCGCCAGGGCTGGCGTGGGAAGGGAGGGACAATAAGAAAAACTGCTGGAAAAATCACACCATTCTTGTTTGAAGATTTCAGACCGCTCTTTTGTTTTTACTGATAGATTGAGATCAAAATTAGGGAAATTATAATTTAAAAAAATTAAAGTAATAGAAAGCGCAGCCACTCATCCAGTTTGGTTGAAACCCTTCTTTTTGGTGGGAGGAGAGAATGAGAAAGATATGGATTCTTCATCCAAATTGAAAAATAAACCCTCCTCCAGCAGTGGTTTGTCACTTCACTTTGGAGCTGCCTTTGTGGAGGAAACAGTTAAGCAACTAAAAGAAACCCATCCCTGCATACACAGAGCTTCTTCCATGGGAGCACAGGATACTGGGAGTGCCTTGTGCTGGTAGATAAGAGACAAGATGCCAGGGCTGCAGGTCTGCCCACAGGCAAAATCTTAATTAAAAATTATCTATATTATATCAAATATTTTTCTGAAAATTTTCAAAGTTGTTTCCATGTCTTGTGCTAAAATGAAATCAAGGGAATATTTTTCAGAATCCTGACATTCATACTTTTAGCATCTAAATGCTTTTTTTCTTCTAAAAAGATCCAAGCCCTCTGTTGATGCCATGTTTGGTAAATAAGAAATCTTGGTTACACTGACATAATTTTTTTTTTTTCATAAGTCAATAAGAACTGTAGGAGAAGCAGGAAATGCCATTCATGATAGCATCTTCAAGCTTTTCCTCTTGAAAAAGCAGACCTGTAATGGACACCCAAGGGCCCTGCTCTGTCTGTTCAAATAACCTCAAAATTCAGTAAAATGCAATAGAAATCAGCCACTGTCAGGATGGGACCCTTCCAGCTTCACAGGCAGGGCAATGTGCAGTGTTAGCACATACCAGAGGACTTCTGCCGAATTGCGAAAAGGGAGTTTGATGTTTGTTGGCACTTTGGTTCCTGTGCTCTGGGAGCGGGCAGGCCTGGCCAGGTTGCTTTCCTTTGTGGGTTTTTCTAGGGCAAAATGAAGCATTCAGAAATGGAAACTCTTCGTGAGGAGATAGCTTTACTTTCCCGTCCACCGTGCTCCTCTCAAGAACAACTCAATTCTACTTTACAGGGTTTCCCTTTCATCTGAAGCCTTCCAATTTCAGGCAGGTTAGCTTGCCAAGGTGCAGCTTCCCTTTCATAAATATTGCAGTAGCTACAGGCTATGGAGAGTTAGCCAAGCCAGTTCTCTTCATCTACCATGATCTCACCCCTCCCTTAACCCCCTCCTCTCCCGCCCTCTCATTAAATAAGAACAAAAGGTAAACCGTAACCTTCTCACATGCCACATTAATATATGGTATAATTTTCCAGTTCTGCCCAGTTCTGGTATGGCAGCTGCGTGCTTGTGTAGAAAATGGGGCATCACTTATGTTGGGAACACTTGCAATCTGCTGTCCAAACTTGCTCCACACTGGAACATCCTGGGCTGCCCGAACACTGCTCAAATAACAATGAGGTATTGGGCACTTTTTATGCCCCTGGGCATCAGAGGATGAAGGACCCATCCCTGCTCCCTGGAACCTAAGAGGCAGCTTCCCAAACTCTTGTTTCCCTGACCTTCAGCTCATCAAGTGTTAGCAGAGCTGCTGTCTCTGATGTTTTGAGGATCAGGTCTAAGGGGAAGTGGCACTTGCTCTGCCCTTGCCTCTGTGGAGGTTTTCCTCTTGGGGCTGGCTGTTCTGTAGCCACCCTCTGTAAGAGCAGGGTTTATGGGGAGCTCTGCAGCTGGTGTTGCTGCTGGGAGCCAGGGCTGCTCTGCCTCCCACCTGGGTTGCAGGGGAGTTCAGCTTAGTTCTGCAAACAGAAATGACTTGAAATACAGGTTCCCAGCGCTCAGCTAAGTAGGGAATGCTTTTCATTCCCTGTGGTCTTCTGGCACTACTAACTCATGGGAGAATGGGGTTTGTGTGCAGCCTCACTGCAGGTCTGTTTGAGGCTCTGTACACAGGCACACGTGTGTGTATGTGAGTGCATAAAGGCACACTTTAAATCAATGTTCTTTTACCTTCAAGGGTACAATTACTTCTGGTTAAAGCAGCCAAAGCCAGAGATAAGCAACTAATATATGGACACATGGAGCCATTCCTTTGCTCTAATGTCGTGGCACCAGATGCTGAACTGTGCATGATCTTGTTAATGGCTGCGTTACAGCCCTGCCCGGGATCCCAGATGCTCTGATCATGCTCATCACTATGTATAATGAAGTTTACCCATGTGTGTAAGCCTGAGAACATAAGATGATGAAATGGGTGAAGGATGAGACCAGCATTTGTAAAGTGATGTGAAAAAGTTCTTCCTCTCAGTAATTTCAGGCACACAAAGAAGCATAGCAAGGAAACAAATTCTTCTGTCTGTTTCAAATTTTCAGGGAAATTGTTACATCCAAACAGATGGCTTCTTGTTTGTTTTTCTTTTTTCTTGGAAAGCACAAACAACTATAAACAAAATATAAAACTGCCATAAAATCTTAAAATTTCACCAGAAAATGGCTCAGACCTTGCAGCTTGCATGAGAGATACATTCCATGTATCTCAAAATCTCATGGTGACAGTGTGATGAATGTGGTGCAAAAGCCATATTTCCCTTATGTTTTCTTTGAAACTTTTTAACAAGTTCTGATCATCACTAGACTGAGCAGGTTATGTGGAGGCCGGTTTGAGGGTGAATTTGCTTTGTCTTTAATACCACTCTCTAGTGCTCCCAGAGCAGAGATGCACTGCTCTGAATTTTCTCCAGCCTCTCATTCCCTTTCACTCCAGGTAGCTTTCATTTCTCTCCAGGGTTGAACCATTCATCAGGGGGCTTTGATGGACCCTTTGTTACTGCCTAGAGCAGTTTTCCCTCCTTCCCTGTTTCTAAAATGTCTCCCCTCACATGCCCACAGTTACATCTGTCAAGGACACCAACAGGTGACACCTTCCTCCTCCCCATCATGTCAAGGCTAGAAAAGGCTGTGGCAAGAGGAGCACTTACAAGTAAGGCCAGATTTGGTGACCGAGGTCCATGATGCATTTTTTTATTTATACCCATGCACGCACACTTGCGTGTATGTTACAATGACTTCAGGGGACTGGAGGGGACTTTCCACAAGGATTAACTGAGTGTGCCTTCAACAAGGTAATACAATGAACTTGCCTTGGCTGCTGTGTGTTTAATTAGGGCTTTTTGTCATATAGAAACTGGTTTTTTTAAAGAGCTTAATGTGGTTAGTAAAAGACACTGCAGTCCAAATTTGGTGAACTCTCACCGGAAAACTAAGCAGGTTTGTAAGGGATCTTTGTTTAAAATCATTGCTGTATTTTGTTACTGACAGTGTAGTACTACAGAGATGGTGTCTGCTAGTTGCCATCTGTATGTGAGGAATGAGTCCCTGCTGCAAAAAGCACACAAATCCAGATGTTGGATGCAATCTGATGAAGAGAGTGGAGAAGATACAGAGACTGAAAAACATGCAGAATTTGTGCCAAATACAATTCTCTCCCTAAAGTCCAAAGTAGCAGGTGTTATGGTTGAACTGGGCCCTGAAAATAAATTAGGAGGGAAGAGCGCAGACTTTCCTTTTTCACTACCCTTCCCTCTGTAAACACTGGATTCACCGGTGAATTTGTGTGAGAAGGTGAGCAGCCAGTGGCCAGACAAAATGCTGCTGGTGTAGTGGTGAGGTGAAGGATCCAAAGGTCCCTCTCTCAGACACTGGGAAGAAATATCTGCCTCCTTTTTAATGTCCATGGCATGTTCTTACTATATCTAAACTTCAGTACAGCATCTTCTGAAAAATCATTTCTAGCCTATAGGAACTTGAAGGCATCCAGACTGTGCTTAGTACCTGCATTATCTATAAGCTACATAGATCTGTGGTCATCACTTATTGATGGTAAAGACCACTTCTCTTCTGAGACAGAAAAAGAAATGAAGAAGGGGAGTTAGAAAGCTGTGGATAGCACCCACGTGTGCAGCAATACATGTGTTCTTCCACATAACTAGCATTTCCCAATGGAAGGTGCAGTGAGTTCACCCTGGACATTTGGTGTGTAACGGGGGTACTGATCCTTGATATGGGTTTTCTGCAGTGGGTGGTACATTTGAAGGCTTAGGACTCAGGGAACCTTTATGAAGCATGAGAATACTGCCCCTTACATAATGAGGCCAAAAGTCACTTTGATCCTGTATGCAGGCCTTTGAGTCTGAGCCATATATTATGAAAAATAGCCAATTTCCAAACCAGAAGTTTGGTGCTGACCTATCCCAGAAACTGTCACAGATGTGGGGTAGAAAGCTTGCTGTTAATAGTTTTGGTGCAAGACGAGCCGGTTTTGTTGGTGCCCTAAATTGCGTTGAAAATGCTATGAGAGCAGAGTTTCTGAAAAAAAAAAAAAAACAACAAAAAAAACCCCAAAACACCAACAAACAAAACAAACAAGCAAACAAAAACAAACAAAACTCCAACTGGTCTCTGGAAGTTATGCTACACTGCTGGAGAAGGACAGAGCTGATGCATGTAGGAATCAAGGGATTTAGAGTATGAATTTAGACAGAACAGTTTCGTATGCTGCAGGGAGCTGGGGGAAGGGATCAATAGGGGTTGCTTTTATTCCATCATAATCCACTCAATGATCCTTGACCTTATCTCTTTTGAACAGCTGTCAGCTGTAAGGCAGAGGTGAAACTCCTGGTGTGAGTTTTCTCCTCCACTCTGAGCATCAGTGTGGGAGCTGCTCCCGAACAAAGGTCTTGCCCTGGTGCCTCCTAGACTAACCACACTGCAGTCATGAGGAGCAGGAGCCTCATCCTCTCCTTCACCTGCTCTTGCCACAGCTCCCTTCGTGACTTATGTGCAAACTGCATTCACCAGCATAGGCAGCCAACAAAGAATAATTTAATAGGGTTAATTTACACGTCTTGACCCCAGCATGTTTCTGCTCATCCCAAGAGCCAGCTGGTATTGGTAAATCATGGTTTTGACTAACCACATGCAGTTTAGTGTATTGTAGAAGCACTTGAGGCCCTTCAACAGTCATATTTGCAAGAAACACCTGCATAGAGTGACCAGGAAAGGGGAATGGAGAGAGT